>PVJD01000151.1:0-609711 GCA_004026545.1 Mormoops blainvillei | reverse complement strand
TGGTTTTAGAAATCTGCTTTAATAGTGAAAGTTGTATAAAAAATTTCAAATATTATACATATTTTTACCTACAAAATATAACTGATCTATATTAAATACATCCTAGTTATTGACTATGTAGAGATGGAAGAAGGGATTAAAGGGAATGAGTAATATACAAAAGTGTTCCATAAAAAAGGCATGAAACAGCTTCCTGTAAGTGTTAGCAAATAGGCCCCAGGTTTGATTAAAGCAAACTATTGTAATTTTAAGATTGTATGTATGTTTAGTTTTCATATTTACTTTAAAAGGTTAATATCTACTTTTTAAAGTTAAGTTTGCAAACTTTACATAATGACGCAAAAACCAATGCCACACTCCATTTATAGCATGAAAGAGGTTACAGACTGGTTTCTGACACAATTTTTTTCTCCCCTATTATTAACTCTGAATCACAGTGAATCTGCTTATGGAATTTAGTGTGATGTAGAGGCACCTCAAAAACATAAACAAAAACTGGTCTAAAATACTATTATTATTTTTAGATAGATTTATCATAAATTTTTTTAAAGTAACCATCATTTCATTCTAAGAGAAACAGTTGTCTCTTTTATTTCTCTCTTCCTAAGTATAAATACCTCACAAATGGCCCCAGCTTACAGAAGAATTAATAACAAGCATCTTGCAAGTTATAAAAGGCTCTTTCTAACAGTTTTGTTTGGCAATCACAAATTTAAAGTTGCTCATTTAATGTTAAGATAAATGTAGTTTTAGCACTAAGACGCCCTTGGAAATAGTTTTAAATTCATCAGACCTAAAATAAATTATAACTGTGTCCCAGAGTTTACAATTTTTTTACATATCTTTATTAATAACACTTTTTCCTCACTAAGCCATCCAACCCAGTAAAAAAGGTTCTCATGAAGAAACACTGTCATTAAAAGTATTCAATAAAGAAGTACTAAGATAAATGGGATATTTTAAATGTCATTTAGCCCATTGCCTGGTTTTCATTCATTCCATAGTTCATTTGGACTTTGGGTGTTCATGCTAACTTCTCAGTCTTTCTAAAAACATATTTGACTATGTAAACTGAGAGCCTAAATCAGTGAATATTGAATGACAGGGTTTGGTAGGAATTTGTGTTATATATAAATTAGGAAAGTAGCTAATCATGTTTGACATTAAAACAATATAAAACAAAAGTTTAAAAATAAAGCAGTAAACTATTTAGAAAGAGAGAATACTGCTTTATGGTAGGCATTATATTTATCCAGAACAATCTCTTCCAGGTAAAAAATAAAGAATGTTGATTTTATTCTTTTATTCCCCCAGGATAATGTGGTCTGGTTAATGTATTGATCAAAAATACTAACAGAGAATTCTTAGATACTGCTTTGTGGTACCACATCCTACTTTACTCCTATTTTCTCCATGAAAACCATACATTCCTGCGACTTACGTATACGTTGTTTTTCCTTTGTAGATTTACTTTTAGCAAGTCCCTTCTAAATGTAATCCCTTCTGAGTAAATCAGAAACTAAGAAAAAATATTTTAATGGTTTAGCTGCTTCTTGTTGTCTATGAGATAAATTCCAAATTCTTTTATTCTGCCATTTAAGCCCTACTTTTTCCTTTCTTCTAATTCCCTATTATCTTTTTATTCAGTTTTTTTTTTTAAAGCCTCACTCATTAAATTCTCCATTCTTCTCACATTCAGATCTGGGTATCCTTCACTGGAGACTATGGCAGCAATCCATGCTGATGGACTAAATGGCAGGAATAAAACAGAACAGATACTCAAAGGTAATTGTGAAGGTAAAAACCACTTTAGACCACTTAAGTTTAAGATCTAAATTATAGTGGCAAACAGTATGAAGGTAGAAAAGAAGGATAACTGTAAAATAATAATATATCTTGTATTATTATTTGTGTGCTTCAGTTTTATGTATATTATAATCTCCTTGAATGAGAACACTTTTTATATTTTTCTTTATACATTCACAGTTTTCATAGTGATCGGTAATCAGCAGGAATTCACTAAATATTTACTGGATGAATGAACATCAGTTTTTCCTTGATTGCCATTTTATTACTATCTTTTTTGTTTAAAAAGTCTATGAATATTCACATATATAATAAAACATTTTATTTATGACAACACGAATGGCAAAAAATGGGAAGTCTGACAGCATCAAGTGTTGGAGAGGATAGGGAGAACTATAGTAACACATATAAGATGAGGAAAAGGGTAAAATGGAACAACCACTTTGGAAAACAGTTAGGCATTGCTTTGTAACGCAGAACATGTGCATATTCCATAATGTAGACCTTCCACTCCCAATAAAATTCATATATATATGAAACTCTGGAACATGTGCTCCAAAAGGCTCACAATAACAATGTTCATAATAAGAAAATAAAATTAGAAAAACCCAGTGGTGATCTAAAAAAAAAAAAGCCATAAATAAAATGTGGTATGTTCATACATGGAATAATAAAACAGTATAAATAACTAAACTATGATTTGGAACAAAATAGATGTTTTTTACATAATTAAGTAAAGAAGCCAGAATCAGAATTATAATTAATTTTTTTTAAAGCCGAATACAGTATGACACAAATTTTATAGGTCAAAACAAGCAAAAATAATACTATATTATTTAGGCATGTTTACACATGTGATTTTTTTTAAATTTAAGGCAGGAGAATGATAAATATCTGTGCTGATTCTCAGAGTAGAGGGAGGAGTCAAAAAGATAAGAGAGAAAGCAAGAAACCACTTTAGATGTAAAACACTGGTAAACTTTTAAATTCAATGACGACTTCCTTGGTGTCCAATATACATACTTTAGAGCTTACATATATGGTATATATATTCTTATGTAGCAGGTAACAAATTTTTTAATTAATGATAAACAGAAAATGCTCAGAAAACAGCAGTCTAGTAAAAAATTGGTTTGAGACAAAAACTGGATACAGCTTTTACATGAATATAACTTGTAGGTCCTACCCTAGAGAAATGACAATGCGGTAACAATTAATAGCAACAGAAAACAGTGGGAGATCCAGGATTATAATTAATTTACTGCATTCATTACTACTTTTTATTTCATTAACTTTTTTGTCCCATCAAAGTACTCTAAACAATAATAGTTTATCCAACATATGGGAAAAATTAGACAGAAAATCTTTTATTTCACATTGTCTTTGTTTAAAACTGGCTTTGTCCTCAAATTTGCCAGGGACAAGTAGAAGAGAAGTTATGCAGCAATTTTGTCACGGAGAACTTTCCCAGAACTTTATGTTGTCTGATTATGGTACCAAACCTTTATACTTTGATTTACTATGAAGGTTCTTAGAGGCTGCAATGTACCTAGAAACTCTTGAACCTGATATTTCTCATCTTTCTCCAAGAGATTTTGTCACTATTTCCCCTCTCCTTGGGTATCCTAGCATACTACCACCATGCCTTCCAGATTTTCTTTCTGAATCCATGTCTCCCTCAGAAAATCATTCTATTCCAGGGGTAACTTTGTCATTATCATATCACTTTAAAAGTAAAAAATGTCCTTGAATAACTCTACACCTCTGAGGACAATGATCCTTATATTTATGAATTTAAAATATCCTACTACAAGAGTCGATTTTTGTGTCCCCATGTTTTGGGGGATAGGTCTTTAAATTTTTCTATTCCAAAAAGTAAAGGTTATGAGTAAATAATTGAACAAAAAGGTTTCCAGAAATACAAATCTATTGTAATTACTAGGAATTAAAGGCAACCACAGAAAATCCTGTTCCATCAGTATCTCTAAATTCTTTATGCATTCACTGTAGGAGAGAAATCAGTAAAAGGATAGAGTAGAAATTTAGCAACTAGAAGTTAACCAGAAATTTTTGAATCTCTTAAATGACTTGAAGAACCCTAGTCCTTCCCACTTTTATGTTCTGGTCCCCTCATCTTCCCTCACTTTGGCTCATTCATATTTACAGAAGCAAACTAAAGAGACATTAACTTCTGAAAAGTTTAATACAAATTCAACAAATATTTCATGAGTATTATAGTAGATTAAAAACAAAAATCTGTAGGCCATGCCCCAATGTGCTTAAGAATTAGAAATCTTTTTACGGAACTCTTCCATGCAATAAAGACTCTTACCCAGTGTCCTTGACCAATGGTCATTTAGCCTCCAGTGATAGGAACTGCATCGCCGTGAAGAGAGGTCCACTGCTTCAGTAGACAGACATATCAGTTAGACAATTCTTAGGTTAAACTACACTTTACCACTTTGTAGCTTCCCTACTTTTAATCTTAGCAGCCTACTATATTAACAAGCCTGTCATGTTTCCACAGGGATTTTCAACTACTGCTCATTTAAATTGTTCCCTTTTACTTTGTTTCACTATAACATTCCCCATAAGTTACACTTTTAGTCTTTCTTCAACAGAGTTTCCAGTTTTTTCTTCTGCATGGTGTTTCATTAACGCAGCTTTAAAAGCATGGTACCCAGAAGCAGATGTAATATTTTGGATATGAATCATCTTATACTATAAACTCTAGACTTCTATTACTACAATCAGACATAAAACTAGTTTTTATATAGTTCAACAATTATTCATTCAGCAAACATTTAGCAAGTATCCAATAAGTGTTATTACTAGGCTAGGTAGGCCTTGGGGATTCAAAGCCCAGCAAAGCTTAGTCCCTGCGTTCATGTGGCTGTATTACACTATAAGCCCATGGGAAGCATGGGGTCAGTTAAGGCCCCAGCTCTTTTCATTTGCATTTTTACAACCAAATTATCACCTCTGTCAACTAAAAAAAATTTTAAGAAATTTACCTCCAACACTGATGAAGTTCACTGTATTATTTTATATTAACCCTTAAACCAAAGATTAGAAAAAAATTGCTCTTTTGTCAATGACATTAAAGTATTCTGGGATTGCAAACCTCTAAACAATTGAAGTGTCCACCATGCACCAATGCAACAAATGAAATGACCTAAAAATTTGTCTGATCAAATCTTTCCATAGTAAATAATGAAAATGCTACAGAATATAAGTAAAACATTACAAAACCTGTAGATGATCTTTGTCTATTCAGATATAGTGGATTCTGCTTTATGCATTGTTCAAAGACCTACATGTGAGAAAGGGTCACTTCCAGGTGGTATCAGGGTTAGCTGTCAATGCGAGATGTATGACAACAAGACTGATCACACTGCCTGTGCCTGTCCCCATCTCCCACTAGGAGTGGAGAACAGGGCAAAGAGGGAAAGGAAAGATCAGGAAAAAAAGGGCATCAAGGGTGGATAGAGCAGAGAGAGTGCCCTGGGGTACTCATCAATTAGGGTTCACAATTTTAAACAAGGTAAACTGGCTCTGATTTTAGAAAAAAGAATTTATTGAAATATGCAAGTTTCTGATTTGGAGAACAGGTTGATGTGAGGACCAGGAACCATGAAGAAGCTGTTCTTCAAAACAATTCCAGAGAAGTCACTGCTGCTTCTTCTACAACCGAATGTTGGATACCACAGGTTGTTCTGCCACTGCTTTTGACACCAGATATTAAAGGCCATTGCCGGTCCTAGACATCTGATATTAATCCTACTGCTGTTGCTGCCACCCATTGCCAATGCAGATTTTCTCCCAAGCTTGCTCTTTTGAATCAGTAATTCCCTATTTAAAGTTGGAGGAGGGTGTGTGTGATTGTTGAAATGTTGGTCATGTGCTCATGTTCTGGGTGAAAGGAACCCTGGGAAAGCAAATATCAAGCACTCAGCCTTGATAATTTGAAAGGCAGTCTCTGCCTCTCACTGAGACTAATTACACAGGGAAATCCAAGAATCTAAGAAGGACTTCTGATGTTGGTCAGCCATCTAGCCCCTCAAAACAAACAAATAAACAAATATCCATTACAAGCTACCTGAATTTAATGAAAGGGAGAGTGGAATCCAGTTAGTGTCGATTTCATTCAAATAAGCCTGAAATATTGTAGAATAGCAAAAAACAAAGACTCTTTCTACTTTCCCACTGAGCATCTCTGAGCCACTACCTATAGCTGAAGAACATCAGTTGATACCTTAGGAAATTATACTAATGAGTCAACCCTGGGGAAGAGTCTATAGAAAAGATTAAATAAAATATAATATCAGTTGTGGACTTACTGAAGATTAGTACAAACCCTATTTATATATATTTTTTAGGCACAAATTAAAATTAAATATCTAGCTCTCTGGTAAGAAAAAATAAAAATAAAGATTGATTAATTGTAACGCTATCTTAAGGATCCAATTAAAGTTCAGCAAAGTCTACCTTTCCTATTGCTGTGTTATTTATTACCCTCTCTTCAGTGTTAAAAAGAACTATATCAAAACTTCATCCAAAAAACCAAAATTGCAACAGAAAGCACTTGTGCAACAGGCAGCTGCTCTAGCGTGTGCTCGATCCTGGGCCAAATGTATTTTCAGAACCCCAACCTATGTAATCAATTAATTTTACAAAGTTCATGGCTCCTTGTGAAGATTAGAAGGTTATTGATGAAGATTTAAAATAAAGAGTAGAAATAAGCAATTCATTTGTTTATTGTCTAGTTGGTTCTTGTGAAGATTCTTCATAATGTCCTGTTCATTTCTAGGAACCATCTCTTTGTGTTTTTTATTGCTATATATGTGCTACTTTTACACCTCTCACTAGGAGACTCTTATTATCATAACGCCATAGTTCTTTAGAGCCTATTTTTTAAGCAACCCATATCTTCTTGTCTGTGCAGTTCTGTAATATCATTTACTTAATGCTAGTTAAATCAATACTCACACTGCCTGTGAACACTGGACTCCAATGATTCTCTCAAAGGTTGCTTTTCCCAAAGAATGATGATGACAATCACAAATATAGTCTTATCCAAAGTATGCAGGAAATGTGAACAATTAATTTACTGGCCATGTTAAATGTACTCCTCATAAGTTTATAGCACACATGTAGAACAACACGTCTTGCAACAATGTTGACCACACTTCCGCTTTCCACACACTGTCCCATCAAGGAGGCAGGGGATTCATGGGGGAAGGAACAGTGGTTCCATTTACGCAAGGAGTATGTATCCCTTATCTTACATGGATCCTCGAGAACTGCCTCGCAGATGACAAGAAGCTGCGGAGGAGTTGGGGTAACCACTGTGTGGGGATGGGGAGGTTCACAGTGTAAAGGACGCTTTTGCAATTCCACTCTGTGCAAGTCTTGAGCTGTACTATGTGCAAAAAAGGATGTTTGGTTTTGTAAATATTTTGCTCCTTGTTCTGTCTCTATTTTATTATCACTGGCTTAAAATAAATTTTCTAAAGAAAATTAAATGTGTAAGAAGTCCTTGAAATCATAATTCTCTATAACTATATCTACATCAACCTTAGTGAATTTGAAGATATCATGTCACTGTTTTTCACCAGTTCTCTTGATACCCAGTTTAAATATCCTGCTCCTCTTATTAAATTACATTTAAATTTTAGCAACTGGCAAAGATCTTACAATGGTCAATATTTTTTAATCCTCATCTGAGGATATTTTTATTATTAGAAAGAGGGGAGGAGACAAAGAGAGAGAGAGATGAGGGAGAAACATTGATCAGTTATCTCTTCTAAGCACCCTGATCAGGGATTTAATCCATAGCCTAGGTATGCGCCCTGACCAGGAATGGAACCCACAACCTTTTGGTGTATGGGACAATGGTCCAACCAATTGAGCCACCTTGCCAGAGAAATATGGTCAATATTTTGAAAACTGCCTGCCTAAAACTTCCTAAGAACAAATTATTAGTTAAGTGAACAGTTGGATCAAATACAAATATCAAGAAACACAATCTACTAAGCATTTACTGAGTAATCTTGCCTGTGGTTGCTCAAATATATAAACCAGCTAACATTTGTTTGAGTCTGTCCTCCTAGATGTAAATTGGTAGTTTTCGCTTATATTTTTGTGCTGCTATTAACTGTGATCAAAGCATCCTATGGCAAATTACACGGGGATCATTGGAAAAAATAATATCTGTTGGAGACCAGTTAGATCAAATCATAGGGGAGAAGGCTTATTTAAGTGTAAAAGTAGTAATGTTGAAATGTTTTTCTGTTCCTGAGTTTGTTATATCAATAGTAAAAACAATGTGTAGCAGAGTATACTGAATTTTGTTACATTCTATTATTTTATGTTGTCTTTTTTTCCTATAGAACAAGACAGTTAAAGTTTCATCAGAAATGTATCATTAGACTTTTTCAACAAGTGATTTTACATTTTCTTGTTAAGTAACAGAATTTAACTAGCCAAGTGTCCTCTCTAATTCAATAATAAAATATCAAGGAAAATATAACAGAATTCACTTAAAGATTTGGATAACAAAGTTTTCTATTCCATTAAGGGAACCGTGGAAGAGTGGATATGTGCAGCTCAAACTGTGAGATACCTTCTCTAGTTAAGTGAATGCTTATTTATAAACAATCTACAGAAAATTGACACACATAGAGAAAAAAACCTGAAGTAGTTCCAACAGAAATTGCTCTTTTTTTTTGATTCAGGCCAACCTCTACATCCTTGAAAAATAGTTTGTATAGAGAAGTGTCCTAGATTCTTCCAACAGAGCGTTTCCCAGCTGCTCCAAGTAATACATCTTGTCCTTATACATGAGAAAGTGTTTAGTAAAACCAGATGGCCAACTGTTTTCCTGTCCTGAATCACTTAAAATTGGCAAGAACATATCTGAGGTCAAAAACCTTACAGATTCTAATGACATGAACAGACACATGAAAACTCTGGTTCATTGATAATTGGATTATTCCAGTTATTCTCCACCCAACTCTTACTAAATCTCAGTTTATTATCTGAAAACATTATTCTAGCACACATAGAGCTCAGATCTCCTCCATCCACACCTTTGTGAAAGCCTGTACAAGACCTACACGATCATTTGAAGCACCAAGAAACCAACGGGGAAATAAAAATAGATTTCAACACAACATTTAATCAAATGAAGCTTAATTGCTAGATATTCTGAGTGTCACCCCTGAATATTCAACTCAGAGAGATCCACACATGCACCAGAACCCAGCTCAGTCATGAAATTTGTATGCAAGACAAGTAGATGTTCTAGGCCAGTGCTTCACAGAGAAATTGGCCGGGGATCTTGTTAATATGAAGACTCTGACTCATCAGGTTTAGTTTAGGGCCTGAGGATGTACATTTCTAATAAGCTCCCAGGTGATGCCAATACTGCTGGATGGTGGACCATTCTGAATAACAAATTTCCAGGGCTAGACAGTGTCAGAATTTTACTGCTGCCATTCCTCCCAACTTCTCTTATGATTTATTTCCAACCCACTTATTTTTTTTTCCATGACCCACCTCTCATGACATATCAGCATAACCGTCCTTCTATTAGCTATTGGTGTAATCATGAAGTTTGTAGCTTTGTCCATCTCTCCTGCCTCTGTGGTTCTCATCTCGGGTGAAGATTCTCTATTCTACTCTCTAGTCTCTGTCCTCTGACATCCATTCCTACACTTTAATATCACCTCCAGAGCTCCTTGTAGGGTAGTGTCTAGATGGTAAGAATGGATGGAAAGGGAAAAATAAAATCATAACACCAAAAGGAAATATAGGCTAGTAAAGGTGGTTTGGGGGAATCTGAAATCCATTTCAGAGATACCAAATAATTAAAATTAAAATTAAAATTCTGTGGTCAGTGCACAATTCCATGTATGAGCCAAGTGATCAACCAGTGCTTAACAGTTCAGGGAAAAGACTAATTAATCAGAGTAGACTAAAGAGAGTGTTTTATAGGAAATAGAAAGGATAAACTCTACTTTAAAAGCTGTATAGGAAGCAGATAGGAGAGGTGAGGTGGAATAACATTCCAGGGAGAGAGAATAACATAAGCAAAGGAGCAAGGGTAGAAAAGTTTAAGCAAAAGATGTAATGGCATCAGTTAGTATGCTTGTCAGAGAGACACAAGGAGTAATATGACATTCCTGAAAGCCAAGCAAAAAAATTTTAATTCTATTCACAGGTGGTAGAAGGCAATGAGTTAGTTATAGAGGGGGGTGACATGATGAGGATCCTTCTTCTTTTCCTGGGACAGTCCTAGTTTATACCACTGTCCAGACATAATTATTATAATTATTAATATCTTCCCATTCACTGTTCAAAGTGATCCAGTTTGAATAATAAATTTATATAATCTCACTAGACATACTGGAATTAGTATGTTATATAAATGGATTAGAAGAGTGATATGCATCCTGTAGCCCCAGGAAGACTGTCTCATAAATGGATGACTGTATAGGATGCTAAAAGGGTATATTTGCTTGGTGTGGTTATGCTGATTAATACATGTAGATCACACTTCTACTTTGGTTACACTTTATGCCTCTTGGATTTATAAAATATAGGTAAACTAACTAAATATCATGACAGCTTATAAATTTAATTTATTTTATTATTAGGACTTTTCAAAACTTTAATAGTGAGGAAATTAATATAGCAGAGTGTGGAAGTGACCACAGAATTAGAATATATTGAGAATGTATTAAGAATGTAATGAAGCAGCAGCAGTAAAATGTTGACGTGGGGATGATGGGATGGGGTGCAGGGCGGAGTGGCTAAAGGGGAGAAAAAATGAGACAACTGTAACAGCATAATCGATAAAATATACAAAAAAGAATTTTAAAAAGAAGAAGGTAATGGCAGCTCGGGGTGTGAAGGTCGGAAGTTAATTAGGATGGCAACTGGTATGAAAAAACAAGTTAGATACAGGCCAACCAAGGCCTAGAACCTTGGTCATATGTTCCCTCCCGAGTCCTACCACGGTATCTGATTTCCATGTTCAAAACTCCTCTGACTTTTGTTTTCTATCCTAGTTTCAAATAGCATTTCAGACTAAGTCTTTTGTGCTCAGACGCTTCTGGGCTTCTTACCACTGAGCAGTTTGATGATATTGGTATTCAACTCAAATCATAATGTTAACATAGACAAAAAAAAAAACCCTCATGAAACACAGCATAATTTTATAGATGAGAAAACTGAGCCCAGATAAATTCATCAGAACCACATAGAAAATATGTCATACACTTAAGACCAGAAGGCAAATGTTATGTCTTCTAGTTCAAGACTTTTTTTTACCATCAAAACTTCTTCATTTCTTAGCTGTGAGTTCCCGTGCTGAGAATAAATTTAACAATAATTGCATTTTGATCTTCAGCATGAACATCACCCTAACTTTCATATCCCCTAACTAAGCTTCATTTGTAAGATAAAGTTACTTAATTTTCACCTGTAAAATTGAGATGCTCCTAGGGTGAAATATAATAGCTACTGAAGCAATTCACTAAAAACAAATTAAATTCAAGCAACAGAGAAATAACATATTACCAATTTGAAAGGACATGGGGAATCTAAATGATACTGAGTAATTATCAAGATGAAATAGTAGTTACAGCTCAAGTACATTATCACCTTAGTAATGTTCTTGGAGAACTACCATCATCAAGGAGAAGTTAAAAGGGATTTGTTATATGAAGTTAGAACTTCAAGATTTCCCAAGAGCATGGAACTAATTAGATTGGAAAGTATTGATTCAGTACTATTTCAAAAGATTAAGTCCACATCCTAAATCAACACTGATGCTCTAACAAGGTGAAAACTCATTTTGCTTACAGACTGCAATTCCTTTTAAAGATAAACAAACAATACAAATACAATATTAGAAACCTGATAATTGCTACAAAAAAGGCAAAAAAAATGATAAAAGATAAAAATCATAGTAGAATTCCAGAGTCTCGGATGTACATCTTGTTCCAGCAACAACCCACATGAATTTTGTCCTTCCCCACTGAAAACCAAAACACTGATTTCAGTACTTCAAAGCTAGCATGGTTTAGGTTCAAAGTCCTTATTAGATGCCTGACATGGAAATAAATCAAAAGATGGTGAAAAAAATGTTTTGCACAAAAAAGTGAGGATTCAACATCTAGGTTAGTGTATTTTTTTCCCTCTCCATTTTCTATTTTACATAACAAGTCCCAGATGAGAATACTAGTCAAAAATAATGAGATGGGAAAATAAAGATCTGAATATCTAACCCCCCAAACCCTCAATAGAAATGTAACAATAGAAAGGAAAGATAAAAGCTGAGATTTTCTTGGTCTCTCAGGAACAGCGATCGGGTGCTCCTTTTTGCTTAAAACTCTTTTGTGTGAGCATCTCTACATGAAGTAAATAAAGATAAAAACAACAATTTTTATTATAAAAAACTTTAGAAAATTAACAAAATGAATTTCAATTAAAAGACATTATCTTTTTTTTCTTTTGCTTTAAAGAAAATAAAGACTTCTGAGCTAATGAAAGATAAGAATATAGTATTTAGCATTTATGTCCAACATTAAAAAGTAATTTTTAGAGACAGAGTATTGTCTCTACGGGATGTTTTCTCTACCAGGAAGTTATAGTAACATGGATAATATTTTTTCTTACAGTTTTAATCTCACAAATATTCACAATAATGGGAAAAAAAACAGATCATGGGTCAATCCCTCTTGCTACACTTCTGAAAATCTCAGAAGGAAAAGTGACCCAATTTATTGAACAACTACTTGGTTCTTGTTTTGATGCCATTAAATACAATATTTGCTGCAACCTCAGAAAGTAAAAATATTATTGATCTGCTGTTAGTAAAGAGAATATTATGGTTTAGATAGTGAGCCAATGGGTGAATAAGAGTTCAAACCTAAATTTTTCTAACTCCAAAAACAACCTCTCTGTATACAGCACTGTGCTGCTGCCAAAACTGCAAGTGATCAACCAAATTTGTGAATTAGACAATGATTTATTACACTTACTAAAAATACAATATAAGCTCATTTAATTGAATTTACTGATAGCTAGACAGGAAATACTTATATAATTATTTTAACAGGTTATCCTGTGAAAATACTATGATTATTTTTTTATTAAAATAGTACTGATACACTTACAACTAATAAACTCTTTATAAGCAATTTAGAAAAATCCCCACACCATTCAGTGCATCGTATTTCTGAATAGGTATTTAATTGCTCTCTTATTTTCCCTCATATTTTCCTAATAAAAGGGATAGTTAATGATGAGATGATTTCACAGATAAAATCCCAAAGAACTGTCACAAGATGCAACTTCAAGTTGATTTCTATTAATAGATGTGTTTGCTCCAACCTTCGATTTTGAACAAGTAAATAAGGAACAGTTAGCCAGAAACTTGAATATAGTATGTGGCCAAGGAACAGTGTTTCTGTGTGACACTAGCACATAGAGAGAGCTAAGTCATGTTGACCTCATTGAAATCAATCTTTTATCAAGTGAAATATTTGGCTTGAATAATCTATGAACTCTCGATGGCTTCTCCAAAAACCGAAGAATTGGTTAGATGTATAAGTTCCAAACATAGCCACATATATTCAGTTACCAAAAACCTCAGTCACACTTGGAAATGTCAGAAAAAGCCTTCAAATCTACTTTCAATCCAGAACCACATTTGGATTTAAAGAACGGAAGTGTTGGTTACTGCTTTATCATGTTGAGAAGGCAATAATTCACATCATATTCAATGACCAGAAGCCTTTTAAAATGAGATATCCACTCCTTTAAGGCTCTGAACTTTGTTTTACTTTGGAAAGGTGTGTTTGGCATTAGATTCAGTTAACTCAAAGCCACATTACTTCTGAGTGAAATAACAAAAGTAGATTATCTAAGCACGGCAGCCTGCTAGACGGCACACTTGAGCGGTCATCACCGTGACTGTCGTAAAGTTGCAAGCCAAAAGCAAAGTGATTCACAAGAACTGCATAAATCAACTAGAAATGGTATTGTTAGTCTTTAATATTGCTGTTATGAAATGGAATTCATATAGACCAATAAAGAAAGGTCTGAAGAACATGCTATTGTCTTCCTGTGCCTTCTCCTCACTTTCACAATAGCTTTTGATCTGAAATGTTCCACAGGATAGAAACCATGTATAACATTCTCTAGCTTAAAACAAATTCTGTAGCTTGTACCTGACTTCTGGCTACTCTATCAAGTAAATTATCTGTGTCCACCAGGAACATTGTTAGTCACCCATGTGACAAGTAAGGCAAAAAGGTCTTGTGTGCAAGTAGGTTAAGAAAGGGAAAAGTGTTTTTCGTACATTCGAAAGAAAAATGTCAGCCTCAGGGAACTTTTAGAGGCTAATCACCAATTAGGGAATGAGGAAAGGAGGGAGAGAAGTATGGAAGAAAGGGAGGAAGGAAACAAACAATATCATTTTCTTAGATGGAACAAAATCTATATTTCAACTGTTTAAAACTAGTTGGAATTTATATACCCCACCTCTGTCTAGATAATGAACAAGTTTATGTTTGCAAATTCAACAAGTTAGATGAAATGAATAAATTCCTTAAAAATATAAACTACCAAGCTTACTCAAGAATAAATTGATAACCTGAATAGCCCTTTATCTACTAAAGAAATCAACATTAACTTTCCCACAAAGAAAACTGGATTCCATTGTCACCGTCTTCATCCCCACATAACTAATCAATTTTCTTTAAAATTTCTTCTTGTGTCAATCCTTCTTCTGCCACTATCTGACCAAAGCCTTTTCCAACTCTTGCCTGAATTAATATAGTAATAGTTTCTCAACTGTTACTCTGCCTTTGATCTTTCCTGGTATAATCTCTATATATTTAAATAGCTTCTTTTATTCACCTGCTTAAAACAATTTTAGGATTCTCCTTCTTCTACTGAAGTGCTCTCGACTCTGTTGAAAGTCAATTTTCCACAGGCCTATCACATTTTCTCATCACATGCAGCTAAGCACTGACCACCCTTTGTTTCAGATTATCTTTTCAAGCATGTCTATATAGAAAATAGAAATAGTATCTCACCCTTTAGACCAAAGAATAGGCATGATACTTTCCAGTATAAAATATTCAGATCCCTAAAACTCATGGATCCTCTGCTGTAATGAAACTTACTATGTGTACAGGTGCCATCTGGCCCTCTTTGCATCACAACCCTAGGGACTTAGGGCTCAAGAAACCAGCACAAAAAAATGTTATACCCCGGTTACTGATATTCCTTTTCTGACTAAGCGATCTCATGTTTTATACCAGCATCCCTGAAACTATGGCAGACTAACTTTTTAGCTAACAAATAAAGTAAAAATTCCAGACCCTTCACTGTTCTTGAGAATTAGAATTGCCTGGGGAGACATTTAAAAACACAAACGTCTACTCGCCGCCACATTAACTCAGATTCTCTGGGAGTGAGTCCTGAACATGGGCTTTTCTTACAGCTCCCTGGGTAATTCTGACATGCAGCCACATTAGAGAAATTTGTAGGATAGAGTTTGCACACAAGGCCCTCTAAAATCTCACACTATTTTACCTTTTCTAACTCATTTTCCCAGTGGAAAATTGGACACAAATAAAAGAGGTGACTCTATTGGAAGAAGAGAGACATGTTCACAAGAGAAATTTGAAATATAGAAGAAAGGAGAAACATATTCAATGGAAAAATGAGATCCTGAAGGCTGGAATAGAAACATAAAAAGGAGAAAGAGATGCATCCAGGATTGTTTCCTGTTAAAGAAGGCATTTTAGAAAAGAAAGAGATATCTAATAGCTCTCATTAAAATCTCAGAAAACAAGAATGATTTCTCAGGAGACCAGGATCCTGGAAGCTACTAAGAAATGGCTTCTCCAGCTGTAACTGTAGAAGGCATTATAAAAGTAGTTGAGAACAACCCCTTAAATGTAGATCAGCAATACTAAATTGTTAGGAAAATTAAAATCTGCATAGACATGAGGTGAGAAAATCAGGAACATCAGAGCAAGAATTATTAGGTGAGTTTCAGAGTGATACAGTGTCCTAGAAATTATGACTCTTAGGGGCTAGCAAAGCAAAGACAGGGCACTTTAGAGCGGAACCAGACAGAACAACAGCAGGTGGAGTCTGAATTAGATGATGGTCTCATGGAAGAATATCTTTTGGGTGGAACTATTCAACTCAAAACATAAACTGGACAAGATATGTTTAAGAAACAAAGGTTTTGGTTGTCCTACTATTCCACTATAGCATCTGTGTACAATCTGAAGAAATAGAGTAGAAATACAAAGAATGAACTAAAAAAAAGCAATTATTGGGGTGGCCAAAAAGTTCATTTAGTTTTCTCAGTAAAATAAAAGGCACATTTTTCATTTTCATCAATAACCTTATTGATTTAGATATTTTGAGTGCGTCAGCTATCTCCCATATGGTATAACATCGATTGTTCTTAATTAATGTCTTGATTTTATCTCTATCAATTTCAACTTGTCTACCTGACTGTGGAGTATCTTCCAGCAAGAAATTTCCAGCATAAAGCTTCACAAACCACTATTGACACATTTGATCAGTCACAGCACCTTCTCCATACACTGCACAAACCTTTTTCTTTTTTTGCATTTCAGTTGCATTTTTACCTTTCTTGAAATAATAAAACATAATATGCTGAGACTGTAACTTATTGTTTTCCATCTTCAGTATTTAAATGGCTACACAAAAATTCACCAATTTTGATTTTTTTTAATTGCAAACTGATTTGACAGCTGTCACAATACAATCTAACAAAATTATTTCAAATGAAGTTAAAGACAACTAAGTGCTACCGGAGCTATCCTACACAAAAACACCAAATGAACTTTTTGGCTAACCCAATAGATAAATCAAACATTGTCAAAGATGAAAACAACTTAAGAAGCTGAATAAAGATACAACTGATCTTCTCTTAAGACATAACAGTAGAGAGAAGAGAAACTAGAGAGATATTCGACAGCTACAGAAAAGGATGTGGGAGAAAATAGTGTTAATTAAACCCCAGAACATTTAAAAACTAAGTACAATGCCATAAAGAGCAGGTCCCTAGGGACATCATTTTCAGAACAGTCAAACGGAACTTCAGTTCAAAAACTTATTAACAGTAATTTTCAGGCAGGTACTAGGGAGAAACTTCCCTAGCAGATGGTTTCTGGAATTAGGCAATTCATGTGAAAAGAGAAGAACAAGTACAGAGCTGAAAATGCCCGCTCACGAAATACCAGTGACTGCATCTCTAGACAGTCCACTTACTAAGCCCTGGAGAACCAGAAGCACCAGGTCAAGATTTAAAGGGATAAATATAAATGTAAATGGTTTAAATATGCAGAAGGAAAAGAAAAACACCTCAAATGAGACCCATGGGCCAAAGTTGCCACCATTATAACTTCTAAACTTGGGGAGAAAATAGAGCACACAGATAGATTCTTCTCCCCAATTTCTGGTCATGGAATAGAGCCAAATTAAATCTTCTTAGGAGAGATCTCAGTCTTTCAAGTTCCCTGGTGATGGAAGTGAAAGAACTATAATCATGGACAGAAATCACAGCAAATCTGAACTGAGAAAAATATCTCCATCTAACTTCCTTCTCTCAAATGCTACTGGGATTTGGCAAAACTAAGTGCAGTGTTCTGGGAACACAGTTTTGCTTGGGATAACCGCTCTCAGAGATTGGAATTCACCCATTTTTAAATTGGGTGAGTGTAGGCTTGGTGCTCAAGTAATACTTTGTCCAACTAACTCATGACACTTTTTAAGGTCCAGTATATGAAAAATGTAGCTGATTTAACTCAAGAACCTACATATATTTTAGTGAAAAATCCTGACCACAAATGCAAAAAAAAAAAAAACAAGAAAAAACACCATCTGACTCTACCCAGACATAGAGTTAAAAATTGGGAAAGATTTGATTTTTTTTTATTTTACTGTATCTTAAACAATAGAATTTGATTTGAGACTTTAAGTTTTTAGAATATCCTTGGAAATTTTATAACTATAAGACATTTATATTCAAATTTGTGACATCTTTGTGTTGATAGTAGTTCATTACAAGAATATCTTAAATTTTTCATTCAATCTCATTGCAAAACTCTAATTAATACATAATTTAGGACATTACAGTCAGTCTTGTATGCAAAACGTTGATATAATTAGTATACTGATTATAATTAATATAATTATTTCAGAGCCTCTGGATGCTAAATCTATACTGGCAACTAGTGGTGGTAGAAGGCTCAATAACTGGTAGGAGTGAAGTGGCCTCATGAGGAGGGAGGCTGCCCCAAGAAGTTCATTTCCCCCTGAATAAGGCAGAACCACACTCCTGACTGACCATTGGCTGAATGGTTAGGCCCCGTGGGTTAAAAACAACAAAAATAATAATTCCAAGGTATGTGGCAAATAGAGGATGGGAAAACTCAGTGTATTCAATTGATAAATTAGGGAACAGAAACCAAATACATAGAACTGAGAACTTTCCCTTCCCCTCCTCATTTTTGGGAACAATTTGCCTGCATAGAGCACACATTATCTTCTCTCCTTAACACAACTAACATGTTACAACTCTGTCCTGGGGGAGGAGGCCTGCCAGAGTCCAGACAGGTCTGTGGGTGGGGAAGTCTTCATATTTGTGGGGTTCTAGTATTTCTGCCACATACCTCAGATGAGTGTCCCAACAATTCTGGTAATAACAAAACTTACATTTAAATCCTACTTGTCCACCTCAGCTGAATCAGAATTAAGAGGAAAGATTCACCTGGATATTATGTACTGCTTCTCCCTAAACTCAAAGTCAGTCTTGTTCTAAAAGTCCAGTCAGCACCCCATTACCTTATATCAGACAGCTCTGCTGTCTCCCCCAAGTAGGTGTTTGAGTGTGGTGCCCAGAACTGCTTAATCATCCAGGAGTGAAGGAAAGTTTATTGAATAAGCATGGGTGATAAATTGGTACCAGACTGATAAAAGGAAGGAAACTTTAGAAATAACACCAAACATTTTGGGGAGAGGTGCAGTTGGGAGGAACCTGAAAAATGATGGTATTGTTCTTAAAAGAAATAAGAAAGCATAGCATAGCCTGATATTACTACTCTTTAGTTTTACAAACATTTAGAGCACATACTATGCTCCAGACACTGTGTTATGAGTTAGTGTTACACAGATGAAAGAGCACAGAAGAAGATCTTTGCTGACTACCCCATATGCCCCAGGGTCCCCTCCATGGTAGCAGCATACAACATACAGGCGGATAAAAGCTTCCTGCCCCAAATCCTTTACTTACATTCATCAAATAACATGAAAAGAATATCTAAATGCATAGTCCACAACAGTGCAGTAGAATCCTTTTCTTCTCCCCAACTCTTTTGCTCCCTCCAAGGTTTCCAGAAACACTCAGTCCCCAAATCCTAATTTGATAATCCAGAATGTTTTGCTTTTGGTTCTTCTCTCTTCATTTCCTTCACACCTGATACTCCTGAACCTCCCCAACAGACTGTGACTTTTGGAAGAATGGTATCTTGAATGTCCAAGACTTTTCTCCATAAGAATCAGGCCACCGTCTTATCCCTTCCATATCTGCACCTGTTGTCACGTGGCATCACAAACAAACTGAAATGCTTTCTGAAAATGTCACAGTCCTTTTGGTAGGTCATCGAGGGAAAGAAGCTAAGTGAGCCTGGCCAGATTCCTATTCAGGGGAAGTTAGACAGGTAGAACTAAAAATCTTTATATAATTTTATTCAACCATAATTATAATAATAAAATATTGAATTTTTACCTTATACAAGGAATTATGCTGAGCACTCTTACATGGGCTGTTTCATTCGATATACCAGTTCTCTGAGATAATTATTATTACTCTTTCTGTTTTAGAGAGAAGGGTACTAAGACTTAGAAGTTAAACCTTCATCACCCAAGGTCACGAAGCAAAAAAGAAGGGAAGTCAGAACCAGAACCGAGGTCTGCCTGACCTGGGAATCCTTAACTTTCTCACATATTGTTTGCCATGACAACCATATCTTGCCCCCCCCCATCACTTTCCCACCCTCAAAAAATAATCTAATTATTTTCAACATTTTTAGTGAAAAATGGTAGAAATATTAAAGTAGTTGGAGTTACACAGTAAAAATTATGTACACAGTGCCAGTACATTGTCAGCACTCAAGTAATATTTACTCATCTGACTTATAATGTCTAAAACAATATCATGCACCTCTGCATAGTCCTTAACCTCCAACTCAGTTTCTCAAAACTGTCTTTCTTCTATAATGTGTATCATTTCCTACCCTCAACTCCCCACCCAGGTCACAACAGCAATCTAGGGTTCACTCTCTTTCATAGAATCTTGTTGATTCTTCTTTAAGAATATCCATATCATCGATCTTTTCAGAACCACTCTCATTCCTAGCTAAGGCCTTCATCACTGTGGACCTTGAAACACCACAATAGCACTTTCAGTGGATTCCGGTTTTTAGTTTTCCAGTTACAAATATTAACTTAACATAACCCTCCAATGGCTCACCATAATCTTTAGAATAATTCCACATTCTTTTATCACGATCTGGACCCTACCTCTCTAATCTAATGTGCTACTCATCCCCAGATGGAGGCTCAACTCCAGACAAACTGCGTTGTTCATGATTCCCTAAATATAAGTGTACATTTTTTATTCCAATTGATATACAAATAACCAATAATATATAAATGACTTATCCTCACTAACAATCAAAGATACATTAATTAAAACAATAAAATAAAATGTTAATCCAACAGATAGGCAAAGACAAACTTAAAAGGTTGATAACATTCAGTGTTAATAAAGGGATGTGAAAATAAGCACTCTTAATTCATTGACAATAAAAATCACTTCAGTGTTTGGAGAGCTATTTCTATCAAAAATTTAAAATGCATCACTTTAACTCTATGAACTTGTGCTATAGATATTTTAACACAAGCAGGTAAAAATATATATGTACAAATTTATTCACTAAACATTGTTAAAACTACTACCTAGGAAACAGGCCAAATGTCAAATAAGAAGTAAATAACCCTTTAAATAAATTATGATGCATCTATAAAATGGCATACTGCACCTTTGTAAATTATATATATGCATATTTATGTTTGATTGACTTATATGTTCTAACATGTAAAGATATTTATGTGCTGTCAAGTGCAAAAACAAATTGTTTCAATTACATCAGTGAATCTCAGTGGAATTACTCTGAGTTCAAAAAAAGGCAATCTTAAAAGGTTATAACTCTATAATGTCATTTATAGATCATTCATGAAATAAAACTACAAAGATGAACAGGTTAGTGATTGCCAGGGATAAGGAATTGAAAGTGTAGCTGTGAAAGGACAGCATGAGGGAGCTTTGTGGTGATGAAACAGTTCCCTCTGCGGTGATAACTACAGGACGCTATACACAGTAACCTCCCCTATGCACAGGAAACATGTTTCGCGCCCCCAGTGGATTCCTGAAAACATGGATTGTACTCAATGTTATATATACTATGTTTTCTCCTATACACTCACACCTATGACAAACTTTAACTTATAAATTAGGCATAGTAATAGATTAACAACAGTAACTAATAATAAAATAGAAAAATTAAAACAATGTACTGTAATAAAAGTTATATAAATGCGGTCTCTTTCGATATATCTGGTACCATACTCACCCTTCTTCTTCTTGTGATAATGTGAGATGATAAAATGCTGGACCTATTCCTGAATCTGTTTAGCTATCCCTTACTTGCAGTAAACAGATCAGTGCCACTTATTTCAGGGAATCCCTTGTTGACGTCTTCAAATCGGTTCAATGTTTCCTGGCACAACACATCATCAATTAGAACACGTTTTCTGTTCATGCCTTCCACCCACAAATTTAATGTCTTTTCCATAGTAACTAACCACTCATCACGCACTCTGGCCTTAATGCTTACAGTTTGAGGTGTAACAGCAAACTTAGTACAAATTTCTTTTTTCCTTCTTCACAATTTCACTGATAGAAGATTCATTCTTACTGTAGATCTTACAGTAAGATCTTGGTTTCAGTATACATATTTTTTTCTTTCCTTATTTAATCTAGAACCTTCACCTTATCACTTAAAGGAGCACTTTATGGCTTCTGTTCGGTATACCCTAATTGCCAGCATGACTACTCTTGCACATTTGGGCTGTTAGGAATTGAAATAAGGGTTCTTTGAGCGCAAGCACTACAATATCGCAAGAGTCAACTATGCAACTACCCAGTGACACACACAGCATGGAAACACAGAAGAAAGGGATGCTTTACAAAAGGTAGAACACACCAGGTCTTCATGAGATTCATCAAGCTACTTGGAACATTATAAAATTTCAATCTTATGAAATGTTTATTTCTGGAATTTTCCATTTAATATTTTTGTACTGCGGTTGACCACAGGTAACTGAAACCACAGATAGTGAAACCATAGATAAAGGAGACTTCTGTGTATGATAAAATCGCACTGAAGTAAACACACACACAAACAAACACACACAGAAATGGGTACATCCATAACTTGTAAAGTCTAAATAAGCTCTAGAGACTGTACCAATGTCCATGTCCTAGTTTTAATAATGTATTACAGATGTTAGCATTGGGAAAGGGTAGGTGAAAGGTTCATAGGATCTCCCCATACATATCTTTGTCACTTCCCATGAATATATAATTATTTCAAAATTAACGGATTTTTAAAAATATATAACCACTCTTGCCCTGGCTGGTGAGGCTCAGTGGATTGAGCACTGGCCTGCGAACCAAAGGGTCGCCAGTTCGATTCCCAGTCAGGGCTCATGCCTGGGTTGCGGGCCAGGTCCCCAGTTGGGAGCACACAAGAGGCAACCACATATGGATGCTCCTCTCCCTCTCTTTCTCCCTCCCCCCCTCCCTAAAGATAAATAAATAAAATATTTTTTAAAAAATTAAATATATGTATATAGAAACACTCTTTCTGCATTCACAGAAAATACAATATAATAGTGAATATAAAGATTGTGCAACTCATAAGGTTGAAAACCGAATACTGTTAGTACATTAACAGGGATATAGATGTTGTATGAAGGTTAGAATTGTTAAAATATGCTGACATAACCCTATAATCTTTTAATAAATATTTTTGTAAACAGCAAAAAATAGTAAAAGTTACAGTATACACATAGGGTTATATCATACTGGTATAAAATATATAAATATTTTTGTGTTGAAATATTAGGGAATGTTCACACCTAATTCTTAATAAGGGCTACCTCTAGGGAATGTGTTAGAGAGAGCTGGCAACAAGGAGGGGGGACTTTACTTTTTACATTATAAATTTCTATGTTTTTTAACTCTGTTTTGTATTGGCATGAATTTCTTTTATATTTAAACTTTATTAGAAGGATAACGAGGCTGGAAAAACTGAAGGGGAGAAGAATGGGAAAGAAGAATTTCTTCCTCTGGGCTTTTGCTCATCCAATTCCTTCAAGGTCCATTTTGAGACTTCCTTCTCTACATGAGAACTCTCAATAGAACTCCAGAGGTGTTTTACCTACTGTCAAAATGTGTTCCTTGAAATATACCCTGGAATGACAAGTTTCTCCAGAAATGTTTTTCAAAGTAATACTAATATCTCATATTTGTTAAAAGTGGTTTGTTCACAAAATATCTGCATTATCCACATTGTAAAGGGAGAAATACAGAAGATGATAATTTGAGGAACATGAACCTTAATAAAGTACCATAGTCTTAACTCTTGGGTCAATTAACCATCCAGAAGGAAAAAATGCAACCTTAAAGAATTATTCAAAGTTCATCCTAAAGGAAGACTTTAGGGTTATTTAAATAAAGCTACTTCTTTTAAAGAAGCAACCTAAGTTCTTTTTTTAATTTAATCTTGATTGTATTTTTTTTCCCCGTTACAATTTCGTCCCCTTGTACTCCCTTCCCCCAGCAATCACCACACTGTTGTCCATGCCCATGCGTCCTTTTTACTTTTTGCTCAATCCCTCCACCCCCTCGCTGCTTCTTTTAGAGAGGCATCCTAAGTTTTTCTTTATTATTAAAACTTATATTAACACCTAAAAAGTGATTCTGTCCAGTCATACCAGCGCCCATCAATCCACTGCTAGACCATTTTCCGCAAAAAAGCCTGCCCTGCCCTCTTGTGGTGGCTCTCCACCTGTACAGTACGCATGGAGGAAAGAGAATCCAAACTGCAGGTACCACTGTATTCAGATTTCCTGTACCTTTCACGGATATTAAGGAAGAGATAGAAATTGCTTAATGTCTATGAAGGTATGGCAGCAATGCACACCTTTAAGAGCTAATCTTCAATGTAGACCGGTTTCCCATTCTGCATTGATAGTTGTATAGTTGATGATGGTCTTGATATTTGGATATTTTTCATTCACTTGAAGTAACTGAAAGAAATGAATATGATATATCAAAATTTTCTTATGAGGACTAAAATTTAATTTTATAATACCGAGAAAAATACCTGCATTTTACTATTCTCCAAGCAATTATTGTATACATGCCAGTATCTCAAAAATATGGCATAATGTTAACTATTACATTATAGTAAGTAGGTAGAAGAGATTTGGTTTATTCAGATGCAGAATAAAATACAGAAAGGCTTTAGTGCTTTTCTATTGATTTTCTCACATAAATGTGCCTTGTGCACCACCTAGAGGAAAAATGCAAAATTTATATTGAACATAAACACTTGTACTGGTTATAAAGACAGGCTGAACAATCTGATCAACTGAGTTACAAAATAGAAATTTTTTCTTCTGATCGAGCTCATTTTCATGTAGCCCTGCTAAAATATGACTTCCAATCTTATCTAAATCAAGTCAGATGCCAAATAGAATCTAGCAGGAATTCTTATAGTTAGCAGGAATTCTTATAGTTGCAATTAAAATTTTTCTTGAACAGAACTTAACCTCTAATTTCCCTTGTAAATTGGAGAGCTTACAGCTACATATTCTTCTAACATTAAGCTAAAGTCTAGTTATGTGTAACACTTGCGTTACCAATAAATAATTTAAACAATAAGAAATTTTTTCTCTTTTTTTCACCTGTAAAATCTGTATTACTGACAAGCAAACAAGAAAAACAAAATACAGATTATAAAAATTTCCAAACCTAAGTGTTTTATTACTAGAAAAAAAAATAACTCAAACTTCATCACCAAACATTTTTAACAAGTATCTTTTTGGACCTCACAGCATTATGTAGCAAAGTGAGTTAAATTAACAGTAACACTACCTTCTAGGAGTAAACATTTTTAATATGCAACTCTATCTTTATGGCAGATATGCAACTTATTTTGTAAAAATAATTATTACTACTACTTATAAACTTTTTTTAAAAATGAGAAGAGGCTTCTTCCTTTTACAATACTATATTAAAAGTACTTAATCAGGACTAAATCTCTATGCCTTCATTTCTTCTCACTATATGTTCTTTCTTCCTAATTAGTCTCATTAAAAAATGAAGCCTGTCTGGAGAAGTGTGTATGCAGGTCCTTTGCCCATTTTTTGACTGGGTTGTATGTCTTTTCGGTGTTGAGTAGTTATATATTTTGGAAATTACCCCCTTATCAGATGTATTATTGGCAAGTATGTTACCCCATTCAGTGGGTTGTCTTTTCTTTTTGCTGATGGTTTCCTTTGCTGCACAAAAGCTTTTTAGTTTGATGTAGTCCCATTTGTTTATTTTTTCCTTTGTTTCCCTTGCATGAAGAGATATATCTGCAAAAATATTGCTACAAGAAATGTCTAAAATTTTACTGCCTATTTATCTTCTAAGATTTTTATGGTTTCATGATTTACATTTAATTTTTAATACATTTTGAGACAATACAGGTGGCCAATAGACATATGAAAAAATGTTCAATGTTACTAATCAGAGAAATGCAAATTAAAACCACAATAAAATATTACCTCATGCCTGTCAGACTGGCTATCACCAATAAATTAACAAACACGTGCAGGCGAGGATGTAGAAAAAAGGGAAACCTTGTGCACTGTTGGTGGGAATACAGACTGGTGTAGCCACTGTGGAAGGCAGTATGTTGATATCTCAAAAAATTAAAAATGGAACTGAATTTTACCCAGTGATCCCACTGTTGGGAATGTATCCAAAGAAACCTGAAACACTAATTCAAAAGAATACATGCACCCCTATGTTCATTGCAGTGCTATTTGCAATAGCCAATGTCTGGAAACATCCCAATTGCCCATCAGTAGATGAGTGGATAAAAAAGCTGTGGTACATTTATGTAATGGAATACTACTCGGTGGTAAAAGAAGATGAAGAAGAAAAAGAAGGAGAAGGAGAAAGAAAGAAAGAGAGAGAGAGAGAGAGAAAGAAAGAGAGAAAGAAAGAAAAAGGAAGGAAGGAAGGAAGGAAGGAAGGAAGGAAGGAAGGAAGGAAGGAAGGAAGGAAGGAAGGAAGGAAGGAAGGAGAAAATCTTACCTTTTGCGGTGGCATGGATCGACCTGGAGAGTGCTGTACTGAGTGAAATAAGCCAGTCACAGAAAGACAAATACCATGTGATCTCACTTATATGTGAAATCTAATGAACAAAATAAACTGACAAACAAAATAGAAACGTAGGCATGGATACGTGGAATAGACTGACACCATATATATTTATAAATGGTGATAGCTGGCGGGAAAGGCGGTGAGAGGTATGTGAAGGTGAGCAAAGAGTGGGGAAGAAAATGGGGATGGAAAGAGACTTTGCTAGTGGCCACGAGTGCACCGTGCAGTGTGCATATGATGTTTCGTTGAGTTGTACAGTTGAAACCTGTATGGTTTTGTGAACCCATGTCACCCCAACAAATTCAACAACAAAAATAATAAAGTCTCAGTTAACAATTATGTGCCATTGACTTCCAACTAACAATTGAATATAGATCTTACATCCATATATTCAAAAGCTAACTCTAATTCTATTTGTTTATTTAAAAGGACATTTCAACTCAACATATCCAGAGCCATTATGTTTTTTCTCCAAAAATGTGCTTCTCTTTAAAATGTCCTTTATTTAATCTAATGTACCAAGAAATTGAAAGTCACCCTTGAAGAAGACTGCTTCTCCCTCTTTCCAAATCTAATCTATCATCTAGACCACTGATTTGGCTTCTAAATAACTTGCCAATCTGTTCACTTCTGTCCATCTCCACTTCTGAAACCCTAGTTCAAACAACTGACACTTCTTACCTGAGCGACTATTGTAACTTTCAAATTCATCTCCCTTCATCACTAGTGTCCATGCTCAGTTCACCACATGTCAGCCAGACCAGTGTCTTCACATTGCACCACCTCCCAAGCATTCTTACAATCTTTCAGTGGCTCCTCAGTGCTTTCACAGATCAAGACTTTCCTTTTCCCAAGTCTGGAACTTTGTAAATACTGTTGCTTTTTTTTTTAACACTCTTCCTCCCATTTTAACCTGATTACTTCATTTTCAGTTATCTCTTAGGTCTCAATTCAAATTCACTTTCTCAGGGAATGGGCCCACTGAGATTAGGTCAGCCTACCTTCTCTCATCTGTTCCCTTTGGTGCCCCCAAGAACATATAAATATTCTCTGTTTTTGCTAGGCTTTATATTTTCAGTGCATGGTACAGAGTTAGGAAGCACTTGATAAATATTTCCTGAATAAACAAATATTTTCATGAATAACAATGATAATTTTGTCTTCATTCCAAGGGGGAAAAAAATCAAGGTAAAAGAAAAACAACCTATGTTTATCTCCTCTCTTTTCCTAGAGTCAATGAAAACTGAGTAAACACAAAAATGGTATAAACCAAAGTGAGAAAAGGAGAAAGCAATAACATCAACAAATGATTTCAACAAAATGTTGGGAAGGCTAAAAGCAGATGATGAGTTAGTGACTGTCAAGTACCGCAAAGGAAAATGCTATAAAGTCTACAGAGAACAGGACTATAGTAGGAAGCTAATCTGCCCAGTGCCAACTGCTACACAGTGGAGAGCAGAAGTGAGGCATAGGCTAAAAACAGAGAGATTCATTGAAAGATTTCAGAGAAAATACATTATCTCCCCACACACCCACCTCTCTCACCCAACACTTTTTTCAGAATGTCCAACTGCCTAGCATTTATCCTCATCCCAACACTGGGCGAAAGAAAAAGAAAAACCAAGATAGTAAGTGGGTGGGTGGAGGAGACTAGGAGAGAGGGAAGGAAGGAGGAAGGAAAGAAGGGAAGGAGGAAAGGAAACCACTCTGTTTGATAAAAATTGAATACGCTGCGTAGGAAGAAGTAGTGCAGCTTGTGTGGGAGTTGGAAAGCAGACATTTAGGAGTTGCAAATTATAATGTTCAGCTCCCCTCCCACACACCTTAAAAGAAAGCTTACCAGTGCAGTAAATGACTTCTACAGAAACCCACTCAATTTCTCTATTATCCCTTTCTTATGTATAAATGGACAAGCCAGAACCCAAAAAGCTGAGGGAACATATGAATGAGAAAGGTCAAAATAAGCAAAAGTAATTCCAGGAAAAAGAGAGGTAATTCACCAACAAAGGGATTTAAAATATACATCTTATAGCATCCTCAGAGATACTCAAAAAGATACTACATCTGTTGCATGTATAAAACAAAAAGCAAGAACAGGGTGTTATTAAAATTTAAAAATCAGAAGCCTGTGTGTTACAGTGTCAAATTAAGATATGAAGAATAAAAATCTTCCAGAATAATAGAACTAAATGACAAGAAACAAATAATATAAGAAAAAAGAAGACGTAGATTACTCCGAGATTTCCAACATTAAAAAGAGAGAATTGAGACAAGAGAAGGGAGGTGATAATAATAATGATAGAAGAAGTTTCCAACAGCTGAAGTCCTCCTGTATAAATCAACAAACTGAAAAAGTGCATGGTGTGTCTGGCTTAATGAATTAAAGAAGCACATACTGAGCCATATAACTGAAAAACCTTAAAACAATAAAGATAATATATTTAAATTTTTCAGTGTGGAAATAAAAATGAATTACTTAAAAAGAAATAAATGACTCTCATCGGAATTATCAGCAATACTAGATAATAGAAAATAGTGGAAGAATTTTTCAAAATTCTGAGGAAAACGATTTTCCACCTGGAAGCCTATAGAGAGCAAATCCATCTATCAAATGTGAAGGCAGAAAAAAAATATTTTCAGACATGTAAGAAATCCAAAAGCTTAGCTACTATGGTGCTTTTGGTTGAAATTCCTTTAGGATATACACCAACAAAAAGAAGGATTAAACCAAGAGAGGAAATGCAAGGAAAGAGTGGATTCTACTCTTTCCTTTTCCTATTCTTTAGAAGAGCTGCGAAAGCAAGTCGTGGGATGACAGTAGGGCACCCAGCCAGCCATGCTGGGTGCCCAGGAGGAAGGAGGGCTCCAAGCAGGAGAGCATGGCAGGAAAAAGGTCACAAGATCACAGACTGCATGATAAGATGTTTGAACAAAATGTAAAATGTAATAAAAGCAAATGAGGCAAGGGAAAAAGAAACCAACACATGTAATGCTATATGCTACTTGACTCTGCAGAAAATAATATTCACATGACCATAATAATATTAACAGTGTCTTTTAAATTTCATATTTTAGAAACAACCTATAGACAACGCATGAAAGTAATGCATAGAGTAGAACGTAAGTGGAATGGCCCTCAATAAAAGTAAAAGTACAGTGACAAAGGGTGGCAGGTGGAAGGAAAAGTAGGGGAAACTGAAGGGATATCAGGGTTCCTACCCACCTTTCACAGGGCGGAGTCAAAAACTACACTCAATAGTTGGAGAAACACACCAAGGCGGTAAACTTATATTACCTAAAGATATAGCACAGAAGATAAAATTTTGATAGGAATATATTAAGAAGCAGGGAAAATATTAAAAAGCTTGATAATGAGTTATCTATCATAGCAAGAAGTCAGTATTGTAAAAAATATCTAAAACCGATGAATCTAGAAATAGATATATAAGCACATTTTTGAAAATATCTCAGAGATTTACTGTGTAATCCCACTGTACCTATTTCCTTTCTTGTAAAATGAGAATAATACTAGTATATACTTCCTGGTGCTTATTTTGAGGATTAAATGCCATGCCAATCTCTTATAATACTGCCTGGTACATTGGGTGTCATATACAAATATATAAATATTGGGTTAACCAAAAAATGTGTTTGTTTTTTTCTGTAAGATGGCTCTAGTAGCATTTATTTGTCTTTAACTCCATTCAAAACAATTTTTAGACTGTTTTGTGATAGCTATCATATCAGTATGCATTTAAAAAACATCAAAATTGATGAATTTTTGTGTAGCCATTTTAATATTGAAGATAGAAGAAAATAAGCAACATTTTCAGCATATTATCCTTTATTATTCCAAGAAAGGTTAAAATGCAACCGAAGTGCAAAAAGATTTGTGCAGCGTATGAAGAAGGTGCTGTGACTGATCGAACATGTCAAAAGTGGTTTGCGAACTTTCGTGCTAAGATTTCTCACTGGATGACGATCCACAGTCACGTAGACCAGCTGAAGTTGATAGCAATCAAATCAAGGTATTAATTGAGAGCAATCAATGTTATGCAAGCAGGAGACAGCCAACATAGTCAAAACATCCAAATCAATAAAGTTATCGTTGAAAATGAAAAATGTGTCTTTTATTTTATGGGAAAAAAACCAAATGAACTTTTTGACCAACCCAATATATATTTGATGTCTCATGATGAGTAATACTGGTGGAGATGGTGAAGGGAGTCATAGGGTTTTTAATTTTAATTATTTACCCCCCTTGTTTTTTATTTCTTTTAACAAAAATAAGTACTGCTTTGATAACAAAAAACACTTAAATGCCTTTAAAAATCATGTCTTACCATTGAATAAGGTCAATTCAAAAACCTAGAGGTGCCAAATTTAAAATTGTACAATGAATTTTTTAGCTCTGCTATAAAAGTCGTAAAAATAGACATAAAATCAAATCGAATTAAAGGATTAATGTGAACGCCACTAAGCCGAATTTCCCTTCTTCTACAATACTCCAGGCCGAACTGTGGAGGTGCCCCTTCGCTATGTAGACAGATGGCTCCTTTCATTTTCTCCTTCACTTTCTTTCATTCTCCTCTTGCCTCTTTTTCTCTTTCACCATCTTCTCTCGCTCTATTCTGGTTGCCCGGCCTAAGCTTTAGCATGTTCACGGCCTCTCTCACAGCGCTTGCTTATCCCTGCTTGGCTACTCAGTGGATCCGTGACCCATGCACTGATCCATGGAAATAGATATTTAGAAGATTAAAATTGATTGGTCTCTATAACATATTCATTATTGGAACACATACAAATGCAATTTATTTCATATTGTAAATATAATGCTGAAATGGTTTCCTAAGATCTCAGACATTACTACATTGTTTAAATGTAAGAAAATAACTTTTTAAAAATTCAAATAAATATTAACCATGCTTTAATAGTATTCCAAATTTCTACTGACTTAAACACTGAAATTACTCAGATACACAATGTGTCTTTAACATCATCTAGACATTTCCCTAAAAAACCATACCTGCCAATAGAATCACTTACTGTACACTTATATCTTACCACTAGTTGAAAAAAATATACTGCTATTAACCAAGGGGTAAAAGTCTCATCCTAGGGAACATACCTCTCTGAAGTACATTCAGTGATGCAGTTTTGCTAAGCATGAGCAATTCCAGTGCTTAGAGAGTGGAACTTAGGAAATTAATCATATTAAACACCATTTTTGCTCCTCTTACAGTGATATTCGGGTTCCTTGAATAGACATTTTTCTAATAATTTTTTTCTTCTGTACTTTTTTAACTCAGCCGCCGAAAACAATGCATTTACAGATCGCAGCAGTGACGCAGCATGAACAGCAGAGGGAGCAAGAAGCACAGACAGGACGGTGAAGGTCAGTGAGGCTAGTATTTCACTCCCTCCTAAGGGGGCCGAATTCGTCCCAGGCATGCATATGAAAAAGTCCGCACCCCGAGGGTGTACAAAGCATATTGATTGAGGTAATTGGGAGGTCTCTTTCTTCTCAAAAGTAGTATGAAAATGTCCATCACTTTCTTAACAAATATTAATTCTTGGGTAAATATAAATAAGAAAAGATCTTGTCAATTTATTTTTCAAATATTTTAGAATCATTATTTTCAAATATTTTAGCACTTCCACGGTTCCGGTTAAGAGTACTTTTGCACCAATCAGCGCAAGTCCCTGCTCCTTACAGGAGGACTTTCCACCTTGGGGAAGAGGAGTTAGGCCTAAACAAATTATCTCTCATGACTTAAACTAAGAAGAACTTGTTAGGGTGGCCCAGTTACAGACTTACGCCCACAAAACGGGCACTTTTAAACCCCTATTCACTTCTGTCTATGGTCTCCTGTTTTCTCACTTCTTTTTTTTTTTTTTTTATTTCTTGTATTTCATTTCCTTTGTGTTTTGTTTTTCTTGTTTTCTTCCATTTCCACAACTCTTTTCTCCAAATGTTTCCTGTGTTCTCTCCTATTTTTATTTTATGTTCCAATTACATTGTATTTCAGCCCATTTTTAATGCATTTTAATTTCTTTTTAATAATTTTCCCTTTTTCTTATTCATCTTTCACTTACTGTGCATTCATATCTTTCATCCATAAGTTTTCCACCTTCTGTAATCTTAGCCATTGTCTCAAAAATTTCTCTTTCTCTTCACATTTATTGAAAAAGCTACCTCTTTTCAACTTTTGTAAAGTAAGAAGAACAGTGTTTGTGGCCATATTCACTAATTTTCTTGTTTTATAAATGTTTACCACATGCCTATGGTATATGACCTGTACCAGGCACCAGGGTTAAGGGTAGCAGTGAGGAAGGAATGAGGAAGATAAAAATGAAAATAACATGATTCCCTTCCTCTGTTGTTCATAATATAATAATAAATTGACACAAATAACTATCAAGACAGTATAATATCAGTACCATAAGAAAAATATAATATTTTTCTCTAGGGAGATGGGATTAAATGTGAAAACTCTTAGATATCAATGGAGAGAATGAGATGAATAATAACATGAGGTGAAGAAGGGAATAGTTTAAGTATGTTAAAGCATGAGTGTACATGGAAGAATAACTGAGAATTTTGCCCATTATTTGCCAAAGAATGAAGATGGTTCCTCTGTAAAATTCAAAACAGACTGCTTGTCAGCAAGTTTTTTCCACCTTCTGTAGATCCAGTGGGAAAGACTGAATATCTTAATTACTGACCCTCATCCTTTATTTGCCTCTTTCTTCCTTTGTAAAATGGGATAAAGATAGTATTTAATTCATAGAGTTTTGGTGAGAATTAAATGAATTAATAAATGTAAAGTACTTATAATGTTTCCTGGAATGTATTAAGTACTGCAAAAAGTGTTTCTTATTATTGGTGTTGTTATAGTAGGGGTTCCTTGAAGCCAATTCAAATATTCTATATTCCTTCCATGAATTTTTTTTCTGATCTCTCCAACCTACTCTGGTCTTTTATTTCACTGTACTCCTAGTCAGTGTCATCAGTTAACATTAATTACTGTCCAATTATTTTGTGCATTTTCATTATGTGTCTTCACTAGAACACAAATTCCTTTTGGTAGGGACCACAAAGTGTTATTGCATATTTACTTGATTTTTCTGTGAAACTAATATGATTGAGGATAGCTAATAGGCGCTCAAAAAACATTAGCTAATCAATATAATTCATATCTTATAAGTGAACGAGTGACTACTATGAAATGTAAGGTTGCATATTTATTAGTGGATAGTGAAAATTATAAATAAGCTTAGAAGACATCTGAGAAAAACTACTCAAATAAACAGTATTTTACTGTTTCAGGGTTATTTGACAGTATCAAAGAACGTTTATGGGCTAGCCACTATTACACACCTATTAATTCACAATAAATTCATTATTTAATTAAAGTTTTAAACAATCTAATGAGATTTTGTAAATGAATGAAGCTCAGAAAGATCCACAGTCACACTGTCATTAATAAGGACAGAACTAGGGCTCTAACCCATGTCTAACAAATCCCATGTGCTCCTTCTTCTACAACATCTTCCATGAACAGAAGACAAATTAGAGAAATCACTTCTTTTTGGGAGCAAACAGGTTTATTACAAAGTTAGAACAATTACGGAAGCACAAATAACGTGAGAACAAAAATCAAAATGCAGATGGACCTGGAGATTATTCCGCTAAGTGAAATAAACCGGTTAGAGAAAGACAAATACCATATGATCTCACTTATTTGTGGAATCTAAGGAACAAAATAAACTGACCCCCAAAAATAAAAACAGAGGCATGGATACATAGAAGAGACTAACAGCTCTCATGAGGGGTGGGTGTGGGAGGAGGCACTAGACGAAAGGAGGTGAAGATGTCAGCCACAGCACATATGCATAACCTGTAGGCACAGACAACAGAGGGAAGAGGAGGCAGGAGCTAGGTGGGGGTGGGCAAAGAGGGGAAAATGAGGACATTTGCAATAGTGTCCATAATAAAAATAAAGTTAAAGAAATTAAAATGTAAATTATCAGGTATCCAAGGAGATGTAGCAAGAGCTATCAAATGTCGAAAACTGATTTAAAAGGCTAGAATTCTGCACATTGTAATATCACCAAAATATTAACATTTTATGTTTTTAAAGTTCAGCCTTCAGTCTTTCTTGACCCCATAAGTGGGCCATTTCTTTGTTAAGTTGGAGTAGAATTAATACCTTACTAAACAGAGCCTGCCTCTGCGACAAGTCCTTTAGCCAGCTCTGGCTATAAACTTAGTTGACAGGGTATTACCTAAAAATCTGCTCCTCTCATTCATTCATTTACTCATTTTTTCAACAGATATTTAGGAAGCACTTATAATATGACAGGCACTCTTCTAGAACCTAGGGATACATCAGTGAAAAAATAAAGATCACTGCCCTTTCAGGAAAAATAAAAAGGGTTAGGGATGCCTGGAGGGGTGGTGGTGAAAATAGTTGCAATTTTAAACAGGCTGGTCAGAATGGGCCTCCTAGAAAAGGTGGCATTTGAGCAAAGACTCTTAGAAGAGAGGAAGGAGTTATCCCTGAGGAAATGTAGGGAAAAAACATTCAGGGGAAAAGGCAGCCGTCAGGGGAAAGGCCCTTAGTTAAAGCGTTCCTGAAGTTTAAGCTACACGAATGAGTCCCGTCTGCCTGGAAAGAGATGGGAGTAGTAACAAATAAGCTCAGAGGTAAGCACTGATTGGTTTTTACTTGGAGGGAAGTGGGGAACCTTTGCAGGGCTTTGATGTATATATTTGCAATTAAAAATAAGTAGCATAGAGCCACATAACAGATTTGTTAAAGGATAATTTAAAAGCACCAGGCTAGCAATGAGGAAAAAACGGCTTTGACTACATCCAAAATATTGATGGTCAAATTTTTTTCATTAAATCCTTTCTTGTTAATGACCAATATCACAGAGAAATAGGAATTTAAATTTAATTTTAATGTAGAGAAATTATAATTCATTTAAGCCAAGGATAGTGCCTATCTTATGAATTTTTGATGATTAAAAATATTAATAGCCATTAAAAATGTTTCTCAGTTTATCCAGTCATAAATCAACTAGATTTGTCAACATTATAGTTAGGTTTGCTTTAACATGCAGAATGGTTCCACTTTTTGGATGACCCGAGGTTTTGGTGGAGTGGAAGGTCACAGACCTCCTGCAGAGAGTACCTCAGTAGTCTCAGTTACAGGGCTCCCAGCAGCGCCAGCGTATGAGAGGGGAAGAGTGAACAGGTGAAACCAGGGTAGGAGAAGGAGCCTGGCCACAGGCCTGCTGGGAGTCGACGCCCAGCAGATCCTACCAAGGACTTGCAAGTATGGGGAACTTCTTCCCTATCTGGGCCAACACTGATACCCCAAAAAAGAGAAGCCACGGAATAGTTGGGCTCCTGCAGTGCTCACCTAGGAAATTACAGTAGTTTTCCAAGGCTGCTGTAACAAAATACCACAGACCATGTTCTAAATAAGAGAAATTTATTTTCTCACAGTTCCAGAGGCTAGAAGTTTAAGATCAATGTGTCAATAGGTTTGGTTTCTTGTGAGGCCTCTCTCCTTGGGTTGCAGACAGCTGCCTTCTTGCTATGACTTCACATACGTATCTTGTAGTCTGCGTGTTGTCTGTGTCCTAATCTTTTCTTATAAGGACACTGGTCATATTGGATTAGGGCCCATCCATCCTACCTCATTACCTCTTTAAGGTCCCTATCTCCAAACAACCACATCCTGAGGTCCTAAGAGTTAGAATTTAAACATATGAATGGGGGAGGGGGTTGGATTTCCAGCCCATAACAAGTAGCATCAATAGCCGAATGATCTATCAGGTTGCGGCAAAACTCAGGACCAGAGCACCTAATTGCCAAGGCATTAGGCAAAGCAGAAGAACCTAAACATGTGTTTGTGTATATTTCTTTTAGGTTTGTTATCATTGTTGTTTATTGCATATTTCTATATTTTCAAAAAGCATCAAAGAAGTAATTGTGAAAAAAGCAAACTTTACTACACTTTCTTTTACTTATCATAATAGTCTTGTTAATTGGCCTCTAAAAGTCTTAGCTGGCCTGTGGCCAACTCTAAGTGCTAAGTAAGCAGCCCAGCCAAGTGGGTGGGTGGGTACTTGCGTCAGACCTCTGGAACTAGCATGGAAATTGAAGTGTAAGTCAGAAAACTATAATCGAATCCCAGTTATAGGGTCCAGAGGAGTAAAGAGAGTCAAAAGAAAAGATGACCACTGTGGACTGGAAATGTTATTCACTCACTCCAGACACATCAGATATGAGACTTGGGATACCAGGTGTGATTCAGATTCCTTTATGGTCCTCGGAGGGTAAATCCTAGGTAAAGTGGCCGGAAGACATGGGCTTTTAAGAGAAAAGATTCCAAATCAGAAAACTAAATATAGATCATATTGGTTGTCAATCGATGAGAATGTAATCAAATTTCTTGAGAATGAAAATGTCTCTATTTCAATTAATAACCCTGTAACACAAGTTCCTTTTCTTTATTCTTGTTGCTCATCTGAGGAGGACTGGAGGAGCTAACCACTGACAATTATAAATTTAATCCAGTGAAGACACCAGAACTCAATAAGGCCAAAAGCAACATGGAATCTCAAAGTCATATGTAATAAAATCTACAGTTTCTGTTTTTGCATTAATGTGTTATGAAAATATCCAAAAAAAAATAGGCCTTCTCCTTTAATTTTTATCTAATAGTCAAATTTCCCCCGGGTATCAAATATTAGATTCTGTCCCATCAAGTTCAACCATGTGCTATGGCCAAAGAAGTGTGATGTTGGCATTTCTGGCTGCTAGGAGCGTCACAGTATTGGCTACATACGCAGTACCATTCGGTTGGCTCAGCTGTGGGGCTCTTAAATCAGCTGAACACACAGTAATGGAAAGTGTTGATTTACCATGCAGAGTATACATGTAAATCTGAATTCACTAATCTGGAGAAATAAAAGCACCCGTATTTAAGGGCTTGTGTTTAAGGATTTTTTTTTTTTTGCAGCATCTTTCATAGTGAAAAAAATAAATAGATATAAGCCTTGAAACAAAGCAGATGCCCACCACAAGTAGCAGAATAGCGGGATATTTTTTGCTGCACGCACACCATGGAATACCATGGAGTCATTAAAAGAAATTAATTAAAGCTATGCCAGCTGACTTGAAAGAATTTCCACCATGCGTTGTCAAGTGAGAAAAGCAAAATGTATAAAATTATGTATATTCAGCAATGTTTATAGCAACATTATTTACAATAACCAAGAGGTGGACCCATCTAAATTTTGAAATTTATTCATTATAAGTTATATTTAACTTTAAATTTTATTACATAATTCTGAATAATTTATAACTAAAAACATATGCATGTAACTTTACTCTTTCAAAATTTTGCAATTATTTTAAATAACATTTAATAAAATATATTTGGTTTGGATTTTAAATGCAATTATGCCTTGAATACCATTACATTTTAATACTTTGATCATTACCATCAATAGGACACAGATTATGTGAAAATCTTGATGACAATCTAACTAATAATTTTGCTGAAATAAAGGCAAGGAAAATTTTATAGAATAAACATGATTTATGAATTATGTGTCTTTATTTCATTAGTCATTTAAAAAAAAAGAGAGACACTTCCCAATAAACAGGACACCAGATAATTAAATTTGGTCCTTTGGGATATTTTGCCAACTTAATGTCATTTAAAAACTATAGCTTTACACACATCTTTCAAATTTGCTACTATCAATATATTTTTGTTATGGTATAAAAACAGACCATTTTATTCAATGGCTTGTTAACCTGTTTTGTGATCTTTAAACATTCTAAAATATGCATTTGGACTTCCATTTTTGCTTTTGACCCAGGCTACGCAAATCTTCTGGACTGGCCCGAAAAGTGCTTTGAAAAGCGGACCTGTGGGAATCTAAGGCTAGGGTACCTACGAAAGAGCATAGGCAACTGGGCTCAGGACATCTCGATGGCCAATATGGTGAAGACTGAGAGTGCCAACACACTGTTTCTAGCCAATACACATTATCGGGAACTTCATTCATTTCACCAAAGAAATATTCTTTCCATTTCTGTTATCCTCTTGCAAAACTTCTAAGACAAAACCTTCATAGAGTAGGTTTTTGATTAGTTTTTCAAATGCTAACTAACCGCTCCTGAAGACAGCATTCCTAATTAGGGTATTTCAAATGTTAACTAACTGCCCCTAGGTTGTAAATTAAAATGAACGGTCACATTATATACCACTGTTTAAATAGCTGTATTTAAAAGATCACAAAACAGGTTAACAAGCCATTGAATAAAATGGTCTGTTTTTATACCATAACAAAAATATATTGATAGTAGCAAATTTGAAAGATGTGTGTAAAGCTATAGTTTTTAAATGACATTATTTAAAAGGAAATTATAGCAAATGTAACAATCACTAAGTATAAGGGCTTTAAAAATAAAGACTCCGCAGTTCTTTCAGGTCTTCTCATAGGTCCGTGAGTCAAACGATGCCAGGCTTATCTCTGAAGGTCAGAAGTCATCCATTCTGCCCTAAGATAACTCTGTTTGATCTCTGCTGTATTGAACTGCACTTGGAGCATGGAGACTAGACAGGGTGCCTCCCTTTCCACTTGGTCCCTAAATATTGCTCATAGTACTTGGCTCAAGTTTAAAGAGGTCAGAAGTGTTCCAATCATTGTCACCTCTCCCAATAACCCCTCAGATCATGGCACATATCTGTGACAGTGGCTACCTTCTCAATGAAGCCAATTTCTCCAGTTTAATTTTATATTTAAGATATATTTAAGTCATTTGACCCAGCTGATTTCATCTTTGAGGGGGCTTTCATCGTCACCATTAAATGATTTGAATAAAATCATCACTCAACCCCACTATACAGAAAGATTAAGTCCAAACACCGTTTATTTTGGCAACTGCCTCCACCTAGAGCAAGACCAATCCCAGGGGAATGGAAAGTAGTGTCCTAGAATGATGCTATTTTAGTGGAAATAACAGAAGGTTTATGTCACAGGCTCTGTCACTAATCTACATTTTTCTAATGCTTTCAGTCCTTTTAATTTTTCTAACTTTGAGTTTTCTTTCTTATCAACATCCCTCTGCATGGGCCTGGGCCTCCACCAAGATCTTGATTTGTGGTATACAAGGATTCCTTCCATTTATCAGCTGGCTGTTGAGGACGCCTGTGAAAAAGTCACCCCGCTTTCCTCACAGAAAGGCTAAGGGTTGCGTTAAAGTTTTAGATCCCTCATGTGCACTAGCTGCTATAGAAGTTACCTGGTTTAGATGAGTCCCTGCTTCTTGCCCAACATCAATAACTGGAAGAGGCTGAAGTTTGGGTGGTCAGCCACCCTGGTTTGCTCGGGTTGAGGTAGTACCTGGGGCAGGGGACCTTCGGTACTAAAACAGAAATACCCTGTGCAAACCTAGGCTTCTTTGTCACCCTTAATGGATGACTGACTGGATTCTAGCAAATTTGGCACACAATGGATCTTTCATGTAAGGCAATCCCAGTGCAAGTGGTACTAACACATTTCTTAACTTAAAAATACCCCCAGCGAATGCCTTTTGCATCCGGGTTGTATGTAGCCTTAGAGAAAAAAAAAATAAAGTACTTTGACTTTCTTGAAAAATTTAAGAAATTAACTTTCACAGCCTTCTAGCTCTCTACTTATTCAAAAGCCTACTATAGGATCTTTAAGCATTTTGCTGCTGTCACCAAAGACTTGTTTGTTCAAAGACAAATGACCTCAAGCCTGGAACTCTATGACTTTCCATTAATGTCTGGCATTAATGTCAGGATTCTCATATTTGCTCTACTAATAGCTCCTCCGTCATATGCTTCTTTGTTAAGCTATCCTTACGCTCTTCCTTGTCTTCATTTTCTTCACTTAATAACTAAAAATTTTATATGGGCTGAGACTTAATAAATTGTAAGGAGTTTCCTTACTAGGTAAAAATCAAAGGGTTTTGAAAACTAAAATTATTCATCCAACAAATATTTATCAAGCAGTTCGTATATGATTAGCACTATGTTTGCTGCTAAAGATACGAGAGTGAATAGTGCAAGCACAATCTGTCAGGCTAAAGAGGGATTCTGAGGAGTAAATGAGTGATAGCAATGTGGTGAATACCATGAAGGTCAAGTTTCATGTGCAATGGGAGCAATTGGAAGAAACAACTAATCAAATTTGCAGGTCATGAAAGCTAAATGAATGGGTAGCACTCAGGTTAATGTATTCATTGGTTAATTCAACCAATATTTATTGAGAGCCTAATGTGCACCAAACCCTGTAATAGCCATTGCACATGAGAGTGAATGTAAATATGACATAGTCTTTATGTTGGAGTTTCATGGTCTAACATAAAACAAAATATATACAAATGAATAATTATAATATGATTAAATAAGGGCGGTAATAAAGCTCTCCAAGGAAGGTCTCACAAATAAAGGTGACTTGTGTATGGAATTGTACTTGACCTAGAAAGTTAGGGAGGGACTCAGGGTTAATGGAGAAAAAGAAGAGCTGTCCAGGCAGAGGCAACAGCTTGCAGAAATATATAGAGGTGCGAAAGAACATAGCCAACAAGGTAACTACACACAGTTGGGTGTGGTTAACGGTAATTTGTTTGCGAGACGTGGTAGACAATGACTGGAATGGTAGGTGGCGTAAGATCGCAGAAGGTCTTTTGTGCCATATTAAGGGGTTTCGATTTGTTCTGAAAATTGTGGGAAGTCACTGAATGGCTTTAAGTTAGGCAGTGAGCTTTTCAGACTTGTGTTTTGGAAAGGTATCTGTAAAGATTGTGAGGGTGGACTGGAGGAAGAAGTAAATTATCTGATCCTCAAAAACAGTCTAGGAAGTGAGTATGGCAATATTTTCACTCATATTTTGCATAGAAAGACTCTAGATGTCAAGTGATTTGCCAAAGTTTCCCTAGGTCACTCCAAAATTGAACAAAATCAACACTGTCCATCCATCAGGACAGGGATGTAGGTGGAAACCTCGATGCCACTTACCTTTGGCTTCAGCCATGTTATCCTTGGAAATAACCTTTAAAAGTTCTGTTTGCACTGCTAATTCCAACTATTTTTGCATAATTGATTAAACAGAATTGTACAATCTGAATCAGGTGCTTTGAAGCATCAAACTGCTCCATAATATTCTTTTCTATTTCCTAGGCAAAGGTCTGGGTCACTCATATTTTCTCACATTGTTCTAAATTTTCTAAATCTTGCACTCTAGGCTACAAATGAGCCATTAAACATTCCAACATTTTTTATTTGGAGTCAGCAGGAGGCAATTCGCTTTGAGAAAGTGGTATTTGTATTCTCCAGTATTGTAAACATTTCAAAATTGTCGTCACTGGCTCAAATTTATTTCTTCTAACATTTGTGGAATATTATGGATGGCAAATAATTTTGAATTAATAAGTTGATTTGATTTTACTTCTCAGTTTTATAAATAAGTGCCATAGAGCCAAAAGTGAATTTTCCCTTCCCTCCAAAAATGTTGCTAGTCAATAAAGTTTTCAAAAATTTATTAGTTACAATCAATATTAGGAATAAGTTCATAGAAAAAGAAAATACAGTAGTTTAAATTATTCCTAGAATGTCTGGAATTTGTTAAGAGATGAAGGGTAACAACAAGTCTGTATACGTTTTGCAAGGAACAGTCAGTTTACCTTTTTGTTCAGAACTGTGGCTCTTAAAGTGTGGTCTCAGGGCCCTCAGTGTCTGTGTGACCTGGTAGCTTGTTAGAAACACAAATTCTTAACCTGAACCCCAGATCTACTGAATAGAGTGAGGGGAGAAACAGCAATGTATTTTCACAGAAGCCTGCTGTGTGATTCCAATGTACACTAAAGTTTGAGGCACAATGGTGTAAAGGGGGAAAAAGCATACGTTTTGGACTACAAAGAACACGGTTTCAATTCTAACTCCAGCCACAGAATTTTAGACACATCATCTGGTGCCATCACCAGATTATCTGGTTATTAACTTAGCCCCTTAGCTTGACTTATTAGTATTATAAATACTATCCAAGTTATTCTCATTCAATTGCTGTGTTGTCAGTCTTTCCTCTCCAAGTGATTCAGATGCAGGCTTAAGTTTGAGAGCTACTGATCTATAAGGCGTAATACACTGGAAGCACACCAACCACATAACCTGAGGTGTCCAGCGCAAAATGAAAATGCAGCATCCCTTGTCCAAAAAATAAGAATTTCAAAATGGTGACAGCAGAACATTAAACAAGGAATGGGCCCTACTAAGCACAGGCCAATGCCTGTACAGGTTAAATGCCCAATGAGGAGTTTCTACTTGTATCTAACCACATCTTTTTTTTTTTCAAATGGGAATAACATAATGCAATGAAAATAGGCCATATTTCCCCTTCGGACACCACCCATCTTACCCCCTGAGCTGTATCTCTTCATAGACCATGCTCATTAGCCCCTCCATCTTTGCTCACTGATGCCTGTCTTCCTTTCAGCTGTGTAACTGTATTTGTACTTCAAGAGACAACTTAAAGTCCTCATCCTACCTGAAGTCTTCCCTTACCACCTTAATTCATTTAACTCTTGCCTTTCTAAACTTTTCAAGTCTTATTTTATATCATAAATTTAGCTTTTAATTTTTAAATATTAATGATTGCTGATCATTGTGTTCATGTTGCTTCTTGAGTTAGAAATATAAGCATCTTACACAGGAGACGGTGTCATCATCATACAGTGGAAAGAGCACAGGCTTTTGGGGCCTGTGTGTAAATATCCTGTCTTATTTACTAATTGTGATGAGATAAATTAATGCACATTGAGCCTCAGAATCTTCATTGGAAAATGGGATAAGACTTACTTAATTGGGCATTTATGAGGATTAAATGAGAAAATACATATATGTAAAGACCTGGGTCTACATAAGGGCTCATCAAATACTAGTTTCTCTGCCAGCTGTACCCACAGTACATCTGATGTGCTTCAGCAGACAGACCACCAGTGCTGAACACAGAAATCAGTATTCAATGACTTTTGTTTATGCGAAGTTATGTATCTTTTTTTAATGTATTATTTTACATGTATCCAAGAAATAAACCAATCTTACCTTAAATTTTGTATAAAGTGTTATTAGCTCTGACTTGTTACAATTCTATTTATTTTCAATGCATTTTCGCACCTACTGTATTATTAGTAATACTTTACATGGCTGAAAATAGAGATTCTTATTCCCATGAGGAAAGAAGGAAGAATGGTACCGACAGTTTAAGGGATTACTCTAATTTACAAGATACCACTGCAATTTAATACACACGAAAGTGTCCTTGAAGCTGGGTGTAAACTCACATATGCTAGCTCCTTGTCCAATATTTCTTTCCCCAATAAAACCAATTATCTCCAGCAAATAAGAATATACCTGCGAAGTAAGTGTAGGAACAATTATTTTAGTCGTTTAAAATAGTGTAAGACTATTTCTTTTCATGTTGAATACATAGTGGGTATTCGATGTCTGTTGAATTAAAGTGCCTATTAAAGATCCTGATTCACAGTAGTACATGCTTAATAAAGAGTGCATTATTTAACTTCCTTTTTTTGATAAACGTTTTTTGAAGTGCCCATTTTCTCCTAATTAAAATTTAAGAACAAGGTTTATTATTTTTAAGATAGTTTCAATTTGGGGCCTAACACGGCATGCTTGAAAGCTGCTCCCCTCTCCTATCTTTATTATTGTACTCTTTCCTGCTAACTGGCGCAAACCACAGGTGCTTGCCAAACTTATGACTCAGGCCTGTGAAGACATTTTGTAGCCTCTCAGCCACGGCCCAGGAACCCAAAACTGTTCCCACGTGAAACAGCCAAACATGGTCCCTAGGCCAAAGGTCCGCTACAGTGGAGGGCTCTTGTATAAAAGGCGAATGAGAAGGCAGCGCCCCCTTCTATTCCCACCCCCTTCACGTCAGTAATATCCAATCGCTTTTCTCTGTCGTGCGGTCGGCGCCCAAGATTGGCCGGGAATGAGACCAGCGCGGGGCCAGTGCGCACGGGCGGAGCGCGGGGACTTGTCCATCACGTGCGGCCTCGGGGCCTCCCCTACTCGCTGCGCGCTTGGCGAGGTTGGGGGGCGGGGCCCGGGAACTGCTGCGCCTGCGTTGTGGGCGTTCTCGGGGAGCAGCTGCCGCCGCCGCCAACGCCACTGCTGCGTTCTGGTGTAGAATCTGGAATCCCTGCGCCGCGTTAACAATGAAGCAGAGTTCGAACGTGCCAGCTTTCCTCAGCAAGCTGTGGACGCTTGTGGAGGAAACCCACACCAACGAGTTTATCACCTGGAGCCAGGTACGGGGTAGGGGTACGGCGGCCTCCGAACCCCCTGACTACCCGCCTCCTTTCTCGCTCTCTCCCGCGGGGTTGTCCCTCGCGGCCTGTGGCTCGACGCCCTGTGAGAGGCCCGTGCGGTGGCGGGATGCCGCGGGCCTCGGTATTCGGTCTTGTGGGGGACGCCTTGTGTTATTGTCCCCTCGGGGAGTAGTGGGGAGCTGCGGGGAGCTGCTGGGGTCCTGACTGGCGCGGCTGATCCCAGGCCGCGGTGGGGGAGGGGCGGCCGCGCGGGGCGCCGCGGCCGAGGCGGCCTCGTAACGGTCCAGCCCGGTGGGCGTTCGGAACCTGCGGGGCAGAGCGGGGGGCGGCGGCGGAGCCGAGGGCGCGGGAGCTGCCTTGCCGCACACTCATACTCGGTCCTGCCGCCGGGCTCGCGGGTTGCGAACGGGCAGCCCTGGGCGGGATCTTCAACGCCGGGGTTTATCAGAGGAAATCTACCCCGGCGACCCGATTTTCCCTTCTGCCCATACGCTCCGCTTTATATCTGGGGTTTTTATGAGGGGAGCATAAAGAGCAGAGGAGGAGGCAGGTGTGCGAATGCAGGTTACTGCTTATCAGGAGGTTTTAGAATGTTATGTAGAAAATAGGACATTCTGAGCCATTGGTATACGCGGATTTTTATCATTGTTTTAATAAAAGTGCTTTTAGGTGTTCGGTAACTTAGTAAGGAGCTCTTTAAAATGAATCACTAAATTTCATTAACAGTTGCCTCAGAGTGACAGATGGAATGCCTCGATTATTGTTTTGATCCCAACTGTGCCACTAAACAGGGACGACCGTAGTCAGGCTCCTCATCTTGCCTGGCCTGTGCTTCCACGTTGGTAACATGAATGGGTTGCCTAGGTGACCCAAGACCACTTCAGCTTCCAAACACTAAGATACTGAGCAGAATGATTTTTCCATGAACAATGTGTTTGCGTTGGGAGTCACTTTTAGGCCGTTGGCATTGTTTTGTGAAGGGCAGTGGATTTACCCATGATCATCTGTTTCGGGTATTTTCTTGTTTAAAGGTCTAGAGAAGAAGTGAAAACTACCCGCACAGTGCCTGGTACTTGTTAAGTGCTGAGTAAATGCTGTTCCCCCTCGTTCTTTTGTTCCCTTCATATCATAGGAATTCTCAGTTATGTTTACTTTTTTCTGAACAGGGAGCACTATGTTGAGTACCTGAAGTTTTGACTCTTGTAACACCACGTTTTGTCTTACATTACTGTCATGTTTGTTTTTTACTCTTCCTTCTAGGACTTAAATTTTCTTGCCGGTATCATCAACTGGATGATATTAAGCATTTGATGAATTCTGTAGAGTTGTACAAAGAAAGGTGAAAATAGGGAAGCCAGCTGCCTGCATACGCTTAAAAATAAACAGATGTCTCATGCTTTCATCAGTCAGAAGGATTAAAAGATGACAAGGATGGATCAGCACAGACTGCTGTTACTTAGCCTTGTATTCATGTTGGATATTGGACTGAGAGTCGCCCCCCACACAAGCTGACTTTATAATACTTTTTTGGCTTGCATGGGCCTTACTGTTTTTATTGCCTAGAAATGGTGCATAAATACAGGGTCTGGCACAAATAACGCCCCTTTTTATTACAAAATTTTTTATTACAAAATCATAAGTATAATTCCATAACATAACAAAGTCACACTCAAGCACACCATAAGACATTTTAGGTGAAATCTTCAAATTAAACTGTAAATTATTACACCCATATTATTACCATACCAACCACACTCAAGCAGGCGTTACTTCTGCCAGATTCTCTGTATTAGTAATTGGTTTTAATTAAACGGCATTATGTCAGTGGCAGGTCTAATAAATTATTATTAGCCAAAATATTTTAATAACATTCTTATGGGCAGTATCAAATGTGGAGAGTTTCATACTAATCCATAAATGCATCTTTTTATGAATTCTAAGCCAAATAAGCAACTTAAAATCATTCTCATTTTTCACATTATTAAGTCTAAACTGTGCATTTTCTAATACAAAATGGAACAAGTGAAATATAAATTCATTTAGGGCAGGAACAATATCTATGCCAGGGACACAGTAGATACTTAATATTTGACAAATCTATGAAATTCTTGAAATATGTAATGAGAGTGGTAAGAATGATGATAAAGATAGAATTATACCTGAAAAGAACTTTAGAAATCATCTAGTGTAATCTTATGTAAAGATTTGAGGCTTAGGTTAGATTAGTTGTAATTACAAAGCTAGTCATTATTTGAGGTGAAAACTTAACAGATTTCTGACCTTCTAGATCAGTGTTCCAGCAACACTGCAACACTTAATAGAGGTTGGCACAATATTTAGTTACCAAAGTATTACCCTTTCACAAGTCAGTGGACAGTCTGGATTTAATATTGTTTAGGGCTAAAGCTTAGTGGCTTAGGGAAGATGTCTCACTCTCCCACAGATTTTTCCAAAAACAGTGACAATGAAAGGTAAAACTTTAATTAAACAATGATGATAGGTGGGAAAACCAAAATAAATTACTCTTATGTTTTAAAAGTTACTATATAAAAAAAGTTGTTATTCAAAAAACGTTTCTGGTGTCCTTCAAACTTGTTTTGCTGAACTTTTGTTAGGTAATTTTGCATTTGTACTATTTCAGTGAAAATCATATTAAGACTACTTAGGAGCAGCAGGTGTTTTGGAAAGGCAATATTTTATGCAATTTTTTTTTTCTCTTGCGGAAAATAATTTATTCCTTTAGCTTGAGTGTAAGGCAAGGGGAGAAAACTCTTACCAGCTAAAGTTTGGCTTAATATTTCTAAAGACTCGTATAACTTGTTTTCTTTGAAACTAGTAATATGACAAAAATTAAAAATGAAATAATATTTCCATTCTCATCATTGATTATAGAAATGTAATATTCCAAGCAATCAAAATTATACTGTGTATTATTGATTCAAATAATAGAAATGTTTTGAGATCCAGAGTGTCTTCAAAACTTACTGTACTTGTTTTATTTTTCCCATATTCTCCCCCATGGAAGTTTCTTTTTACTTTCTTGGTTCCTTCAGTTCCTATAACTTCAAAATTTTATTTAGGTATTTTGGCTCTGGTGGGTAGTCTGTTGCTGAGTCAAGGACAGATAGTACTATTGGATGACCTAAAGCTGTTTCAATTGTAAAAGAGTCCTAAACAGAGGACACAGGTTTAGCTTGGAAGCAGCTAGGGAAACTTGACATTCAGAGATGAGGTTATGGAAGTCGAGTGGAAGTTTCTGCCATTGATAGTTAAAAAACAGCTTTTACTACCATTGATATTTGATACTCATGTATGTTGAAGTGAAGCAGTATAAAGAAAGGAAAAAAACAAATTCATTGTTTTGCCAGTTTTATTACTTTTGTGTCTATTCTTCACATTGCTTAAGAAGACCAAGAAGTGATTTCCACTAAAGACTTTATATCCACCTGTTTTTGGCTGTGTCCTTTTTCATTCTGTACATCTCTGTCCCTCTCAAATCAGCAAAGATGAATCTGGAAATACAAGGGAAAGGGTGAAAAAACAGAATTTGTCCAGTGTTCCTAGGTGTTTTGGTTGTGTTTGTTCTGTAGGTTCTTAAACTTCCCAGTGTTCTGGTATTGTTTTGAACTTCTCAGCAGCCATTATGTTATAGCAGCATTGCCAAGTGAAAACAAGAAAAGCCAAAAGTGTGGCAGAAATCCACCTTAGATCGACTTACAGAAAACTTGAAAAATTCATTGAGGAGTGTTTTTAGTTTGTATATGTAAGAGAGGATGAGCTCGAGATTCAGAAGGAATGGTTAGAGAATATTAGGTGAATATTAAGTTGTAGACTGATGATTTAAAAAAGCATCGCTAATTTCTATTCTGAAAGATGTTTTGAAGTAATGGAGCTGAAGTATTAGATTATTAGTAAGTACGTTTTAGATGATTTTAACCAAGAGGACCAATTTGAGCAGTAACAACTGTTGGTACTCTTCAGAAGTTTGTCAGTATTTATGGGTGAGGCCGAAAGAGAAACTACCCATTTCTCCCACCGCACTTAGTAATGGTTTTCTGCCACTTGTAAAGTGTGTAGGAAGAGCTCTGGGTTGTGTTGCTTGAACCTCACAGGTCTAAAACATCAGTAAGGTGGAATGTTTGCGTTCAGGTTATTCACTGTAAATTTTAGAGTGGAGACTGCAGGTGTACCGTAAGTGGAGTGACAAAGAATGAGGCAATGAGGGTTGAGTGTGTGTGAGAGAGGAGAAATAACCAAGAGGCATTCATCTTTTCATTTGTAAAATCCAAGAGTTGAAATTCTAAAAATAAAATCTGAGGTACTGTGATACAAATTCATTTATTCAGTCACTCACAAATATTTGTTGTGAATCTGTTTGGCTAGACAGTGTGCCAGTACTATATTCAGTAGTGAACAGCATGCCTTCGTAGAGCTTACACTCCAGTGAAGGATACCAGTAATTAAAAAGTAAGGAAACACAAATAATATAATATAGTTAGTGTAAGTACCATAAAGAAAATAAAGCAGGCTGAAAAGAGAGTTTATCAATTTAGGGTCCGTTTAGGAGACAAGTCACACAATTTTTTGAAAAGGGAAAGTTTAATAGAATTCTAACTATAATAGGAGAACTGGAGTAAAGAAAACTCTACAGCATCAAGGAATAGCAGCTATAAGAAGCAGCCATCACTGCTAGGGCTAAGATGGAGTGCTCAAGTTAGAGTGCCCAAGTAAATGCCTTCTTCCTAAGTCTTCCTGGCCATTTTGGAAAGAGTATGACCACGTTTCACTGAATGGCAAAGAAGTTACTGGTGCCACACTGATGGAATTTACTGGAAATTCATCCTTCAGAACTTGCCAGGAAATATAACCTCTAGGGTAGAGGTTGGCAAACTGTGGCCATGAGCCAACCATCTGTTTTGCAAATACAGTTTAATTGGAACATAGCCATGCTTAGTTTATTACATATTGCCCATATAGTTGCCTTCTTGTTATTAGGGCAGAGTTATGACTCTATGATCTGCATGCTTAAAATACTTACTGTCTAGCCCTTTAAGAAAATGTTTATCAGCCCTTGCTCTATATCGGGGTCAACTTCCAGGCTGCTGACCAGTACCAGTCCAGGCCACACAGCAGAAGGTGAGCTTGAATGTTGCACTTGAATCATCCCAAAGCCATTTCCCCAACCTTGGTCTATGAAAAAATTTCTTCCACAAAACTGTCCCTGATGCCAAAAATGTTGGGGACCGATGCTCTAGAGTACCCTAGAAAGCTGTTCATCAGGAGAGGCCTTGTTAGAGAAACTCTAATTTGAAATCTCCAAGGGAGAGGGAGTGTCAGGGGAAGCTGCTAACCTTGGGGCGCTCCATGTACTGCAAGAGTTAGGTGCTGAAGAACCTTTGTGCAGTGAAGGAACCTGTTAAGGACACACTGGAATCAGGAAGGAGAATTTCTCCCTCTCTTAATATCTCTCTAGTATCTTCTACTGACAAAGCTTAAGACCATACCAGCTAGAAAAAGAAAGGTATTTGTGGGACCCAGCTCCATGTTTGCAGAGCAGACAATGAAGAATTAATTTGGAGCAATAAATTGATAATTAGCATGTAAAATGACAGATTTGTGGGTATTTTAGGTAATGAGGAAAGCCTCTCTTGAACAGTTGACTTTTGAACAGAGACCCAAATGATTAGAAAGGATGGACGAAAGGGGAATGGCAAATGTAAAGGCCTTGAACATGGCATGTTCATATGATTTGAAAAGGCGCATGTGGTCAGAGTATCCTTGGAGAATGTGAGAGTGAGGTCAGAAAGGTAGGCAGGAGCAAACGGTTTGTACAGGGCCTTAGGGCTATGGTGAGGAGCTTGAAGATGAGGGACCTAGTTAGAAGACTATCAAAATTTTCCACTATGACTTTGAAAATAGTGTGGCTGAGACTGGGGTGGTGGCAGCAGAGTGGTTAGTAGTCACCGGATTTGATACCTACTTTGAAGGCAAAGCTGCAGAACTTACGGATAAATTGGCTGGAGTTGGAGGAGAGACAGAAGAGTTAGTTTGGGCCTGAACAGCAGCATAAATGATCATTTGCTAAGATGTAGGATGATTTAGAGAAATTGGGGTGGGGTTGCAGCACATATTAACTTTGATTACAAATGGATCCACTAGTATTATTTCAAAATTATTTTGCTTACATTTTCATTGATGATGCCTAGTCACATGGCCACACCTAATTTTAAAGGAGGTGGGGAATGCTGTGTTAGGAAGGAAAACAAGTATTTCTATTTCAGAACAGCCTGAATGACTTCTGTGCTTGAAGACATCCATGTGGAAATGCTGAATAAGATGTTTGGACGTAAGACTGGTGTTCATGATGGGGGTTTGGATCTTGTGAATGGTAAAAGCCATGGGACTGGAGGAGATCACCCAGGGAGACAAATGAAGATAGAAGGAACTGAAAAATAGGGTATTCCAACTTTTAGAGGGTATGAAGATAAGAAAAATCCAGCCAAAGAGATTGAGAAAGAACAATGAGGGGAAAGACAGGGACTGAGGTCAAAGAAGTTAATGGAAGAGAATGGTTCAAGAAAGAAAAGAGATGTCATATGCTGTTATGCATATTCTTACACACTTTTCCTGGTGTATGTAAGCAGAATTTTTTTCTAATGTATATACACCTATGTTGAAGGGTAGAATTGTTGGAAAATAGAGTATGAAATATTCAACCTCAAGGTAGTTCAAATTGTTTTCCAAAGAGATCAAACCAGTGTTTGCTTTTTTAGCCATATGTGAGATTTTCCATTAACACACATCTTCAATATTTGATTTTATCATTTTTACTAATCTGCTGGCTATAAAGTGTTATCTCAGTGAGGTCTTAATTTGTAATTCCCTGATTACTAATAAGTTCAAACAGTTTTTTTATTTATTGACCATTTATGTTTCCTGTTCTGTGAAATGTTTGACCATTTTTCTATTGAGTGATTTATTTTTTATTATTTGTAGGAACTTCCTGTATATTCTGTATATTTATTTTTTGGATGTATGTGCTGCCTGTATCTTCTCTCAGTTTATGGCGTACCTTTTTACGTTGTTTTGATGAGCAGAAGTTCTTAATTTTAGTATAATTTAAAATGTCTTTGTGTGTGTGTGTGTGTGTGGTTTATGCTTTTTGTTTCTTTAGGATATTTTCCCTTAACCTACCCCAAAGGGAGAAAAATACTTTTCCATCTCCTTTTCTTCCTAAAGTTCTAAAGGTTAGCATTTCATATCCTAATCACCTGAAATTGATTTTTGTGTCATGAGGGATCAAGTTTCATTATTTTTAATATAAATATTTAGCTCTCCTAGACCCTTTATTGAATAGTTTCTTTTTCCCCCAGTGATATGTATTGCTACCTTTGTCTTATAGGGAAATTATATATTATGGTTTTGTTTCTAGGTTCTCAAAACTGTTCCATCAGACAATCACATATCACATGCCCTTATCACATATCTTAATTACCGTAGTTTTATAAAAAGTCTTGCTTTGGGAGGGCAACTTATTCTTCAGGACTGTTGTAACCATTGTTGGTCTTAGATCTTCCATATATGTTTTAAAATCAAGTCCCATTAAAAAAAAAACTTGGGATTTTTAATTGGAATTGCATTGAAACTGTAAAACAGATTAGGGAGAATAGATATCTTTAAAATATTGTATATTCCCATGAACAAGATATATTTCTAAATTCATTTTTTACTTAATAAAATTTTATAATTTTTTGCAGTTAGGTCTTGCACATTTTTGTTAGATTTCTTCCTAGGTGTTTTACAGGTATTGTATGTGGTATCCTGTAGTTTAAAATATATCTTTAACTGTTGCTGGTAATTAGAAATATAAGCATGATTTGTACATTTATAATAAATCAGTGGGCTAATCATTTTACTGGTTTGGATTCTCTTAAGTGTACACCTGTAACATCTGTAAATAGCAATTTTGTTCTTTTAGAACTCTATACCTTCAGGTTGTTTTCTTTTGTAGTGGCTAAGACCTCAGGAAGGGAGTCAAATAGAAGGAGTGATCATGGGATTCTTCTTCCTTATTTTTAAGGGGAACATTTTTAATATTTCCCTTAAATACTAGCTGTTAACATTGAGAGTTTTTAATTTATTTTTTAGTTGTTGATGTCAAACTTAATTGCATAACTTAAAGGGAAAGGAGGAATGCCAGAGTGGTGGATACAGGAAAAAGATGACTTTGGGGGAACAGGAAGATATTTTTTTTTTGAAACTGACATTACAGTAGAACATAGTGAATTAAAGAGCATTGTGTAAAAATGTTGACAATAGGAAATCCATGTGTGAAATTTGAGATGGTCAAGGACAGAGCTGTGGATGTGATAATCATCATACATAATGAAGTCAGTAATCAGATACACTATTGTGGATGAGATTGCTTCAGGAAAGAGTGTAATAGGTGCTATGGTCAAGGATAGAAACCAAAACCACACTACCTCTTGGTAGGTGGAAGTCAGTTGAAAGGAAATATAAGAGATAGGATAGCCAATAGTGTATAGTTTTGAAGCCAAGAGTAGAGCATTTAAGGAGGGGATTGTCAGTATTGCCAAATGAAGTGCCACAGAGAGGTGTAGGAAGACAGAGTTGAAAAGAGAACACTGAATTTGGCATTTGACATTTTCGAGAAAAAAAAAACAGTTTCGGTAGAGTAAGGGAAACAGAAACCAATTTTTAGTGAAAGTCAGTAGATGGTCCTGAGTTGGTGAAGGGGACTTTAAAATGTTGGTTAAATTTTGCAGTGAAATAAAAGACAAATGAGGGTGGGTAGGTGGGTGGATTGAAAGGGAAAGTCCTTTGAAGATAGGAAAAATTATGCAGTTTTAAGTTACTACCTAATAACCAACACTAGTTATTAAACTTTAAATTTTGCTGATCTAATAAGTGAAAAATCATTTGTTTTGCTGTACATTCAGTTATGAATGAAACCAAGTCTCCCTAAAATTCACATTGGGTTTTTCATGTTAGAAATTTTTAATTCAGTTAATTTTTTGTTATAAATGTTTAAAATATTATGTTAATAGTCTTCAACTTTATTGAACTTCTTAAAATAATTCTGTCATCAGCTTAAACAATATAAAGATGTATTTGTGTCTTACATTTGAAGTTGCCCAGACTCCCTCTGTTCTTTTCAGCCATACTTAGTTCCTCTTCCTCAGTGGTTTGCTGGAGCTCTGGCCATTAGCTCCAAGTTCTAAGCAGGAATATGGGATGTAGAGGTTTTACAGTATGAATCTCTCCCCCCTTTTAGAAGCTTTTCTGGAAGCCCCACTGAATATATTCTGCCTTATAAAGGAGACTGAGAAATGTAGCTGCAACATCAAACAAAATTGTGATTCACCTAGTAAGAAAGTAGAAGATCATCCTTGTTGAATTTGGCAGAGTCTCTTTCTTTTTTTAAAGCTGAATATTGTCCCATTGTGGAATACAGTGAGGCTTGTCCAGATGGTACCCAGCCATTTAATAAGAAAAATAGAGATGTTTATTGAAGAAGATACAAGATAGAAGAAATACTGTATGCAGGAGAGTGATGCCTCAGTCCCCTTGAAAGTAGGCACCTTGGGATCTCACGCAGTTCTCCCAGTCGCCATGCCATCAACTGCCCCGTCGTATTTTCCTGAATCTCATCGATGGTCTGAAATCTCTTCCCTTTCATAGGTGATTTTAGTTTTGGGAAAAGCCAGAAGTTGCAGGGCACCAAATCTGGGCTGTAGGAGGGCTGAGTCACCTGGGCAATCTGATGTTTTACCAGAAAAACTGCTCAAGAGATGTGATGCGTGAGCGGGTGCGTTGTCATAATGAAGCTACCTTTCACCAGTTGTCTATAGCTGTGGCCTTCTGAATCATCCAAATAGTTTCTGCAGAAGAATGTTCAAGTTTAATGCAAAATTTGAGCACATGTGTACCTCTACTCACAGTCATTTTGAATGCGACGACCACACAGTACACATGTTCACTCAACGGAGTCTACCGCCCCCACTGACTCGTACAGTGAAGTTGTTATTGTTCACACACAGCATTTCAGTCCACTCTCCCTGGCTGCCAGGTTACTTTGATGTCACGCAAACCATTCTCGTTACATTAACAATGATTGGACTATTTCTAGACAGACCTCATCTATATACACACATATATATCTATATATACACATACACATATATATATATCACATATTTATATAAAAATAAAATATCACAGTTTTTCACAGTTCTTAATCTATTGTTCATTGATGGATGGACACTTAGGATTTTCCATATCTTGGCTACTGTGAGTAGAGCTGCAGTGAACATGGGAATGCAGAAATCTCTTCGAGATACTGATTCTATTTCCTTTGTGTGTATATGCAGAAGAGGGATTACTGGATCATTTGGTAGTTTTTTGTTTTGTTTTTTTAAGGGAACTTTCATACTGTTTTCTGTAATGGCTATAACGTACATCCCCACCAACAGTGTACAAGGGTTCCCTTTCTTCCACATCCTTGCCAGCATGTGCTATTTTATTTTTTGATAATAGCCATCCTAACAGGTATGAGATGACCCCTCATTTCAGTTTTGATCTGCATGTCCCTTCTGTTTAGTAACGTAGAGCACCTTTCATATACCTATTAGCTGTTTGTATGTCTTTTGAGGAAAAAGGTCTGTTCAGGTACTTTGCCTGTTTGTTAATTGTGGGGGGTTTTTTCCAGTTGAGTTGTATGCTCTTATGTATTTTGGATCTTAATCTCTTATCAGGTATATTACAAATATTTTCTTTCATTTTGTTAGGTTATTTTATTGATTCCTTTGTACAGTTGGAGATGATATATTAGCTTGATTAATAGTTATTTAGCTGTATGGGTGTGTATATATATCAAATCATAGCATTGTACACCTTAAATATATACAATTTTAGTTTTAAAAAATAAAAAAGCAGTAGAGGACTCTGGAGATAGGGTAGATAGCAGTCTCCATGAATAAATTTATTACTTTTTGTCTGTATGGCTTCTAGGTTTATTACGAGTGCCATGCTTCCAAAAGATTGATAGTAAAGAGTGAGGCAGCAGTTAGCCTCAAGATTTTGTTTTTTTCTTTCCAAATGGAGAATTTATTAACTAATCCTTTTCCCTGTAGATCCCCCCCGCCCCCCGATTTCAGTGCTACCTTTATTCTCTGTTAAATTCTCAGATAGATTTGCTGCTTCTTCTGTACTCTCTAGTCTATTCTTTCTTTAGTACCAAACTTTTGTAAACACTGTTATTCTACCATCTATATGGAATAGGGTTAACACCTCTCCCACCTTATTTTTAGTATTTTCTTGCATATTGCTGCATAATTACTTTTACCAATTAGCTTCAGTACTTAATATTTCCTTGTGTTAGCAACTCTTCATCCTGCCACCAAAAAACTTTTTTGTTTTAATGGAGAGAATTTAATGTATTCGTTCATTTTGGGAGAATTAACAGCTTTACAGCAGTGTATGTGTCCCTCTGTAGTTTAATATTTTCTGAAAGGTCATGTATTAAAATTTATTTTTAGATACTTGACACTTTTCTATTGTCAGAATCTTCTTTTCCATTTTAGTTTTAATTTTATTGTTGTGATAAAATATATATAACATAAAGTTAACCATTTTAATCATTTTTAAGTATACAATTCAGTGCCATTAAATATATTCACATTTGTAATGAAACCATCACTATCATTCATCTCCAGAATGTTTTTCATCTTCTTAAACTGAAACTTAATAATCATCAGATGTAACTTCCCATTCCCTCCTTCCTCTTAGCCCATTGTCTTGTCTCTCTGAATTTGACTGTTCTGAATACCTCAAATAAGTAGAATCATACAGTATTCATCTTTTTGTGAGTAGCTTATTTCACTTAGCATACTATCTTCAGGTTTCATCCGTGTTGTGGCATGTCTCCATTTCCTTCCTCTTTGGGTCTAACTAATACTCCATTGCATGTATGTACCACATACTTTCTTTATCCATTCATCTATCAAAGGACATTTGGGTTGCTTCTTCCTTTGCCTACTGTGAATAATGCTACTGTGAACGTGGGTGTACAAATATCCTTTCCAGTCTCTGCTCTCAGTTCTTTTGGGTATGTACATAGAAATGGAATTATATGGTAACTCTGTATTTAATTTTTTGAGGAACCACCATACCCTTTTTTTATGGTGGTGGCACTATTTTACATTGCCACCAGCAATGAGGCACAGGGGTTCCAAATTCTCTATGTCTTCACCAATACTTATTTTCTGTTTTATTTCCCTATGTGTGTGTTTTAATAATGACCATTCTAATGTCTATGAAGTGGTAATATTGTGGTTTTGGTTTTCATTTCCTGAATGATTAGTGATGTTAGGCAGCTTTTCATGTGTTTATTGGTCATTGTATGTCTTCTTTGGAAAGATGTCTGCTCAGATCCTTTGCCTGCTTCTAATCAGGTTGTTTGTTGCCATTGTTGAGTTGTAGAGGTTCTTTATATATTATGGCTATTAACCCCTTATAAGATATATGAGTTTCAAATATTATCTTCTGTTCCATGGGCTGCCTTTCCTTCATAGTATACTTTATATAAAAGTTTCTAAGTCTGAGGTTGTCCCATTTGTTTATTTTTGCTTTTATTGCCTGTGCTTTTGATATTATCCAAGATACCATTGCCAAATTCAGTGTCATGAAACTTTTCCTGTGGTTTCTTCTAAAATTTTTATAAGTTTAGGTCTGTCATCCATTTTGAGTTAATTTTTGTATATGATTTAAGGTAAAAGTTCAAACTTCATTCTTTTGCATGTTAGTATCCAGTTTTCCAAACATCATTTGTTGAAAAGACTGTCCTTCCTCATTAAATGGTTTTGGTACCCTTATTAAAAATCTTAGGACTGTATATGTGAGAATTTAATATTTCTGGACTTTCTATTCTGTCAGTTGTATTTGTCTTTATGCTAGTACCTTGCTGTTTTGATAACTGTATTTTTCTAGTAAAATTCAAGTTGTTTATTTTTTATATGGAAGAATACTAGTGATTTTGAGTATTAATTAGTAACACTGTATCTTACTAAATTCTCTTTACAGTTTTTCAGTTAGTTGTACAAAGATACAATTATTTTTATTGCAAAAAGGATTCTACTTCATCCTTTCAAATTTTATCTTATTTTTGTCTAATTGTGTTGGTTTTAAAACAATGTTAAGTAATTATGCTGGCCACATATTGTATTTGTTTTTCTTGTTTCTGATTTAATGGAAATTTTTCTAAGACTTCACCATAGAATATGATGCAGATTTTGGTTTGAGGCACACTTCTAAGCTTTTGAAGTTGACATCAAAAAGCTTAATTGCGGTTTGGCACTTATTTGAAACTTGTTTCTTGTTGCCACTAACAGAAATAAACTGGTGGTCTGAAGTTATTGTAAAAGGATTGCTCAGTTTGGGGGTTTATATGTATCACGTAGTGTCAGAGAACCTTAACTAATTGACTGTTTTGTTTTTTCAGAATGGCCAAAGTTTTCTAGTTTTGGATGAACAAAGATTTGCAAAAGAAATTCTTCCCAAATACTTCAAGCACAATAACATGGCAAGCTTTGTGAGACAGCTGAATATGTGTAAGTATGGACAGCAATTTATTTGGACTAGTGTCATCAGCCACTGATTAAACCATTTTTTTTCCCCATTAGGATGATAAAGAGGGAAATACATTACATAGAAGCATCATTAATTTTTGACTCTGTTTTAGTTATCTGAATTTTGAATCTTTTTCAGATGGTTTCCGTAAAGTAGTGCATATTGACTCTGGAATTGTAAAACAGGAACGAGATGGTCCTGTTGAATTTCAGCATCCTTACTTCAAACAAGGCCAGGATGACTTGTTGGAGAACATTAAAAGAAAGGTGAGCTATTGTTAACAGGATTTAATTAGGGCATTGCCATGTAGTATACTTGGCTACGACATATATCAGCCGCTGAAATTAAGAATGTATAAAAATACACTAGTGTTCCTTGTTGGGATGACTTAGACAAATAAAGTTTTAATTATTTCCTTCTATTTTTCTTTCCTGGTGCTGAACTATACTATGGGCTCAAACACCTTTAAAGGGAAAGAAAATGTTTACATTCTGACCAGGTTGAGGAGTTATTCACATTGGGATACCTCACTACTTTTTTTAGCTTAAAAAAAGTAAGTTCCTGCTAGAATGTAAATTCCCTAGAGGGATTGTTATGTAGTTTATTGCCAAATATAGAAAACCCAGAGTAGTAAGTCCCTTGTATATAATAGACATTTAACAATATGTTTTTGAAAGGTTTTTTTTTCTGAAATAAGATATTTTTACCAAATCTACAAAAGGAAAGGGGTGTGGAGTAAGAGGGTAGTGGACCATGAAAGAAAATGGCCTAGCATAAGGCTGTTACTGCATAAATTTAATTAAATGTGGAATGTGATTATAAAGAGGCTTGGGAAAATTACAGGGAGTTTGACAAAAGGAAATGAAAAATTTAAAAAGCCCCTAAGGTGTCTCTGCTTGTGGAAATTTCCTACATTAAAAAAAAAAAAAAAAAGACTAATTCTCATCCTTTCTCTTTGAGCTGTGAAATGTATTCTTTTCCCAGAATCTTATCCTGGATTTTTTGGAACTAGATCTCACATCCTGAACAGGCTCCTTATAATAGGGAAGCTTTGAATTACAATCATAGTATTTAGTATTTGTTTGATGTCCTAAATTTGCTTTTTGAAAGGTTTCATCTTCAAAACCAGAAGAAAATAAAATTCGTCAGGAAGATTTAACAAAAATTATAAGTAGTGCTCAGAAGGTTCAAATAAAACAAGAAACTATTGAGTCCAGGCTTTCTGAATTAAAAAGGTAAAGTATTATTTTCAAATATAATTCTGATATACGAGTTGATGTGTGTGTTGGGTGTAGTGTGCTGGAGGTTGGTGCTTTACTTTTAGGTCATGTTGTTGAAGCCAAGATCAAAGATCATTTTTCATTAAATATTGGTTCACTTTATTTTTGATTTGTAGCCATAGACTTTACCCAAGTAATGTATTTTCATGATGGTGGTCAAAATAATATAAAAACTTGGGCATTCAAAACAATATGATGCAAAAGCCTTACTCATGAAACAGTAGATTTTTTGTTGTTGTTATTTGTATTTTTTAAATTTACTCTTTATTGTATTTTTTTCTGTTATCATTTAGTCCCATTATATCCCCCAGCCCCTGGCAATCCCCACAACTCTTGTCTATGTCCCTGAATCCTTTTTCCTTTTTGCTCAATCCCTCCATGCCCTCACTTCCCTCCTCCAGCTGTCAATCCTGTTGCCTGTGATTCTGTCCCCATTTTCCTTGTTAGTACAGTTTATTCATTAGATTCTACATAGGAGTGAAATCATATGGTATTTGTCTTTTTCTCTCTGGCATATTTAACTTAGCATAATGTTCTCCAGGTCCATCCATACTGTTGCAAAGAGTAAAATTTACTTCTTTTTTATGGCCGAGCAGAATTCCATTGTGTGAATGTCCCATAGTTGTTTTATTCACTCATCTACTGATGGAGACTTGGGCTACTTCCATATCTTGACAATTGTAAATAACACTGCAGTGAACATAGGGATGGTTATATTCTTTCAAATTAATGTTTTGAGTTCATTTGGATATAGTCCCAGAAGTAGGATTGCTGGGATGAAAGGCAGATCCATTTTTAATTTTTTGAGATCTCCATACCACCTTCCACAGTGGCTGTATCAATCTTTATTACCACCAACAGTGTAAAAGGATTCCCCTTTCTCCATATCCTTGTCAGCACTTGTTTGTTGATTTAGTGATGATAGCCATTCTGATAGGTGTGAGATGATATCTCGTTGTGGTTTTAATATTCGTTTCCCTGATGATTATTGATGTTGAGGATCTTTTCATATGTCTTTTGGTTATCTGTATGTCCTGTTTGGAGAAGTGTCTTATTCAGGTCCTTTACCCACTTTTTAATTGGGTTGTTTGTTTTTTTGGTGTTGAGTTTTGTAAGTTCTTTATAAATTTTGGATATTAACCCCTTATCAGATATATTGGTGAGTGTGTTCTCTCATTCTGTAGGCTGTTTTTTTATTTTGTTGATGATTTCCTTTGCGGTGCAAAAACTTTTTAGTTTGATACCTAGGAATGAACCCAACCTAGGATGTAAAAGACCTGTACTCTGAAAATTATAAGACACTGAAGAAAGAAATTGAAGAAGATACAAATTAGTGGAAGCACATACTGTGTTCATGGATAGAAAGAATTAACATCATTAAAATGTCCATACTACCCAAAACCAATCTATGGATTCAGTGCAATTCCTATCAAGATTTCAGTAACATATTTCACAGAACTAGAACAAATATTCAAAAATTTATATGGAACCACAATAGCAACGGCGATCCTGTTAAAGAAGACAAAGTTGGAGAATCATGCTGCCTAATATCAAACTGTACTGTAAGACCATACTAATCAAAACAGCATGGTCCTGGCATAAACACAGACACACAGATCAATGGAACAGAATAGAGAGCCCAGAAATAAACACACACCTTTATAGTTAATTAATACTCAACAGAGGAAGGAAGCACATACAATGGGCTAAAGGTAGTTTATTCAGTAAATGGTTTTGGGGAAATAGGACAGATAGGTGCAGAAAACTGAATCTAGACCACTTTCTTACACCACACACCAGAATAAATTCAAAGTAGGTCAAAGACTTAAATGTTAGACTTGAAATCATAAATATCGTAGAAGAAAGACTAGGCAGCAAAATCTCAGTCATTCCTTGTAGTAATATTCTATTGAATATATCTCTGCAGGAAAGGGAAACAAAAGAAACAAATAAACGGGAAACAGTAAGTCTTTAAATTGGTATAGGAAATATGATTCTACATAAGTTAGCTTTTATATGATCAGACACATATGAGGGCACATAAAGCCATAAAAGTACTTGCTACACATGTTACCTATTCTTTTATAATGTTTTTTAACACGTTTCTGTGTGACCTATCTCTTAGGAAAAAGTAGGACATAAAAAATAGGGAAAAAAGGACGCAAGAGACTTGCTCTACTTGATAGTTATTTTACATACACTGGAGAAAGTATTATTCAAATGTTTTATCTACAGAAAGGTGCTTTGATTTGTAACCACAGTTGTTAACACCGTTATCGAAACTTGCCACAGTAATAGTTTGTATATAGAGTGGATGTGTACTTGTTTTTTAGTAAGTAGTTGAGATTTTGCTCATCCTAACAGATGCCCAGGTCCTGAGAATAGTTATTTTGTGTATTCTCTATCCCATTTCAAATATGGGGCATTAGTTTAACTATTGTTCAGTATTTTTATTAAAAGTAATATTGGACTTTGAGTCCCTTTTTGACTAGGCCTTAATTTTAAGTCTCCCCATTTTTACATATTTTATTTAATCTCTTAGGTTGGTTTATTGTATGTATCTTGTGTCTACGGAGGTGCCCTTTGACCCAGTTCCTTAAATCTCAGGTTTGGTCTTTAAGGAATGGGATCCCAAATTTATCCTTTAAGTCTTAGAGGTAACCATTCTTCTACTTCCCATTAGTGGGCAGATGACAGTATCTTTAAATTTCAGAGTCAGAAAAAGTACAGTATTTTTTCATTAAGTGTTTAAGAAAGTCTTATTTTCAGTACCCTCTATTTTTGGCTTTGTCACTTATGAAAATGCTTTTAAAAAACATATTCTTTAGTGTTTTCATATGTTTGTGTTTGAGACAGATCTTAAGATAGTTTGGAGTCTGGCAGACTATTTCTACTTTAATACTTAGCAAATTATCTGTGTGATCTTGGGCAAGTTTTCTCAGTTCTCTGAGTCTCAGAGTATGAGAGAGTAATTTCCTTCTTGATGGATTTGAGAGAAGTGTAAATTACTAGTATATATAAAATGCTTAGCAAATACTTGGGAGCGTAGCAGGTTCTAGGTAAATATCACTTCTCTTTAAGAATCGTTTCCCAAGCATAAGCACTGAATTCACTTGGTAGCCATAGTTTTAAGGTTACCTTAAATAAGAAATAATGAACCAGACTCTCTGAGGAATAAATTGCCTGCTACTATATGGATGTAGGCATGAGTTTTTGTGTATATGTTGCCATGAGTAGAAGCTACTACAGCTATGAAGGAATGATTCTGGATTTGCATCAAGATAGTTACCATTTATATAAGTGAACCAAAGCTTTTCTAGTCTTGTAAAATATAAAAACAAAAGCTAGTTAAATTCTGTTTTGTTTTTTTTAACTTTTATTTTTAATTAAGAATTTTTTTAATTCCCATTCCCTCCCCTTTGCAACCATCAGCTTGTTCTCTGTATCTGTGGTGTTCTCTGGTTTGCTTAAAGATATTGAGGCATGGCTTTCTGACTAAATATTTTGTTTTGTTTTTCAATAAATGATATAGTGAGAATGAGTCCCTTTGGAAGGAGGTGTCAGAATTACGAGCAAAACATGCACAACAGCAACAAGTTATTCGAAAGGTAAGCTTTTTTCCTGTGACTGTAATTGTGCTTGTTTGAGAACCATATGTGACCCAAAAGTCTCTGTTGAATAGTTTGATTTATTTTAGTTCTTATATATTGGGTGTACAGATAGAAGTAAAACTATGAAATCCAACAAATTAGGATAAGTGTTATATATTCTTTTTAATAATAAATCTTTTCATTGGCTAAATATGGTCATTCTGTACTCTCAGTTAATAAATCTTTAAGGACCTTTTGCCTGATAGAACAGCTTTAAGGTACTTTGTTCTTAGAAGCATAATTAATATACTCCCAATTTCTTACACAATTTTTCCTATAAAAACAAAGCCTTACTGTGCAAAGTTTTTTTGTTCATTTGTTTTGTTGTGTTTACTGTTTTTTTACTCTGAGAGGCATACATACAGGTTCAGAAAATAAATGACTAAAATTTTCAAATCAGTTGACCAAATTATGAGTTAAAAAAATGAGCTGTCAATGTATGTTATTATTAATCTGTACAGAAAAGCTGTTAACATAGTATTGTAAAAGAAATCTGAGCCGAAAATGACAGGGGGAACTGAGAATCTGTTGCATTGTATCCTAGTGATTTAATCTCTTCATATCAGCTTTCATATGTTAATAAGAGATGAAACATAAAAGTAATTAAGGTAGCTATTTTTTGCTCATGAGAAAACTGGCTCTACGTTTAAGCAACAGTTTTTTTAGGGGGGGTTGAGGGTGGGAGAGCTTCAGCTTGTTCATGCTAAAAATAGGGTTATGACTGACAGGATTTGAATCTAGTGGAACAGCTTAGAACAGAGATTAATAGTAGTTGCACCCTTTGGCCTATGGTCAAAATAGATAGCCTATATATTTTTTTTAATTTAGCATGCAAGTAAAGGTTGATCGTAGAATTTAATTCTAAGTCCAAGTACATATGTATTTTTTAAAAACTACCATAGCTAATTTCAACATGCAGTTCTGTTAAGAATACCTGATTTTAAATAATAAGGTACCTTAATCTACACTTTATTTTAAAAATGTTTCCTTTCTAGAAAACAGTATTTTGGTTAAATACTAACTTACAGTGCTACATGATTTGTTGAGGTTTTTTCTCTAATGGCAAGAATAGTTTGTAAAATACTTATTTAATGTTTTTTTTCATGAAAGCTAACATTCTATCTGCTCAGATTTGAGTTTGCATCTGTGTGTTTTTATAGGGGTTAGGGATTTTATATAATGTATGATAGCCAATAATTTTTTCTCTATTCATGGAATTGATTTTTAACTCTGCAATTTATTCTTTGGCCTTGGATTAATTGGAAATAATTATGTGAGGTTCCTGTTATAGGACTTATCAGATACAGAAGTTAGATGTGGCACATGGGAGATGCTTCATCTTCAGGTTGTAAATTCTGTATGGTGTGATGCAGAAGTATAAAAAAAGAACTGAGATGTAGAACATTTCAGAAGTGTAACCAGTGATTTATGTTCTTTTAAATTCAATTACTAATGCTTTTAGATTTTTCTGTTAACACCTTTTTATAAATTAACAAAAATAGTTGAAGTTGAATTATTTGAAAGATATCTTTTAAGGGTAAATTTTTTTGTCAACTCTCAGCATTTTTTTTGAATAAGTAATGTAGTAGTTAACTTTCTCATACATTGTGACTACCAGAGGGAAAGGGGGTTCGAGGGTAGGTAGGAGAGAGTAAAGAGGGGATAAATGATGGTGGAAGGAAACTTGACTTGGGGTGGTAATCACACAATAGAGTATGCAGATGATGTATCATAGAATTGTACTACTGAAACCTATATAATTTTATTAGCCAATGTCACCCCAATAAATTGAATAAATTTTTAAAAATAATAAAAAATAAAATGTTTATATTTTTTCTATGGAAGAGTTCGTATTGATTGTAAAGGCAAACTAGTAGCCTTTTGGGGGGGAGAACACACAGTATTAAAGCTGTACTGTATGTATTTTTAATTAACAATTCTTTATTTTAATTATGTAATTACATTCCACAAAGCTTGCAGTGAACTTCTCTACAGTCTACATTGTCTTCCAGTCCCTTTTCTTCGTTCATAGCCTCTCAGTAATATACTGTTTTTCATAGTTCATTATGTGATATCCTCACTTCTAGCTGATTTAGGAAGTTAACAGTATAATTTCAAGGCATACCATGCCATATATATCTCTCATATTCACATTAGTACCAACTGGACAGATTACTAAACATACAACATTGCTGGACCCCATCCTCAGAATTTCAGATTCAGCAGTTCTGGAATGGGGCCAAGAATCTGCATGTCTTAACAAGTTTCTAGGCCAGTGCTGCTGCTCCATGGGCCACACTTTAAGAAATACTGTTATAAAATATGGAGGAATGTGGCATGTCTTAATCTTTTTAATAGTTTACCTCTAAATTCAATCAGATTTGGAAGATTAAACCAGCTTCTTTTGGTTGTCAGCAGGAAGCTTTGACAAATATTTAGTGCTTCAGTAGTTTTTCTAGTATCAGTCAGCAAACTGTTTCTAACTTGAAAATTTTATGATCTTTCATTTTGAGAGAGTTGGCTTTTTTTTTTACTTCTATTATAATACTTGGTATAAGAAAAATGTTGCCTGTGAAACACCGTGGATATCTTTTTGTTTTGTTTTGTTTTGTTTTCATCATGTTTTTGAAAGAATTATAAAACTGGGGATCTGTATTCAGGCATGCTTGATACTTTTCACCAAAACAATAACTGAACTGAATATTGGATAGTTGGGTGGGTGGATGGATGGATGGATGGGTGGATTTTTTAGGCAGTTCTTTATTCTAGGTATTAGCAGCTTTATCACAGGTTATTCTTCTGCCTGGAATCTGGTATATTTCTTTAGATACCAATTTTAAGATGCATCTAAATTTCAAATATATTAATATTTGAGAAATTATGTGACTTAGAGGACATACAGTATTTGAATTTTTAACAGTCTTGTAATATAGACTAAAGAACTAGGAGTCTATAATGGAAAAATTTGTATTTTCCTTTAGATTGTCCAGTTTATTGTTACATTGGTTCAGAATAACCAACTTGTGAGTTTAAAACGTAAAAGGTAAGTTTTTATGTTAAAACATTTTGACTTATACGTGGACAACCAAGAATTTTTGTGTTTAGCCATGTGTGACCTACATTGGATGAACAGTCCTCCTTTGATAATTACAACATTTCAAGAGTGTTATGTTTTCCTAGTACTGTCAGCCTGCTGATATTTTTGAGAGATAGGATAGCTTAAATGGTCACTTTACAGACACATACAGTTAAATAAAGAATCTATATTTCATTCATGTTAGCAATTTAATGTAGCATTAGAAAATCTGAGGGAAGTTCTTAAAAAGAGACTTTTGTTTTTACTTGATATCTTTTAAGTTTAATCTATTCCTAAAGGTCTTTAAAAGCCTGTATGTCAACCATGATTTGTTATTCCTATAAATGTTAGTAACTGCCATTGTTACAACTAATACATAAGAATAGTAGACAAAGGAGTATTTGAGGGGAGAAAAAGATAATCTTGTAAGGCTAAGATTTTAGCAAAGTTTGGTTATGCTTATGCTGTGGCCTTAACTCTGCCTCTGCTAACTACCATAGTTCTTATGATATTACCTATTTATTTTTTACCATGAAAATAGTTCTCAAAGAGTTTTATAGTTCAGTCAGCAGTGAAGTTTGCCTGGAGAGAGCAGTTTATTACATAACAAAAGCACTACAGATAAATGGAGAAATAAAGAGTTTTAGACACACTCATCCCCTAGTTTCTATTCCTAAGATATAATAATTTTTAAGAGTTCCTTTTGTATCCTTACCATAATTTTTTATTCATTATTAAAATAATTGTGTGTCTGTGTGGGTAAATTATTAGAAACCCTTTAAATTTCTTGTATGTTTGCTTCACTGAACTTCATGAATGTCTTCTGATTTTCAGGCCCCTACTTCTAAACACTAATGGAGCCCAAAAGAAGAATCTGTTTCAGCACATAGTCAAAGAACCAGCTGATAATCACCATCATAAAGTAATATTTTAGTTAAATTCTATTTTATATTATCTCAAACTAAATTTTATTACAGTATAATTTCAGGCATTCCAAGAAGCTTATTGAGTAATACTCTAAGTGCTCATCCTACAGCTTTTTTAATTCATTAATTTTTTCATTATGCTTTAGATTATTTTAAGAAATAAACTATTATAAATGTAAGTTGTCTCAGTTGTCTGTTGCCAAGTTTGTTTTTCTCCCCCTTGCCAGTCTCTCCTGTCAACTAGAGATAATCACCATTTTGAATTAGTGTTATGTCCAAAGTCATTTTATATCTGTGAATCTATGAACAATATTTGTTACTATTTTACATATATTTGAACTTATAAATGATACCATTTTGTACATATTATTTTCCCTTGTGGCTGTTTTAACTTGGTCTTGCTTTTGAGATTTAGTAAACTGAGAATTAGTTCAACTACTGTATGATATTAATTGATTATTATAATAATGTAATTATGTAATCTCCCATGGGTTATTTTAAATTGTGTACAACTTTTATTATAAATGTACACAGGCTAGACTTTTACTATAGCGATTTCAAAAAATATTTTTGTTTACCTTCATTTTTTTCACAGGCTGTCTGGATAATTTGTCAAACTTATATCCAGAGGCAAATTCATCCAGTCCAGAGTCAAGACTTCTTTTAGTATCTGATTATCATTGTTACTTTCAAATATTAGAATTTTAAATACTGTTAAAGATTTATTATTAAAGTTTTAAGCTTTTTGTTCTCAGGAAAATTAGAGTTAAGCTTACATCTTGGTTCTCTTCCTACCACTGTTTCTAATCAAGCATACCTAATACTTTGTTTTTAGGATTGAAGATTCATGTAAGAGAAAAAAGATTACTTTAACTGGATTTATATATTTTTAAATACTTCACATCTTCTGCCTCTGTATTACCTAGTGTTAAAATTGATAGATTTTTGCATTATATTAATTACTTCAATTAGCTTTAAAAAATTGAATGCTTTTTTTGTTAATGTACCTATGGTCCGAATGTAGCTAAATTAAAAAAAAAAAGCCATCACTAAAATGCCAGACTGACATTTAACTTTGGAATAGTTGAAGTATTTTTTTTTCCTATTTTTGAAACCATTTAATCAGTATAAATAAAATATGTGTCAAACAGAGTAGCTCGAGATGAAATAGTCCCCATCAGCATAGTAACCATCTGGTTATGCTTGAAATTTCTGGTGAAATCCTGACTTTTTTATCCTTTGGGTATAAAAAAGTACTTTAAAAATTAAAGATCTTTTCATATAAACATTCTGAGGCATGCCATCTTCAAGGTCCCTTATAGATTAAAAAGAAGTTAAGTAGAATGCAGAGAATATACCTCATACCTCTGTGAATTAGAACTACTAACATAATTAGTGTGTAAGTCCAAGGACAGAGAATGTACCTGTTTTGCTTACTGTTGTAACTTCGACATGTAGTAAATAGTAGGTTCCAGTTTAGCATTTTTTATGTAATAATGTTTGGTATATAATATAATTTCATTTTTTAAATATATTTTCTCCTTGATTTTTTAGGTTCCACATAGTAGGACTGAAGGTTTAAAATCAAGGGAGCGAATTTCAGATGATATCATTATTTATGATGTTACTGATGATAATGCAGATGAAGAAAATATCCCTGTTATTCCAGAAACTAATGAGGATGTTATATCTGATCCCTCCAAGTAAGGAGATTGTGAAATAAAATTTATGGAAATACTGGTTACTTTTCTTACCAAAGAGTTACTGTACCTTGCCGTGTATAATGCAGACCATGTTCATAATGCTACCCATGTATTAATATGCATCCTTATTTTTCTCTCAAAAATTTTGGCAAAATAAGCATTATACACGGCAAAATACAGTAAATTCAAAACCACTTTATTCTTTGATTAACTAATATCCAACTCATGTTTGGGTTATTAAACTGAAAAATTATGCCAAATTATTCAACCAGATACTCCCAGCCCCAGCAAAAAGACTCCCAACAACAAACTAATGAGAATTCTGATTTTTTAAATTTTGTAGTTAAACACCTTTAATTGATTCTTTGTGGCCTTGTATCATAAGAACTATAAATATTTGTAATTATGATACTTTCCCAAGAAATTTAAGCATTCAGATGTGTGGTTTGAGGAGAGAATTTCCAAGGAGAATGAATGGATAGAGTTAATTTATTGGTCTGAAAATGTAATTGGTTCTTTTTCATATCACTGACCTAGCTGTAGCCAGTACCCTGACATTGTCATTGTTGAAGATGACAATGAAGATGAGTATGCACCTGTCATTCAGAGTGGAGATCAGAATGAACCAGCCAGAGAAACCCTAAGTTCTGGCAGTGATGGCACTAGCCCTCTCATGTCTAGTGCCGTACAACTAAATGGCTCGTCCAGTCTGACTGCAGAAGATCCTGTGACCATGATGGATTCCATTTTAAATGATAACATCAATCTTTTGGGAAAGTGAGTGCATGTCTAGCTGTTTAAATTTATTTGCTTTGTTTACTTCACATTCTCTCTTTGATCTTCCTTTCACAATATGAACACATATAGTCTACCTTTCTTTGTTTTGGTCAGGGCTGAGCTTCATAAATGCTGTTTTGAGAAGGATTTAATAATCCCAAGAGCAGTTTGGGGATTTTCTGGACAGTTCCTGATTTTTTTTTTTTTAATGAAATACATGTTTTGAATGTCCATAATATATGTGATTGTACTATATGAGTTTATATCAGGACTATGGAATAAAATACCTCTATTAAGAGACTTACGGCATAAGAAAATGAGAAATTAGTTTCATTGACAGGTAATAAGAGGTTGAATATTTATTATTTTATAATGTAAAGGAGAGATGAATCAGAAAGTATTGTTGCTGAACCTTTCTTCTGTAAATACTAAAGTTTTTTGTACAGGTTGTGGGTTCTCAGTTAACTGAATTTTCAGGAATCTCCAGTATTGAATAGTATCTCTTAAGATTAAAAATTGGTAAGGATTCAGCAGTTTCTGGGAATGTTTTGCCTAGCTAGATTGCATTGCCTGGCTAGATTGCAATGTGATTTTAAACATAAGAAAACCTAATTGATTTTTATTTCAATTTTTTTTTTCCCTTAGGGTTGAGCTGTTGGATTATCTTGACAGTATTGATTGCAGTTTAGAAGATTTCCAAGCCATGCTGTCAGGAAGACAGTTTAGCATAGACCCAGATCTCCTGGTTGATGTAGGTACTTTGAGTAATCTTTGTTGTACTGGCAGTTTGTGTGCCTTATGTATATTATTTATAAATCTGTACATCATTTTCTTCTATTTTACACTTGTTTTTGCATTTTCTTTTTTTTATTTTAAATCAGTGTTTTTGTGTATCAGAAAGATTGAACAGATGGATTCAGGACAGTGAGAGAGGGTAATAACTACCCATCTCTGAGTAGCAATTCAGTTAATCCCCTTGTAACAACATATCAATTCTGTTCAACAGTACTATTAAACCTAGTACAGTCTTGTCTGTACTTGTTGCTGTATTTTATTTTGCTCTAGGATAAATGGTCTGAATAGAAAATGGTGGAAATTAGGAATGGAGATATGTAGCCAAGAAATAACATGAAGTCACTTCTTAACTTTGGGAATTAATGTTTTCCACGCAAATATATTATACTAGGTATATTTTTTAAATTTTTATGTCATGTGCCCAAAGGTTCCCCTGATCTAGACCCCACCACCATCTCTGTAAACTTGACTCCAATGTTGTCTGGTTTGTGAGTCCTTATCTACCATTTCTGGCACTAACCACTTTTCTTGTTCTCTTCTCTTGTGCTGCTAAACCCTCCGTTCCTTACCTGACTTTTTTTTACCTAAACTTCCTTTGTGGCTGGCTCCCATCCATATGAATCTGGTTCTCTCCCCATTTTCATTTCCTGCTGTGAACATATTTCTGTCTATTGAAAGTTTTGTTGGGTCCTTTTTTGGCAGTTTTTTCCTTAAAATGCAGCTTCTCTCACATCAAGATTGTACAACCTTGCCCTTTTAAGAGCTTCTCAATGAGGCTAAAGGAAATAGTCCTTCCTTACTCTTTAGTCTAAATTTACCACCTGCTCCCTTTGCTTCTCATCGGTCTTCGTGTAACAAGACTTTATCATCTTATCATTGCCTCACAGGATGGATTTCACCGTCTTTGAAGACTTCCTTCCATGCTGACCTATGTTACAATTTTAAGTGAATTCAACATCCATGTTAATGTCCTACTTCAGCTGGTTAATAGTAACTTGACTGTCCTTCATTCTGTTAGGCTTTGTCCCCCCTCTGAATCTGGGAACCTGTTAGAATATCTGTCTCCTAGATTACTAAGAAAGAAATCCCACAATTCTGGCCCTCTACAGACCCTTGCAGTCTTCAACTAGATTATTTTAATTCAACTTCGGAACATTTATCACAGTCATTTGATCTCATGACCTTCTCCAGCCAACTGCTTTCACAGAGGATAATTCACCCCACCCTGGTACTCATAAGGTGTGGAATCTCACCTTAGAGGAAGTGCGTACTTCTTCAAAGCCAGTTTGTACACCTGCCCCTGCCTCTGTTTTTCTGTCTCTGTCCTTGATCCTTCTTCATCTGCCTTCAGTAGGTACAGATTCCCTATCTTAAAAAACTTTTTGACACGTTCTGTTCATTTACCATTCCACTTTTCTAAATAATTGACTGTATTTGTTTCCTCTTTTTTACTCTGTATTTCTTTTGAAACCCTGTATTATCATTCTGCCTTGGTTTATTCATAGTGAGTAGACTGTGATCCCCCCACCCCCCACCACCTGCCAAATTAGGTCACTGGGCCAGTAGAAGAAGGTTTGTACTGAATCAGATTTGGATTCCATTTTTGGCTCATTCTACTTACTATACTTGCTATGTTATTATTAACCTTAGGAAAGTTAACTTCTCTTCCCAGTTTCCCCATCTGTAAAATGTAGCTAATGCCCTGAAGGGCTGTTATAAGAATTATATGTAATTAACAGTGTTACTACTAATTTTCCACAACACAACTTGTTCTGTTGATTTTAGAACCTTTGGGACCTTTTTTCTCTTCCTGTCTCCCTAAACATTCTCCATTTCCTCTAAAAACTACTTTTTCCTGATGGCTTCTACATGTTGGTTTTCCCCAAGGTACTCAGTCTTTTATCCTTTTTTATCTTCTCTACCTCTTCTTTTTCTGTCCTTCCTCTCTGAAGGGATTTGTGCTTGTAGGATTGCTGTCTTCCAACTCTTAACATTTTTTTAAGATTTCCTATTTATTTTTAGACAGAAGGGAGAGGAGGGGGAAAGAGAGGGAGAGAAACATCAATGTGTGGTTGCCTCACGCATCCCCCCTACTAGAGACTTTGCCCGCAACCAAAGCGTGTGCCCTGACTGAGAATCGAACTGGCGACCCTTTGGTTTGCAGGCTAGCGCTCAGTCTACTGAGCCACATCAGCCAGGGCCCCAGCTCTTTATTTTTATGTATTTATTTAAGGATTTTATTTATTTTATTTTTAGAGGGGAAGGAAGGGAGGGAGAAAGAGAGCGAAAGAAACATCAATGTGTGGTTGCTTTTTGCACGCCCCCTACTGGGGACCTGGCCTGCAACCCAGGCATGTGCCCTGCCTAGGGAATCGAATTGGTGGCCCTTTGGTTCGCAGGCCAACACTCAATCCACTGAGCTACACCAGCTGGGGCCAGCTCTTAATATTTTTTAAAGTAAACTTTGCTTGAATTCTAATTCCATGCTTTTGAGAAACATCAGTTGATCTGCCTTATATTAATTGTTTAACATCAAACTTTTCTTTATTTTCTAAACTATACTATTTTCAGCTTTTTAAATTTCCACTCTTGCCTTTCTAATTCAAGACCTTCATTATCTCATCCTTGGATTATTCTGTATTGTCATAAATAAAAATTCCATTCATAGGTTGCCTTGTTCTCTGAGATGGTGAAGATGATAAGGACATGAATAAGTGTGCTGAAAAGTTCATGGATTCTCTCTGCAAAGTTCAGTACTGAGAGACCCATTGTTGAGTCAGCAGGAGTGATCTGGCTATACAAGTCAACCAACTGTATCAGCTGCTCATCTGTGGTCTACTTTTTTCTAGTTCATACTGTACACCTGCTGAGAATTCATGAAGGTATTCCTGCGTCAGAGTGTAGAGGGAGTAGAGAAACAATGAGTGAGGATCTTCCACTGTTGGCCCTCTTTAGAAGCCACTCTCAGTAGGGACAAAATTTGGTCAGGCCTCTAAGGCACTGCAAACTGAACTGGCAGAGACTAGCAGTCACGTATAGTTATCTATTCTTAAGGAACTAAGTCTTTTCCTCTTCATTGACCAATATGTGATATGGCAGGGGAAACAGTTAATGATTGAGAAAGAAAAGCTGGGGATATTTTTAGGTCTACTATGAATGTGGAACTTTGAGAGGAATCAATGCCTAGACAGGATAGAGGAGGAATTTGTGGCTTCTGCATTACATTCTATCCTGTGAACCATTTTGGCTGTGCTTTTTCTGTTAAAATGCTTGAATTGCCATATTTCATTGCTTAGTCCATTCCCAAGGCTCTTAAAGCCAAGAGAATGTGGAATTGTCTGCTGATTGGCCATGCTTTAGTTTTTGAGCCTTATGTATACAACTCACTATTCAACTCAGAATTTCTGTTATTTGGACTAGTCATCTCATTCTTTGTTGTTGCTAATGTTGTAACAATGTATTCTTCCCTCCATCCTCTCCTTTCCAGGTCCTAACTGGCCCCAGGGACTGACTGATAATGTTACATAGCTTCATACAGACTTTTCGTTTATCCTGTGTGTATGTATGTGTTTGTGTCTCTGTGTTTTCCTTCTTTCCTTCTCTTAACTCCTTAGTAGTTTTGAGCTCCGCCATCCATTATTATTATAATACTGGACTGTACCTGATCATATGTTGTTATTTGATGTTGTGCTGCTTATCTTGTCTTTTAGATTGTAAGCTCCTGAAGAGCAGGAATAGTGTCTTCATTTTATATTCTTTATGATGTCAATTATTTCTTATATGGTCAATAAATCCCTAGGAAGTGAATGACTTTGAAACTTATGACAAACAAAAGTTATGTCTGTAAACTGGTTGGACTGAGGAGAGCAGTAAGCAGTAGTCTTAGCATCTACAACTTACTAGGTGAGGTGAAAAAAACCAACAAGGGGGTATGCCATTTGTACTCTAGGAGCCACTGTCATAGAACAGATTCTATAAATTTATCTCAGAATTAGCAAATGGTCATTGAAGGCTTAGTGTCGGTCCTGTTTACCACTTAAGGCCCAGTGTGTTTAGGGAGAAGAAAAATGAAGGAAATGAAGGAGAGGGGAGCTGTGGAAAACCACCATTTGTCTCAAGTGATTTACTTTATAGATTTATAGAAAGAAATTCGTACAACATCTAATGCGTGGGCTAGCTTGCTCTGATTTTGTTTTTCTTTCTGCTTTCCTGCTTTTCTCTTCCAAATTTATTTTATTGTATGGAAACTTCCTAGTGTAGGAGCTATATCTCTTCACCCAACATGGCTGTATAAAAATTTTGAACACAGTTAGTTTTTTAAAAATATTTTTTAAACTTATCTTTCTTGTTTGGTCTTTCAGCTTTTCACTAGTTCTGTGCAGATGAATCCCACAGATTACATCAATAATACAAAAGTAAGTTTTAATTCATGTTGCTCAGGACCCATAGCTATAAGAATCTGAAAACACTCCTAGTGAGTTGAGAACAGTATCACTCCCAGTTACAAGGCATTTTATATTCTTACCTAATATGTGTGATCAAGATAGTAAAATTTTAGATGCAAAATCAGCTTTTGATTATGGGGTGAATCATGGCTTAGTTTTATTGACACTTGTACAATTAACTGCCAGTATGAAATCAGCCCTCAGAGTGCTGGCAGATCTTATAATTAAACGTGTCACGTTCAGGTGTATCATTGAAATAAATTATTAAAATATTTCTTTTTGTTTTATGTGCTTAATTTTACATTCTTATTCCTTCAGTAAACTTCTCAGCATTTTTAATTGAGAATTAGCTTGCACCCATATTCTTAAATAAGTTTCCTCATTTTATTAGAATATGGTAAAAGCTCAGGGATATGTGCTAATTTTAGATAAGTCAAATTGAAACTAGTATGGCTTTTAGACTTACTGAAGTAATGGTTTTTGTTATTTTCTTAAAGGTACAGGAACTCCAGTTGGGATTAGCATTTGTTAACAAGAAATTCTTTGAAACTGGTTTTTTATGAGTAATAAGGATAGTTTGAGATTGTTAAAGCAGATATTTGAAAATTATTGTTTTACTTTATACTGTTTATTGTCTTAAATAGGTATATACTCCATTTATCTTGTATTTATACCAAATTGTTTAGTATTCCCTATTTTTCATTGATTACAAAGGTAAAAGCAAGTTGTCTGAAATTTGTACAAATCCTAGATTAGTGGAATCATTATTATCATCTAAAAATGAACACATATCAAATAAATGAATGATTACAGTGAGGGAGTATAATTTTCCTCACTATTATCATGTGTGAGGATAGCCTAAGCAGATTTTTTACATTTTCAAAGTTATAACCTTGATAACTTAAGAGTTCAAAGAATTTGTGACCTTTGAACCAGAAAGTTTACTGTAGATTCAGTTTTGGCTGACTTGTCTTAGGGGCTGGCATATTTTTTCTGTAAAGACCAGTTGGTAAACATTTTTGGTTTTGAAGGTCATGTGTTCTCTGTCACATCTACTCAGCTCCGTAATTTTAGTGCAGAAGTAGCAGTAGATCTTAAAAGAACAAGTGTGGCTGTGCTCCAATAAAACTGTTTACAAAAGCAGGCAGCATGGCGTATTTGGCACGTGGACCATAGTTTCCCTAGGTTTATGTTATAAGATTCTGTGGACCACCTCAGCACTATGTTTTAGTAAATATAATATGGAATATTAGACCTGAAGTTGAATGATCCCATATCATGCATTTATTTGGTGAATGTGATATACTGTTTATTGCTTAGACAGGGAATCATTGTTTATTCTTGGATAGCTTCCCTATTCCCAAAACCAGTAGCTTAAATACAGTTTTCAGAAATAGCTTTTAAATAGCAAATTGCATATTGCTTCAAAATACTATAGAAAAATTAAATTTGAGAGTGACTTTTCATCATAGTTCTAGAATCTAGATTTTTTTCAAATAATTGGCACATCAGCTGTTATTCCCTTACTTATTTAGGTATTACATGACATGGATTACAACATTCTTTCCTAGTAAATGGGGATGCTTTGTACTTCTCAATACAGAAGTCTAGGTGGCCACTACTAATGACTAAGAATTTGCATGAGAGCTGAAACCTGTTTGTTATCCTGGTTCTGGTATGTTTCGTAGTAACAGCAGTGGCATCCTTGGAAAATACCTATTTTTTAGGAAGTATAAAAATAAAAATGGTATTATTTAATGTTTATAGTGAATAATGAAAAATATTTAATGTAAATTTTGGAAAGGTATTAAGTTTTTATTATGGCTTGGCATTTTTATTCTCTGAATCCTGGAAACTTTTACTGCTTTACTTTTTTATGAATATCAGGGGAATTACAGGAATTAGTATGTTTATTACACCATATATACCTAACAAGCATGCAGCTACCTGGGACTTGTGGCTGTTTAGGAGAAATTGTGAACCTCTGCACCTCACTCTGAACATCGTTGAAAAGAGCACTGAAGAATTTAACAGCATTAGAGATTTAATTCCCTCACAATCAGATGTAAGAAGAGAAGACACTGGTTGAAAGAAGCAATTTAAATTACAGAAAAGAACTGAAAGAGCCACACAAAGGAAATGAAGAACCACCTTAACTTTGATAATTCCAAATATAGGGATAAAATAGTTTTAGGATGTGGCATGTTATCCTCAGCTACTCTAAATATGTTCATTTACTCTGTTTGTGAATGAAGAGAAATGTCTTAATACATTCTTAATGAAAACTGTTTAAAATTAGTTTGTTTAAAGAATTACCTCTTAATTAGAAGTAATCTTTGATTTATTCTCATCTTTTACCCTTGACAACTTCTGTCTATTGTGTCGAAATGTCCCCTTCTTTTCATATTTCCTATCATCCTATTTCAAGATCTTTGTTTCATCCAGTTAATGACAGCGATAGCTTTCTTAACCATTCTTGTTTCCTCTACTCAAATCTTTCTCTAATCCATCTTTTCTGATGCTTCTCCTTCCCATATATTTCAGATAATATACCAGTATTCACAATATTTATACACCAGTTTTTATGTTTTGCTATTTTCAGGAATATATAAAATATGAAAAAGTATTTTTATGTTATTTTTCTTTTAGTCTGAGAATAAAGGATTAGAAACTACCAAGAACAATGTAGTTCAGCCCGTTTCAGAAGAGGGAAGAAAATCAAAACCCAAAACAGGTGGGTATAAATGTAGTACTAATTTCTATAGAATTTTCAAATTAGGAGTACTGCTGTGGCCACGTAGCACAGTTGGTTAGAGAGTCATCCCCATACGCCAAGGTTGCAGATTCGATCTCTGATCAGGGCACATAAAAGAAGCAACCAATTAATGTGTAAATAAGTGGAACAACAAATCAATGTCTCCTTCTCCCCACGCCCCCCCCCCCACCCCCAGCATAAAGTAAAATAAAGTTAGGGGTCCTGCATAGAAACTAATGCATGCCAATGAAATTCTTGCCATACTTAACAATTGAACACAGAATGTGCTGGTCTCAGTACTTACTATACATAACATGTCATGGTTCCAGCATACAAAGAAAATCAAATTGATGAGGTAATAGTTTTAAGAATTTTCAGTTGTTTTGGTTTATTTTTCTATTTTAACTTTAGGAGAACTGAAAAAACCTTCATTTAACCTTTTTAAAAGATTTTATTTATTTTAGAGAGGGGGAAGGAAGGGAGAAAGGGAAAGAAACATTCATTGGTTGCCTCTCGCACGCTCCCAGGTGGGGGCCTGGCCTGCAGTCCAGGCATATTCCCTGACCAGAATCGAACCTGTGACCTTTCGGTTTGCAGACCGGCGCTCAGTCCACTGAGCCACACCAGCCAGGGCAACCCTCATTTCTTAACTGTTCAATAAAAGACTAACTTTTTCCAGCCTGAACATTTTTTAGCTTACTGACAAATATCTGATTTCTTGTTGGGTTAGTGATTGCATATGTGTACATCTCTGTTTCTGTTTATTCAACTGTCATCTTGAACTCTGTATAAGCTGGAGATAAAAGTGCTCTTTTCTAATCTTTATTATAGATAAACAACTTATCCAGTACACTGCCTTTCCTCTTCTTGCATTCCTTGATGGGAACCCTACTTCTACCGTTGAACAAGGAAGCACAGCATCATCAGAAGTTATGTCCTCTGTAGATAAACCCATAGAAGTTGATGAGCTTCTGGATAGCAGCCTGGACCCAGAACCAACCCAGAGTAAGCTCGTTCGCCTGGAACCATTGACAGAAGCTGAAGCTAGTGAAGCCACACTGTTCTATTTATGTGAACTTGCTCCTGCACCTCTCGATAGTGATATGCCACTTTTAGATAGCTAAATTTCCAAGAAGTGGACTCTACGTGTATATATTCATCAAAATGATGAGCTATTTATTTTAAAGTATTATTTGGTACCTTTTTTTGTAAATTGCTCTTTTTTGTTGTTTAATTGGATACTGTGGAATCAAAAGCACCTTTTGCTTTTCTCACTAACCACACATTCTTGCAGAGCTTTCAGATGTTACTCAGCTATGTAGGTACACAAGATTTAATGCACATTATTGGCATATTTTTAAGTTGGATTCAGATGGGCATTTTTCTCCAGTTGTAGTAAATTTGAATTATTTTTTATACATATGCCCATTAACCCCAGTTAAACTTTTGTTTGTTTTACTTGTTTGATGCTGTCTGTCTGCATTGAGTGTAGTCACTAAAATTAATGGTAGAACTACTAAAGCTTTCTCTGTTCCAGTTACTTTTACTAAGTATTTTTCACTTGGCTTATTTCTAAAACTGGGAACATAAAGTGCCTGTACCTTGTAAAACTTCATTTGTCTCTCCTGGTTCAGAGGAGTTCATTCATGTTCAACAGGAAAGGCAAAGTATACATACATGAGTGCTTGCTGTCTGATATGGTTCCAGTTCTGTATACATAGAAGAAGGGGATGGTATGGCGTCAGCCCAGCCCACCTAGTTGGGCTAGTTTTAAGTACAAGTCTTTTGGTTTGTTTTTTTGAACCATAATATTTAGTAAAATAAATATAATGAATGTTGCATAATGGTGTCTGTTATGTGTCTTCTTTGGAGGTGACACTCTTGAGTTACGCCATGATCTTTGTACCTCATGTCAAAAGATAGACTGTGTATTGCAATAAGAGAAGAGTAAAAAGTCTCTAAATATAATGTGTTTTATATTTCTTTGTTCAAAAATTATAGTGGCTTTCTTACGATGTTTCTAATAAAGAACTGACAGAAGTATGCCTGTCACTGTTCCACATGAATAAAGAACATTATCACTGGATAAGGGCTTACAATTTTTGTCCTGAGAAAAGATAAGAGAAAGTCAAATCACTTCCTCCCTTTGGAACTAGTGCTCAGAGGATTATTGGGACTTGATGCAAAAACAAGGCCACTTTTTTGTTTTATCACTTAAAGATTCGGGCAGGCACTGGAAGCAGTATGGTTAATATCTGAATATTTTATGAGGCTGGTTGATGAGGAATTACGGAGGTGGCTTCCCTGTGGACCAAATGCTGTTTCTTGATACCTTGGAATTGCTCTGTGATGAAAAAATTCAAAGTAAAGCCTAGCACAGAGGGATAGTAAACCCCTTCTTAGAATATCCTAAAATACCTGGCTCAGGCTATGGGATCTTGGTGACTTAATTAAAGACCTCAGAACAGTTTTCTGCATAAGCTTTTCATAGAGGTTTTCAGGTGAAAAGAGTTGAGAGGCTGAGAGGAGAGAGAACTTCAGAGATGTTTTCTTTTTCTCTTCCGTTTTTCATTGTGGGATATGATCAAGTTCTTCTCCTTGGGGACATATTGGAGCTTTGGAAGCATTCTAAAAATGTTTTTGAAAAACTATAGAGTGTTCCAGCCAAGATAGAGGTGTAGGTAGAAATGCTTCGCTTCCTCGCACAACGAAAAGATAACAACCAATTTGAAAACAATAAACAACCAGAACTGCCAGAATAGCATACTGCATGGAACTCCAATAACCGAGGAGTTAAAGAAACTTTCATCCAGACCAGTAGGAGGGTAGGAGGGGCAGAGACAGGCAGCCTGGTTGGTGGGTGGGTGGGTAGGCTGATAGGACTGCACAGCTCAGGAGGGGCTGGCTGACGGGGAAGCTAAAGACTCAACACCTCTAGCTGTAAAATACTCTGAGGGTTGTGAGGGCAGGAGAAACTCCCAGTCTCATAGGAAACTTCCTTGGAAAGTGGGGTTAGAGCAGAGCAAGCAAGCAGCACTGTTCCCTCTCTGACCCCTCCCCCACAGCACCACAACGCAGCAAAGAGGCGTGCCCTGCCCCGGTGAATACCTAAGATTCTGCCCCCTTACAACATAACAGGTGCTCCGAGACAAATATGGTCCAAATGAAAGAACAAATCAAAACTCCAGAAAAATAGGTAAGCTAAAAGGAGATAGACAACCTGATGCAGAGTTCAAAACACTGGTAGTCAGGATGCTCACAGAATTGATTGAGCTCAGTTGCAAAATGAAGGAAGAAATGAAGGCTACACCAAGTGAAATAAAGCAAAATATACAGAGAACCAACAGTGAAGGGAAGGAAACTGGGACTCAAATCAACGATTTGGAACAAAAGGAAGAAATAAACATCCAACTGGAACAGAATGAAGAAACAAGAATTCAAAAAAATGAGAGGCTTAAGAATCTCTGGGACAACTTTAAACGCTCCAATATCCAAATCATAGGGGTGCCAGAAGGAGAAGAGAAGAGGAAGAAATTGAAAACTTACTTGAACAAATAATGAAGGAAAATTTCCCCAATCTGGTGAAGGAAATAGGCTTCCAGGAAGCCCAGAGAGTCCCAAAGAAATTGGACCCAAGGAGGAACATACCAAGGTACATCATAATTAATTACGTTGCCAAGTATTAAAGATAAGGAATCTTTAAAAGCAGCAAGAGGAAAGGAGAGAGTTTGTTAGGTGTGGGCACACCTCCAAAGGAGTGCCCACAAGACTTACTGGCTGATTTCTCAAAGCTTACAGGCAAGAAGGGGCTGGAAAGAAATATTCAAAGTCATGAAAGGCAAGGACCTACATTCAACATTACTCTTATCCAGCAAAACTATCATTTAGAATGGAAGGGCAGATAAAGTGCTTCCCAGATAAGGTAAAATGAAAGGAATTCATCATCACCAAGCCCTTATTATATGAAATGTTAAAGGGACTTACCTAAAACATAGATTAAAAACTATGAACAATAAAATGACAACAAACTCAACAACTGAACCTGAAAAAACAAAAACTAAGCAAACAGCTAGAACAGGAACAGAATCACAGAAATGGAGATCACATGGAGGGTTATCAGTGGGGAAGGGGGAAGGGGAGAAGGGGTGGAAGGGTACAGGGAATGAGAAGCATGATTGGTAGGCATAAAATGCACAGGAGGAGTTTAAAAAGAGGATAGGAAATAAGAGAACCCAAAGAACTTACATGTACAACCCATGGACATGAACTAAGGGGAGGGAATGCTGGAGGGTTGGGGGGTGCACGGTGGAGGGGGGGTAAAGAAAATTGGGACAACTGTAATATAAGGAATAAAATATGCTTAAAAATAAAAAAAAACTTTATACATCTAGTAATTTTAAGTTGACATTTTAAGATTGTTTTTATCTTAAGTTTGATAATGCAAAATGAATTTAGGATGTTAATAACTACTATTTTTTTAAAAAACAATTAGGTGTTTCTTTTAAATGTAACTAAAAGAATCTAAATACCATAGTGATTTCATATACATCATTCCACTTCCCCAAAGCATTTACCCTGTTTTTATTATGCAGAAAAGTCATGAATTAAAGGTATTGTCACACTTCTCTACAACTAAACTTGAAATTGTTTTCTGTACTCTTAAAATTCTAAGCATTAAAAAGTCTCCAATTAATAAATACATGGTTGATCGCATATCATAAATATATGTGGCAAAGACTGTTAACTGGTTGCCAAACCATTTACTCTTCCCATTGTACAGTCAGATTATTTCCACCTTTGTAAATCAGGGTAGCTATATAACTGAGTTCTGATAAATAAAAGAGATGTGGTACATAGAACTTCCAGGTTTGGTCTGTGAAACCGCCCCCCGCCTCCATCCAATCATCCTTGCCCTTTACCCCACCACTAACTTGATGTAGAGGAGTATGTGGGTTCCAAGTATATACTCAAGAAAGAAGAAACTTGGCTTCTGGATCAGCTTAGAGGAGAGTCACCTGTCATTAGACCCATAAAGTCTAAAACGGAAACTCACAGTTGCAAGTTCTGGTAAGAAGGCAACAAACTTAATGTTCTTTCTGCCTCAGTTTTCTTGGTTTGACTTGTTACAGCTTTCGTGTTCACTAATACACAGTCCAAATTTTGATGAACTGTTATTAAAAAGTTTTTTTTATCAGAAACCTTTTAGTGGGATGAACAAGTCTTGGGGGTTTCTCTATTTTTAAAGTCAGAGGAGAATAATATCAATATACTAAGAACATCAATTTTATTCCTAGTTTTTGCTCTTATACATATAAAGTTCTATGAAACTTAGTTGTAACAAAAATTAGGTGAGAGTGGAAGGATTTTTTAAGTGTTGTCACTCAATTCTTTGAACAACTTCAGAATTATATACCAGAATTCACAATTACAAAGTTTTTTAAAATGGTTTTATGAGCTGGTGACTTAATTGGATAATCTTTTAATTTTGTTGGGAGGAAAACAATAGAAAACATCAAAATTACAAAAGGATTTTTTATGTCATTTTTAAAAATATAAATATAGTTGGTGTATATTTTAGGTATACAATATGGTAATTCGATATTTTGATAAATTTACAATGTGGTCACCTAATTCTAGTGATCACCTGTCACCATGTTAACTTATCACGATACTATTGACTATTCCCTTCTACCTTTTTCATCCATTCACTCATACCCTCCTCCCTGGGTAACCATCTCTTTGATCTGTTTTGGGTTTTGTTTTGGCTTTTTTTCTCTTTTTTTGTTTTATTCATTTTTGTTTAGATTCCACATATAACTGAAAAATTACAGTGTCATTCTCTTTCACATCAATATTTAAAATTTTCTTCTTTAGAGATTTTGTCCAAATGCCTTAGTAGGATTCAGAATGGATGAAAGATCTATCAGTTTTTTCTAATGTGAAAAGAATAATTGTTAAGGGGGATAAAAGCCTTGTCCTGAGGCATCTTTTCAGGTAGATCAACTCTAGGAAAGAGTACACATGCAAACTGAAGATCTGGGAACTGATTCCTTTAAAAATAATTTAGTTTGTGTTTACCAGAGCAAGTTTCTGTGTACTATTTGGAAAACAAATATCAGCATATGAAGACAGTTAATTCAGGGGCTACCCCCCATCTCTATCCCACCTCCAACTTTTCTCCTGTCTTAAAGAGATGCAGTAGGAGATAGCTTGTGACTTACAGAGCTAAATGTTGTTCTTAGGGTGTCACTACAGCAGGAGCTTGAATACCATTTTGTTCAATGTGGTTTCATTATGTTTATGAGGAAATAAATTCCCAGCCGGGGCCCCTGTGTAGAGTTTGCGTGTTTTCTCCATGTCTATGTGGGTTTTCTCCAAGACTCGTTTCCTCCCACATCCCAAAGATGTACACAGGGTGAATCACCCTGTCTAAATTGTCCCAGTTGAGTGTGGGTGTGTGTGTGAGGTTGCCCTGCAATGGGTGTTCTGTCCAGGTTTGGTTCCCACCTTGTGTGTGCCCTTAGCTGCTGGGATAGCCTCTGGCCATCTGCAACCCTGAACGGGAATAAGCAGATTGGAAATCATTTTCTTATTATTACTCTTTCCTAAATGTATAGGACACATTTATTTCCGTGTTTAATGTTAGAAATGTTTTGGGTCTTAATTTAGAAGTTTGGTGATGTTTTTGTGACCAGAAATATGCTGGAAGAACTCAACTATTGTTTATATCAATTAGCCAATGGTAAAGTTGTTATGTATCATTTTGCTTCAAGTCAGTTTCTAAGAACCTATAGGTGACATTACATGATGACTTACTCCGTGTTTCATATACATGGTATACTCAGTTTAGAGGCTGAAGTGTGAGAAGGAAGGTCTGCAGACTGGGAAAATGACCAAATGAGTCATTATGATGAACATAGATAGAATGCTACATTTAAGAATTAGCACCTAGACCTTTGTTTCAGGCACACATGAAATATTTTTTTAGAACAGCTTGCATATTAGGCTATAAAGCAAATCAACACATTTCAAGGAATTGGTAAGACTACAAATAAACTAGACCTTGATGGTTTTGAGGAATACTGTCCTGATATTTTGTGCCCTCAATTGGGGTTACCTGATCGTTTTTCCATACTTAGACTGGGGTTATGGGTTTTGGGAACAACCACAGAGGTGAAGTGCCATTTTCAGCATCATATGAGGGGGACACCCCCCCCCCAAATGTAATTTGTCTTCTGGAGAGCGGGCCCATTATAGTACAGGCTTCCCCCTAAGTGTTCTGGGATCCCATCTATATCAGTGTACCAGCTGTGTTGTTGTAAGAGACTGCATTCAGCTTCAGTGAAGTTTTTTCAAAGATTCTTCAATGTGTTTGCCCATTTCATGCCAGGTGATTTATGAGCACATCTCCCCACAATGTGCTGTCAGCAGTTTTTGACCATAAACAGCATGACCCCCATGCTTCTCTATTCACCCAAAGTCACCCTAAGCAACTTTGTTTCCCCGGATGAAAAGGTCCTCAAAGGGAAATGTTTGCTGATGTGCAAGTGGTAAAAAAATGGCAGCACTAAAAGGCATCAAAATCAATGAGTTCAAAAACTTTTAAGCAGTGGGAAAAAAGTCGATAGGTATATTGCATCAAATGGAGAGTACTTTGAAGGTGACTGAAGTTTAAACATTTAAGAATACACTTCTCAAAAATAAATTCGTTTTTTTTTGGTTCCCCCTTCATGTATCAATGGTACATGTTGTCATTCCGACTTCACTGTTAACCTTGACTTGGAATGTCAAACGGAACATTTCTATGGGCCCAAAGGTTCTACGGTACCTCCAATACTGTCACAAAAACCACCCAAGAAGCCCATGGCATCACACCACCTTTATATACACATCAGTCTTTAATGTGTTTGTATCTGCCAGCTACAGATTTTGGACTTGTCAGCCCTGTAACTGGTGAGCCAAATTCCATATATATATATCCTGTTGGTTCTAATTCATGAACTAAAAAAATGAACACTCTCTTTATGCTATATATATATATATCTTAGAAAATCAAGGGTGAAGGAATAGAACAGCTTTTGCCCAGTAAATGGGGATGCATTTCAGATTTCATAGGATAGTACGAAAAGGTGTAACACTAGCCAAATACTGACAAATACAACATAGAAGGACAGCAAGACAGAGATATTTAGAGTCTTTAAAAAAAAACTGATAAGCTGAGTATCATCAAAATTACTTTCATGCTGCAAAAGACCCTGTTAAGAGGATGGAAACACAAAGTTATACACTGGGAGAAAATATTTGAAAACTACATCTGATAAAGGACAAGTATCTAGAATATATGAACTCTCAAAACTCAACAAATAAAAAAATCCAATTAGAAAATGGCCAAAAGACATGCAGAGAAGACATTTCACCAAAGAGGTCACATGGATGGCAAATGTGCACATGAAAAGATATTTGACATTAGCCATTTGGGAAAAGCAAATTAAAACCACAATGAGATCACATTTCTGTCAGTGCAGCTAAAAGAAAAAATAGTGCTATCGAGAAGAAACCGAACTGCTCATGGATGAACGGTGTGAATAAGAAATGCTACTGTCACTCTGGAAAAGAGTTGCCTTGGAGATCCATTCAAGTTGTACCAAGAGTTCACTCCTTTTTAGTTATGTAGTATTCCCAAACTAAATTAGTACACCAAAGGCTTCTTTAGAAGTATGACACCACTTTAATTATCTTTGAGATCTAACTTCAGGGGTTACTTTCAGAGAACCAAAAGGGTAAATTATCACCTTTAAAACAATTTTTCAGGACAGAAAATGTTTGGTTAATTAACCCTCTAGTGCCAGGTTCTTTTATATATAAGAAGAAAGTAGGTCTGAGTATTACAGCCACCTAAATTTGAGTTGATAAAGAATTAATACACTGCACACTTTCTCTGAATTCATTTATTTAGAGAGAGAATACAGTCATTCAAATAATGGAACACAATATCAACACAGAATAAGGTTGGGGAATTAGGCTGAATTGTTACATTGCATTTAAATTAATAAATATCTTAAAAGAAGCAAATGTAGGTTTTTTGAGGGGTAAGATTAAGACACTAATGACACAAGTAACTAAGAGTTTCTAAGCTGTTACATACCGCTTAATTTTTAAGATTATAATAATCTATTTTCATTAGATGGCAGCAGGTACAAAAGCATTTTAAACGTCCTTTGAACTGTATAGTGTTCTAATAAGCAGGAGTTCATTCTTCAGCAGTCCGTCATTCTCATGGCCTCCGTTTACAGGTAGGAGGTAAGTCGGACACCAGCAATCCACAACACAAATTATCCGCCACTACTCAGGTGTAAAATCTATTACACAAGTATTTTTTAATAGAAATTAGTTCTGAATGCCAGAAAGAATGTCTGCTATTGTTGGCAGACTTAGGCCTTCTTAGCTTTGCCACTAATTAGCAACCTGAGCTGTTTAAGTCTGCTTCGGTTGCTTCTTTTTTAAAATGGTAGGACTGTACTAAATGTCCAATCCTAACTAAATTTTGTCCAATCCTAACTAAATTTTGAGTATCTACCAAAGTCTACTATTTTGCAATTTCTTGCTGACCTGTCCAAAGTCTACCACCTTTGATTTTGAAGTGATTTTCAACAATTTCCTTCTAATTCATGATTACCCTTTTCAAAACCTTTGTCTAAATCCTTCAGAGTTCCTAACATCTCCATTGAACCCATACTTTTACACGTGTTTATAATGACCAAAACAAAGCTATCTATGTTGCTATGGAAGGCCATCCCTACTCAGGGAAGATTAAAACCTAACTGGATATTCAATTTAGTACCCATCACCAATCTGAGTTTCTTTGAAGTCTCTGCCTCAATTTCCACCATAACTTACACTGTTGTCCATCAAACACTACCTGTATAAGAGTCCTATCTTTATATCAAGGGAAAAACCTAAAAAGATTTTTCAGACAACTGTCATTTAAGTGACTTGCTTATACAATTTTTAAATAGCTGTTCTTTGCAGTATCCCGTAGGGCAAGGCATCAAGTATTTCAAAAGGCAGCCATACACTTTCTTTCAAACTTTCTAAGCTTTAAGTTCTAACACAATTTAAAAATCAAATTGTCAAGAGGTCTTGTTTTTACTATTATTTTCACAGGTACAGAACAGGATAAACCTAACAATGTCCACTTTTCCTAACTCATCACCATACTCAAAAAATATCTGTGATTCATCCTAACATACCTATCAATGCACTTGGCAAGAATATAATGAATAAAATGGCAAGCAGTAAAATCTAATTCATGCCAGAACACTGGAGAAGTTTCATGGGAAGCACACACGTACACAACTTTACAAAAGTTGGAAATACTGTTAATTTCAAATAAGCAATGATTACACTGGGACTTTCATGCCAGAAGTCCTATTCAGTCAAAATCACGATTTGTAAGAACAAGTGGAGCCACCAGTGTCCAAACATATAGTACAATGCCGATCCAACTAGAAGAGATTTTCACCCAGACAGCTGTCCACTGACTTTTCATCTCATGAGAAGGTTCATACCTGAAATTTAAAAAAAAAAAAAAAAGGGGAGGTGGTATTGAATTATCAGCCCTCAGGCTACTTCATTATTTCAGAAGTGTTCTTTCTATACAGTTTGTGATAACAGATATATAGTTAAACTAATCTGTTGCCTCGCTTTCCATGTTAATTTTATTAACTAATGTTAAGGTAAACATCAACAAGTTTCTTTAAAGGAGTAAAAGACATAGGCATCTAAAAGCTGTTTTAAATGCTCAGATGCTTTTTGTGTATTTCTAGCTTAGTAGCTATGAAAGAGCAAAGAAATGGAGCGTGAGCTTTGGATAAGTAAGATGTTATTATGACACAAAATACTTGTCAATTCTATCCTTTATAAAGAATATAATCTGTTCAAAGTATATAAGGGGAACCCCCCTTGTCCCCCATTCCGGTCTCAGATTTAAGACTGGGAAGGAAATACATCCCAAATTTCACTGATTTTTGTATGAAGCAAACATACCAAATATATTTTTGATCTAAAGTCTTAACACTTACTCTTATTACCTGAAAGCCAAAACTGTGAATTACTGAGATCTATGTGGATTCTTACAGCTTTTAATATATGCATTGTAGGAATTTTTAAAATTATTTATTTTTCAATAATAAATGCCAGTTAAGTCTGGTCTGAAAGAAATGAGGCAAACAGTAATCTTTTCTAAATCTTTTGCTGGTATTTAAAGTCTTAGTACAGGTTAAAGGTATTATGCAATTAAAAAGAACTAAAAACAGAATGGCCCAAAACATACAGTTCACCTTCAATCTCAAAAATCACTAAACTCTTTCACTAATCATTTGGACAAAATGAGAATTTTCAAAACCAAATAATATAAACAGCTACTTTCCTCTTACTAGAAAAAGATTTATGAATTTTCCAAATGATTAAAAAAAAGCATAAATTAGCTTTGAAGTGTCCTAAGGATCCATCTACATTAATGTATTCACACTTCAATTTTAAAGTCTTAATTACAAAGTTGGAACAAAACAGAACAGGTATCTTGCACTGTATTTTGTCAGGAATTGGTTATGGTATTTAAAAAATAAGGAAAAATAAACTGTTGGGTCAACTATCAAAATGTATTTCTGTAAGAAATGTTTCATGAAAACTTCTATTTTAATCCCTCCAAGATTTGGGAATATTTTAATGTTTGTTATTGCAAAAACATGGAAATAAAATCTGCATTTCACTCACTGATCTCACTATTAATTTAGCTATAAAATTTAAAAGACACCAAAGGATTAAAAAGTACCTCACACCGTATTTTGCAATGAAATTAAGAGAAAGAACTTTCACATGCGAAGTTTTCCTAAACTGTAAGTACCTGTACCAGTTGGTAAGGGTCATCATGATATAAAGGGAAGCCAGGAAGAGCATGAAGTGAAAGAAGGAGTAACTGTAAGTGACACCATCCCTTTCATTATCTACAGCCCGGTGAACATCATCTCCATCCTCAAGTGATCCATCACTTCTGGCTCCACCATCTTCTATTAATGTTGACTCATCACTTGTCAGAGTCAGCTTATTAACCTGACTATTGTTTGAAGTACGGATGCTGAATGAAAACGGTTTAGAGAGAGAGAAGAAAAGGGCCATTAAAAAAATGATGTATAAATGAATATCTAGACTTCTTGTTAAAAAAACAACCACCCATAATTGTTCTTACCTTGAATATAAAACACACAATAAAAAGAGGATTAGTCCTATAATTCCTTGAGCATGCCACCACTGGACAGACTGCCCATCCTTTGGGGCAGTTCTTGTTGTATTGTACCCAATTATGCTTAGTAGACTTGGGTTGCAATTTGTTTCTGTAATGTAAATTAAGGTCAAATTAAACTGTTAGAATAACATAAAAATTTTATTTTGCAAGGTTTAATTGTAGTTCTTTTTAACTCTTTATACCCTTAAAAATTCAAAAAAAGTTTTCTGGAAAATGGTACAAGTATAACAAAAAAATATTTTAAGACAACTTATATTTATATTAATAATGAAACCTTTCAAATTTTATATTGCCAATTTTATAGAAGTGCCTAAATATTATTAAGCTCTCTAAAGTGTAATAAAGCACGAGCCAACTTAGGAATAAAATTCATGTGTTCTAAACCAAAATACACTGGCTTTTTCCTATATATTATGACATAGCAATACTGACTCATGACTTTGTGAAGTTTATCGATCTGTCAAAGTACACTGCTGTAAAAGCAAGATAGTTTACACATACCAATTAGAATTCTGGCAAATGCTTTGTGGAAATGACCAAATAAGCCATAATGACCTGATGCTTATTCAGTTTAACTCTTCTAAGAAAGAACTGAAGCAGGCTTCATAAAGTATTCAGTAAAGCTTCCGAAATGTTTCTTTTTCCGACAAAGCCAGGTATGTCAATCACCATCTTATTAATGAAAAATGATTGTTATCTTAAAGCCATTCAGAGAAGGATAATCTCAAAATCAAATTACTATTAATCTTTTTCTAACCACTTACCTGTATGAAATTAATAATGAATCTTTCTCTAATATACTAAAACAAAAAAACCCATTCTCCAACTAGTGATAAAGCATCTAGAGTTTGTAAATTCAATGAAATGAGACTTAAGATATTATTTTAAAGGAAAAGACCATTTTCTTCCTTTTCAAGAAACAGTAATTCCTCAACCAATGTGTTTTACTTTAAATGACATATATTGGCTTCTACTCCCATGAAATGCGGTGTAAGTGACCTATGAAGAGACTCATTACAAAGCCCCAATTATATTCACTTGCAAGGTAGTCACAGACAAAAAGAATAACTTCATTAAAAAAAACAAAAAAACTGTACCATCTATAGTTGAATCAATAAGTATATGAACCACTTCTATTTCTTTGTATTTATCATATGCACTGTGCAAATTAGGTATACTTCCCATAATTTTCATATAATTTCTTAAAATTTTGTTAGCGAAAGAAACAAAAAAATATGTAACAATACAGCAAACACGGAAATGTTATTATTTCCATACTCTTTATTCTTCCAGGAATACAACTGCCTTCTGGCACCAGATGACCCCCTTTACCCATTCTGCCCTCCCCCTAAGCACACACCTTGCCCTCTGGCAACCACCAATCTGGTGTCTGTCCCTATGAATTTGTTTTTCTTTTGTTTTGTTTGTTTTTGATATTCCACAGATGAGTGAAATAATATGGTATCTGTCTTTCTTAATTTTTAAAAGCTTCATTTCACAAAATGACTACCTCTAAAAAAAAAGAAAATTACAGGACTGATTAAAAAGAAATAAACCCAAGCAAACAAAACATACCTGGTTCATTGGTCATAGCAGACCATGTCAAATACATTGTGTAGACTGTAATTACTGAAGACTGTAACAAACCAGATCTTGGTTGTGATTCCTACAAAAATAAGCAATGGAGGTAAATATTCTAACATCCTTCAACATTCAGGAAAACTTAGAAAATTAGAAGCTTCATACAAACTAATGATATAAAGAGCATACTTGGATTTTGGGCAGTATAGACATTACAGAAGCACCAAGGCAGAGGAGCATGTTGACACTGATGAATGCTTTATTTTCTGAACAACTGGCTGGATGAGTATAGTAAACAAAGAACAGGACGATAGCAACTAAAGACAGCAGATAATTCAGAGCTGTAGCTGATAACAAAGCTGTGAAAGAAATAATTGGACAATTAGATTTTATCACAAATATTAGAAATTAGGCATAGGCCTTGTTTAAAAATAATCTTGGTTTACTAAAAATACATTTAAGCAACTGACATTGTCAGCATTATGCAGGCTATAAAAGCAGGGAAAATATTAATTCTGAACTTCATTATAGAAGAATTTTATAGTCTTTAAACCTAGTTCACTATTATTATATGTTTTCAAGTTAGTAACATACTAATTGTTATTAATGGTAATAACTATATTAGATTCTACAAAACACATTCACATTTGCTAACCATTATTTCCAAAATATAGAAAAATAAGGGGAGTATAAGGGGACTAAATGGTAATGGAAAAAAATACAACAAAGATTAAATTTTAAAAAAAGGAACTAGAAGGGGAATATTACTTAAGGTTTTCAAAGATCCAGAATTGTTTAGTTATAAAAAGGCATTTGAAATAAAATTATTTTCATTGCTAAGCTCCAAAATCAATGCTTTTCCTCAACTAAAATCTTTAAAAATTATTTATTATGAAAGAGTAAGTCATTATTATTGTATGTAATAATGTAACCTAAGTTTTTTCTAGGTAAATTTCAACATGCACAATGTGTTTTAGTTTCTGTGCTAATGTATCCTCAATATACATATATTTATGTACATGTGCCTCAAGGACAGGGGATCCATCCAACAAATATTTAAATGCCTACAAAGTCCCAGACCCTGGGGACACAGCAGAGGCAAAACAAAAATTCTTACATTAGTCCTCGCATTAAAGACTGAGGTATTCTATATAAGTGAATTTCCCAAATGACTAAAGCTTATTTCTTTGAGTACCAAATTCTCCTTATTTCAACCACTGAGATCAAATACTCACACTAGTTGTGTGAGAAAAGTTAAGTATTAGGCTAGCGGATATGTTGGATATTTAGTCTTCATTCTGATATATAATATGCTTTTAGCTGAAACTCAGATAATTTCACATAAAAATCTAGATTTATGGCTTCTTTAAAAAACAAGAGAGAGAGAAATTAGGCAACACTGGGTTCACATTTCCACAGGGCGACTATCGGATGGAAATGAGTAGTAGCTATGCTCTTCAGATAGGGACTTTGCAACTCATCAGGATCTCTACTATTTTCACAAGGATTGAATATAAACTTAAAACCTGGCTTGTTTCCTTCATTTCTGTTACTTGCTGCACCTGAATTTTCATCTGTTTTACAGAACTCAAGTTCATCATTATTAATAAACATTAATTACAATACTTTAAGAATTCTTTTAGTGTTACTGATACACACAAACCTCTTCATAGAAACCCCATAAAAATCATGATTTCCCTATAGTCTACATATCTGCTCTCATCTTCAAAATTCAACTACCATGAAGATAATGTGTAAGACAAAAACTTACCTGCATACCAACATCTTGAGTTTCCTTCTTCCATTTTTTCAACCCATGATTCATTCCATGAATGGGCAAAATCAATAAGTAAGACTAGCTGTATGAGGATGAAGCAAAAGGCACCTGCCATACCTACATAAAACCATACTGAAAGAAAAAAAAAACACATACAAATGAGCAGTTGTTTTTATTATTTTATTTTCAGAATCACAATACACAAAAGGAAAAATAAAATTTTACATAAATGCTTTGATTTTGCCAACTGGGAGAAAACAAAACAAAAGAAACAAGTAGAGGTACAGTCCCAGGCAATTTTTTTGGTTTCTTTAAAAAAAACCAAAAAACAAAAAAGAACCCCCCCCCCACCCCCACACACACACAACTTTCTTACCAGTTGTAAAAGTTCCTTCTGGAATGAAGAATGCCCCAATAATAATTGCTATTGCTGCAGCAAATTTAAAGAACCAAAATCTAAAACAATAAGAAATGTGTTTTTTTATTAATAAACATTCATTTAATAAATAGTATCATCTATAAAATCTTTTAAAAGTATCTCAAAGAAGAGCTACAGTTTATGTGACTTCCATTTTTTTCTGATGATATTCTGAAAATGAGATGTAAAGACTCCTATGTAAACTGCTTTAGGAAAATGTAAGGAAGATATTTTTGTCATTAATTCATTATAATAAATTGAAAATATCAGTTCCATTTCATGGGCTTATTTTATATAATGAGTGTAATAATGTGAAAATGTAAGGTGCACTGTACAACCAAAAAGTTTTCTTTTACTTACGGAACAAACGTAATAAACACCATTACCAGTACAGAAAACGTACAGTCTATAGCTCATCTTTTAAAACTAGAACAGCCAAGTGAGAAGTCAGTACAGATTCTTATTTTTACTTAAGCCGATGTACTAAATCAAAGCAGAGAGATGACCAGTAGAACTGTTTGCTGTTTTATCTCTGCTCATGCTGAACTAGGCCAGTGGAACACTATCTTGGTAGGAAGATTTTGACAGGAAGAAAGATTTACAGAGCCCCTATCCCAACAGAAAATGTCATGGACTGATTTATAAAGAAAGAGTTTTAAGCAAACCTGCACAAACAACTAACATACTGTAAGAAAATGATACCTGTTATTCTACTTCCAGCAGAAGCACATAGTAATTAGTGCCCAGTAAAACTGAAGTATCAGAATAAAAAACAGCATTTTTGCTTTCACAGCACTATCAACTGAAATGCACACAGCACATAATACTTTGATCTTTAAAAGGGTAATCAGGGGAGTTTCCAAGATTATGTCCACTGGGTAGCCTGTATATTCCTCTATAAAAATATTTTTTCAAAAATGTTTAAAAGAGATTTCTATAAACAGCTGGACTACAACAGGACCAGCAGAAGACACAGTGATACAAAGACTGCAAATGTAAGACTAGGAACTGATTTTCACATTGTAGCTTTTAGGTAAAGAACATCTCTCTTCTCAGTTGACTCCCAGCCAAGACTAGCTGTGATAATAAATAGGAGCTCCAGAAATCTCAAGACAGGCATCTGCTTGAGTAACACCCAGGTAAATAGTCCCAAAGGGTCAAAAATCCCTTTGAAGACTAAAAATCTAATGCGTGTAAAAAACTCTAAGTGCACACAAAAAAATGATGCAAAGCCTGCTGGGACAGAGGGCTGGCGATGGTGGGTGCTGACACACCAACATGTATGCTGGAGAAGGCCCCCCCAGGTGGAATATGTCGGATGTGGGCTTGCTCCAGAAGAGCCTGACTGAAAAGCCCGAGACAGGTGTCTATTTGGGGAGGGGTATTAGGGTTCCTGAACATGCAAGGATTTTTAGGAGAAACAAGTCCCGGGATGGTCAGGTAATTTTTTTGATCCATCGATACTTAACGTTAATGAAGAGTTGTAGAGCACAGCCAGTTCTTCCAAGATGCACTCTTCCATCATTAGCTGAAGCCTCTCCCAGTACACGCGCACTGGGGCTGCTGCTATCCAGAATGGTCTCACTGCCTGGAGGTGGGACCTAGTGCCACGGATTGTGCTGAGAAGCCCGCAAAAAGGATGATCTGCACAGTAAGTCACCACTAAACTACTGCTTAAGTCTAATTCCCAGCCTTCTTTTTCCAATCTGTAGTCCAGAAACATTTCTTTAAAAGCCAAAAAATCAGTAAATGTCAGTAGCATGTCAAATATATCACTAGCCACTTCACCTTTATGGTGCCGTAAAGTCACGAAAGCCGCCATGTTAATCCAGAAACCCACTCCAGGAGCTCTTCTTCAATATATTTTTCTACCAAAGAAATATATCAGTTAAAAACAGGCATGTAGGTAAGTTTATTCTCTTCTGTGTCTTCAGACTTCTGGTAGCACTTGTCCATAAAATTCTTCTGTAATAACTGGAACTCGTCATCCATGATAATGTCCTCTAAATGTCCAACGGCAGCACTAAATTCTGCATCAGAGGTGGAAGATGCATCAAGATCAAAGGCAAAGCATGAAGCTCTCTTCCTCTAGGACGCCCGTGGCTGCTGTGGCTGCATCCACCTGCGTGGTACAAGTGGGTCCACAGGCCCCACTGTGGTCAAGGCCCAGACTCTCTTCTGCTCCACAGAGCGCCACTGTAGGGGAGGCCTTGGCGCCGAAGCCACGACCAACTCACCACAGCCTCAAAGCCCAGCCAGGTCAGCCCCTGCACGCTGCTCTGGCCTCAACAAATCTGTAGACTGATTTCCCTGATGAATGCAGATGCAAAAATTCTCAACAAAACGTTAGCAAAGCAAATTAGCAAAATAAAATATCCTTTCAAGATGAAAACACTCAACAAATTGGGTATAAAAGGAACATATCTCAACATAATAAAGGCCATGTACATAAAACCTACAGCTAATATCAAAGTCAATGTTGAAAGTATAAAAGCTTTTCTTTCACAATCAGGAATGAAACCAGGGCTCCCACTCTCAGCACTTTTATTCAACACAGTACTGTAAGTTCTAGTGATAGCAATTAGGTAAAATTCAAAGACATGAAAGGCAGCCAAATTGCAAAGGAAAAAAATAAAAATTGTTGTTATCTGCAAATGATATGATTTTGTATACTGAAAATCCTAAAGACTCGATCAAAAAACTGTAGGAACCTAGTCAACAAATTCAGTAAAGATACAGGACATAAAAATCACCTTACAGAAAACAGTTTAGTTTCTATACACTAACAACATAACTGAAAAAACAAATTTAAAATACAATCTCAATTCACAGTATCATCAAAACAAATAAAATCCTTAGGAATAAATTCAGCCAAGGAAGTGAAAGATCTGTACAATGAAAACTATTAAGACTATGACAAAAGAAACTGAAGACACAAACAAATGGAAAGACATCTGGGGTTCATGTTAAAATGTCCATACTATCTAAACTCATCTCTAAATGTGATGCAATTCCTGTAAAACTTCCAATGGCACTTGTCACAGAAATAGAAAAAACAGTCCTAAAGTTTGTATAAAACCACAGAAGACTTCAAATAGCTAAAGTCATCATGAGAAGGAAGAACCAAGCTAGATGTATCACACTCACTGATCCCAAACTATACTTCAAAGCTATAGCAATGAAAACATTACTGTACTGGTGTAAAAACAGACACATAGCCAATGGAACAGAACAGAGTCTAGAACCATGGCCTTATATATATGATCTTTAACAGACGATCCTGGGAAAACTAGATAGTCGCATGAAGAAGAATGAAACTGGACTATCTTAAATTACTCGCAAAAATTACCTAGAAATGAGTAAAGACTTAAACATAAGACCAAACACCGTAAAAGATTACTAGTAAGATAACTGATTCTAAAAAGAAGGCAACAGGGAAGAAGCTCCTGGACGTTAATCTTGCAAATGAGCTTTTGGATGAGACACCAAAGCATAGCAACAAAAGTAAAATCAAACCTCAGTTAAACTAAAAAAAACTGAAGACACAAAACTGAAGACTTTGGCACAGCAAAAGAAACAACGAAATGAAAAAGCAATGTACACGACAGGAGAAAATAACTACAAACCATGTACTGGATAAGGTGTGAATATCCAATATACATATAAAGAATTCATACAACTCAATAAACAAACAATCTGATTAAAGAATGGACAGAAACTTTTTTCCAAAGCAGAAATACAAATAGTCAACAGGTATATGAAAAGATATGCAATATCACTAATCATCAAGGAAATGTGAATCAAAACCATTGTAAGATATCACTTCTCACGTGTTAGAATGGCCATCATCAAGACAAGAAATAATAAGTGTTGGCTAGACGGTGATAAAAAGGGAACCCGAGTGCACTGCAGGCTGTAATGTAAACTAGTCCAGCCACTATGGCATGGAGTATGAAGGTTCCTCAAAAAATTAAAAATAGAACTATTAAATGATCTAGTTCTAGGTGTATATCCAAAGGAAATAAAAACAGGATGCCAGAAAGATATCTGCATTCCATGTTTACTGCAGCATTATTTACAATAGGGAAGACATGAAAATGACCTAAGTGACTGTCAATGGAAGAGTGGATAAAAATATTGGAATATACACACAACAGAATACTAAACAGCCATGAGGAAGAAGGAAATCTGGCCATCTGCAACAATATGGATGGACCCTTGAGGGCATTATGTTAAGTAAGGTGAGAAAAATACATACTGTCTATCATTAATATAGAATCTAAAAAAGCTGAACTTGTGAAAGAATCGAATGGTGGTTAGCAGGGTCTGGGGGACAGGAGAATTGGGAGAGGCTGTTTAAGGGTACAAACTTGTAACCAGTAAGTGAATAAGTCATCGAGATCTAATGCACAGCATAGTGATTAAAAGCAACAACACTGTGTTAGGCTTCAAAGTTGTTAAAAGACTGGATCTTAATTGTCTTCATCACACACGCAAAAGAATTATGACATGAGGTGACAGAGGTGTCAGCTAATGCTATGATGTTTAATATAGTGCAATGTATAAACATAAAATCAACGCTTTGTACCCCTTAAACCTATGAGATGCCATATGTCAATTATATCTCACTTTTTAAAAAACGTAACAAAGATGGTTGTAGGAGTGCTGCGTGCATGCTACTTTGAGAAGGACAGGAAGGGCTGAGACTGTCATTCTGTAATGCATTTTAACAGATGTTTAAAAACACACTGAAGCCCTGGCCAGGTGGCTGTGCAGGCTGGAGTATCATCCCATACACCAAAAGGTTGTGGGTTCAATCCCCAGGCAGAGCATGTACAGGAAGCAACCAATCAACGTTTCTCTCACATCGATGTTCTCTCTCTCTCTTTCCCCCGCCGCCCTTCCTCTCTCTAAATTCAATAAATATATCCTCAAGTGAGGATTAAAAAAAATAAAAAACATTTAATAAAGATGGTTATGAGTCCTAAAATAATAAAATAAAACCAATGACCATGGACAAAATAAAATAAAAACCTGTCAGCACATTTTTAATAACTATTTATATTTCACTGGTTCATTCTTCCTGACTTTGGTAGCATAAGTTACTAAATAAGCAATAGCAGATACTCAATTCTTTTTAATTTATGGGGGAATAAAAACAAAATTTAACATTTTCAAACAGAGTATCAGAAACAGTACTCTATATTAAGGGAGATTAATAAAAGGGACCCTGAAGCTTTCTTCTAGGTTGTCCAGTACCACCAAACATTTAGAAAAGTAATTAATCTGCCTGTTTTATTTTCACTTTTGGCTGAATTGTATGTCTAAGAAACTGAGTTCTGTTTTATGTAGTCAGACTGGTCTACAAAAAGCTAAGATGGGAAAGAAGAATGAGCTCCTCATTACTGGTCACAGATGTGGCATATCCCCCCTTTAGGGTGAAAGTATAAAACGTATGTATAACAGATTATACCAATAAATGACCCACGACTTATATTTAACATATATATTTCCAAAGTCTGACATTCTCAAGTAACACAAGAGGACTTTCTTACCGTATCCATGAATAATGAAATAATTCTGCAAATTGTATAACCTTTTTTCCTTTAATGTTTATTTAGATAGATTCAAAATGACTGAAAAGAGGCTACCCAGACTTCTACACTGAAGTTTGCAGTCATGCGCCACATAACATTTTGGTCAACAACAGATCGACCACCTACAGGACAGTGGACTCATTAGATCTTAACGGAGCCAAAAAATTCCCACCACCGAGTAACACTGCAGCTAACACTGTGTGCTTTGGTGATGCCGGTGTGGACACACACAGTATATACACTACATAATGCTGGTAGAGAACTGTTAGTGGGTTATGTATTAACTACGCTTTTTAAAATTTATTTTTCAACTACGGTTGATATACAATATTACATTAGTTTCAGGGCATACTATACTTTTTATTATTATTTTAGAGTGTACTACTCTTTTCTTATTTAAAAAGGGTTTCCTGTAAAATAGTATGCTGCGTTAATGCTGGCAGTGGCTTCATATATCTCGTGTTCACCACATCTGTCGATGCCTCATCATCTCTTGTTTTTCATTTGATCTCATGTTGTTTTATATATTCAATATAGCACAAGTGCACAGTGTTTATAAAGTCTATCTACAGAACTGTCCTAGGCCTTCACATTCACTCATCACTCACTCCCTGACTCATATGGAGCAACTTCAAGTCCTGCAAGCTAAGCTCCATAATATTAAGTGTCCTCTACAGGTATACAACTTCTTATTTTTTATAGCGTATTTTTTACTATATTGTTTCAATGTTTAGATACGTTTACACAGACAAATATTTAACACTGTGTTACAACTGCTTACAGTATTCAGTACAATAACACGCTGTACAGGTTTGTAGCCTAAGAGAAATAGGCTACATCACATAGCCTAATTTTGTAGCAGGTTATACCATCCAGGTTTGTGTGAGTGCACTCTATGTTTGCACAATGACAAAATCGTCTACCAATTCTCAAACTGTATCCCCACCATTAAGCAACATGACAGTATTCACACACTTACCCATTGTGCACGGCAGCTCTAGGATCACTGCTGCTCTTCACTTTGATCATTAACAGAGAGAGGAGAAGGTAGAACATAGCCAAGCCAAAGCACAAACGGTACACAGCTTTGTAGCCAACCAGAATATTACAAGGGACCACACCTTTCTCATTCTCACAGAATCCAGGAATCTAATGTAACAAAACAAGAGTTTGTGAGCTAGAATTGTTTTAAGTAAAAATAAAAAATTCTGTGTAGTCAAGTACTTTAAGATTTAGAAAATTAAAGTCTGCTTTTTAGTTTATGCTGAATATGTAATCAAGGTAAGTCTGGAACATGAGCACATGATAAAACTACAAATGCAAAACCTAAAGAAAATATTTATTTTGACTTGCAGACTAACTCTAAATTTTTTAAAACTTCCATTCTACTGTGATATACTGAATTACCTAGATAAGAAAAGAGGAAAATATAATCAACAAAATTTAAAGAATTATAGAGTAACTAAGTCAGTTTTTGAACCCTAAAGAGGACAATGGCAGCTTTTCGAAATCAATGCTACTTAAATTCATAGTTTTGGGACCTTATTCTGCAAGTGTTATTTCTGATAATGAAATTTAGATTAACATAATCACTGGGAATGATTTTATTTTTTTAACTTAGAGTCCTGAAAAAGACTGATGATCATTTCAGTAAGTCACACTAGAATCAGAACACAAAAAATATTTTTAAGTGAAATAAATGGGAGGTCTCAGAGCTATATACACTACTTGTATGTATGAGAACTTAAAAATTACATTTAAGTTAAGAAAGCGCTATTTCCTTTTGCTAGTTTCTACAGAGCTAATAAGCTCTTTCTTGGTCTCATGTAAATCCTACCTTTCTGACCCGGTTTAAACCTTATGGCAGTACGTACTTACCCACAATCCCTTGGCAACATGTGCACCTTTTATTACCCCACTTCCTTAGAGGAGCACAACACTTGGCGAATTTCCATCATTAAGTTCATTCAGCCATCTATAATAGTCAGGTTAGGCTGGTACAGTAACCACAAAATAATAGCCTAAATCACAGGGTATATTTCTTACTCATATACATGTACATAATTGGCCCTGAGTAGTCAACTCAGGAATCCAGGCTGCTGGAGAAACCACCATTTCAAATGTTCTACAGGTTATGACAGAAAAGAAAGGAGATCTTGCATCAGCAAGTAAAGGCTGACATGTATCACGTCCACTCACAACTCACTGACCAATACTAGGGACATGTCCTTACATATCACAAGCATTCTAGGAAACACAAACCTTTGATGACCTTCAGAAAGCAGAGAGGTAGAAATATTTGGTGATAAGAGCTAACATCCACCAACGAAACTCTTAAACCCATGGTCAAACAGATCCATGACAAAACCCTACCAATATCTCATTGTTATATTTTTGCTTATATCCAGGACTTGAATAACATTAACTGAGCATAATAATCAAATTTTCCAAACTTTCACCATTTCTCCTCACACCAAAGCCAACCCCAAGCAGACAACTCTCTGCTTTAAAATGGAGGTTCTCTGACCAATACTGTCAACTGCAAATTTTCTATTACCATTCAACTTGCCTTGGAAGACAGCTAACTTCTATATCCCTTCTCTTAATCACCTTCTCCTCTCTCTCCCTCTCGCTCTCACATGCACACCAATGAGATCACTTATCTTTGACTACTCTCAAAATACAAACAATTAAACCTCCCCATTCTAAGAAATCCTTTCCTTAACTCAGTTTCCTGCTAAGGCCACCATCTTACTAAAGCCCCTCACATGGGCTCTTTACACCCACTGGATACATTTCCTCACCGCCACTGATTTCCCTCCCACTCCCCTTGAGCCCCAGCACTCTAAAGAAACTGCTTTTTCAAGACACTAGTCAGGTACTAATTGTCCAATACTCGCTTCCTAAGGTCTGCACAACAAGACATTCCCTCGATTTTTAATTTTTTCACTGTTTAGAAGTTTCCTTTTTCTCTACCAACCCCCTTTCTTTTGTAAGTTACACACCCATGTTTTCTGCTTCCTGCTATATATTCTCTCTTACGCACGTGCGCACACACACACACCAGTCTCTCACACATATGTAGTTCAATGCCCCCAAGTCAACATATTATAAACAATAGTTAAGTTGTATTGTCCGCATCTCTTTTTTCAACCTGGCTCCCTGAAGAAAATTTTTTAAATAAAACACGCTTTCTTACTGTTTTCCCCCCTGGGCTAACAGCAACAGTTTTCTCCCAGTTGTCTATAACCAGAATCTGGTTATTATTTATAATCTTATCACTGCCAATATTAAAATCCACATTCAGTCATTTCTATAATCAAAGTCTATCTCTGGCCCTCTATACACTTACTACATCACTGCAACAGTCTCCATGCATAATTGCTTGACTTCTATCCTAATTAACAAATCAATCTTCCAAAAGCATACATACTCCACTCAAAAAAGTTCTTTCTCCTCATTTGGCTTTCAATTTTTCAATCTCTGAATACAGAAAGTTCTACTCATTCTTAGAACGTTCCTTTTTCCATGAGACCCACTGAAACTGACATTTACTTGATTAGAATTACTTCCTCTTATTGCCACAGCATATTTTCTATACCACAATCACAGATTTTAAGAAGCTTATAGTGTCTGTCTTTCCTAAAAGATGAGCTACTAAAATTGGGATGACATATTATCATACTTGTACATTATTGTTTTCAGTACACAAAGTCAGTTTCATGCATATGCACACTATAGGTTCAGTTAACCAATTAAAGAAAAAAAGACTAACCTTATTCAGCTGTTCTTCCATTCCTGGTATTAACATGACACAAGCTACACACACTCCAACAAGCAAGAAAAGAGCATAGATCAGCCTCGTTACAGTGGAGTTGTTTCCACTAGGACAGCATCGGCACAGCAAACATGGGGCGCTACCACACAAACATGGTATCTGAGGAAAAAACATTAAAAATCAGTATAGTTTAAAATGATACACTGAAAATTTACATTCTATCCATTCATAAAAGAAAAAGAACTGAAGTTAAAAGTAATTACCAAGTGATAAAAGGTATACGGTTCACATTATCTGTAAATTATAAAACTTAGTAATTTTGGGGTAAAGGTGGAGCAAAGTCAAACATAAAAGTGCTTGCCCTTACATCAAGAAAAATTTTTTAAAAATCAGTTAAAACAAAAAAGGGGAAAAAATCACCAGCAGCAATCAATGTTTAGGGGGAAAAAAAGGAATGAAATATTTCTGATTACAAGCCTATCTCCTGCCTTTTAGCACCCAGAAATCATACTGGTGAATTCATAAAATTCTGAATATTCACAAATACTCCATAGAAAAGAAGTAAACTGGTATCCTTACCTTTTCCCTCTTCTGACACAGTGGTAGTGATAACAGTGAAAACTACTACTAGAATTAGGCAAAATAGGATAAATGAACAGCTAACGCTAGCTAATATTTGTTAATGGTACTGCACATAAACTCAGGCCAAGATAGAGTAACAGTGATTAGATTTACCCTACTGCCTTAATCAATGGAAAAAATAAGTAAGTGTATGAAACAATGATTTTCAGACAATGAACAACAGGCGATGCAGGATACTAATTTCTAAGAGGAAACAATATGAGCTCTATGATTGGCCCAAATTTCTGCCTGGGGAGAGTTTCTAGTGCAGAGAGTGGGATCCAGGCTGAGACCAGCAGTTTACCTGAGAGTTCAGGGAAGTGAAGGTAGCTTCACTGGGTAGAATCCTAGAGAGAAGAAAACTACACAAAATAAGCTCTGGAGAAATAAAAGAGGCTTCAGCTTGTTTTCAGGAGAGCACTGACTGGTGCATACATTTGAATAAATTACCAGGGGGAAATGGGGAAGTAGGAGTTTGTACTTCCATTAGCCAGAATGAAAAATCTTTATAATCCATGAGGCACTGAGGAGAGTTTTAAGGGTATTTCTCAGTGCTACGGAAAGAATCAGCTATAAGATTAAACATCACTCCAGTCTCACTAAAGCAAACACCAAAGACCAAATTCTTTTCAAGTAACTCAGTAATGTCCAAGGACAAAGCCCAAGAGTATTCTTTCTTTTTAAACAGAAGTATATCCAGCACCCATTAAGGTAAAATTTGCAACTCTGTCAAATATCAGTTGACTGTATTTACATCGGTCTACTTCTGGGCTCTATTCTGTTCCACTGATCTATTTGTCTATTCTTTTACCAATACCACATTGTCTTGATTACAATTACAGCTTTATACTAATTAATGTAGTCAGGTAGTGTCAATCCTCCAACTTCATTCTTCAACATTGAGTTGGCTATTCTGAGCATTTTGTATCTCCATATAAACTTTAGAGTCAGTTTTTCAATATCAACACAGTAACTTCTTAGGATTTTGATTAGGATTGCATTGAACCTATAGATTTGAGAAATAGACATCTTAACAATTGTGTGTCTTACTAATCTACGAACGTGGAATAGTTGTCCTTTTAGACTTTGCTCATAAGTTTTGTAGTTTTCCTCATATCGATCTTGTACATACTTTGTTAGATTTATAACTATTTCATTTTTTGGATACCAATATAAATTGTATTGTGTTTTTAATTTCAAGTACCACTTTTTAATTGCTGGTATAAGAAAAGTGATTTACTTTTATCTATTAACCTTGAATTCTGCAACCATGCTAAATAATTATTTAGTAGTTCCAGGAGTTTTTATATTGATTCTTTTGGATTTTCTACATAGATGATAAAGTCATCTGTGAATCTATATACCTTTTATTTCCTTTTCTTGTCTTATTGCACGAGCTGAAACTTCTAGGACAATGTTGAAAAGAAGTGGTGAGAGAAAACATTCTTGCCTTGTACCTGACTTTAGTGAGAAAGTTTTGAGTTTCTCGCCATTAAGTATGCTGGCTGTAAGTGTTTTGTTGATATTCTTTATCAAGTTGAAGAAGTTCCCTCTATTCCTAGTTTACTGGGAGTTTTCCTCATGAACAAGTATAGAATTTTGTCAAATGTGTTTTCTGCATCTACTTATGTGATCATGTGGTTTTTAAAAGCATGCTGATGTGATGGATTATATTAATTGATTTTCAATTGTTAAACCAGTCTCCCATACTTATATTTATAGCAGCTTCATTCACAATTGCCTAATCTTGAAAGTAACCAAGATGTCCTTAAGTAGGAGAATAGACAAATGAAATGTACATCCAGACAATGGAATATTAATTAGTGCTAAAAACAGGGGATGGCCACACTATCCGAAAAGCCTACACATTATATGACTGCGACTATATGACATTCTGGAAAAGGCAAAAGCATGGAGACAGTAAAAAGACGAGGGGTTGGGAGTGGGTGGAGGGACAAATAGGCATGGCAAGAAAGATTTTTAGAGCAGTGAATCTACTGTGTACGCTCCTATAATGGTGGATACCTGTCATTACACATTTGCCCAAACCCACAGAATGTCCAATACCAAAAGTTTATCCTATGTAAACTACAGATTTTGGATGATTATGATGTGTCAGCCTACGTTCATTAATTATAACAAATGTACCACCCTGATGGATAATGTTGATAATCTAGGAGGCTATGCATGTGTGGGATCAAGGAATATATGGGAAATATACTAGATCCCTAATGATAAAAATTATAAAACACTGATGGAAGAAATCGAAGCCCTAAATAAAAGGCACAATACACTGGGCTCACTGATTGGAAAAGGCAGTACTGTTAAGGTGTCAATTCTTTCCAAACTGATCTAATTCCAGATTAAATCCAATTCCTATGACAATCCCGACAGGAATTTGGTAGCAATAAATCAGCTGCTTCTAAAATGTATGGAGAAAGGAAAAGAAACTAGAATAATCAAAAAAATCGTGAAAAAGAATAAAGTTGTAATAATCCTACTAACTGATTTCAAGGCTAATTTTAAAGCTACTTTCAATCAAAATGGGGTTTGGTTGGGCAAAGAATGGACACATAAATAAATAGAACAGAGTTCAGAAATAGACTTATACGATTATGATAAAGGGATTTATGATAAAGTGTCAAAGCAAATCACTGTAGAGAGGATAATTTTTTGACACAGAGTGCTGAAACAGCTGGATATCCATATTTTTTTAAATAGAAAATTACCTTAAGCCGTAAACAAACCATATGTCAAAATTAAGATATCTTATATACAATGTGAAAAGAGTGACCCACAAAAGAAAACTGATATATTGGGCCTCATCAATATTAGTAACTTTTCCTTAAAAGATAGCATTAAGAAAATGAAAAGATAAGCCACAGACTTAAAGATAATATCTGCAAATCAGGTATTGGAAAATTTATTTGTATCCATAATATATAAGGAATTATCAAAACTTAGTAAGAAAACAACAACCAAAAAAAATGGCCCAAACATTTGGACATTTTAAAAAAGAAAATATATGGATAGTAAATAGGCACATGAAAAAGTACTCAATATCACTAGTTATTAGGAAACTATCACTACGCACATATTAGAATAACTAACATCAAATAAACTAATAATATGAAGTACTAACAAGAATGCAGAGCAACTAGAACTCTTTGTTGGTGGGAATGAAAAACAGTATAGCTATACTGGGAGCCAGTTTGGGAGTTTCTTGTAAGTCAAACATAAGCTCAATATATGACTCAGCAATTCCACTGCTAGATATTTACCTAGGGAAAATAACTTTCAGTCACACAAAAAACTTCTATGGGAATTCTTACAGCTATTTTATCACCAAAATCTAGTAATGTCCCTCAAATAGTGAGAGGATGAACTGTGGTACATCTAACATATGGATGGACCATGTTGCATGTGCAATAGCATCCAATGATAAAAAGAAATATCCAACATTAAAAAGAAATAAAGTGCAACAATATGAATAAATCGCAAATGAATTACACTAAAAGAAGCCATAGACTCAAAGGGTTATATATTGCATGATTCTGTTTACATGGTATTCTGAAAAGGCAGAACTCTGAAGAAAGAAAAAAATGGGAGCTGCCAAAGTTGGGAGAGAAGAGTTTTTTAGGGAGATAATAATTCTGTCAGTGTTACACAAGTACACGATTTGCCAAAACTCATGGAACTGTATGATACAAAGCATGAACTTCATGTAAATTATATCAATTAAAAATGACAAAAATGAATACAGAAATAATAATGTGGAAGGAAAACAAAAACAATGTAACATAAAGGTAACTGGCATCCTTGAAATAGAATATCCTCTCAATAAAACAAAGGAAAAGTGTGAAGATATAATATAAGAAAAACTTTCTTAGATAAAGAAATTAAACTGTATTTTCAAACAACTGTTTTCCAGACAGCGGAAAAAGGTAACAAATGATTTAAAATCAGATATATTTGGCTAACTATTTCAAAGATAAAAAAAAACCTCTTCAGTTACCCAGGCAGAAGAAACAAGTGAAATGCGCATGTGAGATGTTTGGCAGGGGTTGGATACAAGATAGTATTGACAGAACACAATCCATACAAATAACTACAAAGCTGAAGGACATGAGTACACTGTTGACCCTTAAATTGCCTGGGTTTGATCTGTGTAGGTCCACTTATTCGTGGTTATTTTTTCTCCCCTACAAATACCTTCTACTGTTTTCAATCTGCAGGATATAAAGGGCTGACTGTATGCACTGATGTATATGATCTTACACAGGGGACGTGAGCCTCCATGGCTTTTGGTACCCACAGGGGACCTGAATTAGAACACCTACGAATACCAAGGGTAATTAAGTTTTGGGGGACTCAAAGTCATACTTAATTTTCGACTGCACGGGGGTCAGTGCCCAGAATCATCCCCTTGTTCAGGGGTCAACTGTACTATTATATCAGTCCATAACGTCTCTCCAGAATGTAACAGACATTCTTAAATATAAAAGAATTCAGGGATTTCAACAACCACGAATCCTTTTTGAAAAATCTATTAGATGACAAAATTTGGTTAATTAGGAGGTGACATTAAGATTTTTAAAAATATGGTGGAAGTCATGGAAAAAGGCATGCTTTTAGCTTTGAATCCACTTAAGTGGAGGGCTTATTAAAACAGAATAGTGAGCCCTAGTCAATGTGTCCAGTAAGTTTCCTAGTGTGCTGATGCTGCTGCGTCTAGGAACACACCTTAACAATGGCTAGTTGAGTTCAAAGACTAAGCAACTGAGGCCATTATGATTATAAAATATATGGCCACATATAAAAAATAATACAAAGGGATTCTCATTAAAGATGGCAGATTGAACATATGAATTTACTCATGTTCCCTTTAGAAACACCAGTAAAATGAAAAAGGGATTTTTAAAAGAAACGAAAAGATGAAAAGCACAGGATATTAAATATGAAATAGTATAACAACTGACTTAATAGGACAAGAAAGTTGAATTATAAGCCATCAAAGGAAAAATTAAGAAGCCGTAAAGTTTACAGCAGAAACCTCCAAAAAGATCAGCTGCTGGTGGCACCAGATATCAAAACCTCTGTAAGTAAGGCTGAAAATTGGACTGATGGGACATTTTTTAGCAGTTAAAACCCCAGATTTCATTCCATTTTTTCCCCTGGCCACATGAAGAGGATAAAGTAGAACTGGCAATATTCATATTTTGGGACAATTATCGGTTGGTTGGGGACAGTCCTGTGCATTGTAAAGAGTCTGGCATTATCCCTAGCCTCTAACCCCCACTGGATATTAGCACTGCTTACCTCAGGTTATGACAATGAAAAATGTATTCCCAAATGTCCTTGAAGGGAGCAAAACCACGCCCAGTTGAGAACCACTGCTATAAAAACACTGCCTTAAAAAATCTTTATTAAGAAGCTCTCCTAATGAAGAAATGTTTAGTTACCATTCAGAAATTCCTTTTTTCATTTGTTAAATTCAGGAAAAATTAGATTTAACGCTTTGTTTAAAAATATATGTTGCCCTTACCGATGTGGCTCAGTTGATTGGGCATCATCCCAAAAAGCAAAAAGGCAATAGCTCAATTCCAGATCAGGGCACATGTCTGGGTTGCAGGGTCACGGGCCTGGTTCCCGGTTGGGGTGCATGTGAGAGGCTACCAATCACTACCTCTCACACATCAATGTTTCTCTTCTTCTCTTCCTCCCTCCCCTCCCCCTCTCTCTAAAAATAAATAAGTAAAATCTTTAAAAATACATGCAATAAAACCCCCCAAAATACTTTTTGTCTATTGATTCATCTATTTGTATACACGCATTGAAACAGAATAAATGTTATTGGTGGTGGGAATTTTTTTTGACATTTTAACTGTATACTCCGCATTGCTGGACTATCTGTAGTAACTATGAATCATTTAAAACAAACAATTGTGCTAAAAAATAAAAATCTAGTAGAAGATGACACAAAATAGGCAGTCAATAGCCACTAGCTCTTTCTTATTAACTACTTAACTACATGTCTCAGGCAAAACATGACAGTTATTGTATACAAGGTGTAGTCATCCAAAAAAGCCAATTCTAGTCACAAAAAGCCAACACCCCGTTGAGATTGGGGTGGGGAAAAACACTTGCATAGGTATAAACTGTTAGTAATGTAGTTACAGGTTTAGGCAGGTCCAAAGATGTTTTACCAGAGTCATGCATGAGCCAAGGATTATGAATTATCCAATTCTTGGGCCCCCTAACATACATACATACATACATAAATTTAACACTCCAATCTCTACACAATATTACACATAATTTTCTCTATTATACTTTTTCCATAATTCAGAAACTTTCTACAGTTGCTTTACTAATTAGAAATACTTTTACAAAGATCAGCTCAAAGGAAGTTGAGCAAAGGAAGAATGCGGCTTATTTAATTCTGAGTTAACTGATCTAATTTAATGATGTAAATACTTTTGAAAATTTGAATAAATTTTAAATTTGGCAAAACCTCTGAGTAAATGAGCATATTGATTGTTAAAGACTGTGGAAGAAATGGATTAGTATATTACAAGGCAAATTCCTCTTCAATTGCTGTGGAACTAAATTACAATTGAACGATTCAGGAATAAAGAGACAAAGGCATCAGGAAGGGAAGGGAAAAAGATTATCTGGATTGCATATTACAGAATCAATTCCTAGATTGGCCACAACAATCTTGAACCATGAATAACTGGCCACCTAGGCTATCTATCTGCCAGAGACCTAATTACTATAAAGTAAGAAAACTGCCTCTTTGTTACTACCTTTCCAATGTACTTTGGAAAGGCAGTGTCAATTCTATTAGTTTGGTAGTGAAAGGTGGAGAACTAAGTTTTAAAAATATATATAGGAATATCATTTTCCCCATATCATTCACTACAGTTATTTGATTTAAAACATACATGTTTTTTAAAAGACCTTAAAAACATTTTTTTAAACTGTAATTGTCATTGCTCATCACTGATCTGGAGATGAGAACAAAATGGAAAACATGCACCCCTCCTTTCAAATCTTTCCTATATAAAAAGAACATGCCCACTTGATAACTGGACAAAATCTGACTTACTTTATGGATCAAATGGCATGACATCCCCCCCATAAAAACAAGCTTATAATAATCATTTATTATTTTGTAATACATTTTATTTATTACATTAAATATGTCTCTTTTGCATAAAACACCAACAGGCACAAGCAGATGCTCCAGTTTCTTTAGATAAGAATACACCAAGTTTCCCTGCCCAACTACCAGAATGACCTGGGTTGGAGTAACAACCTACACTTATTATTTTATTAAAATTTAACATTTATAATTCAGGCCACATCGAGAACGTTTTGGGGAAAAAAGGTGAAGTATATAAAATAATCAAAATGCTGGCTAATGTATATAATGAAGTCACGTGGGTAGTCAGACAAGGAATTGTTTGAAGTGGAATTCAGAATTCATGAATTAGAGAAATACGATTTGGATCCCAGTATCTCGACCAAAATTACAACCATCTTTATTAATGGCCTGTAATGTCAATGTTTTGTATTTTTATTTGGGAGAGTGTGGCTTTTTAAATAGTTTATTTGTTGTACCATCTAAATCAAGAAATCTTGCTAGTAAAGTGAAAAATGGTTTTGCTCTAACACTATCTACTCAAAATGCAAAGTACACATAATTAAACATGAAATTTCAGATTACGCAAGAATGGTTTACGTTAAAAAAGACAAAATATTGCCCCAGCCAGTGTGGCTCAGTTGGTTGAGCATCCTCCCAGAATCCAAAGGTCGCGGGTTCGATTCGGACAAGGGCATAAGTCTGGGTTGCAGGTTCGGTCACCTGGTGCCCATATAGAAGGCAACCAACAGTTTGTTTCTCTCTCACATGGACGTTTCTCGGCCTATCTCCCTCTCTTCCCCTCTCTCTAAAATAAAATGTGTGTGTGTGTGTATTTTAAAGACAAAATATTTAATACTGCAGAACTGAACAGATTTTCCAGATACCCGGTCGCGGGATAGGCCTATTTATTTCAAAACGATATTACTACATATTACTATACCCATATTACTACCGGGCTGTCCCAAATAACGGGCACTTAATTGGAGCCTGAGCGACAGAACAAAGAGACCGACATGCCCCCAGGGATGACAGTGCTGCAGTCTAAGGTCGCTGGGAAGAGATGGCGAGAGGTGATGGAGTACTCCACGGAAGGAATGGCCTAAGATTTCTGCAGGGACGGCCTACGCAGACACGAAAAAACAAAAGGAGGCCCGGAAAAATGGGGAGCAGCTTTCAAGAAAGACGGGTGGGGCGGGCCACTACCAGCTCTCTTCTTCACTTCTCGCATCGGAGTCACCTTCCCATCTCCACCGCTCCCCACAGCCACCCAGTCGGTTCTAAGTAACAATCGGAGCCCCCAGGCTAAGTCGGAGCGACGAGGGGCGACAGAAAATGGGGACAGATGGCACTCCCTGCTGGGTGGGGTGCCACGTTCCCGTCGATCCTCATCCAGCCCAAACAAATCCCTTTTTCTTCCGCCTTCCACGTTAGCACCCCGAAGGCTGCCAAAAACCACCTTACCCAGCTCGCCATGGAGCACAGTCCCAAGACGCTCCCCATCTCCAAAACCTCGAAGAAGAAGCAAACGCCAACAAAATGGAGACAGCGCCTCTCTCGCCTTTTCCAGGTTATTTACGATCTACGAGCCGTTTCCGGCGCAGAGTTTACCCCGCCCCTCGGCTTTGCGTCACGTCCCCTGCGGCCTGTGTCGGGTGGAATTGGGAAAGCGGCGTGTTGAGATTGCGCATGCGCATCTGTCGCTCAGGACTCTTCCACTGGGCTTTTCTAATACACCGGTCGAAAACGTCTGGCTAGGGTGAGGCTCACCGTAGTTTGCCAAATTAAGAAGACAGTGTGAGAAAAGCACACCTTCAGTTACTTTTTTATTAGAATTTGAGTATTAGTAGAGGATAGATCTGAGATTGTGGTTGCTGTTTTGCCCTGCTAGGTTAGAGAAACCTCTCTTACTGCTTTAGGGAGATTGCTTCCTCTTTCTTGATGCTCATCCCTCCTACCACCACTCACTTCTCGGTTTTCCTTTTTTGCGCCCCCCCCGCCCCCACTTGCCTTCTCAGTTTATTCCTGCAGCCCACTGTCTAGGACAAGTTTTATTGTAATATTTCTATGCATTTAAGTGGATCACTTTTGTTTGCTGTTGACACGCATTTTAATTTCTTGTCTTATTAAAATGTTAAAAGCCCTGGCTGCTATAGTTCAGTGGTTTGAGCGTCGTCCTGCGAACCAAAATGTCGGGGTTGTATTCCTCAGTCAGGGCACATGCCTGGGTTGCAGGCCAGGTCCCCAGCAGGGGTTGAGCCAGAGGCAACGACACATTGATGTTTCTCTCCCTCTCTTTCTCCCTTCCCCTGTGTCTAAAAATGAAAATAAAAAGAACAAGAAAATAATGATAGACTCATTAAAAAAAAAGATATTAAAAGAAGTTTGCACATTCAATAATCTTAAATTACTAAAATAAGAAGACATACTAATTATAAAAACTCAGACATATTGATTTTACTAAGGACACATTTGGAACCTGTGTTAGATGATGATGGTCTTTTCCAGGGACTTGTCTTCATTTGAAGTTCTATTTCTTATTTTTATAGTGATTGCTCCCAGAAGATTTTCTGGAAGAAGAGTTTGGCACACAGTAATAACTTAAACGTGAAATAGTCGTCATAACTAATAAGAAAGCGTCTTATAAAATCTACAAAAATTGAATGGGTGAAGGTGAGGGCCTGTGGCCATTATCCGAGAGGTAGCAAAAGGGAAAGAATAGGATTAGATAAAAGATTAATGGATTTAGTTTGGACATACTGAACTTGATGTCTCTGAAATGTTACCCTTCAGCCCTTGAAAATGCAAGCTTAAAAAACAAGCTTAGAAAAAGAAAAGGAAACAAAAGAAAAAAGTTAATGAGATACAAAATTTAAAGTAATTTTACATTGCAGTTAAAGTTGAAGACATAGAATTGAGACAGGTAACCAAAGAGAAATAATATGAAGAGGCCTTACCATGGAACCAAAAATTTAAAAAATATATTAACATTGGAAGAATTATAAGGTGGGGAGAAGCTATTGACTTAGTTTTGCCTTCTCAGTTTGGTTGTTAATGTCATCTCCACACACTCCTACCAATTTCTGCATTTTAAATTCTGCTTTCAGTATAAGTTGTGAAAATACTGAAGAGTAAGATACTTGATTCCTCAGAATCTTAATATCCTCATTAATAGTATATCAGCCCTAAGGAGTTGTGAGGACTAAATAATTTCATGTAGTCTTATAAATTATAGCACCATGTGTAGCATATTATAGGCAATCTATACAAGCTAGTTTCCTTCCTTTTTTTCCTACCACAATTTACTAGCTCTGGTGGCTTGCCAAGCTCGAATGGGCATAGGGTATACCCAAAGGCCTATCTCAACTTCTCAGATAGTTTCCCCAGATTACCTAACATTTCATGGTCTACATCGTTGGGAACAATAGCGTATCATGACACAACATGGAAGCTTGCTTTCTGGACTCCTTCATACTTTTATGGATGACGTCAAGATAACATTTAATCTTCATTGCTCATCTAGAGATCTATTCAGCTACAATTTCTGATCTTCGAGCTTTTCTTTAGACAAACTTATAGTATTCATATGAAACAAATCTCTTGTATAGATCCAACAGTAGTAATATATTCACCACAAAGTTCGTAGCTTCTATATCAAGTTTGTTTCATCATAAGTCTTGGAAAGACATTTTGGAGAATCAAAATTATTGGAGATAGGAGAGGGATCTATGAATTGTAATTAAGAAGGAGTGTGTATATAGTAGAGAGCTTCAAGAAAGTGTGCCAGATCCACATTTTTTCTCAATAAAGAGGTTCATCTGGATGCCTAATGGGCATTTAAATGCAACAGGTCAGAAAGTGAAGTGTGTATCACCCAATAAACTATAAACATCTTTAAATTGTGAAATATTTTGACCTACAAAAAGGTAAAGAGGATATTGTCACAACCCTGAACTTTCCACTGTCCTCAATAAATAAAACATTAAAATAGAATTGCTCGTGATTGCATTGCTCCTCCACCTCCCCCAAGAGATGATTATAGTGAATGAATGTTAGGGACCAATTAACAATCTGTGCTACAATGTCTTCAGTCTACTCGCTGTTGCAAATTGTTCTTCAAAGTGGTTTTACCAATGTATTCTTTTCTCCAGCAGTGTGAGTGCTGTTCCACATCTCTGCTAGCATTTGGGTTTGTCTTTAATTTAGCTAACATGAAAGAAGTAAAATGTCTCACTATACCATTGATTTGCATTTCCCTAATAACTGTTGTAGTAAGGTTGAGAACTTTTGTTTCTTAACCTCCAAGACATCCTCTTATGTATAAAGTGCTTTTTCAAGCCTTTTGCCCATTTACCAGTTTGGCTATCCACCTATTCTTTATTGATTTGTAGGTGGTTTTAATGTATTTTAGGATACAAATTCTTATGTGTGTAGCAGTTACCATCCCTTAGTCTGGACTTACTCTTTCTATTTTTTTGTGGTGTCCTTTAAAATTTCTGTACAGTTTTAAAGTTTATTATAATGTAAATTTAGAAAACTTCGCCCTAAGTTACATGAGTTTGTCATTGATAATGCCTTCCTAGTAACAAAGTTTTAAAGATATTTTTCTCTTAGTAATTTTCTTCCAAGTTTTAAAGTTTTGCTCTTCACACTTAGGTCTTTAATCTCATTTTTGTGTATAGTAGAAATCTAATCAGTGATGTGCTCTCCAGTGGGGAAAAAGAGCCCTCATATGCAGTGTTTACTAATTTCTATGGTATTTATTTGGCATTATACCCATGGATGATTTCTATCTCCCAATGGTTTAACAATATACACGTCTTGACTATGTCAACCAGTGATTGTTGGCGCCAGTTCAACACCAACAGAAAAATCCAAATTGGGGTACAGTGAAGAAGGAAACTTTATTTAGTGCAGAACAGCTCAACTGTGATAGAGCATGGCTGTGGAAAATGCACAGCTGTGTAATAGCTCAATTGTGATAACAGCACTGCCATGAAAATAGCACAGCTATAAGGCCAGGCCCATCTCTGGCTAAACAGTTCTGCTCTGTTTCTTGCCGGTCTGCTCTGCTCTGTGCCAGCCTGCTTTGTGCTGCACTGGACTGGTCTCCTTCGCCCTGGGCAGCCCGATTCTGTCCCAGTTTGCTCTGGCCTGCACTGGTCTGCTCTGCTCTGCTCGAGAGAGACTGGTGTTTTAGCTGGGCCAGCGAAACACAGTCTTCAGTCTTCTGTGGAATGGGAAAGTGCACTCTCACTAAGGGGCCACTGGCTTAAGTAGAAGTCCCCTGTCTCTGGTCCCTGATAGGACCATCTTCATGCAAGTAAGTCCTCCAAATCCTCACAGTTTGATTTGTCCAAAAGCACTGTCCTGATTGGTCAAAAATGAGCTGCTCTGATCGGTTGGCGAAGATGTTGATGGGGGCAATAGCTGTGCAGCTCTGACTGGATGGGGAAAACTTTAGTCCTATTGGTTAAACTAGGATTCTAGGAATTCCTTTATATGAACTGGCTCAAATGGCAGAAACAAAGTGCTGGCATACAGTGCAGTGCACAAGAATGTAATTCAGTGCAGGCTCTTCCATGAAGTGCAATGTGTGAAGGCCCAAAATAAATATAAAGGGAACATAAAATTAAGAGTATCTTGGGGGAAATTGGTAAGACCAAGACACAAGTCAGAATAGACATGAACAGAAGTGGGCTGAGAGAATTCTGGAATGCTATAGGCAAGCTTAAGGTTTTCCTCAGAAAATAGTCTCGGTTCTTTTTCACACATGGATAAACAAAGAATCAAAACTCCCAAGTAGAGCAAGAAGAGCATGATTATGGTCATTTCGGCCTGAGAAAAATGTAAAGCAAGGTGATCAAGCTTATTCTGATAATAGTAAAAAATTCAATAATGCATTCATAAAAGCCAGTTTAAGCCAATATAATCCCCAGGATGATTTAGGCACAAAATTTATCCTTATTAAACTAAATAAGTTACTTTGAAATATAGACTTAACTATCGCTTGTTAAGTATTTTGAAAATATCTACCTCAAACAATGATTTTGGTTTTAGAATTTACCCATATGGCAATAAAACTGTATCTTCAGTGTACAAGAAAATATTTAGCTTTATATTTTCTATGACAACCTATGCCTGGCTCTTAAGTCAGAAGAAGGGTCAATACATATCCCTGCTTTATAATACTCTGGAAATAACCATCTGAACAATAAGGAGTTCATGCCTATTATCCTCAATTCTTAAACTGTACTAAAGTACCAGTTTAAGAAAAATTAGGGTAGCCTGAGCTTCATATTGAATTCATATAGCATAGTCCATGGCTGATGATTTTCTCTGGAACAAGTGTGAAAATGAAATGTCTTTTTAAAAGTTGGTTAACAAACACTTCCTAATAATGCTCTACTCTTCATTATGGGTTTATTATTACAGAGTAATGAGGAACCAACATTCTGGACTTCATGGCATTGCACCTTTTGAAGCTACCCCACATTACTCCTGGGCTATTCTAGTTTCTGCTCCTTGAAAATTAGCACTGTTGAAACTCTTCTCTTAGGTTAAAATTTTTCCTTTGGTACAATCTCTGCGAATAGACAGGAAGGAATCAGTTCTGTATCTCATGCAAGACTGCCAATTTTTGGAAGCATATGGTGTGCATGGAGTTCCTGTTTTAGATTGTCAGTGATCAGTCATAGGACAGTTTTAACTGATACCTTGGCTGGTTGCTACCATCATGCCCCTTTCTGTATTGTCTAGACAGTTCCTACCCTACTGCTTGTTCCTAGAGATGCCCATGCCCAGAACTGAGCAGTCTGTAGCCTTTCATCCTGTCCTGTAATTCTTCATTCATATCCTTAAGGAAATGGTTTAGAATCTCACACATCCCATCAAAAGTTCCCAGTTTAACCTAGAATTACTGTCCCTATGTCAAGGTTAGCTGCAATCAGACTTACTTTGGCACCAAGTCCTTTCTGCCTTTATACACATCTCTGCATAAGTTTTAAAGTTGATTTCTTAGTGGACTATTGTTATGAAAATTGTGAAGCTAGAACAGATTTTGAGGAAAATAATCAGGTCACATTTTGCTCCTGTTTAGTAATTATGCTGCTTAGTTCCCCTGTCCTCCATAGGCCAACATTGAAACTAACGAGGGTGAAACATCTTGGGTCTCCAAAATAAACTGTCTTAAAGGATGACAGAAATTTGTGCATAGTTTATGTTGTACAACATAAGGAGAGAAAGGGCTTATTAAAAGTATTTTATTGATTTACTCCTAAAATAATTAAGTCCTAAATGTAAACATGTTTAAATATTGTGCATCATGTGATCTATGAGAATAAGCCAGAAATAAATTAGAACATAATAACCGATAGGGGTCAGTATAAACTTAGAATTGGAAGAGCATATTCTGATTAAAGACATGCTTTTGTCAATGAAAACAGATTTCGGTATTTATTTAAAAAATAAAAATATATACAATGTTAAAGGCACAAACCCATTCCTAAATTATTGCCTTAATTAAACTAGAAAGTGAACAAAGTTCTTTCCACTCAGATTTTCTTTCTTTTTTCTTTTTTCCCAAATCTGAGCCAATAATGCCCATGACAACCAGATATGTTTAGGCCAGTGAAATAGATAACTACAAAAATATAACATTTATTTCAGGCAGAACATACATAAGTTTAGAGAAAAAGCAAGTATTCACCACTTAAATAATGAAGTTGGTAGAGAATTCAAATGTTTCTAATGTTTAATATATTATTTTATAATCATTGAGAGTGACCACTTGAAGAATGTAATGGCATTTATAAAACATTTTGCATGTCAAGGCCAGTTAGCTAAAATATGTTTAGGATTTATTGACCTCACATAGAAGTTGATAAAATAAAATGTTATCATATATTTAAAACTTCTATTAAAATCAAGCATTCATTTACCAAAAATGTTATTTACTATGCTACATAAAAGAGCCAGCTATTTTTATTTTGTCATTCATCAGATTTTTGAATTCTTATTAAATATGTTATTAATACAATGTCTAAGTAAGTGCTTTCCAATAGAAATATGTGAGCCACATTTGTAAATTAAAATGTTTTAGTAGCCACAATAAAAAGAAAAAGACAAAAGTAATTTTAACAATGTATTTAATTTAACTCAATCAAAAAATTATGATTTCAACATTAATATAAAGATTATTACTGAGATGGTTCATATTATGTTTTATAAATATAAAAATGACTGACTTTGCGGTGTGAACTTCTACAGTAGGAGACCTATGAGATTCAGTGGTGCAGTCTCGTTGAGCTCCTAAACTTGATGCCCTTATCATACCTTTTATACCATTTATGTTGGCTCTCTGGAAATAATTGGTTTTTTATTGTTTTTTGGTCATTCTTTGGTGGGTCCTTCCAGCTGGTTGACTGAGGGTCACTCTGCCCACCACATCTTGTGTGCCATTGTGCAGGTGCTGCCAGGACAAAACCACAAAGTCCAGGAAACAAACCCATATCTGCAAAAATAACTTCCCCCTACAACCCCACTATCAATAGCAAATGAACCAGTATTAATAAGGCTGTAAAGAGACTATTATAAGAAAGGAGAGAAATAAACCATAGTATAAAATCTAGTGACTTAATATGCACGAACTTGATGGACAAGAAACAAATGTTAAAAAGCTATGTAGTAAAGAAAATTTCACAAATCATGGAGAAGACCACAGTGGATTTTGTCTAGGTAGTCTCTAGTATTTGCTGCTGTTTTTTCTTTCTGGCTCCACCTCTGGTGATGTTAGATGGTGACCCCGTCTGACCTTAGGCAGTGTTTTTGAGACTTCCAGGGATCTATTGGCTGTGTGGCCGTCTCCTTCAATTGTTAACCTGGTCATTCTACGCTCATCAGTCAGGCTTAAGCGCCATTGGGTGGGGCAGAATCACTCCTGAGGTTGGGGCTAATGTTTCCCCTCAGGCTGCTGCTACTCAGAGGGAGTGGTCTGCGTGAGCGTGATGATCCTTGCTGTATGGGGGATGACTCAGCACTGGGATCCCGATGGCTACTCTCTCAGTTCTCTCCCCAAAACCTACATCCCTAGTCTCTCCTCAGGCATCTCTAGCCCACTCTGCCCCCACCTTTGCCAGAACTCAGGGTAAGTGGCTGCAAATGAAAATTTAAGCGTTAGCCCCTTAAACGGCTCTTTGCGTCTCTAGCCACCTGTCTCTGGCAGAGAGCAACCCTGCTGCGTTTTGCAGCTGGCTGTTACCTGTGTACTTTTTGGGCTCTGGTGCTGTAAGCTGGGGCTCCCTGCTTATAGTTTAGACCCCGCTCTTCTCAGAGGGGTCCAACTGGACACTTAAATATACCTCTGGCACTGCCACCTGATGGTGCCCAGCCAGCCTTCTCGAGTCTCCACCGCACTCCTTACCAGTCAGGTTATGCTGAAACTGATTCTTCTGTCTGTCTGAGGTTATAAGGCTTCTCTCTCGCTACTATTCAATCATTTGCTCCGGGTGATTTCTCCACAATTTAGTTGTCATTCCAGATTGGTGCTGGAAAGGAAGTCAGCGTGACTTCCATTCACTCCTCCGTCTTGCTGTTCTGATAACTGATGTTCTTTATAAATTTTGGATATTAAGCCCCTATCAGATATATTGGCAAATATGTTCTCTCATTCAGTGGGTTGTTGTTTAATTTTGTTGAGGTTTTTCTTTGCTGTGCAAAAACTTTTTAGTTTGATGTAGTCCCATTTATTTATTTATTTTTGTTTCCTTTGCCCAAGAAGATATATTAGAAAAAATATTACTACAAGAAGTGTCTGAGATTTTACTGTCTATGTTTTCTTCTAGGATTTTTATGGTTTCAAGTCTAACATTTAAGTCTTTAAGCCATTTTGAGTTTGTTCCTGTGTATGGTGTAATAAAGCAGTCTAGTTTCATTTTTTTCCATGAATCTTTCCAGTTTTCCCAACACCCATTATTGAATAGACTATCCTCATCCCATTGTAAGTTTTTACCTCCTTTGTCAAAAATCTGAGTATAAAAATGTGGATTTATTTCTGGGCTTAGTGTTCTGTTCCATTGATCTATACATCAGTTTTATACCAGTACCATGCTGTATTGATTGCTATGGTTTGATATCAGATAGCATGATTCGCCCAACTTTATTCTTCTTTCTCAGGATTGGTGTGGCTCTTCAGTGTCTTTTGTGCTAAACAACATAGTCTTAACTTGTTTAAATATCATTTGTATATTGTGGTGGTTCGTGGTCTTAGCACAGTTCAGAGAGAAGAAGAGAGACAGTGGCAGATGTTTCACCAAATTCCCAGAAGTGAAACAAATAGAAAATGTTAGAAATAGGATATAGCCCTCAAGAAACAAAAGCAACTGTTTATATTATGAAATTCAAGCAATCATTCAAATTTATAATAGTGTGAGCCTACAGAATTTTCATCAAGGTATAAAATAAAATCCAAGGGAACTATGAGTACTTTGTTAGAACTTTACAATAATAAAATTGCTACTTGGCTGGTATCCTGCTTCAGGTGTATACATTCATTTCCTTGTTTGGTCATGAGAAAAATCTACTGTTGGTTATTAAGAGTGCAGCCTCTTGAACAAATTGCTTAAACAACTTTGCCTTACTTTTTGAAACAGGAATAATTATAGTATTTCCTTTATAGGGTTCTTATGAAAATTAAATGATATATAGTACATTTAAAGTGTGTAATGACACACAGGAAATGTTCAAAAGGGTGCTTTTTTTTTTTTTTGTATTACTACTGTAACAAATTATCACGAAGTTAGTAATGTGAAGCAATGCAAATTTATATTACAGTTTTGAAGGTCAGAAGTCCAAAACAGGTCTCATTGGGCCAAAGTCGAGGTGTTGGCAGGACTGTACTCTTTCTGGAAGCTTTGGGGACAATCCATTTTCTTGCCTTTTCTAGATTCTAGAGGTTGCATATTTTTCTTAGCTTGCAGTCCCTCATGACTCTGACCTCTGTTTGTGTTGCCCTATCTCTGGCTCTCCTGCCTTTCTCGTTGTAAGGACCTTTGTAATTACATTGGGCCAACATAGCTAACCCAGGTTAATTTCCCATTTGCAGATCCTTAACTTAATCCTACCTGCAAAGTCCCCTTTGCCTTGTGAAGTAGCACATCCACAGATTCTGGAAATTAGGACATGAACCTTCTTTGGATGAGCCAGTATTCAGTCCTACCACAGGTGCTATGATTTTGGCAGTAACTACAGAGTTTGTCATTGTTTGGGTATTACATTTTTCATCCTTCTTAATCTTTTTATAATTTTGTTTGTGGAAAATTACTTAATCTTTTAAGAAACTATTTCAATATTATTCATAAATAAATAAATAACCCATTGAAAATTATTTATTACACATGAAAACTTTAATGAAGCTTCTGGTTGGTGCCCTTAAAGTCTTCTCCGGAGAGGCATACTGCTACCGCATTTAAGTAAAGTCTGGCGTTCACTGTACCCCAAATGCAATACTCAACATTTAATCACGTGATACCTATGCAATTTACTATATTTGCAAAATGTAAACATACCCTTTGTGCAGTAGGTGTTTTTAAATAAATGTTTGTTAAATTAAAATGAATTATGGAGCTGCTGTGAAATGAACTTGACAATTTCTTGCATTTCTGTTTCCATGAATCATTCCTGTTTGAGGGCCTCACTAAAGTATAAATTCCATAAAGTCATGGGTTATTTTATATGCTCTGGTAGTACTGGGCATGCCTTTGCATGTAGTATATATTCAATAAATATTTATAAATGAATGAATTTAAGAGTGAACGTGATGATGCAGAAATAAGGAGGATTTGGATGACATTGAGTTGTTACTTAGGGTCCCTTTTTGCTTTTTCTCGATCTTGTGATGAAAACATTTCTTCAGGAGACTATAAACATTTCTTATGTCTTTCAAAATTATTTTCTTGGAAATAATCTAAAATATCAAAATCTGGAAATAATGTTTATTTTTTCCCCTATTCATTTATTATTTTCTATTTAAAAAGCCAAGTATGTTGACAGTCCTAAATGAATAACTGTTGCTAAACCTTGTAATATCAACAAATGTAGAGAAAAGCAATCTGACGTTATCTATTGACAAAATCAGGTTTCCCTTCCTATCTCCTACCCCATGCCCTAAAAGCCAGTAAAGTAGAAATTTAGTGCAACACATTATTAACTTGAACTCTAGCTCACAAAGCAAAATTTCATTTTCTATTTTGTTCTTTCTCAGTGATAAAAGGGTAATAAGTATGGTATATTATGATGAAATATCTCAACAAAACTTCCCGTGTCTCCTGAACAGGACCTGAAAACAATTTACCCTTTTTATATTTGCATGGGTAGAACAAGTGACTTTCTTGGAAATAAAACTTGAATCTATAGCTTATTTTATAATTTAATTTAAAAAGCCAGAAATACAAGTTGCCACCAATTGTAACTTTCAGAAAGCCACAAATATGCAATGCCATGAATTTTAACTGTGGAATAACTTGCAACATTTTTTAATGAAGAATTTGCAAGAAGAATTTAAAAACTTTTCTTCTTAGCTTACAGAGTTATCAAGCCAATTTAAAGGTTGCAGGGGTGTCCAACCCATGACCTGTAGGTCACGTGAGGCCCAGGATGGCTATGAATGTGGCCCAACAAAAAATCGTAAATTTACTTAAACATGATGAGATTTTTTTTTGTGATTACGTGTCGCAATGTATTTAATGCGTGGCCCAAGACAACTCTTCATCTTCCAGTGTGGCCCAGAGACGCCAAAAGGTTGGACACCGCTGGCAGCATTCAGATTATCCTCTGTATTCCAGAAGTCTTGATTTAGAAAATTGGGATTAAAGAGATGTGGGGAAGGAAGCAAGTCTTGCAGAAAGTACGGCTGCTTTTGACAACAAAACCCACGAGATTCTTTCAGTCATTGAGGAGAAAAGCAGAAAAACAAACAACTGAAAGTATAAAGCTTGATTGTGAATATTATGTAAGTGAAAGAAAGTAAGTGTGGCAAAACAACCACAGTATGACTGCAAATAACTCAATCACTGTAGGTACATTTTATCTGTCATTTGTTGTTCTCAAAACTCCGAGGGGATTTTTAATTTGGTGTTTACTTACAAGTAAAATAAGATTTTTCAAGTGCACTTACTCCTTCCAAAAATACCTGCAGGCAATGTTAGCTGCAGATGGATTGATTTTTGATTCTTTAAGAGCTTTTCAGTTCTTCTTCAATAATACCCTCTTCTGTAAGCCCTGTAGTGGAACAATGTCATAAATTCTTTTGACTTTCACAGCTTGACCTTCCCTCTGTATTTAAACCAGAATGTAGGCTTCATAAAAAGCAGGCATTATAATGGCTGAGAGATTTGTGTAGGCATTATATATGCCAACCAATAAACTTGGTAGCTCTTACATAAATAAAATAAATGTTTTGTCTGAGAAAGTAGAACAGCTGATTACCCTAAAAATCAGTTTTTGATTCTACATATATTAATATTTGAATTTGTATTTCAATTTCAATTAAGAGTTTTATTCTATATAGATGTTCCAATTTTACCTTGAAACTATACATTAAAACAGTTGCAACTTAGGTCAGAATGTTTAAGATTGAGAATCCTGACTTTATTTATAAGGTTATTGATTAGACTCTGGGGTAAGAGAAAAATACAGGGAGTACCAAATGCCAGCAATTTAAAAAAGATCATGTATATCATCTCTTTAGAGTAGTAACGTTGAGTTCTAACCAAGTCAGAGTAATGGAGTACTCTAGGCTATACTTGCACTTTGGAAATCTTACAATTTGACATGAAACATGGTTTTAGATTATAACTAGATTTGTTTTCTTCTTAACTCTAAGTAATGCTTGAATTATTAGAGCTACTTTTTGTCAATTTATGACTGACATTTTTATAATATATATTTAACATATGAATTTCAAATTAAGAGAGTTAACACTCCTGAAGGATATTTTATTTCAAAAGTAAAAGCCAACAAGAGTGTTTTAGTTCACTATACATTTTCTAAGTTAGTCTCTCAGTTTTATATTTAGTTTGGATGCACGGACATTTATTCCAGGTCAGGAAAAGTAATCACTTAGTTGCTCTCTCTCTTCTCCTTCCAGTACCCTTATGATGCAGGTGTTGTTACACTTCCCATTGTCCCAAAGGTGCCTTAAACTGTTGACATTTTTTAAAATTCTTTTTTTCTTACTGCTACTCTGATTGGGTGTTTTTTCTACCTTGTCTTGCAAATTGCTGATTCGATCCTCTGCTTCATCCAAACTACTGTTCATTCCTTCCAGTCTATTCTTCTTTTCAGATGTATTCTTTATTTCTGACTGGTCCTTTTTTATGGTTTCTATGTCCTTTTTCATGCTGTCGAGCATCCTTGTAACCATTACTTTGTAGTCTATATCTGTTAAATTGCTTGCCTCCGTTTCATTTAGCTCTTTTTTCTGGAGATTTCTTCTGTTCTTTCATTTGGAGCATGTTTCTTTTTCTCCCCGTTTTTGCTGCCTCTTTGTGTTTGTTTCTATGCATTAAACAGATTTGCTGTGACTCCAAGTCTTGGTGGAGTGATCTTATGTAGTTGGTGTCCTGTGGGATCCAGTGGTGCAGTCTTCTTAATCACCTGAGCTGGGTGCTCCAGGAGTCTCTTTTGTGTATGTTATATGGGCCCTCCTGCTGTAGTTGAGGTTTGACTGCTATTGGCCCATTTGTGCATGGGGTTGACCCTCAGGCTAGCGGACTATGAAGCTCAATCCTGAGCACGGCATGTAAGCTGCTATGTAGGTACTGGCCATATGAAGCAAAATTTGCCTTAGCAGGTTTTGGTGCCTGCTGAGACCTCCCTTTGGATATGCCACTTGTTAAACCTATTGGATCCTGTTCTGATGTTGTCTGAAGCTGGCCACTAGGTGTGTTGGTTCTGGGCCTCTTGGGAGGGACTGTTGTGCAATCCAATGTCAGATGCTGCCTGTGTTTGGCCCTGAGCAACCTATTTGGAGCAGTCTTGGTGTGGCTTTTTCTGTAAATCCTTGGTCTCTTCACATTTCTAATAGATTTTATTGTATATATTTTGATGCCAAGTTTTTCAGCACATAAATGTTCATTGTACTATAACTTTGGTATTGGTAGTATCTCATAAAAAGAATCTTTTGCTTGAGGTTCTACTTCATCATTATCAATGCTATCATCATATTTGTTATGCTGGTTCCTAAAGCACTTCTTATCCATCTTTTGAACTTAACAATGCATCAGGGTCAATTATGCTGCACAAAGTGCAACTTTAAAAGCTCGTGCATGTGGCTTGTGAAAATTATGCTATCTTCCATTTTAAGACATTTCTGTTTCTTAAAGAATTGTAAGTTTGAATTAGCAATTTTTCTGATTTTCTTAAAATAGCCTGAATAAATTGGTAAAGACTCAATCCTGTTTACAGCAAATTATTTGCCTATTCCATAACTACACTTGTAGACTTATTTTCATGTTTAATTTATGACCAGAAAACTTCAAAATTACCTTCAAATTCTATAGTTTTCCCACTTTCCTGAGTTCCTTCCAAATATCCTGTTAATAATAGTTATTTTAATGTCCTTGCCTCATAATTTCATAATTTCTATTATTTCTGAATCTTTCTTTTGACTTATTTTTATCTTGCTTTGGGCAACATTTTCTTCCTTCTTCATATGTTAAATTCTTTTGATTTGATTCTGCTGTCATAAGTTAGGCTAATCAGGGCCTGGACATTTTCCTTCCCAGTGAGGGTATTGTATCTGGTAGATAAAGTTGTTGATGAGTCAGCTTGAGACTTTCGAGACTTTTTCAGCATTGATAAGGTGGGTCTTGAGTAGCCTCTATGCTTATGCTAGATTAGCCCCACTACTTTAATGTTATGCTTCCAGGCTCTATACTGTACTCCTTGGTATGCAATGAGGTCTCTTTACTTCGGACAGTAGAAACTTGAAATCTATCAGCCCTTTGTGAACTCAGGAAATTGTTTAGCTTACTGATGACCAATTATTTCTTGCCTCATAAATTACCTTATTTCATGTATAACTGAACGGTAAGCACAGTTGCCTCAGACAACAAATTCCAATATCTACCTTCACAGCCAGAGAGCTCACCATGCTGTGTGTGGGTCTTCCTCATCGATCTTTGATATAGAAAAGGCCACCGGGGAAATAACCAGGGTGATTGTAGAGCAGACCTCAATTGTCTCCTTTCTTACAGGGATCCTAGCCCTCCTATACCAATGTTTGAAGACATTCAAATATCTTAACCAGTTTTCTATTTATTTATTGTGGGGGGGGGCAAGTCCACTATTAATTTCTCTGTTATAGTCAGAAGTAGAAATTCTTACTTTTGTTTTAAAAAATTTTTATTTATTGATTTTAGAGAGAAAGGGAGAGAGAGAGAGAGAGAGAGAGAGAGGGAGAGAGAGAGAGAGACAGGGAGAGACAGAGACAAAGACATCGATTTGTTGTTCCACTTAATGCATTCATTGGTTGATTCTTAGACCAAGGATCAAACCTACAACCTCGGCGTATCAGGATAATACTCTAACCAATTTAGCCTACCTGGCTAGGGCCTCTTATTTAGTTTTTAAATGTCTACTATCAATACCAATTTATGATTTAAGTACAATGTAAAAATAAGTAAAAAAAAAGGTTTTCTCCATCCTTTTCCATTACAATTCATTTTAATTTCAGAGCATAAGAGACTTATGTACTCTTACTGTAGAATTTTTATGCTTGTGTTTTCAAATCCTGGGGAACAACAGCTATATTTTAAGGAAACTTTATTTTTATTTTGATTACTCAGGTAACAAGAACAATTTACAACCATAAAACCAACTCAGGAAAACTTTACCTGATCTTATTAAGATAATGTCTTGGCTTCTGCTTCCTTTCTCATATGTCTACCACCTCTTACTGTTTTTTAATTTATTTACCTTAAAACCTTGTCTCAGTCATAAAGTATGACTCTCAGACTTTCTAGTGCTTACCTCTTGTCTTCTCTACATCTTCTTTCTGCTTCTCAATTCTTGTCGCTCTATCAACCATCTTCTCTATTCTCCTTTTATGCTTGTCATATCATGTGCTTTGCAATCTTCTGCCCACACACCTCCTCTGTCCTCCAAGTGCCAATATATATAAATACCACCTGTGATCCGATTTCTTCTTTTCAAAGAATCTATTTTCTGTTAGCAACAACAACAACAATAATATTCACTGATAATATAATCATTGCTTATGAATTTCATCTGTGATCTGATTTCTTCTTTTCAAATAATTTCTGTTAACAACAACAACAACAACTTTCACTGATAAAATAATCTATGCCCAGGTTCTGGAGTATGTATATTACAGCTAATTCCTACAGACACCTTGATCAATATTATTGTAGCCATTTTTAAATGAGGGAAAATACTTAGAAAGTAGAACTGTTAACTAAAAATACTGATACTATTTTTATGTATGTGAAATTAATGGAAAGGAATGCCAACAAAAGAGTTCCGGGGTTTGTTTGTTTGTTTTTTGATAGTATGAAACGTTCATTCATAGTTTTTCCAGATTAATGATATCCTCTCCTTCAACACACAAATATTACTTCATCCAGAGTTTTAATAATTTCTGTAATGTGTTCAAAATGACCAGCTCTTCTTTTAGTGTCAAACAAATGCATCTTCAGCTTTAGGGATAATTAATAGAATGCCCTTAATAAGGTCATTTTTTCTCCTTTAAATTTGAAAAGCCTGATCAGACCAGTGGGCGTTTTTTCTCAATAGATGTTTGGAAGATTTAGATTTCTGTTTTTAATTAATCTATGTCTTCAGAACCAGTTAGGTCTTTGTAAAATGAAATTTTATATAACTTCATTTTTAGAGACTTTATAACCTAGGTGGGAAGTTCACTTACCAGGCACTAACTCTTCAAGTATTTTGACTGCGAATACCCAACATGAAATTTCGTTTTTACGCATTCTTTGTATATTATTGACCACTCCTTTTTTCTTCCTTCCCTGAAAAAATGTTCAATTACAAGTTTCCTTTATTAATCACTATTCATTGAAACAATATTTGCTTTTGTTCTTTACTAGCTTTTTATTAGTAAAGTTTACTTTGTTTATACAGTTAGTTATGAAAATGGTAACTCTCAAATTTCAGTTCCATGTTGATAATATATAATGATGACAGAGCCTGTATTCCAACCACAATTTGTATGGTTAAAAAGGCCACAAACCTGCCCTGGCTGGTGCGGCTCAGTGGACTGAGTGCTGGCCTGTGAACCGTAGGGTCACCAGTTCGATTCTCAGTCAGGGCACATGCCTGGGTTGCAGGCCAGGTCCCCAGTAGGGGGTGCACAAGAGGCAACCACACACTGATATTTCTTTCCCTCTCTTCCTCCCTCCCTTCCCCTTCTCTAAAAATAAATAAATAAAATTAAGCCCACAAACCTTGCAGCATTATGCCTTCTTTTTAGACTCTTCTATTATACTTACTTGGACCTGCCGACTGTTGTTCTTTTCAAGAAAGCTGGACTGCCTGGTCATAGGAGAGGCAAACTGCTACAAGGGTAAGTATAAAGACTTCGAGATTAAGGCATATCTAGGTTTAAGCCCTTGCTCTAACCCGTCTTTGGTGGTGGCACTTTGAGAGACTTCTAAGCCTTGGTTTCCTCATCTTCAAAAGAAAAATAATAATATCAGTCAAGTTTTTAATCTGAAGGTTAACTGAACTGATATCCATAAAGCACTAGTACTGCACTTGACCCTTTGGGTCAACTCACAGGCTTCAGGAGGTATGCGAACATGATACCCTAATGTCTTGTCCTTTACGTTGCCTCAAAAGTCTTTGTAGATAATATTCAGTGGAAATTTATGTTATTAAAACATTACTTGCAAAAAATATGTGAAATGCTTCTAATTAATAATCAGGTATAATTGGTAAACAATTCTGTTATGCGTTCTAGAAAATGTTTCCATTAATAGGAATTATAAAATGAATCCTATCATTTTGTACAAGGATAACTTTGTAGGCATTTGGTCTAGAGAGATCACTCTGGGTGCCCTTGTGTACAGTAAAGGGGTACCATATATGGGTGGGGAAGTCCCAGGAACACTGGTCTTAAAGACTCATTCATATCTGTTTAAAAGAAGCATCCCAGTTAATGGTGTAACTATGGGGTGACTTGGTGTCTATGAGGATTGACTGAGGCAGTGCAGATCTTCAGCTGCTGACAGCTGCAAATTGCTTCCTATTTTTGAGAACGTCAGTTTGTTTGAGTTGTAAAGGTAGAAAAGCAGGGGAACCAAACTGCCAGTAATACCTGATGAACCCCGGTATCTCACACTTCAGAGCTGTGGATGACACAAAGATCCCTTAGTTGGCACAGTAAATCCCAAAACCTATATTTTGAGGTCTGCTCTTTTAATTGAGATCACTGGCCACACTTCTATCCTCAAAATGACTCACAGCATTTCAAAAACACTGAGGATTTAGAGACTCAGCTTAGGTTGCAACAACTGTTGTGCCTCACAACAAAAGAATGGTGAATAATTGTTTTAATGTCTTCTAAATGAAACGCCATGTAATTATTTCACCGTATGCTGAATTTAAAATAGCATGGAGACTGATCATGTTACAGTGTTTAACTTCATATACAAATTATTCAGACATTATGCTTATACCTATATAAAAATGGCCAGAAACAGGACAAAAAAATAAAGATGTAATATTTTTAAAACTTTGTCTTTGGTATGTTTAGATAAAACTGTGGTTCATCTGACTTTTTAAAAATCTTTTACTGTGTTCTTGAAATATCCTTTAGTAGGCAGATATTATTTTTTTTAAAACACTATAAAAATAATGTATTGAGTATTAAATGTGCAAAATCAGAGCTAGTACTGTGGGGATAAAAAGATAAGCGAGAGAAAAGACCTTTATTAAAGAGTTGTGTTGTAGCAGGGGAGATGAGACTTACACAATACATTGTGGATGTAGCAAGTGTTACAGGAGTGCTCAGAATAGGTACAGTACAAAGGCAAGGACAGAGGGGGTTATGTCTACTGCTTTGCATTATTTTTTATTTACTTTTTGTGCATAAAGGTTGGCTTTATACCAGTCAATAACAAAGCTAAATCCATAAAATAGATCTGTGTGTACCGTTAGAACATTTTATTTGCCATTCATATTTTAGAGAATAGGAACCTTGTTGCTGGTGTTTTATTGTATCTCTTCTCTCCCAGATTTGTACATGTGTAGTAAGGGAGGACAAAGGTAATTTAATTTCAACAGACCTGTTCTGACATGACTCTAATTAATTAGAAACGCACCTGGGAATTACCGTAGCTTAAAGAGAACTCTCAACTAATTTCCTGATCAAAAAATAAATACACAGTGAATTTTAAATATGAAAATAACCTTTTATGAGACATATGGTAAGGACTTTAAAAACTCCTATAATTTACACAATGGTGTATTAACTTTCAGGCTGAACTTTTGACTTTCTGCACATTTCTGAAGCATTAAAAAAATGCACCTTTTAAATATGAAATCTCATCCTGTTCTTTTCAGAGTGGTCATCTGGCATCAAGATGGAAAGCATACATAGAGAATAATAGGAGAAAGGACATCAAATACTTATAATATTTATGATTTCATTTCAATTTAAAATACAGTTCTGTGACAGTTACACAGGTCACATGTAGATACTATTCAAAGTGTTTCAGTAATAAGATGGCAGAATAAATACAAAACAGAGTTAAGCATTTTATTTTCAGTTTTCATCCTTTATTTTATGTCATAAAAGAGACAAATATGGCAGGCTCAGAGTGACTAAATTGGCAGAAAAATGGAGGTTAGTAGCTAGAGTTTAAATTACTTTATTCAGAATATATTGAGTACAATTAACAATATTAACATTTAAAAATTACAAAAGAGAAGAAACACAAGCATATTTTCATTATGCTTTGAATTTATTCACATGGAAATTCTAAGAAGTTTACTTAAAGAGAAAAAAGAAATACTTTTTTTGGTAACTATACATAAGAGGTCTATCCAGAAGGCATCCAGCCATGTACTATGAGAAATAGAGACATTTATTGAAGAACCTCAAAGATACAAGAAACATTGTACATAGGACAATGACGCTTCAGTCCCCTTCAAAGTAGGCACTTTGGGACCTCCCACAGTTCTCCCAATTGCCATCAGCTGTCCTATCACATTTTCTTAAATCTCATCAATGATCTGAAATCTCTTCCCTTTCAAAGATGATTTTAGTTTTGGGAAAAGCCAGAAGTGACAGGACACCAAATCTGGGGTATAGGAGGGCTGAACCACCTGGGTGATTTGATGTTTCACCAAAAAACTCTTTGAGAGATATGATGCATAAGCAGGCACATTGTGATGAAGCTGCCAATTGCCAGTTGCCCATAGCTGCGGCCTTCTGAATCATCCAAATAGTTTCCATGGTGAAATGTTCAAGCTTAATGCAAAATTTGATGCAGATTCATTGATATACTCATTCAGTCATTTTGAATGCAATAGCCACACGGTACATATGCTCACTCAACAGCATCTACCACCTCCACTAACTAGTACAGTGAAGTTGTCATTTTTCATGCATGTGCATTCCAGCTCATTCTCCTTGGCTGCCATGTTACATTGATGTTGCAAAAACCATTCACGTTATATTAACAATGGTAGGACTTTTTCAGAACAGACCTCATGTATCTGTAGTGATCAATAGTCAATACTGAATTTTTAAAGGAGTGTTTACACGACAAAGACATCTCCATGTTCTGTAAACAGGTCTATTTCAACAGTATTGTGAGATCCTGGCAACCTATAGCAGTGACTTTTCAACTTTCTCAACTATAACCTACAGGAAAAAATAGACTGTAAATGCACAGTACTTGGAGTAAGACAAGAAGGTAATTTATTTCATTCCCTCTTCTTGTGGCTGAATCACGTGTTAGCCATCCACACAGATGTGAAGCTTTTCTATTCTTAAAGCTACTATAATTTAGCTCATTTGTAAAATGACACTAATAAGACTTGCCTCATTAAAGTTATAATTAAATCAAAAGACATAGATAAAAGACCTAGAATGCTGTCTTATACATATGAGAAAGTAGAAAGAAAAAAATTGCAGTTATTGCTACTATTATTATTAAGCTGATACAGTAACCTCTTTTAAACTGTAAAAACATTTATTTTAAAGAAGCTTTTTCTCTTATATTTCTTTTAAACAATGGAATTTCCCATGCTACAATTCATACTCTACTCTAGCACTTAATGGCAATGTCCTCTAAACTGTATAATGTACTCTAACAAGTACTCTGTACTTGTTTGTTTCCTATTTCTCTTGCCGCCCTCCTGTCAGTTTCTAACTATGTGAGCTCTCTCAGGGCAGGAATTCAGTCTTCAGGGGTTATTTCCCAGTTCAGGGCAGTGAGCTGGGCACACGTATATAACTAGTATATTCTTTTATTCCTTCTAAAATTAATTTTATTTTTGGAAAAGTAATACATACGCATAGTTTATAAGTCAAATATATATGTAACAAAATATAGTAATTTTCTCTCAGACTTCTCCAATTCCTTTCCTCAGAGGCAGTCATTTTTTACTTTAGATATTTCTTCACAGATGTCCATACTTCTCAATACTATGCATCTACTTCTGTATCTTTACTATTCAATTTTAAATGTTGCCTATTGACTCTCTAATATGATGGTTAGGATTTAGCTCCTTAAATCTTCCATCTCTGCTTCCTCTCCTCATTCTACAAAAAGCTGCCAGAAGGAGAAGAGGAAGAGCAAGAAATTGAAAATTTATTTGAAAAATAATGAAAGAAAATTTCCCTAATTTGGCAAAGGGAAAAAACATACAAGTCCAGGAAGCACACAGTCCCACACAAGTTGGACCCAAAGAGGACCACACTAAGACACATCATAATTAAAATGCCAAAGGTTAAAGATAAAGAGAGAATCTTAAAAGCAGCAAGAGAAAGGCAGAGAGTTGTATACAACGGAGTTTCCACAAGATTATCAGCTGATTTCTTGAAAGAAACTTAGCAAGCAAGAAGGAACTGGCAAGAAGTATTCAAAGTGATGAAAAGCAAGGACCTACAACCTAGATTACTCTACCCAGCAAAGCTAGCATTTAGAATGGAAGAGCAGATAAAGTACTTCTCAGACAAGGTAAGGCTAAAAGAGTTCATCATCACCAAGCCCTTATTATAAGAAATGTTAAAGGTACCTATTTAGGGAAAAGAAGATCAAAACTATGAACATTAAAATGACAACAAACTCAAAACTATCAACAACTGAATCTAAAAACATAAAAACAAAAACAAACTAAGCAAACAACTAGAATAGGAATAGAATTAAATATGGAGATCATTTGGAGGGTTATCACCTGGGAGGGGCGAAGGGGGGAAAATTGGGACAACTAATATCGTAATAAAATATACTTTAAAAAACCTGGAAAAAAGCTGTTTAATTTAATTAATTGCTTATATTATTATGACTAGACAGTATTTATAGCTAAGCATTTTAGGAATTTACTAAAATTATATTTTCTTTTATAATTTGATTTTTCTTAATATTGATAATAGCCTTGGCTTTTCTTTAGATTGATTTTATTTAAAACTTTTGGTAGTTTTTTTATAATAGTCTTTCAGTACCATTTTACCCAAGATCATTCTTCTCATGTAATCTATCAATTCCAATTATTTTTTTTTAAATGGGGATCCACTTGGAGCCTTCCATTCATTTTCCATTTGAACTGACCTTTGGGGATACTGCAGAGCACTTGTCCAGGAATTTCACTTTCTCATCATGCTGAAAATTCCCTTGCTTTTCTTCTAACTTGGGTGTCCTGTTTTTTGATCCCTTCTGTTCTTCTTTCTCACTTGCTCCCTTGTTTTATCAGAGTACATCCTCTAATTATTTGCCAAGAAAGGGTGCATGGGAAATACAACATTTGAGAATTTGTGTATCTGAAAGTATCTTTATTTTACCATAACCCTGTTAGGCTGGGCATTGATTTTTATATTGCAAGAATTTTTTTTTCATAATTTAGAAAGTACTGCTCTACTCTCTTCTACACAACAATGTTGCTATTACAATAACTCACCTTGGTTCCTCATTTTTGCACAGGAATCCTCATTACCTTCTCTTTTCTCCCTTGAAATGTACCCTCGTTATCCTGAAGTTTCACTAATGCCTGTGAGTTGGATTTACCATTTTCTTTTCTATCATCTTATCTTATCTGTAAGATATTATATTATATATATTTCCTTCCTTCCTTCCTTCCTTCCTTTTGCTATCACTTGATAGGCACTGGAAACTCATGTCTTTCAGTGCCAAGAAATTATCTTAAATTATTTTATTAACGATTCCCTGATAACTGTTTTACCTATTTCTCTTCTGAAATGTCCATGATTAAAATAGTGTAGGTACTACTGGTTTGTCTTCTTATTTTCTTATCTTTCCTCTTATTCCCCATCTTTTTGTACTCTTGTTTCTGGATGATTTCCTTGACATTACCTTTCATCATTACTATTGAATTTTTCATCTCGTCTGTTGTGCTTCTTATCATGTTCTTCTTTGTCTCCCAAATATTCCTTTATATTCCTTATTGCTTTGATAATATTTGAACATTTTTCTTATAAGGCAGTGGCTGCTCCTTATATCTGTTATTCCTGCATTCTCTAGAGTCTTTTTTACGTTTTGCTAGCTATTCCCTGGTTACTGCAATCCCCTGCTGTAGTTAGAAATTCTTTATATTAAACTACCTCTGTTCAAATTACTGTGGTTCAGACCTGCGATAGTCCCTTTGAGCCTGTACTTCACACCCAAGGAGGCCGCCCACAGGGTAGCAGCATGGGCACCCATTTGCCCTGACCATCTATCCATTATTGCAATGGCTATGCTGACCACTGTGTGCTCTTCTGTCCATCTCTAAACACTCATTTTTTGTCCAAGAATAATAAATTATCTGTAGGTTTCAGGGTTCAAAAAACAGAGTGGGCCTTAAGTGCATGCAGTTTCCTCACTTCCGAAATAGCTCCACTCAACATAGTTATCTCTCAGCATTGCTCAGTGCCAGCTTTTCTGAGAAGTTTTCCTTGACCCTTTCTCTCGCTTGAAATTAGTTGATTGTACCTATTGCTCCCTTACAGCACAAGCCATTCACAGGTCTGTCTCCCTGAATTAACGGTAAACCCATTATCTTTCTATTACCAGACCTAGGACATTGCCCTTTGGTCACATATTAAGAACTCAATAACCTTTGTGAAATGAATGAATGTGTTTAATTTTTCAGGAATCTAATTACAGTTTCTTCCCTAGAGAAGTGAACTATGAATATAAAGCAAGATCAAGTTGAGATTTTAGGAGTGGGGAAAATGTTAAATGGTAGGACCGTGCTCCCTTGGTGCGTAGCCTTATCTCTGCTGCTGTCTCTACAACTGCACCTTCACTACCCTGGTGTCTCAGAGCAGCTGTCAGGCCAGCTTAAGGCTGGAGTTCTTCACAGCCCGTAAGATTGGGGTTAAGTGACACTTCCAATTTAGAGTAAACTGACACTTCTAATTTAGGTAAAAGAAACTGAATATTGCAGGATTCTGGTGAACTTTTACATTTATAGGTTCACAGAAGTAATGGAAATTCTGTAGTTCTCAAAAACAATTCAGAATTTAGCATGTCATAGATTCCTTATATTTACTAATTTAAGATTTGATAGTACTGACCTAGGATAAAATTGGGCTGGAATTTTATGTAGACATGAGGACTGCTACACTAAACCACTGTGACTACAAACTACTCGATTCTTTTGGATGAAAGTAAGATATTAACCAAAATAATGACAGAAAAAATTAACTCCAACTGTGAAGCAAAGGTTCCTGAATTTTCCACGTACTGCCTCAATGATCTTTGAAATTTAAATATTTACATTTGTGTTAATTAGGTTCCTAGTGTGTTCAAATGCTATGCAGGTTGGTAGAGATATAAGGTTACGTAAATCCTAGAGTGCACAAGCTATCTCGGGGATGACTCACTAAATGTACCAATATGTTTATTAGGCACACAAAATACTCCTAATACTTAAATTTCACTAGTGTTTGTACTCACTTAAAACATTGATATTTTCAAGAAATCTGAAAGATAAGGAAGCATTATCTTTTTTTTACAGTGAAAAGATAACTGAGCAGTAGAAGGGTAGTCCATTAGAGGTCACACAGTATATTGGAAAACAGGACTTTAATCAAGGGCTCTGTCTATTATTCTAGGATAAGTACATAACTTTGACAAACTGTAAAAAGAAGATCAACCTGTTAATTAACTGGTCAACTCTTTCTCTTTCTTACATAAAGATACAAGGGTGGGCCACCCCTCCCCCCTCAAAAAAATCAGTGAATTAAACCCTAAATACCAGACTTTTCTAAGTGACCAATTCAAAAGAACATTATGTTAGTGACTTTAGATAACTGCTTACATAGCTGTTTTGGAAAAATAAGTCTCCTTTTAAAGATTAAAGAAATCAACAGTAAATTGCAGGTGAATAGATGGAATGCTACAGTGGGTGATCTGGGCAAACTAGAAGGTAATAAATCCATCTATTCATTTATTGAGAAAATAATTCATTATGTTTCTCCTATAGTCTATTCACTGAGAGGCACATATAGATAGAAAAATAACAACATTTTATGGTGAGCTAACAATTATGAATCAAATGCTGAGGGGAACTCAGAGACGAGGTAGACTGATTCACTTGTTTGGGGAATCAGGGAAATCAGAGAATAAATGATATTTGAGTTGAGTCTCAAGGATAAGTTGAGCAATTTAGAATAAGAGGAAGAAGGTCATTCCTAGGAGAAAGACGAGTGTGTGCAAAGCTGGAAGCTGTTAAAACATACAATGCAGTCTAGGAAAGGTGAAGAATTCTGCATGGCTTGAGAATAGGCTGTTTAGGGACCAGAGGCTGGAAGGAGAGCTGGGGTTATATTTAAAAGAGCCTTTCAGTTATGAGTTGTTTGTTTTTGCAAACAGCAGTGAGCCTGCTCACAGACTGTGGAAGAGGTAATAGATAAAACTCAGCATTTAGGTTGAGAAGAGAGTGCTAAAGATCAGGAAGATAAAGAAGATAAAGAGCCTGCAGAATTATTCCTGAACGTGACATTCTCCTTTTGATGGGGGTTGGAATAGGGAATAGGGAATAATTTCACATACTAATTTTATGGTTTTCTACACTGCAGGCCCCTTTTTCCTTTCAAATTGCCTTTAAAACTTTAGCCTCTATTCCATTTCTTAACTTAACATTCTGCTTTCTTTCAGCACATTACTCATAACTTATTGGAAAATCCTGTTCACTATCATTTGGCTCTTATTAGTGATGATACTGTTGAAGGGGGTAGTCTCATCGTAACATGCAAGAGAAAACCTCACCACCTCCGAAGTGTAAGGATGTGTGTAACACAAAACTATCATACAAAAATTTGAGGGGCTTTCACCCTTGGTGAAATTTTTAGAGGTCTGGCGGTCTGGGGCATGTTGGCATACCTTTTTTAAAAATGAAGGACAGATTCCTGCATCTTGCTTCATCTTACACCCAGAAAGAGGCAAATAGCTGTGGACCTCTTCGGATTTTTAGAGACAACATATATGTCATTTGGACATACTATTCTAACTCATTTTCCAAGTATCTCCAAAGCCTATAAGTTTTGAGTAGGACCAGAGAGAGAGAAGGCTGTGTATCAGGTCCAGCTTCCATACAAGCTGTTCCACAACTTACGCCATATGTCTGAGCAGATCTGATGGTTGTTAAGGTGACAGAGGTAAATAGGGATGCTGTATGGAACCTCTGGCAGGTCCCTAAATAAAATCATGGAAGGGAACTTTAAGCCTTATTTACAGAAAACTCTCCTCCATTTGAAAAGCAGCTTTTGGCTTGATGCTAGACAAGCCACAAATAACTGAAAGCTTGATTATGGGCCACTAAGTTACCAAATCACCTGACTGTCTATCATGAACCAAGTGTTTGGCATCAAGACAAAAATGTTGTGCACGTACAGTAGCACTTTATCATCAAATAAAAGCGATATATAGAAGATCAGGCTCAAGCAGGTCCTGAAGGCGCAAACGAGAGTCTGAGCAAAGGTCGCAAATGCTCGTGCTGCATATTTATGCCTAAGTTGCTTCCTCTGTCTCTCCCTGTGCCTATGGCCTCATGGGGAGCTCCCTACGACCAACTGACTGAGGAAGAACAGAACTTGGGGTACAGTTTACAGGTGGTTCTGGCCAACATACTGGCGCCACTCTAAAGTGGAAAGCTGCAGGACTACTCAGGGATAGCCCTACAGTGGCAAGGGAAATCCTTCCAATGGGGAGAACTCATAGCAGTGTATGTGGCTGCTCATTTTTGCATGGAAGAAGAGGTTGCTAGAGACAAGGATCTACCCTGATCCCATGTAGTGCTTAATGTTTGGATGGGGAGTCAGAGACTTGGACAGTACACAGTCAGAAAATAAGTCACAAGGCAGGGGAAGAGAGATGAGGATAGATCACTCTGACTGTGTAGAGTATGAAAAGATTTATGACTTAAGTTAATGCTCACCAAAAAGTGACATGAACAAAGGAGGATTTTAATAATCAAGTAAAAAGTTGTTCTTCTGTGGATATGTCACTATTATCCCCAGCCACTGCTGTCTAGCTAAATGAACACAGAGAGTGACCACAGAAGCTAGGATGAAGGTTTTTAATGTGCTCAGCAACAGAAGGCTGGTCAACCCGCCGAGAGACTAAATCTGAGACACTAACCTGGCACCATTCCCCTGGTAGTCCTGCCAGCCACCTGCTGGCAGGATGATTACATCCAACCTTTTCCATCACGGTCCTTTATTTTCACTGGAATAAACACTTCTCCAGATATGGATTTGCCTTCTTAATCTACAAGACCTCTGACAAAACCATCATTCATGAACTTACAGAATGCCTACTCAACATCGTAGAATTCCATGCAGTGTTACTTCTGACACATGAATTTATTTTACAACAAATGAAATGTGGCAATGGGCTCATGTCCATAGAATTCACTGATCTTAATATGCTGCCCATCACTCTGAAGCAGCAGAACCAACAGAACAATGGAATGTCATTTTGAAAACTCAGATGTGGCGCCAGCTGGACAGCAACCTCTTTCAGGGCTACAGTAATTTCCTTCAGGATTAGATATATCAGCTGAGTCAGAGACCAATATATGGTACTATTTCTCCCACAGCTAGGATTCAAGGTTTAGAAATAGGAGTGGTCTTTTAACAACATCTTTTGCTTCCTATTTCTGCAACTTCTTACTTCTGCTGGTTTTGAGGTCTTATTTCCCAAGGAACAAATATTTCCACTGCAGGACACAGTAATGGTTTATCTAAACTGGTTGTTAGACTGACAACTGGACACTGTGAGCTCCTTATGCCACCAAACCAATTGTCAAAAAAAGATGGGGAAAGTTATTGGGAGAGTTACATAGCAGGTTTCAGTTATGGTGGTATTTAGTTTTTAAGCTGTATTGGAGCTCTGCGTAGGTATATTGTTCCATATGCTTTTGGTATGTCAGAAATATAAAAATAATTACTTAACCTATATAAAATAAAACTTTGTAAAGAAAATTCACCTAATATTTGATTTTAAATTTTATAATATATTTTATATATATTAGGTGATTTTAAATTCACCTAATACATAAATTTTAAAAACTTTATAAGTGCAAAAGAGAAATAAAAAGTTGGATAGAATTGACTCTTTTTTGTAATCCTCACCTGAGGATATGATTATTGATTTTAGAGAGAGGGAGGGATGAGGCGGGGAAGAGAGGGAAACATTGATATGAGGGAAACATTGATCAGTTGCCTCCCATATGCTCTCCAGTCAGGGATTGAACCTGCAGCCTAGGTATGTGCCCTGACAGGGAATCGAACCCACAACTTTTTGGTGTATAGGATGACACTCCAACCAACTGAGCCACCTGGCCTGGGCCAGAATTGACCCTTAAAAATGTAAGTTTTTGATGTGGAAACACTATGGCGGAGTAGTAAAACAGAGCAGGAGAGTGCAAACTCTGCAGCCACCTCCATGCCATCATCCCCGCTGAGGGTGGCGTTAACCTGCTAGAGCAATCAGACCTAAGCATGATGTGCACAACATCCTCAGCAAAGGCGAATTCAGTGCCTGGTCCTTTGGAACAGGGACTCACGTGAAGCTTCCAGGACCAGTATTATGATTTCAAACCCACATGTGATTAGATGTACAATGATCTCCTTAGGAAAGGCAAAGATTTCTACCCACAGAATGATATTTTGCATGTCAGACGGAAAGAAGCAATTAAAACCTGGCCAGAAAGTTCCCAGAACTGGCAAGACCTGTTCGACCTGATTCTCACCTGCATAGAGAGAGCGTAGGACCAGGTGGTGGACAATCCAAGTTTCAGAGAGCAGGAGACCTGTCAGCTGGTGTTCATGGTTCATGTGAACATCCAAGACAACCAGAAAGAAGACCTGGGGGTGTTCCTCACCTGCGGGCGCTGCCAGTGCATTCAGCACACAGAGGACAGGAAGACACAGGGAACATGATGGACGATCCGCAGGAGTTAGGGAACAGCAGCCCGACTGTCCTGCACACCGTCTGCTTTTCCTGGGTAGCCAGCCAGTGCCTCCCAAAGCGGCCTTCTTGTGCTCCTTCCCTTTAATATTTTTTTCTTCTTGACCCTTGTTTTCACCCCAAGAACTGCTTCCCATGGACAGCAGCAACACCCATTACTGTACATAAAAGATAAGAAAGTAGACAGCAGTGTAGATCCACGTGAATCAAGTGTGACATTGATTGTGAAGGTTTCCGTCTTTAACCAAAAAAGAAAAAAAGTGTAGTATATTTTCCCCAATATATCTGTGTGCAAACACCTGAATAAAGCAATGAGCTTCATCTATTATGAGAGAACTGCAATTGCCCAATAAAAAAATGTAAAATTTTAAGATTATATAATGGTGGATACATGTCATTAAGCATTTGTCCAAACCCTCAGAATGTACAATGCCAAGAGTGAATTCTGATATAAACTATGGTTTTGGGTAATAAGGATGTGTCTCTGTAGGCTCATCAATGGTAATGAATCTATCTCTTTGGTGGGGGATGTTGGTGATGAGAGACATACATGTGTAGGGGAAAGAAGGTTTATAGGACATCTTTGTGCCTTCTGATCAGTTTTGCTGTGAGAAGTGCTCTAAAAAATAAAGGCTATTAAAATGTACAAAAGTTGAATTTTTACATGTAAAAAATTGAAACAAAATTGTCTACACTAGAATACTACCACAAATAAGAAAAACATGATGTTCTTAGTATATAAAGATCACACAATAAGAAAAATACAAAGGCCCTAACAGAAAAACGGCAAAAGTATATAAACATACAATTCTCCAACAGAAGATAAAAATGGCTACAAAACGTAAGAAACCAGTTAACCAGTTTTTTGTTAACTTCACTAGTAATCAAATAAAAGCATAATAAATAGAGTTCAAATTTTCATCTCTAAATATCTTAAAGATTCAAAACTTAATTACTCTTAATGCCAGTTAGGAGGCACACACATTTTCAAATGTGCTTATAGTTTTTTATAAAGTCGGCCCTTTTGCCTCAATAATTTATCTTCTTGGACTTACTTGCGCAGGTCCAATCAAAGCTATAGTATTCCTAGTCATAAAGAAGCTGGAGCAAAAAATGTGTCTTGGTTCAAATACCTCTTCTACTTCTTACAGACCATGGGACTTAGGGTACATTACTTTTTTTTTCTTACTGAATATATTTCCTCTACTGTAAAATGTGGATAATTATATTTATCTTATAGAAAAATTTGAAGATTAAATTAAATAATATGATTAACATCTTAGAATAGGGTTAAACATTCAGAGTTATTCACTTGATAGCCATTTTGTTATAGCAATGTTTCTTACAACAGTATATATAATCTTAAAAATTTACACATCCAAATGCCTATTATGCAGGGAGATAGGTGAAAATATTATGATACTGTTTCCAAAGGGAACAGTATATGGCCATTAAAAATATTTTCTAAATATATTTAATGACAAAGAATATACTCACAATATGATGTTAAATGGGGAAAAAATACACTGGGATAAAAGCTGTACACAAATTATGATCCCACACATCAAACTGTATGCAGACAATGAACTTAATATTTGTAGTTCTAGGCTGTAGGATTGTGAATGCCTTTTTTCTTTATGCTTTTTGGTATTTTCTAAGTCTTTGCTATGAATAACATTACTTTCATAATCATAAAAAGTCACAAGGGCAATATGATGGAAAAGAGTATAATTTAATCTGTATGTAAATACAGGGTGGGGCAAAAGTAGGTTTACAAGTTGTTCATATGGAAAAAAACACAATAGTTAATAAATAATAATACAAGAATAAACTCTGTTTTATGTACTCACAACCGTAAACCTCCTTTTGCCCCAACCTGTATAAGTAAAGAAACATCACTGACAACATTTCTTTGTTTAAAAGGATATATTTAACATCATAGATTGATTTTGTTCAGCTATGAAATATTATCTTAAACATTTAAAACTTATCCCTTGTTTGGCTTTACATGTAATTAACCAATTTAAAAACTGCTAGAGGAGAGAGAATAAAGGAAATCGATATGACATTTTCAGCATAGTTCTTCCAAAATACTATGTCCTGGGTGACCATTAGGTTTATCTCCACAATTTTCATATTAATTTCTTCATGTGTTTATTCATCAAACATTAGACCTCTTATTATGTGTCATGTTACTTTAAGAAGTCCATGGTGGAATAACTTTTTTCCTGGGATGAGGGAGGGAGAGTTGGAGAGACATCAAAGAAAAAGCAGTAAAGTGACAAGATCCTAACTATGGACCGTGAATTTGACCTTATTTTGTTGATATGTTGTCCTAGGAGTTTATAGTTACATTGTATTTCAAAAAGATTTGCAGAACAAAGGTAATTGAAACGTTCAGATTTGTGAGTTCATCAAATACAGCACATATTTGCTGTCAAATATCAGTGAAAAAAATATAGAGACCAGCACTGAGGAAACATTAAAAGGATTTTTCTCATTTTACATGAGAAAGACATACATTTATTTAAAATTCATTTACTGGAGAAAAACAGAGAAGAGCATAGTAAAGGAAAAAAACAAATTCATTGTAAAATTTAGGATAAAGGGGTAAAATTTAGTGGGCAGGAATTTATGATGGTGTTAAAAGAAAAGGGAAATGTGGTCGATGAGAAATTAACAAATATTGTTTAGTTAGAATGAAATGTAGGTAGAAACAATACAAGCCGGGAAGAGCGACTGAACTTCAGCTGCCAGTGAAACGAGACTGGGGAGCTATGGGCAAAAATAAAGTCAAGGTTCAACCAAGACATTTTCAGAGGATTTGGCAAATGAGTTAGTATCACCTAAGGTGATTGCAAAGCCAGGATATCAATTCATTCCTCAAATAGCCCTAGTCATTTTGTGGAAATAAAAAGTTAATTGCTGTATCACACCGTGATTTGGAACCATGATAATCCTATCACAGTTTTTCTACGTAGATAGAATAGGCCTTTTTAAAGGCAGTTTCTTGGTATTGAAATTTAAGACTTGCTGGGAAATGCAGATTTCTGTCTAGAAAATTTCCTCTCCTCTCTCAGTTATCTCAGAATTGTTATTATTAACACATTTCTTTTACAATGTAAGGTTTTCCTTTCCATCTTAACTTATGATAGATAGTTATTATCAAGTCTAGGCAATGGGAGGCATGAGTAGCTGGGCAGAAAAGAAGTCATGTAAATTACTTGGTCTGAGAGCCTTGCAAAAGACTTAAATAGATTTCGAGTGGAAGATGCCAGGCTACTTTAAATTTAATTAACTTGCCATATAAATGTTGAAAAAACAATTACCAGATCTTTAAAATTTCAAGGATCAAGATTAAAGGTTTAAAAGAAATGCATTTTCTTTGTTACACAAGATTAACCCTCTTTTAATGTGCTTTGTTCTTGTAATTTCATGATTTATCCATGTGCATTTGAACTCACCGTATTTTTTTCTGTTTTTCCTTCTTATTTTATTGTAATCTCCTTTGTGGTCAGGGACCACTGCAATTCTTTAATTATGCCAGATGTCTATGACTATTGAATAAATATTAGTTGATTGAACAATGAGGATCTGTTTCCATGATTGCCATCCTTCTATATATAACCATTATTTAAATTTTATTCTAGTTTTCTGTCTACATGCCAAGAGTGGTCTGAATGTGGACTATGACATCACTCTGTATTTTTAAAATGTTTATGCTCATATATATATATATTAGTATATTTTATTGAGTATGCTATTACAGTTGTCCCATTTCCCCCCCTTTATCCCCTCTACCCTGTATTCCATCCCATCATCCCCAAACCTCTTAGTTCATGTCCATGGGCTGTACATATCAGTTCTTTGGTTTCTTAATTTCTTATACTATTCTTAGCCTCACCCTGTCTATTTCATTTTATTTTTTTTGGTCAACATTTTCCTGCCACCACTTTCCCAAGCCCTAGCCAACCCCGCCTCCCGCCCTCAATCCTTCCCCTTATGCTCTTATTTTACATATATACCATAAATCTATGAATATATATGTGTGTGTATGTAAGCATGCATACACACAAATAGACATATATACACACATGAATATGTATATATGAACCATGGACCATACATTGTTCATAGTTGTAGAATATACATATACATTTTTTTTCTTTGAGTGCAGGGATTATCTTTTACCACTATGAACCATTCAATCTGTGGGTCATGGTTCATACATGAGTGTTGTTCAAAAAAATATTTGTGCCTCTTTATAGATGAGAAGACTCTGCAATTTATCTTTTGTCATCTCCATGGAGCTGATATGTGTAACAGTTAACATCCTAATAATGAAAGTTAAAGTCCTATAATCATGTAGGTCATCCTTGAGCCTAATGTGTCTCCCCAGAATGCAATGATGTTCTTCATCAAGACGAATTTACTGTAACCATAGAACCAGCTCAAGCTGATCTTATCCTGTTTCTAACAAGACACGGATCCAAAGTTTAAATCTTTGCTACACCACTTATGCATAACCCTTGTGAAAGCCACTTAGGAATAGCTCTTATGAACCCTTAACTACTACCGCTTAAAACCCTGCCCCCAAACCCAGATCCAGGAAGTGGATTTGAGTTCACCTGTAAATAAAGTTTTCTTTCTCAAAACTTGGTGCCATAGTATTGGCCTCTATGTGTGGGGGCAGTGGACCCTTAAGACAACATTATCAGTAATGCCACTGGGCTTCTCTTTAGTTTCTCCTGTTTGCCATGAAAAAGACAAGAATAAGAGAGGAATGAGACATGGTTACTGTTTAGCAACCTACCCAGTTACTGTCTTGTGGCTTTCATTCAAATGAGAAGGATTGGAAATGATTCCAAACACCAAAAGATGGTTTTATACCATCAGGTGATATTAAACAAGCAGATTCTGAATCAAGAGCCCCTCTTACTAATGTTTGTAAATATGCCTTTCAAAGAGGTTGAAGCCAGGGGTGGTGTTACCTACTGGAGGTGCTAGACACACAGATATCTAACCAGCTGTCTCTTCAAACCTGTGTTCATGAGAGGATAGGTGTTTGTTTTGTTTTGTCATTTTTGTCTACGAATGTTATTTGTAGAAAGTGCAATTTCTTTGTTCTGCCTGTGATAAAAGAACTGATGACCCTATTAACAAATATATAAACATCTTTAAGTAGAGATTGGAATATAGGCTCTACAATATCAAGGATTTTTGTTTTGTTCCCTTATGACTTAAAACAGTAGTTAACACACAGTGGTCACGAAGGAAATAGTTATTATATGAAAGGTTACAAATATGAACACATTATTTTTGCAGTGTTGTCTTTTGACTATGCAAGTTGTGTTTTGTTTTCCTGGCTTCATAATCATCTACAGAGTATTGATTAATACTAAGTAATATGAAGAAATATAAGATACAAAATATTCTTAACAATCAAGATAGAAGAACACTTCTATCATGAATGTTTTCATTTTTGCTATTTCTTTCAAATAGGTTGATTACATGGGTTGCTATTTGATTTCACTGCATAATACACTGTAGAAATCAAACAAACTAAGCTTTGGTGAAGATTTTTTTATACAGATTTAATAATTTTATTTGAATATACATTTCATAAATATATTTTTTTACTAGACTTAACACGAATATTAATAGTATCCTCTATTGCACACAACAAATGATGAGATTGGTATGCCAAAGCACTTCTGTGGAAGAACTTACACATTCTTAATAGTAATATTGAATTATTCTCAGAATTGAAAATTTTCATTCTAATAATAACATGGGTAATAAATCAATATGACACATGTTAAAGATAAGACTCATAATTCATCTTGAAGAATACAATTATTCATAAATAATTTTCTGAAATACCTCTGTAATATTTTTCTTCACTTACCAAGTTATTCCATTAAATATTTGCTGCTTTTACTTTTGGGTGCTACCTCAGCACCACACTGCTTCCCCCTCTTTTCTTAAAAAAAGGTACACACACACTCACACACACAAACACATTCTACAGTTAAAATCCTAGTGTGCCTTTTCAGTTTTCTTCTGGGCAAATACCAGTTCTAATGGACACCATTAATCATAATAATGTAGTATTATGAATAATCTGTTCTGGATTAGTTTATTTACTTTCATAGATTTAAATTTAAATGTTTTTCTTGACTTGAGAGGTAAACAGTTCCTTAGGATCCTATGAGAGAAGGGAGAATAGAGCGGAAAGGCCAACTGTTAGGCTTATCAGATTTTCACTCGGATGTTTCAGCTGGATGGAGAGCTGGAGAGTTGGTACTTAGTGTCTTTGTAGTATGGGATATTGTAACTTGGGAAGTTGTAGAGGAATGAGGGGAGGTCTTACATATTATTTTTCTTGGGGTATGATACTCTGCCCCTCTTTTGAAATGTATGAAGACATTGCCTCTGACACAGAGGAGTGCCAGCTAAGTTTAAGCCTTTCTTAGCTTTTCCATAGGCAACACAATGTCTTTTGTTAGAGGATCCTTTTAAAGTTTGAGAAATGAAAGAAGAGATGGCAGTCCTGCTGGAACAGATCTAAAAAGCACTGCTATCACCACTCCTGCCCCTGTCAGACATTAGATTAAATTTATGCCTTGAACTATCTGCTACTTTCACTTTTCTACCTGAAATGAGCTTTAGGCTGATGAGTATACAATACTTACTTGAATGTACAATGCTGGGCCTAACCTTGGACTTGTAGGAGATGGAGATGAATGATTTAAATGGAATTCTATGTAAGTCTGGTATATGATGAACCCCTAAGTATATAAAGTATATACAGAACTAAGGCTGAACGGACCTAATCTTACCTATGAAATCTTATACACCATTAATGGTTGTGAGTGGGGCAAATGGCTAAAGTAGAGGTTCACTGTAAGTATAAAAGATCTAATGAAATCATTTACATTCCAATCATAAAGAAAATATATTAGGAATAGGAAGAATGTAAGAATGATTACACGAATAAAATTTTAGGGCAGTATCTCCACCTTATTGCTATATATTTTCCCAAGTAAGTATCATTTGTCTTATCTCATGGGAACATCAACTATACAACTAAACAAACCATAGTTTAAATATGCCAGTATAAAAGTGAAATATCATTTGAAAATTATAACAAATCTGAGATTAACTCAACCATAAATAAATTCTAACCAGGTGTTTTATTTTTGCATAAATTAATTCAATAAATAAATAACATAGCAGCAAGATAAAGACCTGTGGTACACAATTAACAAACATTGGAATTTTTCCACATTTCATATTTAGAAGAAAGATGCAAAAATATTAAGTAAAAATGTTTTCTATCTCAGATACTACTAACTTTTATACCATGGAGATTTAAATATAGTTTTAACAGTGGTTAGAACCAAAGAAATGTTAAATTATATTTACCATATTATTTATTCACGGTCAGAGAATTGGCCTCAGTCTATTAGGAAAGGATTTTAATGGAAGGTTGAGACTTAAGTATGAAGCATCTGATGAACTTACTGTTGTTCCAGAATTTGGAATTTATTATATACCTTATTCACAAAGCATTATGATCAAGGGAGGAGTATTTATCCAATAGAGTAAGGTAAAATATACAAAGAGCAACATATGGTCTACTGAATAATTGAACCCCTTTCAACTTTACTTGGCTTTTGTTGAACTGATCTATGTGGACTACCTTTATCTGCTACTTTTCTACATGAACAACTAAAATCTACTAGCTGATTCAGTTGTTGGGTTACAGATGAAAGGGGCCATATATTTAATGCTTTCCCTCTCTCACAGCCGAAGAAAATTGTCTATAGAAATAAAATTAAATTATGTAAGTACTCAGTGCAAATTAATGAAAGAGCAACAGCTAAAGCCTAGCTTCTTAATTTCCAGTCCAGTGTTCTTTCCATGCTACTATCCTGCTTCTCCCAAGCAATTTGTTAAAAAATGTTAAAATTGAGCAAAAACATTGTCCTTGAACATTCTAGAACAGTAATTTCCAATGTTTATAGAGCTATTACTTTCTTATATTAATCAGGCTGAGGCCTTGCAAAATATATATGTAAACTGTTTCTCTCTCCCTCTTTGTTTTTCTTTTCTTTGTTTAAAGTTGGCACATTCTGAAATTAATTTGGTTTTGAAGTTTGAGAACTTTCAAATACTCCCAATGAAAGGTAAAATCTTTTTGGTAGAGATCACATTTTCTCGCCTGAACTCAATTAAACTTAACCAAATTTATATAATTGCCAAAGGCTTAGTGACATCATGCTGTGAAATCAACCACCCAGGAAGTGTTTTAATTTTCCACTTTGTGTGGATCAACACCATCTGAATTGAAACTAAACTGATCTATTGGACTAAGGATGGCATCGCCAAAAAGGAACTTACTTATGGTTCTTTCCTGGTTAGGTTTTTCATTATTTGTGTTGTAATTATAAATGCAGTTTTGATACTGTCATATGTTTCCCTCATTTTAATATAACTATGCTTTATATAATTTATTTCTGGCTGTCCTCCTGACAGACTGATAATTCAATGTTGAATTACTTTACATTGTCTATGTTTTGATTCATCTTTTTGTGTCTTCCTATAGTCATTTTGCCTTTGAAGATAAAAAAGCTAAAATAAGTGAAGAGACACATAGGCTTAGGGATAAAATAAGAGGAATCTTAAAAACCTTGATAAAAATAGTGTATTTTTTCTTTTTGGTCTTTAAAAAATATTATATTCACAAGTCTCTTATTAAGGAAGTCCATCCCCTATACTTCCTCCTTTTTGAGCCCATCTTTATTCAGTGTGGGTGTGTGCTAAGTATGGTCAATGAAGTAGATGAAAGGACAAAGGACATATATTTAGGAAAACAATCCATCAGATGGGAATTGAGACAGAATTTGGGGAGCTAAGAATCTTGAAAACACAAGAAACAGCCCCCAGAACTACAAGTCTTGGTGTTGGCCATATCTGTTCCTGGCAATTCATACACTGGGGCCCCAGAAACATATAAGCACTTGTTTAAACAAATCTACCCATGTCTCCACTTAAATGGTGTGGTGGGAGGGGGCAATAACTTCATTCCAGATTTTATTGTTTACAGTAAAGCTGTACCAAGTTGCTGTTTTATTCAAACAAAGCAAACTAAATAAATCTAAGTGTTTATCTTTTCTCTCTCTCTCCACACATGCTCCCCTTAGAAAGCACACACTTTGTTTCCTAGATTCATTGGTTTAAATGACACCTATCTGTTTATACATTGCTTTCTTTCTTGGTTTAATGTTTTAGTCCTTATGGAAACATTGTGGATTGTAATGCCTTGTCTATACTTGGGAATGAATCAATAAAAGAAGAACAGAAATATGCCATTTTTCTGAAACATTTCTGAGAAATAAATCATACGGCCCTATCCCCTAATACCATAGAATGAGGAAATGGAAATTTGGAGAGGCTGCATAACTTCTAATTAGCAGCAGAAGGGGGTTAGTGTCCGTTTCCTTTGATTTCTGCTACAGCATATTTTCTGTTGGAAAAATACAAATGCTACTAAATTGATAGCATTTTTAAACCTCTTGACTCCAGGATTGAAGAAGTTCTTACTTTAGTGCCTGAGCCTTTATGACCCAATCACTTTCTAGACAGAAATGCCTCTTAGAGTAAGACCTATGCATAATCCGCAAGTTCTACTCCAATATCTACCTTAGAGTAGCATATGTATATGAGGATTCATAAACACAAACGTTTATTTCAGCAACATAGATAATAATAAAATCCTGGCAAGAACCTAAATGTTCCTGTATGGGGACTGGTTAAATAATCTTAATATTTTTATTCTATGAAACACTATGAAAGTTAAGAAGAATGAGTCAGACCTATGTTTAGTAATAGTGATATAACTCTATGACAATGTACAATAAAAAATGAAAGTTATAAAATATATACAGTATGTAAACACACAGATGTATAAAAAAATGATAGAGTTGTTCTGGATCTGTATGACATTTATGTAAAAGGCATTAACAAAGGGTAGGGAACAAGTATTAAATGTGTAGTAGAGACAGTTATCTATGGGAATGGGAGGAATAAAAGTTGAAGGTAGCTTTCAAAGTTGGCTTGATTTCATCTCCATGTTTTAAATGTGTAAAAAATAGAATGCATTCATGAATTATTTGTGTAATGTAAAAAAAAGTTTCTTAAAAGAACATTATCCAGACATTGTGGGAAGCGTTTCATCGCTTATAGCCCAGCCACCAGCATTATGAGAATATAGCTTAAATGAAAAGAGCTAGATTTTGAAGATTATAGGATTCTAAAATGATTGGAAGCGGTGCGAAGAAGCTTTCCTGCAACTTTTAGCAGGAATTGGGGTTAGCAAGACAAGACCTCAGCGGTTCTCGGCTACTAAGAGGGTGCTTGCTAAGCCGGGTGTGAACTAGAAGAGACGTCTCTGTGGACAAGTCAACATCGAGCAGCTCTTCTCTTCCCCACGTGGTACAACTGTGCATCAGTAGTAGCTGCAGCATTGAAAATATAGTGAGGAAGAGCAAAGAAAAAAGATCCTTCTGGTTCCGGAAAATCTGAGAAAGAGAAAGATTTATCAGACTTTCAAAGCTATCCAGGCAAAGCAGGCACTTTGAAAAAGGAGCAGATGAAAGGAAAAGATCTCAGGTTTCAGCAACTGGAATGGTTCCTATATAATGTCTGGCAGCAGCAGCGTAACAGGGTGCACCTCAGATGACTACAAGTGAAACCTCGTGGTTTGGAAGTGCAAGGTGAACATTCTTCGGCCTTGCTGTAGCATCTGAAGAATTAATGGAGTAAGTTTAATGGTACGAAGGATCATTGCAAGGCTTTGCCTGAAGATTTTCAATGGTCTCTTTGTCAAAATGACCCCCCCAACCATAAAAACGCTGTGTATAGCGAAATGTACTTGGTCTGGGATTTCCAAATCTGATGTCTGTCAAGGAACTCATCTTGAAACTTGGACAAGCCAAGGTCAAGAATAAGATCGCTTTGACAGACTGCACAGTGATTGAGGAGTACGTGGGAAAGTTTGGTGTCATTTGCTTGGAAGACCTCTTTCATAAAATTGCCTTCCCAGGGAGGAACTTCCAGGTGACTTCAGGGGTCTTGTGCCCTTTCCACCTCTCAGTGGCCCCTCATGCTACCAAGAATAGAGTAGGCTTCCTCAAGGAGGCGGGCCCAGTGGCTATGGAGGTGGACATATCAATCAGCTCATCTGCCAGCTGAACTTAACCCAAAATATCTGAAAGCCCAAAGCATTGGAAGCATGTGTTTTTGTTTTTTTGAATTATCCAGTATTTTCAAAGAAGATTATTTGCTGCCATATCTACAGAAACTCAAGAGAAAGGGTCAGGGGAAAGATGGTGATGTTCCTGGCAGGCATTTCTCATCACAGCCCAGTTCCAAAGGAAAAGTCCACCGGGTTTTCGACATTGGCCACTGTTGTCATCTCTGAAATCAGCAAAGGAGTTAGGACATGGAAGAGGAGTGCTTCTTGGTCACATCTTTTCTCCAGGGGTTTAATGCTGATGAATAGATGCCCAAATCCAAGCATGAACACAAGACAGCACTGGACAAAGCCCAGAGGTGTAGTTGAACCTGGGGGTTGTTAAAGCCTTGTTTTGGAAAGAACTTGAAGTACAAGAGCACAAAAACAAAATGAAACAAAACAAAAGCACATTATCCGATTAAAAGCTAAATGTGTCTCTACTTTGACATAGTACCTTACACAAAGGGCTGGGAGAGAATATGCAGATATGCAAGAGAAGGCTGTCATTCTAGGCCAGCTCATATTCTATAAAGAAGGGTATGAGTAAGTTATTGATATTTAATTATAGGATAAAAGAAAAATTATAAAGAATAACAGGGTAGTAATGGAAGAAAACAGTAACATTGATCATGTTTTTATCAACAAAGAGTTAATTTAGTTAATAAGAAGAAACTTGTTCTTTTCAAGTCCAGCTAAATGGTCTTCAAATATTCACTGTATGAGCCCTGGCTGGTGTGGCTCAGTGGATTGAGCGCCAGCCTGGAGATCAAATATTCACTATATGATATTCTCTGAATAAAATTATAATGTTCAGGCTTTGGCTATTCTAAAGTATTTTATCTTTTCTTTTTATCATGTATGTTTTGACATAAGTGGAAATCAGAAGAAATGAGTGAAAAGCAGGATCAAAAAGAGGGGGTCATTTAGGCATATACTTAGAGGGAAAGAGTGAAATATACAAACACGCTAAACTGTTGTTAAGGAGCAGTGGTACCTTATTAAAATATTTATCTTTCTGAGCTCTCAGCAAATATGATGTCATTTCAAAGTGAAACCTTATTTAGGAAGAAGAGCTTCATGAATTCCATTTTATATAGAATATGATTCAGAGTGAAACTTTGTGAGGTTTATTAATGGGAAGTTATGTAGTGTGGAGGTTAAGATCATGGGATTAGTGCTTAGGCATATCTAAGTTTTGAAACCTGATTCTAGTATTTATAGGTTGTAAGATCTTGGGTAAGTTATTTAACCTGTCTACACCTCAGTTAACTCCTTTGTTAAATGAAATAATACTGCATATCTCACAGTCTGTTTTAAGTAGGTAATAAGTGAAGTAATGAAAGAAAAGTATTTGCTTAGTCATGCTCAGTAAACTGAAGAGGAATTATTTTTTTCTCCCTCTGGCGGAAGTTTATAAACATAGGCAAAGAATAAAATGATGGCCTTTTATTAGTGTTCTAAAAAACAAAGTATAGGTTATTTAGTTCTTTAGTTACCTGGTGACTATAGACACAAAAGATATGATAGTTTAATCACTACAGTGAGCTGTAAAATCACTACGGATTTTATTGTAGGTAAAAGCAGAACAATCAGACATTTTTCCTGGTTTAGCTGGGTGAAGAAGAAAGCGGGAGTATGAACATGGCCAGGGAGATGACTGGCGAAGAAGGTGATAGTGGGAAGATGATATGTGCTCGCTCTTCTTTCCACAGGGCTGTTTTCTGCTCCCAGATGATAACTGACTTTTATTAACAAGGATTGAGGGAGAAAATAGATCAAAGTAGGTAAAAGTGGGAAAAATATCTGCCAATGGTAAACTACTCCACAGCTGTGTGGTTCCTTTAGAACTTCCTCTTCCCTTATGGGCCTATCATAAGCTTTACCTAAAAAAAAAAATTCAGATTATGGTTTAATCCACCTCTCACAGTTATCTCTAAGATAGGAAATTCCACATGTTCTGGGTTCTCCTTTTTAAATAATTCTATAGTCAGAAAGGTTTCTCTTTTGTCTGATTCCTATTTCTCAACACATACCTACCACACCCTCCTCCCCAGCATGTACACACATGTTGCCTACATGCTTTTCCTCTGAATAACTGAAGGGGTACAATACTTTTCATTATTAAAATTTTTTCATTGATAGGCTGACTTCCACTGCTTTCTGTACTAGAAATGAAAAATATCCATTCATCACCCCTTGTCAATTAACTCCCCGTAGATTTGAATTTAAAGTCAATTGTCAAGACGACAGTTGAAATCCAAGTCAAAAACTCAGTATCATGTTTCTGGTCTTAATACCAACACTGACACACTAAGTCAATGCAAGTGTACATGAAAACTATTGGTTCTCAAAATGTCTTCATCTGATGGAGCAAATATCAGTATTGAGCAAAAGGACTTTATTTCCATCATACAGTTGTTTCATGGATACCTAACCAGAAGGTTTCAACCAGGTAGATACAACGTAATCAAACATCAAGTCAAAGGGTTTTTTTTTTTATTTCTTAATTTTTTAAAGTTAAACAATATCTTTGTTCTTATCAGTGTCATTTACTCAGGATTTAGCCAATGAAATTTGGAGTTTTTCTTTTCTATTAGTTGGCATTGTCATTACCAACTGCGTGACAATGAACCAAATGTAAGCATCTTTTATTTACTGTAGAAATATAACTTTTCAGATAAAAGTCTAGTTAAAAAAACTGACCACCTATATAGAAGGTTTTGAAAAGAAAAATGAACTATGTGTTATTAATATCCTCAAGTAGATTCTATACATAGAATTGTAAATGCTAACTTGCTATATAGTTTCTCTTTTGCCTTAATTTCCACATTTAATATTTAATATCAGTAAACATAGGTCATGTGGATGATATATTTATTTTATTACTTTTATACATTTTTTACAGCCTTATTTTATATAGTGATCTTTCATAATAATAAATTCCTTCTGGAAGTTGACAGGGTATCAGCTACATAATGAGGAAACATAATGAGTTCTGCAATTTTTTATTGCAAATGACTTTCCATTAAATGCAACAGGAAGTAGTATAAAATAGGAGCCACTTTCTCTCATCAACTTTCACAGACTGAAAGTATTGATGGTAAAGGTGTACGGTACCAAGCTAATATTTTAAGCCATAAGTTGTCCCTTTACTGAGAAGGACTTGTTTACTGGAATGAAACTAAATCTTAAACACATCAAGCCAACCATGTTTATAGATCTATCCACATCAGTTTTCTGTTAAAGACAGAATTCTTTCATGTATCTGTGCTATTTAATTTTCTTTATTTTGGATGCCACAGATGGCTTGATGTGAACAGGAAGATAGGGTGGGAAAAGAGATGTGGTAAGTTTATATACTTTTCCTTTTAAAGCACAATAGAAATTTGCATAAGCTGTTTATATATATCATAGAAATGTTTTGTAGAAAAATATGATATGTTCATTGTCATTCAGTTAATGTAAAAAGTGAGATTATCACTACTGAACTGAGAAACAATTTTTATTTGTCCCCATTTTTGAGATGTAGCCTCAGTGTTGCTATTGATGGTGACTTTATCAAATGATTTCCAGAGCATGACTTGGTAAGAGATCCCTTGTTGATAATGAATAATTTATACATAGATAATGTTCACAATTGTTAAAGAACTTCAAAAGCAATATAGATCAGTTTAATCCTAGTTAAGACTGTACTTGTTTGATTCTAATTTTAAACCCCTTTTTATTTTTAGAGAAGAATGTCAACATCCACTGCCATTTTATATGAAAACAGGTATAAAAAAGTTAAGGCTACAGAAATTGTCAGGATCAGAGCCAAAAATAGAACAGAATTTTGTCCTCCACGAAGTTCTCTAGATAAGTTTTCCCTCAGAAAAATTTCAGAAAAATGTAAGTAAACAGAATTTCCTCTTTTTCTTTAAGATTTACTTCAATACAAAATATTTATAAAAAGTCCATTGTGTGCAGTGAACTATTACTAAGTGTTTTGTGGAAAAGCATTTATATAAAAAATGAAAAAAATGACACAGAACAAAAACTAAAAATCAAAAACAATCTGCTAAATGAACTTCTGCTTCTAGTCAATGGAGCAACAGGGACCAGATTTACCCACCTGTCTAAAACAACTGTAAGAGCAACTAAATATATGGAATAACATTTTCCAGATATTGAACATCAAGCAGCAGAGGCTAGTGATCCCTGGGAAGGGGGAAACAAATGAGGGAAGCACGAAGACTGTCTCAGCTCAGTGTCTGAAGAGAGTTTCCAGCAATAGGGCAGGGCAGGGGAACCCAGGCTGAGTCTGGTCGGCTCTCTGAACTGAAGAGACGAAACTGGTCACCTGGGGAGGCAGAACACCTAAAGACTGCAGGCAGAATCCCTGCACAGAAAGAACTTCACAAAGCTCTGGGAATTCTCCAGAAGATCCCCTCAGGTCTTCAGTTGAGTGCCAATCAGTTTATTGACATAAAGAAACAAGAACCACGCAAAGGCCAGTCTCCAACGCTCACAGAGAGCTGAGATTCGTTCATGTTCCTACACATGGGCTTTTAGGCGTAAATCAATGTACATTAGACAGAGTACTCACAAAGTTATTAGTCAGGAGTGGGGTCAAATAAGCCCTAGACTAATAACTTCTCTCTAATCCCACCTCATAAAACAAAATGGAAAGCCTCAAATGGATATACTCTTTCCAAGTAACTTAACTATGACTAAGAACAAAGTTCAAGAATACTAATGTGAACACAAAAATATCCATTATCTACCCAACAAGGCAAAATCATAATGTCTGGCACCCAATCAAAAATTACAAGGCATATAAAGAAGCAGGGAAATATGACCTACAGCGAAAAGAAAAAGCAATAATAGAAACAATCCAAAATTGACACACAAAATAGAATTAGTAGGTGATGATATTATAAAAGTTGTTGTAGCTATATCCCATATGCTCATGAAAGTAGAGGAAAAGTTGAGCAAATCAAATAGAGACATGAAAGATATATAAAAGACCCAGATGAAAAATACAGTATCTGAGATGAAATGCACTGTACAGAATTAACAGTAGATTAAACCCTTACAAAATAAAACTGGTGAGATTGATGACATACCAATAGAACTATTCAAACTAAAACACAGAGGGAAAAAGACCAAAAACAAATGAACAGAGCATCAGTGATCTGTGGGACACCTTTAAGCAGCTTGGGCATATGTGTTCACTGGAATCCTCAAAGGGAAGACGGTGTGGGCAGAAAAATTATTTGAAGAAATGACTGAAATGTTTCTAACCCAAGAAGTTCAGTGGACCTCAAGTTTATGAAATATAAAGAAAACTACCCAAAGAAATCACAATAACATCACTTAAATCACTGGTAAAGAGAAAATCTCAACAGAGTAAAAGGCATAGTTTGTACATAGGACAAAGGACAGTAACTTTTTTAATTATTGGGAAAAATAGAATACTGTATACAAGTCCTCCTTTTTATTTAAGAAAAGGAATCTTTACTACATAGTTTGGAATCAGTCAGGAAGGCATGGGCCTTGTCTGGTCACTCCCTCCTCTTTCTTTCCAAATCTCTCTCTTCCTTTCTTTATTAATACCAAGTGGGGAAGATTTATCTTATGCATATGAATTAATTAGTAATGCTAAGGTCTGATTTGCAAAGAAAAATGTCTGCTCCTAGGTATCAAAGTGGTGCTTCAATTGTAACCTCTGGAGATTAACCATTTGTTCTCAGACATTATCTCCCTAAAGTTCTCATCTGCCATGTTTATTACTCTGCTTCTCTCCTCACCGTGGACCCCAAAGAGTGTCACACAAAAAGCTACTGAGAGGGTCAGTGTTTTTATAAACCTCCTCATGGCTCAGGAGTGGACCTTAAATTGTTGGGTAGGAGAGGGCAAAAAGATGCAGAAAGGCTTTACTTGTTTTAAAATTTTGTCTGGGGCTGCAACCGATAAAGAGAATAATCTAATCCAGGAAATCCAGAGAAATGTAAATGCTAAAGATTGTATTTCAACTGTTAGGATACTTTGATTTAAGGAATATTATTTTTGTTATTTGCCTGAGATTTATGGGCCAGTGTTAATTTTTGTAGCTTTTCTAACTCCTATGCAGTATAAAGAGAATTTTAAAAAGTGTCCCATTTGGCTTAAGTTTAAATTCTCAGTTCCCAAGGAAATTTTAAAGAAGGCAATGCCCCAGGAACATCTTAGAAATTTCCCTTTTTAGAAAACTCCACCCACCCTAAGTTCCAACAGTGATGCTTGAGTTATGTTAAATTAGAGTTTGACCCAAATCGAAAAAACTCAACTCATTTTAAAAGACAACTTAGCATTCATTATATTATCTACAGTTATTGAGTAATTCAGGAAGATAATAAATAATACATACTATGGATAGTATAATAAATGTCATGAAAATGTTACTGGAGATCTGATGAAAATGTACATTTTCTAATATAGTATGAGAAAATTCTAGACATGAAATCCCCTATGTTAGAAGTTATGAGTTTATTTTTTAATTATGTTGATCATCTAATCTTGAAAGTCCCATCTCTCATTTTATGAATCTGTACACAGAAACAATTCATACAAATATATTGAAATGTTTTAAACTATTTCTCATCTGTGTTTTTAAAGACAAAGCTTACTTGGGTGAATATATTATTACATATTGATAAGTCACAAAGATATATTTAAGTTTTAGGTTTCTTTAATTCCTTTTGATGTTTTTGCCAGGTGTTAAAAAATCATATTGAACAGAAGAGGGAGAATGTTGATTTTTTAAAAATGTATATTTAATGTAATTATAGTTGAATAGAAAGGTGTGTATTAATTTACTTATATATTTATGTAAAACATTTATTAAATGCCTGTTCTTGAACAAGCACTTTGTTAATGCTGTACCAATGAATGGCTGGCCAGATGGTCAGTAAATTTTTTTATTGGTCCCAAAACATTCAGAGTTGTCTCGTTTACTGGAAGAAGTCACAAGACACTGTTATGGAATATAAACACTTTGTAATACGAAACAGGGTATAATTAGGAGACTTAAAACACATGAAAAAGTTTTAAGGACATGCCAGAAACTTAAGAGAATAATATTTTTCCTTTAATTTAAAATTACTATGCTCTCCAAACACATGAAAGGAGGCTATAAAATTTGGATAACAATTCGGCATATATTTGAATGAATTGATCAGAGATGGGAAAAATTCATCAATAAACTTCCATACAGAGATTATTTGTGAGCAGAAATTTGAAGAAAATAAGTGGCATAGCTCAGGAGTGGAAGGCAGTAAAAATAAGCCTGTCCCCTGCGACAGTTCTGACGGCTGGAATCAGGGAGCCACACTGAATGGCAAGTCGGTTCACTTATCTGGAAAACAAAGCTAGTGTTGGGAAATGGTACAAACTGAAGTGAGATGGAGATGGGTGGGTAAAATGTTCTAAATTTTGGGTTGAGGAGTTTGCATTTAACAAGAAAGATTATTCAAAGTTTTATAGAATTTTAGAGCATGATAATCCTTTAGTCTTATACTTTTCTTTTGGAGAAAACTGACCACTGAGGCTATTCACTGTTAGTGCCATTGACACTTGGGGTTAGAACCCAATATTCCTTGTTTTTAGTGTCCTTTTTATATGCTCTGCTACTCTGCAAAATGGCGCCCCATTGACCAGGAGCAGGAGAAGAATATGAATACAGTGATAATTTGGAATACTTCGTTAGGAAATGTCTATTTTAAATACGAAGGAAGCAGTCGCTTCTCCTTCCCTCTGCCTCCCACTCCACAGCCTCTGATTTATGGCAGCCAGTCGTGCTCCAGCCATTTCATTGCCCAACCTCTCGCTTGGTGGATGTGGGTCTGTGGCACCGTTTCTGCTACACGACAGGAGCAGGATCACCAGCAGGCAGCTCAGGCTCCAAGCCCTTTTGCCATAGACCACTATACCACTTAAGCTTGGTCTCAGGCCAACTTTCTTTAAAGCCACCCAAAGATAAATGTTCCTTCGATCTCTGGAAACCTCAGCCCACTTATGCTGCTGTCCCACTGCCACAATGGGGATCCTCTTACTGTCACCACCCAAAATAATGAATGGAATCTCTGATGGAATTTACAGTTCCTATTCTATTATGAGCAGAAGGGGATTGGACCACAGAGTGTGAAGTTTTTTAAGGCGTTCATTTGATCCTGGCAGCTACTGATCTGTTTCTCAGAGTGCCTGTTAGCTGGAGGGGAAGAACGGAGCTAGCATAGTTAGAATCAGTTTCAACATTTCCTTCTCACTTCTCTAAGCATGGGCTGGGAAGCTAGTTCAGCCTCCACCACAGATTCACAAGGTCACTCCTCCAGCCCATCTAAATCTCATATTTTAAGGAGAGATGAAATGTGGTCATCCTGTAGACTCTCTTAGTGCCAAGGCACCACATATACCCTCTAGAATAGAGGGTATATCAATAGGAAAAGTCAAAGATCCCTTTTCCTCAGTTCTCTCTTTAACCAGACTTGACACTGTCTAAGGTATGTAACTCCTGTCCCTAGGACCTTTTGTCCAAAAGGACAGATAGCCATTCCTAGGGATGTTAAAGTCTCTCTGGACACTTTTAACCTTCTGAATTTATGCTTATTAAATTTCATGGTTGGAAAGCTTTAGAAACATCAAGAAATTTAATATTTATTATGGATATCTTGCTTTACCAAATAGACTTGAAAAGCCATCCATTTCTAGTGTCAAACTGTCTAGTTATTCCTGTTGCCTCAGCTGACCTCATTGTGGTAGACTGAAGGCTGGCCTCCAAAAAGACCTGTCCATGTCCTAACCTTGGTGCCCATGACTGCGACCTTATTTGGAAAAATTGCCCTTGCAGATGTAATTAAGATCAGGAGCTCCAGATGAGAGCATACCGAATTAATTGGGTAGACCCTAAATCCAGTATGTGTCTTTATAAGAAAAGAAGGATACAGACAGTAGGGAAGAAACAGAGAGATTGTGTGAGGGTGAAGGCAGAGATTGGAGTTATGCAATGACAAGCCAGGTGGCACCAATGATTACCCAGGGCACCAAAAGCTTAAGTGGCAAAATAGGATCCTCCCCTAGAGCCATCAGAGGAAGCACTGCCCCACCAACACATTGATTTTGAAGTTCTGGCTTTCAGAACTGTGAGAAAATAAAAGTCTACTGGTCCAAGTCACCAAGTTCGTGGTCATTTGTTATGACAACACTAGGAAAACTGATATACTGGCATACAGAGACATGGAGAGGGCTGGTGGTGACAGATGCCTGCCTTTCTCGCCCAGGTCTCAATGAACCTGGCCCTAAAGAGAGCAAAGGATGTCATTTGAAACCTTGCAGCCACATACCTCCCACCGTTCTTGGTCTCACCTCAAAATACAATCTCCTGCATTTACTCTTCCCCATACTTTAATCCCTAGTGGATGTGTACTACTTCTGCTTCAACAAAGCTCCCATTTTTCCACTTCCTCCAAACAGAATGGGCTATGTAATTTGTGGGGCCCAATGCAAGTTGAAAATATGGCATCATTTGTTGACTGTTATTAAGAATCTCAAGGTAGGGACAACAGTGTGTTAAGCCAAGCATGGGGTCTTCTTAAAAGAAGTGCCTTGTCTTACCCTACTGGTTGTACACCCATGAGGCCAGCTTGCCTCCAAAATGTATCCACTATGACCTTGAAGAATACTTATTCAATATTGAAATGTCCCACCTTTATAACCCACTCATACTATGCTTCTGGCATTAGGCGAAAATCAACTTTCTCCTGGGAATAGTACTTCTCCTCAGTACGGAATGCTCATTATCTCACTCTAGGACCATGGGAGTCAGTAATCTTGTAGCTCTCCAGTATTACTTCTGAACTGTGTACCCTGTCTTACCTACGGGTCGTTGATCCATTTAGGCTCTTGCTCCGTGTATATGTACCTTCTGCCCCAACTCTACACAGCTATCCACTCAGTTCCAGATCACTCTACCATATTAACGGACATCTTTGGTATCTTTATTGCTATGACCTCACTGTTAGTGGCTTCAGTGTTCATGTGAATAGTCTTTTTATTATCTTAGTATCCAATTTCTTGATCTTTGTTTTATATTAGTCAACACCACCCACAGTTCATCCATAAACCATGCCATCATTTTGCTACTAAAACGTCAAGAAATCTATCCCACCTTGACTACAACTTCTAATTTTTCTCTCTCATATGATCAAAATTTGTAGTTAACTTCTTCTTCTCTCCCCTTTTGTTTTCACTATTTTCCTACGTAACAATAACATGATGGCGCTGTCAGTTAACCAGTCCCTTAAAAATGGCAGCCAAGCTTTCTCCTTGTATTTCCATCAAATCACTTGACAAAACCCCAAAGTTGGATTAGTTAAACTTTCTGTATTTAGAGTCTTATATTTTACACAAATTCACGTGACTGTGTGGAACTACTGCTACCACCAATGAGTCAGAGGTACTTCTTTGGACTTATGTTCAGGTTCTCTTTACCACTCCCAACAAGATCTATTGCAAACCTTTAGGTTGCTTACCTGATTGCATCATATCCCTTACTTCTTAGTAGAAATGAGAGACAATCAGAAACCTTCAATCTGCCCGGACTGATGTGGCTCAGTTGGGTGGGCCTCTTCCCGGAAAGTGAAGGGTCAGGTTGTTGGTTTGATTCCCAGTAGAGGCACATGCCTGGGTTGCAGGTTCGGGAGGGGGGCTCTGGGTGGTATGAAATCAGTGTTTCTCTCTCATATTGATGTTTTGCTTCCTCTCTCTCTCTAAACAAATAACATCTGAAAAAGAAAACCAAAAAACTTCAGTCATCTATGAATACCCAAAAACGTTATATAAATAGTGTTTCCTCAAGTCATTATTTTGTCTTAAGTGAAGGAAATGAGCTAATAGTTATTCACTTAAAAATTTCTTATTAAGCACTTAATTTTTACTCTAGGTACCGAATATAAAGCCTTCATGCAGCATATATTCACATGGCTCTGAAGATTTCAAATATGTAACTTAAAACTATATCAACGATCTTATCAAATTTACCCCAAAATATAGGCTTTACAAAACAAATTTTTGTGAGCACAAAATCACAGAATCATCAAAATCCAGTCATGGTAGTATAACTCATAAATTCAAATATTTTAGTATCACTCTCTTCTATAAGCTCCCTAAAATAAATAGACCTTAGAGTAATTTACCTTAGATAATAATATTATATATTATTATATAATAAAATAATAATATGTCTTAGAAATATATTTGATAATGCCCAATAAGTTTTGAAGTCACACTAAAAATCTAAGTAACTCTTAATTTCTTTAATTAATATCTGTATGACCACACAAATAGCTATGTTTGTAGAAAATAAAATGTACTGGTTGGCATTTAGAAAAATCAGAAGATTTATCAACATGGTATAAGTTTTAAAATGTCAATCAACCTTAAAGTCAGAAAGATCTAAGTTCAAAAACTAATTTGGAGTTTTCCTAGCTATTTCAACCTTATTCAGGTAATATAACCTTGATGGGCCTCAATTTATTACGTGAAAATAGAGATAATTATTAGTACATTGTGGGGATGGGGAATATTATGTAATTTAAAGAACTTGATTTTAGCACCATCAAAATTTTATATAAAATATTTCCGTAATTATATTTTCATATCTCACATAGCCATTTTCTAAAAAAGAATTTGAACGTAGTTAGTAGGGAAGTTGCAGGTATCGTAGACCCTGAGTAGGAAACCAGGATAGTATCAATGAGCATAGAGTGTTAAGAAGAATTTGAACACTAATAATCACTTTCAGGAAACCAGAGATCTCATGAATTCAGTAAAGACAAACCACCTTGCCAGGAAGCAAAGAGCACCTTAAATTTTGCAGTAGGATCTCATCCATTTAATATGAGTTTTAAAGGTCACAGTGAAATCTGGATATGCATTGTTTTCTGCTTTGCTTTGCCCAAAAGTTGTCGACATTGCATATTGCTTCCTAATCTGTTAATAAGTGTAAAAACCCAGATTCCGGGTGCAAATGAGCAAACCATTAAATTCCTACCTTCTCCAAATAGCTGCCATTAGATCAAAGGTCAACCTTGTGACTCTTAGAGCAGAAAGCCTCGGAGTAAGCACACATAGGTCGGGAGGGCAAGTTGCAGCGTCTGGGAGCAGAGAGGGGAGCGAAATTCCCTGTCACATCGAGCAAATTCTTATCAGAACCTGAATAGTCACCCAGGGAAACTGTAAAGGGCGGGCGGACAGGGAGGACACTGGTTCTGTGATGAGCAAGGATAATTAGTTGTCTGTTAACGCTCACGAAGGGAAAAAGAGTCCTGCCCAAGGCGCCAACGGTAAAAGATACCGTGGCGCTTGCGAAGAGAGTTCCCCCGCGACCCAGGCTGCGGGGAGCCGGACACTAAGCTTTGGTAGCTAGGGGGCGGGTCCCGGCAGCCGTTTCCTCCGCCCCCAGAACCGCCGCCACCGCTTGGCTGCACCTCAGTTCAGACACCGCCGCATCCCTCTGGACTGTAGAGGCGGCAGCGAGCTAGAGCCTGAGTCTCAGCTGCCGGCCACAGAGAAGCTGGGCGAGCCCCGGCGCAGGGGACACCTGGCTCAGGCACGGCGGGACCTCTGCGCGCGGCTGGTAGGTACCTGGTGGAGGGGCTGCGGGAGTCAGTGTCTCTGGTGCGACGATGGAGGGAAAGGACTTGGGCGGTCGGGGGAGACTGAGCCAGAGAAAATGTGGTACCTGCAACTTTCCCATGTTCCACCCGATCAGCACAGGGTGGAGGGGAGCGGTTCAAAACGGATACCCCCTTCACTAGGGCGACCGCATCATTCACATGCAAACTATGGTACTTTTAGAATGAACAGGGGCGCTCTGGTCAACGGATGTAACCAGGGAGGTCTAGCACCTGCTTTTTGCCCACTCTGACCAGAAGGTGGACATTGGTGACCTGTCATAAGTTGCAGAGCCCTTGCCTCTCACGCAGGCAGTGCCACGTCGTTTTGCTTGGGTTACGCGTTCCCAGGCAGCTGCTCGCGACCACGGGGTCAGCAGAGACCTGAGTTCTTACCGGCTCTGCCAGCGTCGAGCTGCGTGGTTTTAGCCAGGTCACCTCACCTCACCTCACCGGTACCGTCTTCTTCTTTTTCTTCTTTTTTTTAAAAATAAAATATGGGGATGATTAGATCGGATTATCCCAAGGGTCCCCGACAGCTATTGGATTTTACCCGAGCCTAGAACCCTGGCTGTCACCAGGGAAACATCCGAATGTAACGTGGTCTCGGGGACTTAGAGGGTGGAGGGCGTGAGTCCTGACCTGTGCTGCTGCTGCAAGCCCCTGCGGAAGCTCCCGAAAGTGCTTTCTGAGTGGGGGCTGAGGTGCGGGGAATGAATCTTCGTTACCAGCTGTCCTGGCTCAGGTTGGCCAAGTCCTTGCTGAGTGATGCTGAAACTGACCGCCCAGTCCCATCTTCTCAGAGCTTATCCTACGCAGGGCAGGCCAACTCGGTCCTTTTGGAAAAGCTCTTGGCCTGAGTGGGGGCTCACGGGAGATACTTAGAAAAACATTAAGAAACAAAAAAACTGCAGGTGGTGTTATTAGTCAGTCTTGTACGGGGCTGGAAAGTGAAGATTAGAGGCTGATGATCATTTAAACATTCACCCGGGGGTGGGGGGGGGGGGAGAAACAAACCTAAAGCTCATATTAATGATTTGGATATTGAAAAAGTATTGGATTAGATTTATTTTGATTATTGCATTTCTCTTTGTATACAGTAGATTCAAAATCCAAGATACCTTTCTTCTTTATTGACACTGCTACAGGTTAAATTTTTTTTACGGGATTTAATATTCGAAAGCTGAGAATTTAGATTATTAAAATACGATCTGACGACCATAAACTCACAGGAATGGGGTAGGTTTTGAATTAAAGTTGGTTAAGACCAGCATTTTAAAAACCCTCTTTCTTTCCTGTTAGCACGTCCCCTGCTGGTCATGTTCCTCCACCAACACTATCTTTAATAAGTTTATTTTCAAAATAGGTGTTTTGGAAGATCAAATGATTCAATTTTGAAGGAAAGTATACTTTGGGAAAAAATTTTTTTTTGAAAAATGTTTTTAGTAATTGACTTTTTGGTCTTGTTTTTACCAGAACTTCTTCAACAAAATATCAAAAGCTAATGGAGAACCTTATGCAAGATACTTAAAAATGTGTGAAATATCATTTTTGTCAAATAATTTTCTCTGCTCTTTAGCTATTTTTAAATTAGAAATTTAAATTAGAAATTTTTAGAAATTTACCCCTTTCAATAATTTTTAAAATTTTTTACCGAGTTGTAAAACCATCACCATAATTCAGTTTTAGAACATGGTCAAAGTCCTATACCACTGAACCACGTGCATGTCTAAACAAGGTAATTTCAGGTTTTCCATTAATTTATACTGTATGGATGTGACAGTGTGGAAATGGGGCCAGTTGATCACATACAGGGGATGCAGTTTTTATTCATTTTCCTCAGTGAGCAGTGGGTGAACATTTTTTGGGGAAAGAGGAATATTTTCCTTATAAGATAGACCTGTGTCAGCTTTCTGAGATGTTTGTGATTTTTGCCAAATAATATTAAACTTCATGTAAAACCCAGCATAGGTAAGTCCAAGTTTTGGGTTCTAGGATGAATGTTTTGAAAGAAAATATAAACCTTTCAGTTTTAACTACAAAATGGGAGGAAACAGAATATATTTTACTCATTCATTTTTTTTAATGCCAAGTTTTTGAAAAGTGTCTTAATGTATTTTCTCTTAATGTAATTAATGTATTAATTATAACATGCTCTGCTCATACATAGCTTTTCAAAAACAAAAGTGACATATCATATATATGCTCTATGTTCCATTTAATAAATCATCTTAATATATCTTTCCTAGAAAATAATTACACTTTTTAATGGCTGTATAATGTTCTATCAAATTTTAAACTTATTGGTAAGTATGCACGATTTCCCAAAATTTGATTTTATAAACAATATCATAGTAGACATCTCAATTTATAATCTTAATATACCATACACACTTACTTGATTAATTCCTTTAAATAAATTTCCATAGAATTCCTAGGCAAGAGCATATTCACTTTTTAAAGATTTTTGATAGATTCTAAAAATGTTTTTCAGAAATCCTGTAGCAATTTCTACTCAAAATAACATTTTTACTAACATATGGCTTCAAAAATTTGAAATTTAGAAATCAGTGAGAAATTATAACTCATATTTGTATTTCTTTGATTGCTAGTGAGGCTGAATATTTTTAGTTGGCCAAAATGTTTAACAGATATTTTGAATTTATTTTTATGAATTGCTTTTTTGTATATTTTTGTCTATTTTTAATCTTTTTTGTTTGTTTCAAGAGCTTTATATTCATGAGGATATTAATTCTGTGTAACTGTTATGTTGCAATTTTTGAATCATTTTCTTTTTTTTCTTTTTTTCTTTTTTTTTTTGGCTAATAACTAGTTGGTGAACATTGCTTTGTAGAATACTTACATTTTATGGGTGTCAAAGCTGCGATCGATTTCTTCTCTCAGTCTGATTTTGTTACTCTTTAGAGAACTTTCCCACTTGTAAAAACATCTACCTACTTTTTTTTAGTACTTTTGATGTCTTTTCATATTTAAAATTTTTATCCTTTGGAAGTTATTTTAATAGGGCATCTAACTTTATAATTGTTATTTTATAATGACTAGTCTCTTCTCAAATCCATTTGTTCTGTAACTGATTCCCCACTGATTTGAAATGCTATCCTGTGCACCGCCCGACTCCACCTCCTTGGAGCCAAACTTCCTTATAGCTGCCCCTACCATTGTGAAGTCTCATAGACTTTCCACCCACACGCTCGTCTGGCTGCCTACACCTGACACCTGACACCTGACTGCAGCCTCTCTGGTTGCCTCCCTAAGCTGCCGTGAGACACACCTGTCACTCATACCTCACCCAGAGGTAAAAAGTATCCATGTCCCACATCGAGAGCTGTGGGCTTTTCCCAGATTCCCACATTACCAGTTTGGAAATGTATCATTTTTGTTAGCCCTGAAAAACAAACTTTTCTAATGCTTTAATTCTCTGTTTTTATCATTTGTCTACTTATTTTTTCTCTCTGCCTTGAAATTTTATTATGTTTTGTGCTACCTCTTTCTAACCTAATTTCTTTTTATTGTTTCTTCAAAATCATTCCAGAGTGCTCTCTGGAACACCTATTCAATCACAATACACTCCTCTTAATCTTCACTTTTTTCCTTAGCCCTGAAACTTAATTCTCCCCTGGGTATTGTAGTTCATGAATCTTAGGGTAGGGAGGTGGGACACATGCCTATTATCCCACCTCTAGACCATTATTTCTCCATTGTCTTATACTCACCCCTGGTCCTCTCTCCTCTACCGTTGCTCATTCCTATCATCTGCTCACTATCCCAACAAACCTCTCCTTCGTTGAACACTCCAGCAACCGATGTACAGTCATCTTCTCCTGTCGTCAATCTGGGTGACTTCATATCTACATCCAACACCACAACTTCTCAGTTTCTGACCTCCATAATTCAAGCAGCAACCTTCTCTTTTGCTCCTAACCCAACCATTTTGTAACCACAGCCTGGGCTTGCTATCATGTGAAATTATTCCTTCCTAAAATTTCAAATTCAGAAACTCTCTGGGCATAGCATCCTATATATTTTTTTACATTAATCCAGAAATTCACACCTATGCTTGTTCATTGGGATGGCCAATAATTTGACCCATCTGTTTACATTCTCCATGCTCTTATTGCTCGGAGTCAGACATTTCGCAGTGCCTTCCATTTCCATCATCGCCCATCAGTGGAGAACCTAATTCTGTGTGCTTCTTGCTATACTCTTACCACTCCCTCTCCTACAGCTACAACAACCTCAGTCTCACTACCATCTGCTTTGAGTCCTCCATGACCTTATGACCCCTATCTTGTTTATGCAAATTATTGCAAAATCCTTATACTTCCAAGTAGCATGATCAGCTGTTCTGGTTTCTTGGGACTGAGGGGTTTCTCAGAATGCCACAAGGAGTAAGTCCTTGACATAAAGACTTCAAATTTTTGAAATTCGTTATTTTCTTTTTACACATCATCTCTCTTCATCTTCACTTGCAAGCTATAAGCTCTTAGTTCATGTGAAGTACAGCAGATCCTTGAATAATGTCATTTTGTTATACTATTGGTGAGATGTTATAGGAACTTAATTTTTACTTATATCATTTAGCCTATGGTAAAATTAGTTTCATTTGTATGATGTTTTGCTTAAAGTCTAAGAACCTATCAATGATGCCAAGTGAGGACTTACTGTATGTAATTGTTCTTACTGTTCCCTCTTGTTCTCTTTCTATATGACACTTTTAATCTGGTGGGGGTTGAGAAACTCAGATAACCAAGTATATTAGTTAGGAATATTACTGTTGCCCATGGCAGAAAATCAACATCAAGTTGGCTTGAGAAGACAGGGAGAATTTCTCATATTTATATAACCCAGACGTTAGTCACAGGTTGACCTAGAACTCAAATTATTTTTTAAGGACCCAATTTTCTTGTACTTCTTAGCTATATTCTGTTTCAACTTGACTTTATTCTCAGTCTCTGCTCAGTGACAAAATAGCTATCACCAGTTCCAGGTATAACTTCTCAAGTTTAAATTAGGAAAAAAAAAGCATCTTTACCTAGTAGGTTTGCACCAGTCCTAAGGTGGACTAACTTATATCATGAGCCTAGTCTTTAAACATTTGCTGGGTTAGAAAAGTGTCATAAGCTTGCTGGAGTGGGTTTGAGTCACATACCACTTCTGACCTGTCACAGTGGCTAGGGGCCACTATAGGAGCTCTGATTTGTCAAGTCTGGCTCTTAGCTTCATTCTTGGGAACAACTGAATCACGTGGAGTGAACGTAGGATGGAAGGTCCCTCAAAGGGGAAATGGGTGATGAGCAAGCAAAATTTTTACTACCCTTCAAACTAGTGACAAACAGGTTAAAAACAAAACAGAGGCATAAATAGGCCCTGATTAAACCTGTAGCAATGCCTTATGAGTAAAGAAGGTGAACACGATTAGTGTACAGGTTTTATAATACTTATTTTAACTGAACAGAGGTATTTTTTTAAATGTCCTGATTCTTGACTATATTCTTTGTAGTTAAGTTGCAAAATAAATAAGCTTTATATAAATAAATTCGGTTCAATATAATTCTCTTTAATCATTACTAATGGATTTTTAAAAAATTCTGCCTGTTTAAATAATATTTTGAAGATAAATAATAATAAGAAAGAAGGTAATCTTTCTTCTTTGCATAAATATTTTTGCAGCTAACATTTAAAAAACATATCAACAGATGATTTGAATGGTAATAGTAGAACAAATAACTAAAGTAGAAATTAAAAAGCTTGTCATGGGGCCAACTCGGCTTTTAGTTAGTCATGTGGACCTGAAGAAGTTTCCTAATCTCTTGAGATTTCAGCTTTTTGTCAACACAATTACACCAATATAAATATGATTTCAGTTCTTCATCATTAAATCAGTGCATTGAAAAAAAAAGCCTGTATTATTCTAAATAGAGTCTGTAATTCCATATTTTAGTGCTATGTGTGCTCAATTATGTTCAGGTTTATTTCTGTGGATGGTTAATGATGTCTTTTAGTTAAGTTTTCAATGAATTTTAGAACTCAATACATACATCTCTGAGATGAATAGTTGACAAAATCAAATAAACAAGTATTATGGGGGTGGGCAGGGTAGGGGAGAGTAATAGGGGGAGAATGGGGACAACTGTAACTGAACAACAAAAAAATAAATTTTTCTTTTCTCCTAAAGAAAAATAAAATAAAAGCACCCTTCTGGATTCAGGTACTCGTGTTAGTGATATGCTGCATACAAGAATGAGTGAGACTCCATTCTTTCTATAGGAAGCTTAGACTTCCATCTGTTTGGAGGAGATGAAAGAAGATAATACACATGATAATGTTTCTGCCAGGCTGACTGTAATAGGTGCCACAAAAGAAGTAAAGAGTGCTGTGGGGCTTCAAAGAAGAGAAAGGTAAACTTTGAAATTCATCAGAAAGACTGTATAGAGGAGGTAGTAATTGGGATGGTCTTTAAGGAACTGATGGAATTTCAAAGAGTAGACAAAACATTCCTGATTGGAAGAACAGTATAAACAAACATACAAATACAGTAAAGGAGGAAATAGAGTTATGTAGAATTTTAGGGAGTGGGAAAAGGTACAGGTAGGAAGAAACATTGGAGCTGTAGAGAAGAATCTTAAATAATGGGAGGAAGACTATAGTGTTAAATTTGTAGCTAATTTGCATCCTTGAATAATTTCGAGTAAGGAGTCACATAATCAGTGGTGTACGTTATCAGCCAAAGTTATTTTTACAACTTGTTTACATATAAATAAACACAAGAGTTGTATACATTTTTTGCTGGTCTTGTTTATTGCATTATTTCCTATTTCATTAACTTCTACTCATATCTAGCATTTTCTTCCTTCAGCTTTCTTATTTTTAATTTTATTTTTCAATTACAGTTTATACTTAGTATTATTTGTATCAGTTTCAGGTATATAGCATAGTAGTTAGACAATCATCTACTTTACAAAGTGTGCCCACAACATTTACAGTACCGGCTTGGGATTATAATTAAATCATATGTAGCAGCCTATGTGGCTGGAAGTTCCACGGGGAGTAGTTTCAGAAGTACCTTGCATGTCATGCTAAATAGCTTAAATGTGACTATTTTGAATTAGTGGAAAAGTGGAATCTTATTTGCACCGTGGTGTACTGGCTGCAAGTCTATGGATCATATACCTCTTCCTTTACAACAGAGAGGTTAGGGGCGGCCGGGGGAGGTAAGGCAAGTCTGGACTTAGGTTTTAACATTCGGGTAAGTTTTTAGATTGGTTGACTGAGTTGTTGCCTTTGTCCTAAGAGGCAGGTCAGATATGGGTGGAAAAATTAACATAAATTTGGTGAGTTTGGTAAGATTCTAGAACTACGGAGACATTGAGAGTGAAGATGTAAATGTGGGTTTAACTATAGATAAGATTTGGAGGTCTTTCCTGGAAATTACTATACTTTAATAGAGTTCTGTGTTAAAATATTTTTGGAACAGGCTTGCCGTAAGAGTAATGTGGTCTAATTCTTATGTTTTTCCCTTTTTTTTTTCTGTCTCTTAACAGACAGTATCTAAATAGCAAAATTCTTTAAAATTATGAAAGCTTTGAAAGTCCTATTTTCGACATGATTTTAAAAGGAATGGCCTCCTTTAATATGTGCATGTGCTTTTTTTAACATGCTTTTTTTTTGCTGTAGATTTTGGCTGTAATGCATTAATTTTCTGTCAGTTTCTCTAAAGATCCAAAGACAGAGTTTAAATTAAGAATACTTTCAAGGGTACCCTTCAGGGTAGGAACTAGCTCTGCTCTGATTTTTATTTAGCGACAGTTGGAGAGCATTACGAGAAATGTGTATAAATTATGTAACTAGTCACTTATGGCCCCTGGCCTCCTGTTAACCTGGCCCTCTGGAGAGGCAGTGCTCTGGGAGCAGCTGGGTCAGACTCAGTGCTGTTGCCTGGCAGTCCCCGAGGAGCAGTCATAAGGGGTTGTTGCTGAGCAACCTGGGGCTCAGTGAGGTGGTGCATCACCCCCACGGAGTTTCACAGAAGTTGTGGTCCTCCACCATGGGAGACGCAGTACAACCTGGCAGGAGGATAAGCCTCCCTCAGGGGCACAAGGGTTGCTGGCAGTAAGCATTTAGCCTTAGAATCAAAGGTGATAACTTACGTTCTATGAACCTGCAGGCAGTGTATGAAATTATTGATGTAAACTCAATTAAACATGAACTGGGCATGAGGCAGGTAGTTGTGACAGCTAGAGTTTTCATTTCAAGTACTTTCATTCCAGTTTCTTTCTCCTTCAGCCTTAGTTGCAAGGTAAATTTTCCGGGTCAATGGAAAGTAATTTTTCTTTATGCCAAAATATGTAACTTTTCCTGTTAACATTGTTTAGCCAGAGCAAATATTTACCTTTGAGAAAAGCCAGCAAGCTAACTCTGGTCTTGTCAAGTGGGCCCGAAATGGCAAAGTAGGACTGAATATCAGTGCAAGAACTTGCTACTAATATTTGAGATACTGCTTTGAAATTTTTTCTGTGTAAAAAAGTCAAGAGTACCTTGGCTAGGTGGCTAAGTTGGCTGGAGCATTGTGCAATACACCATAAAGGTTGCAGGTTTGATTCCTGTCAGGGAACATACCTAGTTTGTGGGTTCAATTCCCGGTCGGGGTGCACAAGAGAGGCAACCAATCGATGTTTCTTTCTCTTCCTCCCTTGCTCCCTCCCTCTCCCCCTCTCTAAAAATAAATGAAAACATCCTTGGGTGAGGACTAAAAATAAATAAATAAATAAAAATATCAGGAGATGACTCACCAGGCCTACGTCTTATTTTATTTTTAATATTTAACACAGTCCGTTAATGACCCTTCAGGTGAGTTGATAAAATGTCGAAACTAACCAGCTCTTGTAAGAAGGCTTAAGCTCTGCTTTTAGGACTTAGGTTGCCGGTGTTGAGCAATGGTTTCTCCTGAAGATCTTAGGCACATATTTGAACAGCCAAAATTGAGCTCTTTCAGTATCTTACAATAACACACAGTTGCATCTGAGACTAAAGTATAAAGTAGAGAAACATGCAACTGTTGGATTTGAGAAATAATTAACATTGGCTAACTAGAGAGAAGTGATATAAGCCATTCTTATCTTCTTCCCTCCAACTGCCTTTTCATCCAGCACTTCTGGCCTCACGCGGTAACTGCCTACTGATCCAAGGAAGCATAGCTTTGCCCTGAGTACAAGGGGGAAGCTGCTTTGTTGGCGCTGGGGTCTAGACTCTTTTATAGGGACCTATATTCTTTAATAAAAGAGACCCTTAAAATTTTTCTCAGGAATTACATACATGTTTTTGTTTTGCACACACATACATGCATACCCACTAATGTGTCTAAGCCATTCAATTAGAGTATACTCCTGAGATATATCAATAGTAACAGAAAATTTAAATGTTTTTCTAAGATGCCTTATTCAAAGCTACTTAATGTTTAAAAGTGATCTATTTTACTATTTTTATGATATATATCATTGGCAGGAGCATTCTATTTATTCTTGTTATTTAAGAGTATTAATAAATCTAAAACATAGTAAGTACAGTATGTGCCAGACATTGTTCTATATGACTTAAATTATGTCATTTAAGTCTCCCAGCAACTCTGTGTAATACGTACTGTTATAGATATTTTACATATGGGTAAGTCTAGTCCTGCCCAGAAAAGTTAAGTAATCAAACCAAATATATATAGCAAAGGATTTATAATCAGAAATGGACATAAATTTCAAATACTTTTTTGAGAAACAGGTTCTTATATTCTAATGATATATATCCATATATTCTCTATAGATCATATTATTTTGTATACAGGAATGTCCAACAGTAGCTTTGTAGTTGTGAGTACATGAAATATAATCTTTATTTATTATGGTATTATTTATTATTATTAACCTACATTTGCCCATCCCTACACACACATATATACACACACATATATATGCACACATGGCATATATGTGATAATGATATATGTAAGTGACATTCATTTGTGGAGGTGAATATGAATATATATAGATCTGATTATACTCACTTGTGTGTATATACTACATATACTCTATACTGCATATATACAGAGTCGGGCAAAAGTAGGCATGCAGTTGTTTGTATAGAAAATAATACAGTAATTAATAAATAATAATACAAGAATAACCTGCATTTCACATACTCAGGGCTGTTACCCTACTTTTGCCCCACTCTGTATATATACCTTTTACTGTATACTGTATATATATGTACACCTATATATTCATATTCACCTATACAAATTGTGTGTCCTTTAAAACTTAGGCTATATTCATGTTTCAATCTTAATATTTCACAAAAACCTTTATGCTGGTAGGATTCATATTTGAGGACATGCCTATCTCTTAGTGCTGAGCCCTCACACCTGGAGTGAAAGACTTGCTCCCCTGTTGCAGGTCAGAGGGCAGATCAGAGAACACAGAGTAAGCCACAGCCTGTGTAAAAGCACCAACTTTCTCCTCCCACTCTCGGATTTCCATGAGAACAAAGCTCCTAGGGAACAGGAAAGAATGAAAAACATTAGATTTGGTTTAGGCTCATTGCCTGGTTTTCTCAAAATAGTACAACTTTCCTATTAACCCACTGTGATTTCATTTAGACATGACAATGGATTTATTTTCATGTTTTATCAGAATATTTTTACTTTCATGTCAACTTTTAAATTATATCACTAGAGAATAATGTCTTAATTAAAGTTTGTCTTTTCTTATGAAGTGATTTCACGCAAATCATTTTATCAAAAACATTTATATTTCTACATAAACAACTACAATCTCCATACTAAGAAAAATAGCAAGTAAAATTATCAACATTAATTTTGTATTTAAGGAAAATTAAAAACTAGCCCATAAGACAATTTATTGAATCTATTTCAGGTAGAGTGTATAGTAATTTATGAACATAATCTATTGTAATCCTCGTCGTAACTCTTTGTGGGGAATGCAAGGAAGGGATGGCTATTGTTCCCTGTGATAAAAGTGCACCTTCCCAACTGCACACATTTAGCTACTGGGTGGTAAAGTTAGAATTTGAGCCAAATTTTGTGTGTTGCTTAAGCCTATGTCCTTGATCAGCCTGGAGAGGAAAATTGGGCAGGAGCTAAAATACTCTGTTTAGATGAGTAAACTATCTTGTTTTCATCAGGTATTTATAATTAGTGATGGAAAATGTGCATTTTTAAGGAACATGTTATTCCATACTCTATAAAATCTACAGAGATGAAACATTTTACTGATTTATTTAATGAAAAATATAATATTAAAAACAATTTAAAAAACTAATAAAAGTAGCACAAAAAGAAAATTACAAAATTTAATTGAAATGCTAGATACAGGAATATAGAAATCAACAAAATAGAATAATACAAAAATGGTGTATATTCTAGGCATGTACAAATATTTCAATATTTTGAAATTTATTAAAATAATTTTATAGTCATAGACTAAAGAACAAAACCCTTATATTTTTACTTTTTAGCAATTCCAAATGACATTGATAAAATACAACTATTTCTTTTAAGAAAATACACATATAATATAGTAATTTAGGAAGAGAGAAATGTTATTAAATTGTGAAAAATTAATTTCAAGAAAACAGAAAAATGTTAGAGACTTATTATATGCCCAACTTCATCATTTATAGTTAATATCATTTTATAAATTCCAACCAATGCAATTAATTTTAAAAGACTAACATTTTTTAAAGTGTTGTTATATATGTTAGAAACAGCTCTAAATACTTTACAAATATTAACCCATTTAATCTTCACAACAATACTAGGAGATATAGACTACCGACATCCGCATTTTACAAATTAAAGGCTGAGTATCAAAGAAACTGAATAACATGGCCAAGGTCATACATCGAATAAGTGGTAGAGCTGAATTAAAACTTAAGTGACTTAACTCATGAGTCTTTAATATTTGACAGCATTGTACACTGCCTCTCAAAAGTTACACTTATTAGAAAAGAGGTGACATCTTTTTTCTTTAAAAAATTATTTTTTACTAAAAATCCCAAGAAAATCAACTGAAGAACTATTACAATAAGAGACTTCAGTTAAGTGGCCATACAAAAGATAAATGTGTGTAAATCAATTCACTTTCCTATAATAGCTACAAATTGAAATCATGATGAAAAAAACCCATTTATTATAGCAATGAAATATCATATGTCTACGAATAAAATACATAAGGAATGTATAAGAATCAAATAAATGAAACATTTTATAGAGAACCACAAAAGATTAGTAGTAATGGAGATTTATATTGTTTTCCTGGATGAGCATAATCAATATTGTAATGATATTAGCTTCCCCAAATAAATTTATAAGTTAATGGAATTCAATTTAAAACCAAAAGAGATTTTAAGGAAGAGGTCAGCAAAATGGCTATAAAAATTCAGCTGGAAAAATGGACATCCTGGGAAAAATAAAATTTTGAAAATGAAGAAGGAGCTTCTGATTCCAAGCTCAGAAGCTTATCATATTATAAATATTATAAAGTCATAATTACTAAGTTATAAAATATTATAAAGTTATAAAGTTATAATTACCAAGACAATATGGTACTTTTTACTAAAATAGAGACTAAAGGAAGCTAAATCAGCGTGAAAAATTCCCAAAACAGAGTTTAGCATATAAAGGTAATGTAAAATAAAGAAAGACTTTTATGTCAGTGAAGAAGGTCCTATTACATGAACACAATTTCAATAATTGATTAATGTTAGGAAAAATTATAAAGTCAGATCTTTTATTCATACAATATACAATTAAATATCAGATTAATTAAGGAAGAAAATAATGAGACACAACTAAAAGAAAATAGATTGGTGAATAATTTTATAATCTTGCCCAATATGACATCAAAGGCAGAAACCATAATTAAAGATTGATAGACTTGAATATAGACCTATTAAAACTTCTGTACATATAAACAGAAAAGAGACTCAAGCAGTATACCTAACAATGTGCTTGAAAATCCTTTTCTTGATGTTTGGGAGTATAAAATTAATAAATCAGAAAGTTCTGACTAATATTCCAAATACACTGCAGTTTGAAGGCTTAATAAAGCAGAGCCCATCCTGAGCTAGCACTCCCGTAGTGGCGTACCTGCTGCAGGTACAGAGCACCGCAGAAAATTTTGTCGGGTGAATATGAGGCATGTCCTAGTTAAAAATAAAGATGGAATTCCAGAGGAGACCAAATAATGTCTTGGAAATTAAGATCATTTCACCTGAAAAGGTCAACTAAATTTGAGTTATAACATCCAGGAGAGTAAAGCAGTTTTACTAGAGAGTTTTATAATTCTTACACATGCCAGGGCATCTCATTTCAGTAGAAGTTATTTACAACATCATTGAATTTTTATGTGTTAAAACATGTTATCACCAATAAAAATGAAATAATTCTAGGTTCCTGTCTTGACTTATGCAGTAGATACTTACAGAGGAGTGACACAATGATAAAATTTGGAGAGAAGTATTTCCTATTTTATTGTAGAGTATGGTACAGGAAAGATTGTGTTTTTCATCTCCCTCTAGCTCTGCTCTTTTAATTTTGGGGCTCCAGAACAAGTTGAACAGGGAAATTTATTATGATCTATGAACAATGACATAAAGAAAAAAAGGTGTGGGGTTTTCTTTGTTTGTTTTGTTTTTGGTGATATCACCTTGGACTATACAATCAATTCACGTGAACACTAAGAAAACAGTAAACTTTTTGCCTTGGGCTCTATTAGGAAAATTACTAGACTCCAAGTCCCTAAATTCCCATGAAAAGATTAACCAGCAGGACCACAGACTTCCTAGTTTTTTTTGTTCAATCCAGTCTGTCTCCATGTCCATTGGCAATGCATTGATTCCTGGCCACTGCTATTTCTCCTGAAGTCACTCACTCTGCTCCATGCCTTTCTGCTAGTGGTCCCTCAGGTGGTATGGACCCCACCCACCCCTGTGTCTGTCTCATCTGTGGTGCCCTTTTCTTTCCAGGCTCAAACTGCCTAATATTCTTCATTCAGCCATGTTTCCCTCTTTTCTAACCTGACCATTGTCCTTGGATCAGGTTTCTTCTTTAAGTCTCTTTAACCAACAACTCTGAAGATGTTTTTCTGTCTCTGACACAAAGGCTGTGACTGTTAATAAGTGGGTTTTTCTCAGGAAGTTAGAGATCTTGGTCCTGGGGGTTGACTAACAGCTATCATCAGTGTTCTTATTATAAGGACTCATGAAGTTATATCCTTGGTAGATCCACCTTGCTAACTCATGAGACATGCCTGGAAATCTCTGAATCCTAATAATAATAATAATAATTAATAATAATAATAATAATGCTTAGACCCTAGTTCCAGTATCCCTGCTAAACCAAAACTGGTTTAATCATGAATATTAATTTGTGCATAGATATATATTTAGTATATATATTATTGACCATACTCAGAAGAAACACCTGGAAGTAGCCAAAAGAAATGTAAGAAATGTTTTCTTCTCATGCGTAATAAAAGCGAAAGAGAGGCTTAGACATTTTGTGTTAAATATGAGTAACAAAATCAAATAAGCAAAACCCTAGAGATGAAGAAATAAATCTTGTTAACTTCTATGCTAGCCAGACTGTCACTTTTTAAAAACTGTTAAAAAACTAATTGAAAGTGATGATTTGGAGGATAAAATGGATGACAAAACAAATAAAACAACCAACAAATGAAAGAGTAGAACAGATACCCTTGTAAAGGAGAGGAAAAAAAAGAATATATACAAAAAATGGAGGTGGTCATTGAGAGTTTAGCACTAATTGGTGCTGATCAAAATATAATTGTCATTTAATGCTCATAGTGTTTGCAAAACTTTCATTCCTTCATTCAGTTAAGTATTTGCTCAGCGCTTATCTCGTTTACCCTGTGCCAGGCACTGTTTTGGTCACTGAGGATACAGACATATAGATGCCGCAATAACCCAGGGTTTGTGAACTGACAGAATGGAAATGCTGATCTAGAGAAAAACTGACTATGACTCTCTGAGGGACTCAAAAGGCCATCGTAGCAGGAGTGACTGACACTCAGTACTTTGTGGAAGTCTTGGGATGACATGCTAACTTTCTTCAATAACATGAGGATGTCATCTGTTCTGTAGGTCTGAGAAAGCAAAGATTGGTTGATTGGATGGGAATGAGAGGAAGACATTTTTATTTTATGAAAGGACTGGCTGCCTGTAATTATAGCAAGTTATCTCTAGTAACTGAGATGGTTCCGGAAGCTTAGTACTACTAGGAAGGAATGTGGCACAAGAGATTCATCTATGGGGGGCTAAGGCTGGAGGGTTGGTAATGAACTCATCTCTGAGAACAAAGTTCCAGGATCTGTTATTGAGCTCATTGATGGGAAGGACTTCCCTGAAGACAACAAAATGAGGGGCTCTAAGGCAGCCGTGGAAACAGGCCCACCAGCTTTGCACTTAACTCCTAGACCTTGGCCAATTTTCTTATCTCTGAGCATTACATCAAAGAAATGGGGATAGTAATAGTATGTCTCACAGACTGTGGTGAGAACTGAATAAAATAATGAGTGTAAATGAACTAATTTATAATGTTTAGCCTATAATAGTCACTTGATAAATGGTACTGTTCCAGGGACCCATAATCTCATCTTGGGAAACACTTGGACTGCCTTAAACAATCCAAAAAGTCAAAAAGATACTCATAAATGTAGTAAGTCTCTCTCTGTCCTGGGGTTTGTAAAAACAATCTTTCTAAAATGTACAGTGAAAAATAGTAAGCACATGACATTGTAAAACACATCCGGCCAGTTGTTCCATTTTGTTAGCTTTTATTATTATTTGTCCGTTCTTAGTTGTTGGAAAGATTCCTTTTTTAGTTCAGTCTGTAGCTCTTTGAATTATGCTAGGGGGCTTATATTGTCACCCTCCATTTGTTATATCAAAAAGGATCTTGGACAATGTGCTATGACCCATTCAAAGAGAGCCTGCTCATGCCCTTGGATGACTTTGAAAGTTACTGGGCTTTGGCCTTAACTAAGTATCTGTGTTACTTAGTTAACACCAATCCTGGTGTTTTAGTTATGTTGTCGGTCCTGACCATTGACTAATTTGAATTAGCCCTTTAGAATGCCCCAAAGACCTCAGGTGGCTGTGCTAATAGCCAGGTTATTTCAACATGAGCCAGTAAAATAATTAGTGATTGCCTGTAACATCAACTCAACAGATTGTGGCTGACTGTGAATTCTGTTTACCAGCTGCAATAAATGAGTCATTTCATTACTCTGCTCACTTTTCCAGGTCTTTCTTGATTAGCTCCACCTTCTCTTTGACTCACTACTCCAGGTTCTATTTTTTATTGTATTTATATATTCAGAAATTTAAATAAAACAGAGAAGAACAAAGAATAAAACTCAACTCTCACCTCTTAGAATTGACACTGCTTTTATTTTATAATATTTGCTTAAAGCCTTTTTAAAGAAATAAAATGCTACAATTAGTTAATCCTCCTTTTAGAAGCATCTGTCAATTAGTGTATATTGTTCTAATACATTCTATACTTTTGCCCATGTATTTATGTAACTACACCAATATTTAGTCCTGGTTGTGTTTTTAAAATTTACAGAAATAAGATCGCTTTGCTTTTTGCAACACTGTTTTTGAGATTTGTGTAGTTATATATAGTTCTAGCTCTGTTCTCCCTGGTGAAATTTGTGTTTTCCTTGATAAGACATTTGCTATTCACATCTGGTGGCCTTCCTTACTCCTAAATTTGGCCTGTGGATGACAGGATGTTATTGCTGGAAGAGGTAGGAGAAAACATCGTTCTAATTTATGTCTTTATATATTGTCAACACTGAGACCTTTTGAAATGGCAAAAGCTAAGCCAGATGGGAAGTTGGGAAAATGTAAGTAAACTAGGACTTTCCCAGACAAATTACAATGGGGGATTAGCCTGCATGTGAAGAAAACAAGGTTGTGGGAGTGAAATGCCTTTCTGGACTACGTACTTGGTTTAATACAGCCCTTGAAATACCCAGCCCAAATCTCAAAAGCAAACAGTTGCATGGGGTAACATGCAGAAGATATATAGCTTTCCAGCCCATTGTTCTTTTCATCATGCTGCTTCTTATGTTTTAAAAAGATACAGAAAAGTAAGTTAATGGAATCTTAGGGCCACCTCATGAAGGAAATGCCTGATATCCTGCCTTCAGAATGGCTAGTTATAGTATGGCTTTAATCCACCATTTTTTTCTTATGCTTGCTTTTCTCCCAGCCCAGATAAATCTGATTACTGCCTTTTTCCATGGGATAAAGTCCCATTTGTCACAACAGGTAGCAGAATGTGGCCAGGTAAGTCAGGTTTCATTGATGATCAAGAGTCATCTTTTTTTTAAGTTACTTGTCAGTTTAGCTTTGCTCTAATTATTTTGTTAATAACTGGCTAATTAATGAACATGGCATATCTGTTTCTGCAAGGTTTGGGTGTGCCAAGATTGTATGGGAGACAGAGAACTGACTCATCGACTAACCAAGGGTTTTTTGTTCTAATTCAGGCCTGCAGTTTCCTTTACCAGGCTCGACCTCAGGCATTTTTCTTAGTAAGGTGGTGTTATGATTATGTCACTTATAGGACATGGAATTAGGACAAAAAATTAATCATTTCATTTCATTTGAAACTTTTCTAAACTCCTAGGATTAAAAAACTTGCAAATAAATTTTAAATTTTATTCATTTTGAATTTTTGTTTTTCAAAGATGTTTTATAAATTTGTAAGACAAATAAAACCAGTGTTCTTGACTACCTGCTAGAAATATAATTTAACTGCTAAGGTACTCTATATAAGATGAATGATACATTGAAAGATTCAGCATGTGCTAAGTACCTAATTATGTACTTAGTATAATTATGGTAATTTGATTATTTTACAAACAAATTCAGCCTGTAAAATCCTAATTTACAGATGATTGAGAACACATACTGTTTTCAATTAATTTAACATCAACCTCTTATCCTACATTATACATAGCATAGAAATTATCACTATAGTAATAAAAAATAAAAATCCACTGTCAGGGAAGTATAAGTGCTTGTGATTATTTTTAAACACAACCCTAAAAGGTCAAGAATATAACTTTTGAAAGGTGAAATCATTGCCCCAAAACTTCATCTGAGCTGATTTTTGTTATTTGTGTCAGATGATGTATCTTTAAATTTCTGGAAGATGTCATGAATGTTTTAGCTGCTGATCATTATGAAAGCCTTTAGTGTATAACAATTTCCTATGTGTAAGCATGGCTGCTGCAGGGGAAGGGAGGGAGAAAGAGAAACATTGACATGCAAGAGAGACATCGAGAAATTGCCTCTTGTGCACCTCAACCAGGGACCTAGCTTGCAATCTAAGCAAGTGCCCTGACTGGGAATCGAACTGACAATTTTTTGTTTTGCAGAACAATACCCAGTCCACTGAGCCACAACAGTCAGTCCTGACCACACCTTTGACTTACTAAACTTATGCTGCTAAAGACATTGTTTCTATGCAGAGTATTACTGGCTATATGTTCAACCATTGATTATTTTTTTGTCATTTGTTTAACTTAAGGCCCATGTATAACTAAAAAAATTGCTTTGAAACCTAGGCAAAATGCCTTATCTCATAGTTGTATAGCCCCTGTGATAGCCCCTGTGACTGGGCTTGAGACTTGTTTTTACATTGTATGGACATTTTGTTTACCTCCTAAAGAGTTAATGTCATTTATTTCATTTTTCAATTTCTGCCTTTAAAATATGCTATTGGATGGCAGGCTCTTTGGAAAACAATTTGATAGTTGCTTTTCGCCTCTGTAGTGTCAGTGAAAATATTTCACTGTTTATCAGATTTCTTTAGTACAGGTTGGTACATGATTTCTATCTTTTTGACTTATCACATGCCCATAACTCTTTGTTAAACAATTCTGTTTCTGTTAATTGAGCTCGATATCTGTTAAATTGGAATATTTTGTAGGGCATAGAGCAGTCTAACTTCAGAATAAGAGCTTTGTGGTGGAGGGATGGATTAGTTTGTTAAAGACAGGACACGCCCACCAGTGTGAAAGAGGCCATTGAAATTGGAACTAACTTCAGCTAATGGGAGAAAGTCCAGCCAAGGTAGTGGGCTTATTATTTAGAGAGAATGATGACGGCAACAGGAGGAGGCAGTCCTGACAGACATGGGATAGGAATCCAGGAAAACCAGCAAGGCGTAACAGATGGTGTCCCAGCATGTGGGCGGGCTGTGATGACACAGAGTCTGGAAGCAGGTGATAGATATCCAGGCAGATAAGCAGAGAGGTCTGATCACAGATAGTGGGAGCCCATGGTTGGCACTGGCGTTGAGGTTGGGGCCTGAAATTCAGAGGCCCATTTTGAAGGGCAGTAGGAGAACACTGTAATCCTAGTGAATGAGCATTGACTTCGTTTGGCGTGAAGTGAGCTCCTTGATCAGAAGCAATGCTATGTGGAATACCATGACAATGAGTAAGGCATTCTGTAAATTTATGGGTAGTAGTTTTGGCAGCAGTGAAGAAAATCTATATCCAGAGTTTCTATTGCAGTAAGAATAAAGTTTCTCCCTTTCCATAATGGAAGCAGTCCAGTATAATCAATCTGCCACCAGATAGCTGGCTAATCATCCTGGGGAATGGTGCCATTCTGGGAACTCAGTGTTATATCTGTTGCTGGCAGATTGTGCACTCAGCAGTGGTTGTAGCCAGGTCGGCCTTGGTGAGAGTAATTTCCATGTTACTGAGCCCACGCATAACCTTCACCTCTGCTGTGATGGCTGTTATTCATATGCCCACGGGGCAATCACAGCCATGTCTGTGGAAAAGGCATAGTATGCACAAAATAGGTCATCCTTGCCATTTGATTATTAAAATCCTCCTCTGCTGAGGTGACCATTTGGTGAGTATCCACATAGGATGCAAATATGTTTATGTTCTTTGCTGCATATTATGTTCTGTACTACACATTAAGTGTAGTATATCCATATACCTCTTCCCTGAATTTACTTTTCACTAATTTTCCTATTATTTTCTTTCCAAATTACTGGCCATCCAGTCAAATCATGAACCACATCCCGTAGGTCAGTACAGTTTCGTACCTCTGGCCCTTTCTCCTTCCAATCACATGAACACCTAACATCACTGTTCAAAGTTCTGCCCTCTGGGAACATTTCCCTTCACCCTTGTCCTTCAGGATGTATTAGAAAGGGGCGGGAATGCAACAGCTGTCCACTTTCAGGTGGTGCCTGAGCATTGTACAGATTCATCTGTAAGCCAAGCTCAAGTTATCTCTTCCTGAGTCAACTAGTTTTAGGGAACTCCCCGTGAGGCAATAGGTAAGTATGGGCTGGTAAAGAGGAGGTAGTGTAGTAGGAGAAGGAGCCATGGGCATTTGGGCCTCTCCTGATTATTTTCCTTTCCTCAGTGCACAATTGCCCTGGTATATGGGTGTAGGTTCTTTTGGAGAAGCCTGGGAGAAAGAACAACAGTACGAATTTTTGATAGTATAGCAGGTTCCCTTCATTTAAGCGGTTCTGGGTTTGAAAGTAGGTCAAGACTGAATTGATTGAGGGGTTGTGACTCTGTTTTGATAATTTGAAATAGGCATCTGTTCGCTGGTCCTACAATTCATATGCTTATGCAGATCAAGTAAGAATTTTTTGATTGCCCATCTATTTATAATATTTTCTAGGGACACCATGATCACTAGTCAACAGCATTGGTCTCTCTTTGCAAGTCCGACTATTCTGATTACTGCTTTGACTCTGCTCTCCATTACGGTAACTATGGCTACCTTGTCTTTGGTGATTAAGGGCTGCTACTTGTCCCTTGCCACCCTGGCATCCAGTTATCCCCATTGCATTTAGAAATCCAAGTTCAATGGCAGCCGTTTTCACTGTAATTTCTGCAAGTCTGGGAATTCAGTTTGTGTTGTAATTCAGCAATTTAGAGGATAAGATTTGGGGTTTGAAATCTCAATCCTACAGCTACAGGAGGTAAGAGTTTCTTTCTAGGCTGACATATAAAAGTTTTCAGCCATTTATGTAGAGATTGAGCTGAGAATTTCAAGCTCTGAGCTCATTGATTTCTTTCCTTTTCCTATAGCACATTTAGGAACAACTGACCGATAAAGAGATTCTAACGATTACCGTGTATGTGATTATGGAGGCTAGTTAGGCAAGTCTGAGATCCACAGGGCAAGTTGGCAGGATGGAGACTCTGTGGCAGGAACTGAAGCCACTGACCATAGGTGGAATTTTTTATCCGTGGGGAAATTGCTGCTCTGTTCCATTAGTTTAATCTTGTCTTGATGACTCAGAGTAGGAGGTGGGGCTCTCTGGCAATCCGAAACTCCTTCCACTGGGTGCTTTCCCTGTCTCCATTTGTGATCAGCTTGACATCACTTCTGTTTTATTTTAGGCCAAATAATCTTAGCTCTTGAAGCCAAATTCCCTCTGTTGCCTCTCTCAGAGTTTCCCAAGCTCTAATCCTGAAGATTTGAGGATATGGACCAATTGAAATGGTACCTACCTTCAGGAAAGCAACAGTCTAGTAGAGAAGACAGACATAAGTAAACATAGAAATATATAACTACTAATTTGTGATGAGTATTATGCAAAAAATGTGGATTGCTAAACAGAATAGACTTACTATTTATAGTGCAAAAAGTAACTTAATTTTTCAAAAATTAGCCTATAAAAGAAAGTTAATAGAAAAATAGTCATTTAAGGTTATATTCTTCTACCTATAAAACACTGAAAAACATTTATTTTCTGTCCAGCTATAAGGCTTTCAAATTAAGGTGACTAAAATTGCAAAATTGAGCTCAGTGACAGCAATATTATATTTTTGTATTTTTTTTCTACCCTTGATAGTAATTTATCTTTCATGGTATTGTGAGTTTTGTTTGCCTGGGTTTGTAATATTCTTAGGAGTTATTGTTTTTGTTTTCCTAACTAGGAATCTTCAAGTTTAGCAAATGTTTATACCTAAGAACAGCAATTGGTTATAGAACTATTGTCTGTGCTAGCAGAATCTGACCGGGCTAATGTTTATCTCTGCTAAATAACAGATCCAGTTAATCTGTTACATAAAAAATATTGTTTTCTAGAAATTATATCATAAACTTTTAAGTAATCATTTAAAAAGCAGAACAATAGCATAAATATCATTTGTCTTTTCATTTTTTTAAAGTTTTTATTTTATTCACTTTTTAAAAATTTAATCTTTATTGTATTTTTTCCATTACCATTTAGTCCCTTTATACCCATCTACCCGCAGAAGTCCCCATACTGTGGGGAAACTGAACACTAAGACTTTAAGCATGTTTTTAAGTAATGGGAAGAAATCAGTTCATAGGGAATTAAATGAAATTTGTGTACTAAATAGATTTTATTTTTTAAAATGATTTTATTTATTTATTGTTAGACAGAGGAGAAGGGAGGGAGAAGGAAAGAGAGAGAAACATCAACGTGTGTGGTTGCCTCTCGCATGCCCCCTACTGGGATCCTGGCCGCAACCCAGGCATGTGCCCTAACTGGGAATCAAACCAGTGACCCTTCGGTTTGCAGGCCAGTGCTCAGTCCACTGAGCCACACCAGCCAGGGCTGTTTACTAAATAGATTTTAAATATACTACTCGAATTTGAGAAAAATAAATTTGCCTAACTACTGTGGTGAGAAATTGTTTCTATGACATCACAGAAAGCTTCTTCTTAGCCACACTGAGTTTTCAGCGCTGAGATTTGCTCCTTTGTATATCAGCTGTCTGGCGCTTACTTCTCCGACCCTGGCCATGGAATGCAGCAGGACCGTTAAGTTAAACTTTAGACATGCAGCCAGCCAGCAAGAAGCCCAGCTGGGGAGAAGTGAGAAGACCAGGAGGCTGATGGAGAAGCTAGGCCTCCTGAAAGCAGTGGAGAAACAAGGCCATCTCTAAACTTTAGATGTGGTACTGAGGGTGCAGAGGCAGAAGTGGCATGTGGGTGAAAGTAAATCTCTTTATCACTGAAGACGTCATGGGCGATCCACGTTTGCTCCAGGGCACACTTAACATATACTTGTTTATATGAAAAATGATACAATCATTAATAAATAATATAAGAACAAACTCTCTGTTTAGTGTACTCACAACTGTAAACCTACTTTGCCCACCCCTGTATTTGCCAGGACAACTTCACTGGGTTCGCCTCTTTGGAGAGTCTGTTTCTGATTTCTTCATCTAATTTAGCTTGTTCTCATTATTCTCTAACAACCATTTTACCCCCCTTTATATCCTCATTAAAACTGTAAATTATGTATTTGATTACTTATATATGTTCTATAATCTCCCTTAGTCCTTAGGTTCTTGTCTTTCTTGTTTACCACGTTACCTACCCTCAAACTAGCTTCTAGTTGTTCAGTACATATTTGTGAAATGAATGAATGACAGTTAAAGCTTTCAGTTGGTTGCTTTTGGCTTTTCCCTTTATCCAACTTGATTGTAAAATTGCAGCTCTTGGCTGTTTACACCTTTGGAGATCTCATGAGCCAAATGTTCAGAAATGCTTGTGTTTTTTTGGGTTTTTTTTTTCAGAGTGGTTATTCAATTGGCTTACAGTAGGAGTTGGTGATTGTTTACACCCAAAATGAAGCTATTTTTCATTATTTAGAATCATCATTTATGTTCATACCATTAGTTACTTTTTATTGATACCAAAGACGGATGTTAAGATGATATAGTGGAACGAATTTAGCATTCATTTTCAGGGTAATATATAGAATGAATAGTGAGGGCAATTTATCAGTGAATGATTATAGAAATATTTGGATTGTCTCTTGCTTTGGGGATATCTGCAGCCTACTTCCTTTTTCCTCATAGTCAAGCAAGGGCTGCATGGGATCTTTCTTACATTGGTGTTTCCAGCAAACTGTGTTGATATTTATTGAACTCTTTCCCCTGTGTGTTTCTAAACTTTGAAAGATTAAGGAGTAGTTCAGTTTAAGCATCGGCTTTCACCCACATCTTAATGTACTCCTGTAAGCAATGCAAGTCCTCTCACTTCAGGTTCACAGTTGCAGAAAGCATGCAGCTCTTGCTATAGCAATTAAAGCACATAGCTAAAGATAAGGGCTTTGTCAAATATCAGATATGTGAAACTCACAAATTCTAGTTCTCTGTTCTTGTCCTGAATTACTAGATTAAGCTCTTTACATCATTGATTAGGACATACATTAAAATTAAATTTACTAATCTTTCATGCAAATTTTAAAGAAAAAACAGCCAGAATCCTAATACTCATTGATAATTATTAGAAATATTATTACTTTTAGTAATCTTCTGAAAGTCTCTAAAATGTTTTTTGAAGTAAGTTGGCTTTGTGCTAATGTTGAAGTAATTAGTAGGAAATATTAGATATAGTATTAGATATTATATGTACAAAAGTGATTTGGATGAAGTCATTTCTTATTATGCCTTGATAACATTTGCGCATATGGGCACTGATTAGTTACTATGTAGTTATGATAACTGAATGGTCCTTACTAAATGATAAGTCAGTTTCAATTTACAAATTCAGAAAAGTATTTTTTCTTAATTTTTATTGTTTATGTATTACAGATTTCCCTGTTTCTCCCTCTTTGCCCACCTCCACCCAGCCCACAAGCCCTTCTCTCTGGCCATGACCACACTGTAGTCTGTGTCCATGCGTCATGCTTATATGTTCTTTGGCGAATACCTTCACCTTCTTTCTTCCAGTCCCCCCCACCCTCTTCCCCTCTGACAGCTCTGTCACTCTGTTCTATGTGTCCATGCCTAATTGCCTGCCTTCATTTGTACTTTTTTTCACCTTTTTATCAAGCTTACTTAATTATCACTCTCATGATGTAATGTGCACATCACTAATAAAAGTGTAACAAGGGTGAATTCCGTAGTGTTAGGGGTCCTCTATGTGCAGAACTCTTTCTAAATTAAGGCCAGAGGAGAACCTCACATTCTTGGTAAGAGCAGACCTGACTCAGGATCATGGCTGGTTGCTACATCTTACCTTAAATCTGAACCCCAGGGATCACTGAAGACAAGGCGTCTGGAAAAAACGGGGGTCTCTTCAATTGGGAAGCTCTCAGCGTTCATTCTAATTGTGCCTTTGCCTCTACAATTCATTACAAAATAGAGAAAGAGTATATTGTTATCTCAGAAAAGTAGTGGCAATTAAGGAGATATCCCTGTGAATGGATTTGGTCCACTTTGGATGTGATAAAAATGAAAAATGCAAGATCCCAACCATAAGGCATTAACATTACTCAAGGCAAACAGGAGGGTCTATATTCAATGAGAACGTGAAGTAAAAATAAATCAGGTAACCACTAATGGATTTCTTGCCCAGGAACTTCTCTGGGTCCTCTTGAAAAGATCCGGTAATATGTGCCCCATTTGTCTTCATTGCTTTGATGTGCAATTGAAATCACAGTGGTGAGGATCATAGATAAAAGGCTGTTTTGGGGGAACAGGTTCAGGAATGGGTCAATTCTAGTTTGCCATAGCCCTAGGAAAATCCTTATATCCAGAAAATGAGAAGAACTTGTAATAATTGGTTAGTTTGTTTGAACTGGACTCAACACCTTAGTCTGAATTCTGATCCTGGCACTAACCAGCCTGTGGCTTGGGGCACCCCTCCCATCTTCAGTTTTCTCATCAATGAAATGAGGATAATCATATCTATCTTGAGAATGTTAGGAGGACTATGATAATAATTCATGTTAGTTGCCTAGCATATTTCAGTTGCTCAGTAGAAATTATTTCTTCTTATATATTTATGGCTCAGCCAGGGTCCCACCAAATCAGGACTTGTTACAAAGAAAGTATTCGGGGAAAACCAAACCATACCTATCATCTTTGGCTTATTATTCAGAAAGGGTCATAATAAAAACAAGCCTAATAATTGGAAATAATTGAGGGAAAACCAGAATAACATACTTCTGTGCTTATCTGTAAAGTGGGAATAGTAGTATTTGATTTATAAGATTTTTGTGAGGAGTAGATGAGTTATGTGTGAAGGCTTAACACCATATATAGCATGTAGGAATGGCTTATTATTAATTATTATTATTATTATATCATTGCTGGTAATATTATTGTTCCTATACAATAGGGCTCTGCAATCAGGGAGAACTGGGTTTAAATCCCCAAACTTTCTAAATGGGCAACATTGGGTATTTACTTAGCCTCTCTGAATTTAGTTTCATCTATAAAATAGAAATAACAGTGATTCCTCTCTAATAGCACTGTTTGAGGATAAAAAGCAACAAAATAGAGAGTTCCTGACATTTGAAATATTTGGTAATGTTAGATATTTATATTAACAATAAGTTTTTCCCTTATTTGACATTCCTTTGACAAATTTTTATTAAGCACCTACTTACTATCTGCCCTCACTTTTCTATATATTGGAGACATGGTGTTAAATACAACAGAATCATAGCCTAATGGAACTAACGTTTTATAATAATATTAAACAGTAGGCTTGAATTAACAGTTTATTCAAATTGTTTCATGAGGGAAAAAAGCTAGACTTTACAAAACAGAAGTCAGATGGACTTTTCAAATGAATAAAGATGTTTTATTTGCAAATCATTTACATGGAAATAGATGCTTCTAAATACTTTAAAATAATTTTTTTTCTTGACAAATTTGAAGATCTTTATCTCTCATTAAAATTTTATTTACTCTATAATTTACATAACAAAAGTATTGAGGCTTTATATACACACATAGAATACATCTGAATACTTTTACATTTCTAGCTGGAGAGTTAGTACATATTTTCAAAATTGTCGGCATCAGAAATATTTGGCCCTTACCATTTTTTTTCCTCAAATATAATGCAAAATTTAATTATGCTTTTAAAAGACATTGTGAATGATGAGTCTATTGATAAATCAACCAAAGTGTGAAATCACCCTTCAAGACAATTTGGCTATTTCATGATTTATCTATAGGTACTTGATTTTTCTTTTCCCACACAACCACTGAATGTTTTAGTTTAGTAAGGAAGGATATTATTATATCATCATTAAGTCTCATAATAAGGATTTCACTGTTTGAAAGGAGACATATTTTTAATTAGCTTTCGAAATTCTAATTTAGCAAACCGTCTCAAACTTTTGGGGGAGTGAGTAAAGTTGTCTGTGCACATGGCTAGCATTGATTTAATGAAGTAACAAAATAAATTTGTAAATGTGGAAGTGAATTAATTTGAAAACCTACTAGTTGAGAGATTTCTGCTTATGCTCTCTTTAGAGGACAAAAATAAAGAAAAAAGTAAAAACCAAGAATCTTTTAGATAAGATACAGAAAAATGACAGTCAACAATAGAAAAAACTGCACACACACACAAAAAAGAAAAACATTTATCCTGTGCAGCATATTAAAATATCCTGAAAGAACATTAAAATTAGTTGCCTACTTTAGTTTGCCTTTACAAATGAGTTGGAAATGTCAAACAATTTTCTGGATGAATGAGAAGACTAAGCACTGAATCATTTGCAGGAATTTTCTGAACACAGCAGAATCTAGTGGATTCTGAAATGTATAAGAAAAGACCCAGGAAACATGGTGGATTTATCTCACTTGTTTGCACATTCATTGTTGAGAACATGGTCAATAGCAAAGAAGCCCATGTGGCCTTCTGTATTGAAAAGACCATGTGATGTGGTGAAAAGAACACTGGGAAGGATCTCAGAAGACCAGGCTTCTAATTCTGCCTCTGCTCCTCATTTTGGCAACTCACTCAGACACTACGGCATATAGAGCCTCAGTTCTGAAATTAAGACTGTTGAGATTGAAGAGTTCAGTGTATTCCTCTTAAGGGCACCTTCCAGCTCTAGCATTCTATAGCTCTGATATGTTCTCTTATAAACTAAACCATAAATGCAGTCATGTCCTCCTTGATTAGACTTCATGGCCAAGAGGGTTTATTTATATTTAGAATGATAGTCATGAGAAAGCATAAAAGGCATGAATGAATGTCCTGGAATTAAATAAGCATATGGCTACTTGAACTAAAATATTACTATTTCATTAGCACAAATTCTTGATCAGAATAAGGTGAGGCAATGCCCTCTCCATGCTGTTTTATGATCTAAAGGATGACTGTGTCAAATAAGTCACCAAAGAGAGCATGTTTTCATATGGAAATATGTGACTTCTTCAGGAAAACAGATTTGTAAGTGGGATGTAAATAAAGCGGAAAATCTCAGTGATTACCATAGTCTTGCAATCAATATTACCATTTATCTAAAAACCTCACCCATTTAATAAATCTTTCTATATACAAAGCATTTATATTTATAGATTGAATATTATACATAGACATTTCTATTTTAGAACAACAAAAGGTAGCATATATACAAGATATGTTAAATGTAACATATAGATCTGAAATCTATATTTTGTGTTTAGAAAAAAAGAAAAACCCAAGTTGGGATCTGCAAAGTGTTTTTTTAAATGCTTAATGAATAAATGGTTCTTAGCTTGATTGGCATATTGTACATTAATCCCCACCACCACCACCACCACCACTGATACTCACAATGAACTTTAATACCCTCTCAGGAGGTCTTGCAGTAAATTTATTTAAACAATATCTTTATTGACATATAATTCAAATGCCATAAAAGTCACCCATTTAAAGTATGCAGTTCAATGGTTTTTAGTATATTCATGCCCCATCACCACAATCAACTTCAGATCATTTTCATCACCATAAAGAGAAACCCTAAAACTATCGGCTTTGACTCCCGAGTTCCCTCAAATCACCACCGCACCAACCCTAAGAAACTGCAAATCTACTTTATCTCGATAAATTTGCATATTTTGGACATTTTATATAAAAGGAACCATACATGTGTTCTCTTTCATTTATCATAATAGTTTTAAGGTTTACCCATGTTGTACTATATATCATACTTTATCCTACTTTTTGTTACCAAATAATATTATGCTGTAAGGATGCACTATGTTTTGTCCATGCATTCATCAGTTGAGGTACGTTTGGGTATATACCTAGAATTAGAATGCCTGAGTCATATAGTAACTCCATGTTTAACAATTTCAGGGATTGGCCAACTATTTTCCAACAAGTTTATGTCACTTTACATTCTAACCATCATTGAATGAACCTTTGAGTTGCTCCACATCCTTGCCAACGTTTGTCACTGTCCATCTTTTTTCTCATAAGCATCCTGGTGGGTGTGAAGTGGTATTTCATTGGGGTTTTAATTTGCATTTTTCTAATGACTAATGATGTTGCACATCTTTTCATGTGCTTATTGACCATTTGCATACCTTCTTTGAAGAAATGTCTTTAATATCCATTGCCCATTTTCTAAATTGGGTTTTTTATCTTTTTTTATTTAATCATAATAACTCTTATGTACTCTAGATACAAGTCACTTATCAGATATGATTGGCAAATAATTTCTCTACTTCCATGGTTCACCTTTTACTTTTGAAGGCATCCTTTAATGCACAAAAGTTTTAAATTTTGCTTAAGTTCAACTTACCTAGTTTTCTTTCATCACTTGTGCTTTTAGTGTCACAACTGAGAAACTATTGACTACCCCAAGGTCATGAAACTTTACTCTTATTTTTCTTCCAAAAATTTTATAGTTTTAGCTCTTACATTTAGATCTATGATCTATTTTGAGTTAATTCTTGCATATAGCATGAAATATGGGTCGGTCTAACTTCATTCTTTTGCACCTGTATATTCAGTTTGCTGGCGCCATTTGTTGAAAAGACTATTTTCCCCCATTGGATTGTCTTGTCACTTTTGTTGAAAATCCATTGGTTATAAATTTGGGTTTTTTCTAGACTCTCAATTTTATTCCATTGCTCTATATGTCTATCCTTATGTCAATATCACACTGTATTGATTGCTATAATTGTAGTAAGTTTTGAAATTGAGACATGTAAACTCCAACTTTGTTATTCTTTAAGATTGTTTTGGCTATTTTACATTTTTTGCATTCCAGTTGAGTTTTAGAATCAGTTTGTCAATTTCACAGAAAAGCAATCTGGCATTTTGATGTGGACTGTGTCCAAATTTTTACATCGATTTGGGGAGTATTGCCATCATAATTATATTAAGTCTTCAGATCCAAAGTCTATATAAAACCCACCTTTCTTTCTTGAATGGACCAATTTCAAGGTGGAGGAAAATCCCTAGTGACAATATCGATAGCACTGTTTTTAGATATCTGAAGTTCTCATAGAAAAATGAAAAAAAAGGAAGCAAAAGAATAGGATGATATTGGATAGATTCAGTACTACGTGCTTGCTTTGTACATTGTGAAAGGCTATTTTAGAATGTATGGACTTCCGGTCATGATCGAGGTATAGGTAAACATGGCTCATGTTCTAGCACAACCACATCAAAATTACAACTAAACTATAGAACAACTATCATTCAGAGCCATCAGAAATTGAGCTGAATGGAAGTCCTACAACTATAGAACTAAAGAAGGAGAAACTATAATGTGACTGGTAGGAGAGGCAGAGACATGGAAAGGGCTGGTCCCACATCCACGTGTGGTAGATAAAAAATCTGGAGGAATATCTCAGGAACAAAGGGTCCCAGCCCCATACCAGTTCATCAGCCCATGGTTCCAGTGATAGGAAGAGAAGTCACCATAACTGCTGCCTATAAAAACCATCAGGAATTGAGGCTGTGGAAGACAGAAACTTCTAGATTCCCAGGTAGTTCCTCTTAAAGGGCTCATACACGGACTTGCTCAGACTCACTCCCTCTGAGCTCTGTTGCAGAGATAGCAGATTGAAAGGCATCAGAGACCTATGGGGAGGAACTGAACTGTCCTGCACCAGGATGAGAGTTGGGGAGCAGGGTTCTCTCTGACAGAAGTGCTGGCAGAGGACCCTCCCTCTACAGAACCACAAAGCCAGCAGGCAGGCACCATATCTGAATCTCTGTCAACCTGGGTCACACTGTTTACCCCACCCTGGTGATCCCTGTGGCCCTGCCCCTCCTTACTTTTGGGTCCACCCAAGCTATTTATAGTGGCTTTTCCATATGAATGGCTTGTCTTGGCCCATGCTTCAGATTTTCCTAAATTATCTTAAACAAGCAGCATCTGGCTTCAGTGAGCCCCATACCTCTTGCTGAGTGGCTGCAGGCCTGGCATTAGCAGCAGCCAGCTTTGGTTCACAGCTTGGCCTCGCCTGGGCACCTCCAAGTCCAGCACAAGAAGCAGCCCATCTGCAGGTCACGTTGCAGCTTATGCTGTGTGACCCCAGACAGAACATAGGCAGTGACTGACCTTGGATGTGCCAACAGCAATCAAGCCTCAATTACTACAGCAGGGTGTACACAGCCTCCACGGTGGTCACACCTCAAGTACCCAGCTCTGGTAATAGGGGAGTCTGTGCCTCTGGATCCTGCAGGATACCTACTACATTAGACCACTTTGCCAAGCCTGAGAGACGTAGCAGCTCTACCTAATACATACAAACAAACACAGGGAGGCTATCAAAATGAGGAGACAAAGAAACATGGCCCAAAGGAAAGAACAGAAAGAGAACCAAACAAAATGGAGACAAGCAAGCTAATAGATGCAAAGGTCAAAACACTGGTTAAAAGGATGCTCAGTGAACTTAGTGAGGACCTCAACAGCCTAAAAAAGGGCATGGAATCCATAAAAAAGAACCAGTCAGAAATGAAGGATACATCATTTAAAATGTAAAAAAAACAATTTACAGGGAATCAATAGTAGAGTGGATGAAGCCGAAAATCAAATTAGTGATTAAGAATAGAAAAAAGTAAAAACACCCAATCAGACCAGCAAGAAGGAAAAAGAATCCAAAAGTCTGAGGATATTATAAGGAGCCTCTGGGACAACTTAAAGTGTACCAACATTCACATCATGGTGGTGCTGCAAGAAGAGAGAGAGAAAGAAATTGGAACCCAATTTGAAAAAAATAATGACAGAAAACTTCCCTAACTTGGTGAAAGACATAGACATACAAGCCCAGGAACTGCAGTGTCCCACCTAAGATGAACTCAAAGAGGTAAAGAGATTAAGAAATACAAATTGGTAGTTACAGAATAGTCATGGGGATGTGAAGTACAGCATAGAAAGTAGAGTAGCCAAAGAACACATATGCATGACCCATGGACATAGACAACAGTGTGGGGATTGCCTGAGGGATTCGGAGGGGCTGGTGGAGGGGGACAAAGAGGGAAAAATTGGGACAACTGTAATAGCATAATCAATAAAATATAATTTTAAAAATAAAAATCAATATAAAAAAGACTATTTTAGTATAATTATCAGTTAAAAATGTTATGTAAGAAAGATCATCATAGTAACATTTGAAATTCAGAATAATGACCATCAAAAGTTACAAGAGACTCAATGATTAAAAAAATATTTTCTATTTACCGAACAGGAGAAAATGATTAGAACTTTTTAGAAGATTCTTATCAGCAACGTTTGCAAAGAATTTACTCTTTTTTGTCCAACTGCATGTAGTCCAGATGAGGCTATGGCTCTATAGGTAATTTTTTTATTGTTTATTCTATTATAGTTCCAATATTTTTTAAGGTTGACCCATTTTGCAGCTAGCTTTATTTCTTTATGTTTAAAACAGAAAACTGAGGTGTAAAGTAACATCTCCTCAATGAGTGATGTGGCATTAAGATTAGTAATGACAATAATTGCTAATACTTACCAAATAATTTATTTATAAAATTGGTAGAACTGTAAATCATTTACTAATGAGTCAGTTGAAATTTTTAAAAAGTATGTAACTTGTCCAAAGACACAGAGCTATTCACTGGTGCAGCTGGTGTAACTCAAGGTAATTCTGAGTCTAGCTTCTTTGTCTTACTACCTTCCAAGAGAAAAGCTTAAGCAAAGAATCATGAAAGTTTAGTTTAATGGGTCAATCCCTTAAGCTTATTTTTGTTAGTTCCCTTGTTGTGATTGTACAGTTCCTTCTGTACTTCCTTTGCTTTGAAAAACTATGCAGATAGGTACTCTAGTGATTCTAGTATATCTCTTTGTTCTTTTGGGTGTGTTGAGATTCCTGGGCATAAATAAATGTGGTGATGTCTTAATGTCTATCTGATATCCTTTGCCCTGTATCTATTAGTAGCACCAGGTCACAAGAGAGGGCACCAGGGAGCACTAGAAATACATGATGTTATGAGATATTTGGTTTATCTCAAGCCATTTTCATGTATTTTTAATCTAACATCTGTTAGTCTGATCCTGATTTTTCTTAGGAATTTCTATATATATTTAGCATTGCCCTAATTTGAGAAAAGCCTCTAATCTGGGTAAATGTGGACTGAAAGATGAGTCTATCAAGTCACTATGGTTTCCTGGGTCAACACAATTTATACCCATGCTCTCAAGGAGCTGTTAATATTCCTTCACCATTGCCAAATGGATATCCTCAAAGGACTACCACACAAAATATCACAAATTTGGTGACTTAAAAACTCAGAAACTAAGGTGTTGGCAGGGCTATACCCCCTCCAAAGCCTCTCCAGCAGTATATTTTCTTGTCTCTTCTAGCTTCTGGTAGACCCAGGTATTTCTTGGGTTGTAGATGCATTATATCATTCTCTGCCTCCAGCTTCATATGATGTTCTTCAAGTGCGTCTGTCTTCACATTGTGTTGCCCATTTTTATATGGATACTGGTCATATTACATTAAGGGCATAACCTGCTCATGTGCGACTTCATTTTCATTTGCTCCTATTGCCAAGACTAGTTCAAAATAAGATCATATTCACAGGTAGTGGGGGTTAGGACTTCAACATATCTTTTTGGGGGCACGATTCAGCCCATGACACTAAATCTGGTATTTGTGATACTGCTGGAGTGTGACTAATGGAAGCCAATTTCTAAGAGAAGCACGGAGGTGAGTGGAATTGTTCTGCTGAAAATCAGTCAGTCTCTTAGCATTTAGAATAAATTCTCTTTTCATCACTTACTTCTCAAAATGGTTGTATTTTCATGATTTTGTGGATTTCCTCATATTCGAAGGTCCACAAGATGATGTTATTTCAGCTAGTGCAGCGCCATATGACAGCAGTAATACTGCACCTCAAATAGCAACAACCACCAAATCAATGGACTGAGCCGGTCATGTGGCTGAACCAGCTGCGTCAATCAGCCAATGATTGATGTGTGGAGCACAGTTTCAGCAGCAGCTGCTTCACCGAGAGTCGGTTTTAGTGAATCGCCACTGCAGTTACCATTTTTTTCTGAGCCAGGTAAATCTTGACATGAGCAAGCTGCTGTTACAGGAAGTGTAAATTCAGCTAGTAATAAGTGTCACAGGAGTTTAAGTATGAGACATGTAGTCATTCTCAAATTCAAAGAATGACATAGTTTTGACATTAAGCATATTTTTGTTGAGTTTTGTTTATTTTTTGTCCTGTCCATAATCTTCTTGTCTTGAATTAAGGTCTTGAAGTAAAACATATCTAAATAAATTCATCTCTAAAAAGCAAATATATTTAATGTAAGGAATTTAGTGTGCCTAATAAACACTAATAAAATTTATCCTTGTAAAAAGTATAAGACTTTCTTTCATTCTAAACTGATGCAGACAGTTTTTAAATTCAGCTATGAGTGTCCCTTGGATGACAATGTAATGGCGGTTGGGAAGTGCACAGTCTGTTGAGCCTAATGCAATGTCCTGCTGTAACTGCCTCTCCAGTTCTAGATGGATCATGTATTAGAAAAGTGAAACTTTTTTTTAGTTGATCATTTTCCTGGATTGTTTTTTAATACTCAAAATGGCTATGATGACAAAGATGATGGCAAAAAAGAAACAAGGCTAGGCTTCATCGCTTAGCGAAGATGAATAGGAAAACCGGAAATGAGCCTCTTTATTTTTTTAAAGATTTTATTTACTTATTTTTAGAGAGAGAAGAAGGGAGAGAGAACGAGAGGGCGAGAAACATCAATGTGTAGTTGCCTCTCACACACCCCCAACCTGCCACACTGGGGACCTGACCTGTAACCCAGCCACGTACTCTGACTGGAAATCGAACTGGCGACCCTTTGGCTCGCAGGCCAGTGCTCAATCCACTGAGCCACACCAGCCAGGGCCTCTTTATTGATGAACTAATTATGAAATCTTAACTCAGTTTACTTCTCAGATGTTGTTCTTAAAGACAGAGCCCAAGAACCACTCTTTAATAGGCCCTTTAAAATGGATATATCTCAAAATGCTATTTCATATTTTCTTAATGTGATTCCAAATCTGAAACTATATATTAAAGCATCTATATCGCAGCATGTTAAATAATTAGCAAAAATATATGCCCTGAATAAGATACCTCTAATATATTGCTCTGTTATGCCTGCTTTTTTAGACCACAGGAGAAGGAAATAGCAATGACTGACAATATCAGGATAACGTAGGTTCAAGAGGGAGACCTTCGGCCCAAGAAATAACAGGAACAAAGCACACAGGAATTCAGAGTCAGTTTTGAAAGGAAATGGAGGTCAGAAAAAGTGATAAATAGTTGGCTATAAAATCAGTTTTATTAGTGAAAAAACATTAAAATACACTTGAAATTTTCACAGACTTTTTCTGGTCCAGTGTTGGTAATTCATTATTTAGAGGCAATCTTGTTTTAGAGGAAGCTGAGTTTATACTCCCTATTTCTCAATAAAGAAATGGTCTGTGATCTCGTGCTAGTCATTTAATCCTCTGAAGTGCAGTTTCTCCTCTAGTACAAAGAAATTCTAATAATGACTATTGTTTGTTAAGCACTATGTGTTAAGCATTATACTAAGTACTTTTCAGGCATTGTCTCATTTAATCTTTATAATACTGTGAGGCAGAATTATAATCTTTATAAAACTGTGAGTTTTATTTCCACATTATAAATAAGAGAAGTTGGGCTGAAATTGCCCATTTTATAGCTGTTATGTTCTAGAGCCAATCTGGCCCCAAAGCTCATGTGTATAGCATTACATTGTCTTTAATGTTAGAATCTCTCCCAGCTGTGACCTTCTCTGACCAGACCTTAATGACTGTCTGATTTCCTTTGCCCAGTTTTGTTACCGTTGACACTGCCTCTCAACCAGACTCAAGAAAGTTAACATTGCAGAAGCCCTTGAAGATCCTAAAGACCATGAGTAAAGATATGGAAATAAAGTCCAAAGAGTCTAAAGGTCACTATGTCCATTTTATGAGTATCTTGCCTTACCCTAAAGAGTACCACAATATCATAATATTTATTTCAAAAACAGTTTAAGCCCTGGCTGGTGTGGCTCAGTGGATCGAGCACTGGCCTGTGAACCAAAAGGTCGCTGGTTCGATTCCCAGCCAGGGCACATACCTGGGTTGCAGGCCAGGTCCCCAGTAGGCGGCACATGAGAGGCAACAACACATTGATGTTTCTCTCCCTCTCTTCCCCTCTGTCTAAAAATAAATAAATAAATAAATAAATAAATAAATAAATAAATAAAATTTTTTTAAAGCTCTAAAAAAAAACAATTTTAAAAATTGGGGATCTATTATGTTATTTTTGTACTCCTTCTCTACCTGCCACCTCTGTTACTCTAGGAGTATGTCAAATCATGTTCTGGAAAATATGCAAAGTGACAACACATTTAATGCTAGTCCTGGACTGCCTTCAAGGACATCTTTGTGCTTTTTATAAAATAGATCGGGCTCCTTCGAACAGGTTACTGATCCTATCAAGGTGGGGATGGAGCATCTGGTGTTAAATTATAACGCTAATAGAAAGTCTTATAAAAGCCACTTAGCATGTCCAAAGTGACCTCTAAAGTAGAGTTCATCAGCTCTACTTTCCCACGTGTTTGCTCTTTGCTACTTTTATGGGTTGACTTATTTAAGTATCACTACAATTACTGAGTCAGTCTGACTTTATGTCAGGCAGACCTGGATTCAAATATAAACATTGTTTGGTCTTGGCTCTGTGAAAACCTCAGGCTTCCTGAGGCATCTTATGGTATTCTATTTACTTTCTAGGGCTTTTGTGAGAATTCATTGAGAGACTATTTAAGACATCTGGAAAATCATGAGCACTCAGTAATTAGTTTGCTTCTTTCCCTCCCAAGTTGGTATATTCACTTTCTTGTACAATATATTTTTCATTGGCTTTCTTTGTGAGCAAAGATGTTTGAATGACAGACCAAAATCTGCTAGTATGAATATAACAGTATGAGGGTTAGTACTTAAATATTTAACTCTATTTTATTATTAACATCAAAATTCCTGTTTTAAACTGTGATGCCTAACTGTTTTCTTTTTAGCCCCAGATATACCTATTAAACTGTTATAAGCCACATGGAACATAGCTAAGGCTTATGAGCTGATTCCTGGTGTTTGAGGGTTATGATACAGGCAAGAAAGTAATATAGGCTAAGAAGTTTAATACTGCTGGAAAGATTTTAAAGTTACTTCCTTTATTGAAGCTTTGCAAGCAAACCTTAAGAAGCAATGAGTAATTTATAGTAAATGTTCATTTGGTGCTTTGGTGCTGTGGTTTTTATATGATGTACAATAAAAGGGTAGAGAAAGGGGCTTTCCTGAATAATCAGAGTACCTTCAAATTATATGTTAAATGCCAGGAATTTTAGAACCATACAAGCCACACCTAAGGAGAAGGGCAGACCAGAGAAGGGTGAAGTATGACAATTTTACAAGTTGAATACTAAGTACCAAGAAACACAATTCCTCCTGTTCCTACCCCTGACACATAGATGCTCCTCCCTTATATTAACTTTTTAAAAAAAAGCTTTTTTCTTTCTCCAGCTAGTTTGATGGTATACTGCAACCTTTGTTAGGGTAGTTGCAGCCATTATAAAGGAGAGGTCATTGTAAAACAGACCTTCCCACCCTGATTTACTTGGAAGAGTGGTAATGTCTGGTCATTATGTTAAAAAAGGGGGTGAGGAATTATAAAATTCAAGACAGTATTAATAACTTAAAAAAGGAGTTCTTATGAAACTCAAGTATTATGCTCAAAACAAGGACAAAAACTGTCCCCAAAGCAACTTAAAGACCATGGATAATGCAGTTACTATGTGAAGAGGAACAGGAGATTACTAACAGACTTTCCCTCAAAGGAAAAAGAAGGAATATCAATTTCTCATACAAAGTGAATTAGTATGGTTGGTTTCAATGAAAGTTTGGTTAGTGGTAAAGAATCCTGGAACTTTTGCTGAGGTCCCCTGGGTAGCTCTAACGTTCAGTCTGCAGGATAAAGCCAGAGAGAAAATAATCTTCAGAAAAAGCTAATTTTGCTCATTTGTTTGTTTTGTTGATTAGGTTCCACTTATAGGTGAGATCATATGGTATTTGTCTTTCTCTGCCTGGCTTATTTCACTTAGCATAATACTCTCCACTTCCACCCATGCTGTTGTGAAGGGTCCAGAGACTTGGAAATAAAGAACAACCTGACAGTTGCCAGAGGGGAGGGGATGACGGAGATGATGGGGGAAAGAAGGGGCAAACAAAGGCATGCAAATAGAGGACTCATGGGCATGGACAAGTGAAGGGGGCATTGACTGTGGGGGAGCGGGGTTGGAGGAGATGGGTAGGGGAGAGCAAGGGAAAAGGATGGAGAACTGTAACTGAACAACAGTAAAAAAAGAAGAGAAAAAAAGAAAAAGAAAAAGCTAATGTGGTGAGCTTCATCAGTCTGTGGACAGCGGAATGAAAAGCAAATCTTTTTCATAAAAAATGCCTTCCAAGTTGGATGGGTGAGGCCGGGAGAGCAAGGACTGTTGGAGGGCCCGGTTCAACAATGTTACCCTAATATTGTGGAATGCTGATGACCTTCTAGTCATTAGGATGTGTCTGGCAAGTGACACAGATTTCCAAACTCTTGCTTCTTTTTTAAAATAAGTCTGTTCTTATTTAATAAAGATAGCTTTAACTCATATTCAAATACATGAAATGTTGGCACAGAACTGAAGCTACTATAGAAAGATCACAGATGTTCTGTGGGTTATTGAAACATCCATTTCTATAAAACCATAGCCTTAAGTGGTCTTAATTTTACCAACTTAAGTGTTGAGGAAATGTCTAAATAACAAATAACAATTAAAATAAAATGTTTGTTTGAAAATTATATACAGGATATGTTTTACTTTACAACAAGGAAATGGGAAGAAGAGCCATCATCTTCCAACCCAGGGCGCCCGCTTTCTCTGCTCAAAGTGACTGCCTCTCAGAATCAGATGTGCTGACAAGTTTGGATTTCTCAAATTGGAAAGGGAGAAATTGTAGCTAAACTAAAAGTGTTGTTGCTTTATTACCTGTTCGCTTGTTTTCACAAAATGATTTTGAACTCTGCTAACTCAGAATCTTAGAAATTTCCTGGTACAGTTTTATAATCAACAAAAGCTTAACTATCAAGAACAGTGAGTTTAAGTATTATATCTCAAAGAAACTGTGGAATGGCTACATAACCATACATAACCTGAAATCTTGGTGTTTCTTTTTTATCCTGTTTAGTTATTTTGATTAACCTAACAGTAAAAAGCCATACGACTACAAAAAAATGCCATTCACCTAAATGTTATTGTGGAAGGTGCATCAATGATAACTATCAGAATTAGACTGACTTACTATGAAACTATCAAAGAGACTAAGTAACTGTTGAATGCCATGTTGCCAACCTTATATTAACTTCAAAATTTAAATGTGAAATTTAGATTCCCCTGTATATTTGAATGCAATTTAATACATTTGGGGAGGAGGATTTTGTTTCATTTTGTCATTTTACACCTATAAACATCAGCCTTCTGAAAGGCTGAGAACAGTAACAAAACACTTCTGCTTCCACATCCCTTTCTTTTTCTCACCTCATCCTTTCTTCTATTATAAGAAGAAAGAAAGGAGAGAATGATGTAAGTACCTGATGTTTCTTCTTTGCTCTCTGGGCATTCTGGAAGTTTAAATTGAAAATAAAGTATGATTGAGACCTGGCTTGTTCAGAACTTGATTAATGCTTTTCTATTTCAATAATTATTGTTTAAACCATTTATTTAAGAAGTTTAGACTACATCAAAGTCCTTTTTGGTTTGTCATCCTGAATTAAGGTCAATTCTCTTGTTTCATGTTTTCAATTGTTGCCTTATTAAAATAATATTTTTCTTTCCTTTTTTTTCTTTTGCTGATTATTGCTTTCTTCTCTTGCCTCCTGTGAGGATACTATATTGGTCAGTTTTTGACACACTCTGATGTTTTTTAGTTTGAGAGTCCATCAGTTCTCATCTTTTCAACTATATATGCTATAAAATTTTGCTAAAATTTTCATTTTTAATTTTCTCCTATTGTCTGAGTTCCGGGCCCATCGTTTCATTTGTTTACTGTGCATACACCCTTGGCATTGCCAAATAACATGGATTAGACACACTGTAAGTTTGATTCTGTCTTACGTACAGCGCAGGTGGATGGCCCAGAAATGGCATAATTCCCTGACCGTGTCGGGGTGCAGGCTCCTTCTATTTTGTTGCTCTGTCATCCCCGAGGTATTGTCCTTGTCCACCCGGAGAATGATTGCTCACCCCCATAGCCTCAGTCCACTTTTCAGAAATGGCAAAAGGGGAGGGAAGGGACTACACTCCCTTCTTTTTAAGGGTATAACCTAGAAATGGAATATATCACTTCTGCGCATAACTCATGTTTAAATGACAAAATCCAGTTGTGTGGTCATATCTAGCTGCATAGGAAGCTTGGTAATATGCTATGCACCCTGCTGAACTTTATATTTTTAGAGAAGGGCAGAAGAGCTACTGGGAATCAAACAACAGTTTCTGCCACACCTTCCTTATTCCAATTTCACTGTTTTTGCTGCTTGGTGGGCCTTTATTGCCCAATGCCAAGATTATCTTTGGAGACTTATAGCTGGATTTACTATTTGCTCACTATCAATTCACCCATTCTTTCTTTTAAAGAGTTACTTTTTTCTTGTTAAACCTCTGCTCAATAGTTCACAGTATAAAGCCTCTATTTCAAAACTCTTTATAATCTTATCCTTTTCTACTCATTCCCAGTGTTTTTTCAGCTTTCCCTCATTCATTAACTCATTTACTTATCATCTGTTGAGTGCCTACTATGTGCTAGGCAGCCATGGAGTCATCTGATTTCCTAAGCTAGTTCATTTAGGTTCTGTGAACAGAAAACATCCCCATGAATGTCTGTGCTCTCTAATGCCACAATGATTCATCTTTTTTTAAAAAGATAAACATTGAATTTTTTAATATGAAAAAATTTAAAAATTTTGACTTTGTATTTTTAAAACTTTCAAATATACAGAAAAGTAAGGACAGCAGTACAGAGTACAAGCATATACTCATTTCCTGGATTTCACAGTTGTTAAAATTTTGCTATACATGTTTAATATTAATTGTTTTGATGAAATATTTTAAGGGAAATTTCAGAAATCATAACAGTTAACATATAACTACTTCAGAATTTACCTCTAAAAATATTTTTTTGTATATTTTATTGATTATGCTATTACAGTTGTCTAATTTTTTTCCTCCCCTTTATCCCCTCTGCCCTACACCCCATCCCATCATCCTCACATCACCATTTTCCCGCCACCACTTTCCCTAGCCCCACCCCTCCTCACCTCCCATCCTCAATCCTTTCCCCATTTGGCTTTATCATGGGTCCTTTATGCATGCAGAGACACATGAAAGGATGCTCAGTATCACTAGCCATCAGAGAGATGCAAACTAAAACCACAATGAGATACTACTTCGCACCGGTCAGAATGACCATCATAAACAAATCAACAAACAACAAGTGCTGGTGAGGATGTGGAGAAAAGGGAACCCTAGTATACTATTGGTGGGAATGCAGACTGGTGCAGCCACTTGGAAAACAGTTTGGAATTTCCTCAGAAAACTAAAGATGGAACTGCCTTTTGACCCAGCAATTCCACTGCTGGGATTATACCCTAACAATCCTGAACACCAATTCAAAAGAACCTATGCACCCCAATGTTCATAGCAGCCCAATCTACAATAACCAAGAATTGGAAGCAACCTAAGTGCCCAACAGTAAATCAGTGGATCCAAAAACTATGGTACATTTACACAATGGAATACTACGCAGCAGAAAGGACGAAAGAACTACTACCCTTCTCAACAGCATGGATGGATCTGGAGAGCATTATGCTAAGTGAAATAAGCCAGGTGGTGAAAGATAGATACCATATGATCTTACCTATAAGTGGAACCTAATCAACAGAACAAACAAGCAAGCAAAATATAACCAGAGACATTGAAATAAAGAACAAAATGCCAGCAATCAGAGGGGAGGAGGGAGAGGGTAACAGGGGAAAGGAGGGGAAGTGTCACCAAGGAACAGTGATTCATCTTTTGATGGTTGCTTTCAGCATTGTAATGTTTGAGAGGTTAAATGCGTCTTAAGGATGGCCTTTTAAAACTAGATTTTGCAGTTGAAGTGGTTAATTTGCTTTTACGAGTCAGATGATAGTCACCCGATATTTTGGACTTTTAGGTTTTTATACATTTTAGAACTATGATTTGCCTTTAAAAACAAAACAAAAATAGAAAAGAATGCTATTGGAGCAGCTCTAGCTGGATTTAGTAGCTCACCGAAATTGTAAAATTGCTCAAATGCAAATGTGGACAAAGTATTACCTCATGGGTTATAGTTTTCTATTTGCTTATTTGTTCCCAAACAACCTCATCCTGAGTTCTGCGGACTGAGATGTAATGGTCTGTGTCACAGAACTCACCCTGCCTGGGCTTTGTTGTCCAAAATACATTTTTTTTCTCTGTATATATTCCTAGGTATTATAGAGGCAGACATGTACATAATACAACTAACCTGACATGATTTTTATATTTGTTCTTCATTCTTTCAGAGAAGTTGCTGGACCAGGTTCCGTACTATACTAAGGTACAAGAGGCTAAATTGTACAAGTACAGGATCAAGTCTTTATTTAAAATTTTGATATTTTGTCCATGGATGTTTTTTGCATTAATTTTGATTTGTAAAAAATATTACATTAAAATATTATTTATCTTGATTTCTGAGGTTTTGGGGACCCCCCTGAAATCTCTTGTGTTTGAGGTACTGGATCCTTCTCCTTTATGCAGATTAGTCGCTTATTAACTTGGCTGGCTGCTTGAATCATTAAAACATTCAAGTTAGAAAATATACGTTTAAACTGGGGAATAGCTATTTATTATTTTACCAAAACCTACAAACAAAAATTACCTTAAATCCTTTCAGATCATAGTTTAATTATTTACTTTTACATCTGGGATCAGATCGGGGTATGCAGGGCAGCCAGTCCATGAAAACAAGGCAAGGGCATCAAAAGGGCAGATGGACAAACACCCAGGATTAATAATTTTAGCTTCCTTATTGCATTGTCTCGAAATGGCTGCTCTTTTTCCAGCTCCATCCAGGGAGTCTTATTTCCAAAATGGCAACGTGGTCTGGTAGTTTTCAAACTACACCCCTGGAGGGGATGGTGCGGAGGATGAAGAGAGAATGGGTAGAGCCTCAGGCCCTGAAGTCGTATTAGCCAGAGCAGTTCTGCTTGTATATTGGTCATCTTCTGTTTTGGCCGTGTGCTAAAGAGTCTTTTTAAAAAATTCCTCAGCTAAAAAAGAAGTAGTTTGAAAATCAATGGACTAGGTGAGTTTCAAGATCTCTGTTAATTCACAGCTCTGAGTATGCATGTATTTCTGATACATTGGATTTCTACTGATCCACCCACGCCTTAATTTTCTCTCCTTGCAAGGCATGCACCACCCTTTGGTGAGACCACTGGCTTGAATATCTCATACCTGTCATATATATCACCAGAGTTTCTCTAGATTTAATTTTACTTCTAAGATACTAAACCTTGTGTAGTCGCAACGTCTTGCAAATTCTGTATTCTATACTAAAGTTCAGAAAGAGCATAGTATAATTGAACGCCTAGTTATATTTATTTTAATTAAAGTTTCTGTTAATGTATTTAACATTTATGATAATTATAATTAGCATAAATCATTATTAGTCTATTAGTGTAGTAATACTTATAATTTATAAAAGTAAATATTCATAAATAGGAGGGGTGTGCCCAAAGTAACATTTTGTTGTTGTTAGGGGCATGCCATTCTTCTTGAACCATTTTAGGACTTGCTTCTCTTTCGTTAGTGAAATCTTTGGTAACTGATAACTTAAAAGATGAGTAGAGGCTTTCTGTCTTTTAATCTTTTGCATATTTGGGTTTAGCATATCCCCCGGAAAGCTGAATTTTGATGTGTGCAAGTAATAAAAAATATGTGTGGAATATATTTTCAAAGTCCATTGCATAAGTAAATTTGGATATAATATAAGCACAAGAAGTGGAGAGGGAAAATAACTATGTTGTTCTATTTTTTTGTTTTGTTTTTGTTTATTGCCTCTATTGCTATGAGCAGAGTTAGTGGAAATTCACAAAATCAAAACAGAAATTTAATCATGGGCTAGGTTTAACAATTTTGGGGATTTTTAAATATGCATTTTAAAGACACAAATAATGATGTTCGGCTTTATCTAAGTGACTTTAAACTGAATTCCTCTTTGTCATTTCTACTAGATCTTTGCCAAGAGTTGTTTGCAAGTGTAAAAAGATTAGACTATAAAAGTATGTTTTATTAATCTTTTTTAAGGGTGCATATTTGCTTTATATTACATGAACTTTAAAGTTTATAAATTTCTATTTTTACTACTACTTCCTATATGATTTTTTTCATTTATGTTTCTCTTCCTCTTCTCAGTTCCTTATGTTCAGCCTGAAGAAATAGGGCTCAATTGAAGGGAAACAGTCCTAGATACAGAGTGAGAGAAACAGTGAAAACCATATGGGAAGCTGGAAAGGAACAAGGTTGAAAAATACCTGCTTTTCATCTTAAATTCTCCCAAGATGATAGACTGTGCATTCAGGCAGCTCTGAGTCTGAAAGCAGCACCTTGACACTCAAACAGATATTTATTGCATTCCTCCCACCATGTGCAAAACACTGTGCAAGATGAATGAGTCACAGTTCATGCCCCCAAAAGGCTTAAAAAAACTTATGTGCCAGATGGGAGGAGGGTGTGGGGGAATGGGTGAAGAGGTGAGGGGATTAAGAAGTACAAATAGATAGTTACAGAATAGCCATGGGGATGTAAAGTACAGTATAGGAAATGGAGTAGCCAAAGAACTTATATGCATGACCCATGGACATGAACAATGGTGGGGGTATTGAGTGAGGGAGTGGGGGGCTAGATGAGGACAAAGGGGGAAAATCAAGACAACCGTAGTAGCATAATCAAGTAATATAATTTTTAAAACACATGCGAAGTGGGGGTGAGAAGGCAGGCAATAATCAGAAATGTATAATGTATGTGATAAGTTCAACAATAGAGATATATCAGAGCATTTTAGAGCCCAGAGGAGGGAACCCACCTAGCCGATGGGGGCAGAAAAGGCTTCTGGGAAAGGGATGCCCAAGATAAACCCGAATGGATGAATACATGTTAGCCAGGGAGTAGGAGCAGGATGAGGGCAAAGAATTTTAGCCCGAAGGGCAATAAACAAAGCACACAGGTGCCATTGACTGGGCGCACCTGCAGAGCTTTGGGATTAATGCAGGTGGAACGGTTGAAATGAAGCGGAGGTGGATGGGGTTGGGGAGCAACTCCTGGAGTTCACCACGCACCCTAGCAAGAGGCTTGGAATTGATCTTGTAGTTGATGGAGGTTGTGTGAAGGATTAATCATAGAATGGCCATGAGTAGATTTATTTTGAGATAGCTCCACCTGCAATCTGTGTCAAGAATGGATTTAGAGGAAGCAAGAATGAGTATAAGAAAATCGTTTTAGGGCATTGTTGCAGTAGTCCAGGAAGAACGAATGGCAGACTGAGCTAGTGCGGTGGGGGTACAGTGGACGGAATGTGTGAAGTGCCGTTTCCCTGAGTGGCTAGTGCGAATACTGATGGTTCGTACGCCTAGTATTTTTATCCTCCTTGTGTCGCTTCAGTTGGTCAGTAAAATAAGAATAAAACTTCCTATGTTACCAGGCATTTTCGTTACTGTGTTAATGGGATTCTTATGGGAATTAAATAAAATGATGAAACAATACAATCTAAATAAAAATAATGATGAAATAAGCCTATGCTACAATCATAATTTTTTCTCTTTACCATATTGTTTCGTAAATTCAACATTTTGTCCACACAATGGTCTTATTTATCACCATACAGAAGCTATCCTATGGGTGAAGTTGGTGTTTATTAAATCACTGAAAGAATTGTTAAAAATGCAGATTCTTGGCTATATTCCCAGATATTTTTAACAAGCATCTTAGATAATTCACATGAAAGTGATCTACAGGCTACCCTTTGAAAAGCACTAACATTTCTTTAGAAAGGATACCGAAGTCGCAGTAGTTGATTATCCAAACCACATGGGAACTTTGTAAAGTATGTTTATTCCTGGGGCTTCTCCTCACAGATTCTGATTTGGCAGGCTTTGGAATTTGTGTTTGCAAAAAATCGCCAGGCTCATTTTGATATTTGCAAACCACTGCTTTACAGCCTCACTGTAGCTTTTGACTGCGTATCATGTGTGGATGAGGGGAAATCATTATGAGTGTGTATTTCTACTAGTCCAGATCAAGTTTACAGGCGTGAAAAGGATGCGTTTGGGTGTCTGCATTTGCATGCATTAACCAGACTGACAGTCTTCTCACCCTAGGCTGTATCTCAGCTTTAAGTAAATACAAATGCCAAGCCCGTAAATTGCAGAATTCCTGAATAAGAAAAGACTGCTAGAGACTATCTCTTTCAAACTTCCTTTACGAGGAGGAAAGAGAGGCTCAGGGATTTGCCCAAGGCCACAGGGCAAGACCTGGATTTACATTTGGATTTCTGCCCCTAGCTCAGTACTATTTTCATTACAATTGGTTGGCTCTGATTCTATTTCAAGAACCTGCAATGCCTGTGAAAACAGCTTTTTCGATGCCGGCTGTAGTCTCCAAGGCGGGCAAAGAGCTTCCCTACTTAATTGTCCAGCTGTCTGAAAGTGAGCATTTCTGCCTCTGCAACTCCCTGCGTAAAAAGAGGCAGGCAGTCCCCCGAGGGAGCGGAGGTGCTCACCAGGAAAGGCGGCCTGTTCCAGCAGCGGCACCATCTTCTCAATCACCTTCTTGATTCTTGTTCTTAGCCAGCGTTGTCCATGCCTTTTCTCAAATTCCATGTATCTCAGTGGTAGAACCATCGTCACTATAAGCTGCCTTTTTATCCTTGCATTTCTATATCACTTTAGTTGCCCTTATTTGGGCACTCTTCATCTCTGAGTGCCAGTAAATTCAACAAATATTAAGCACTATTTCACCCTGAGAACAGCCGTGGGTAAAATGACTCCAGCAGGCTCCTAGCATCAGAACAGTTCACTGTATCTCGGGGAGGGAGACTGGTTTGGAAAAGCTGCAGGAGCACTTGGCCCCACCGGAGCCTTAGGCCTCTTCTTAGGGGTGTCAAAGAAGGCTTTGGCAAGGAGCTGACAGCAGTCCGTTTCGGGTGCCAGTGTCAAAGCCCACAGTATGTATGTGTAACGTATTGAAACACATGAAGAGCGTGTTTCTGAGGCTTAATGAAGAGAACTGATGCAACTGAGATTTATAAGGCAGGCGTCAGCGTGATGGAGAGAAAGAGACACTGCAGCATGTGGCAGGAGGCCTGGGTCTTCTCACACTACCACCCCCAATGTATGTGATCGTCGGCACTCCGATCAGATTCCCCAGGCCTCATTCGGCTACTTGTTCAATTTATTCAAATAATGAAATTCATGTTATAGGCCCTCCTGCATCCTGGGATACAGTTAGCGGGGAGAAAGGTGCCTCCCAAAGTACTGTCTGAACTGTGGCCTCAGGTTTGAGTAGCCGTTGCCCTGGTGAAAAGAAGCGTTGGAAGGAGAACACTCCAGCCAGGAGGAGCTGCATCCATCCGTTGGCCTGAACCTGGAGGTAAATAGGTATATGGTTTCTTTCAACTGCTGGGCTAGCGAGGAATGAAGGAGTTGAGCCGGGGAAGTAAGCAGAGTGTAGGTCATGTGGGATGCTGTTAGATAAAGGAACTGGGTGCCTTTCTGGCATAAGGGGAGTGAACAAAAAACTCAATAGTGAGATTTGCTTGGCAATGTAAAAAATGGACTAGAGGGCAACAAGACAGGCAGGATAATCAGTGAAGAGGATAGTCTAATGAGAGAGGCTATAAAAGAGGGTGAGCAGAGCAGTTGGTCCATCAATTGAAGAGCTATTTAGAGAATAAAGTTTGCATGACTTGAGGATTATGAGATGGGAGGGAAAAGGATGTCTCCTGGGCTTGTGACTTGTGCGGCTGGGTGGATTATAGTGCTATCCACTGAGAAAGAAAACCCAGGAGGGAGAATAGGTTTTAAAAGGAAGATGAAGGTCTCTAACATGAGTGGATGAGAACAGCTGATCTCTTCTAGGGTTGTTCGATATTAACTGGCCTTTTGCATGCTGAGAATATCACATACATTGTCCTGTTTAATCTTCTCAACTGTGGGAGGCATTATTATGTGCCATCAAAATATGTGGAAGCTGGGGCTCCGAGTGCTTAATGCCTTGCCTAAGGTCTCTTAGCTAGTAAGTGGTGGAGCCAAAAGTTCCGACCCGTGTGCTGAACCGGTTGTATTTCCTTCTACAGCACCTGCACCTTCTATTATATCACTTTGCCTTGCTTTTAGCTCTGACACACATAATTCTGTGAAAATAGGTCACATGTAGAACACAAATAACTTTAGACTTTACAGAGTGTTAAATTGAAGGCATAAACTCTACTTTCTAATTTATCGTTCTCCCTCACTTGGCATATTGCAGTTGCCTCCAAACACATCCCTTGAATCTATTCTTCTTATTTTCCAAATCTGTCCCATTTGTTGCAGCCAACATGATGTTTATGAATTTCAATTTTGATCATCATGCCATACCTTAAAAGCCTTCAATGTTTTCCCAGTTGCTATTAGGATAGACCAACTCCTCAACACACCTCAGTGATGAAGACCCTGCTAACAGATCTATTTTATCTTGTGCCATTTTCTACCCTCTTTTCTGTGCTCAGGCCACACTGGTCCTCCTTTACTTCCCAAAATGTCCTGTGCTCTTCTCCTCTGTATGAACTTCTCTTTTTCCATCTCTATACTAGCTAACATCTCTTCTTCCTTCATATCCCAGCTCCCGTTGTTAATGAGTCAGGCAGGTTCTGATACACTCACACGACCCCTTGTATTTTCTCATCTAAGGCTTACCACAGTTTGTATTTATACGTGGATTTGTGCTGGTTATTTTTTCTCACCTATTAGATTCCATAAAAGGAGTTATATAACTGTTTTTGCCAGGCACATAATTGTCACCCAATAGATATTTTCCAACTGAATTAATAAATTTATAAATGAATGAAAGTGATTCAGGATTAACAAATTTATATCTATTTATTTGGTATATTCTTGTTTAGAGTTCAAAAAAAGAACATTTATTCCTATAAAATAAATTGAGTTTCAGTCATATACAACATTGATTTTTAAGACCTCAATAATATAGTGTTTTCCCTGGCATGATATTGTAATTGTTTTCCCTTTCTGAAGTCAATTTTGTTTGCTCGATAAATGAAGCTAATTTCAACAGCATTGGGGTAATTACAGAATTGACATTTTTTGGATTAAACCAATTAAACCAAAGCAATTAAAACTTGGAAATGGCAACTATAAAAGAACAATATGTCATCATTCAGTGTACCAATGAAGGATGGAAATGTGTTATAATTTGTTTTTAAATATCACATCTTTATTGCACTTGCTAATTAAATGAGACTTTTTCCATCTTAGCCTTGCTGAAAATAATTTAGAATGTTCAGGGGTGATATTTTGTCTTGTATTTTTTCCTTCAAGAATGATTCTCTGCCATGTGACTCTCTCATAGTCTAACAAATTAGGCTCAGATCAGACCTCAGGAAGCATGCCACTAACGGGTCAGCCCAAGCCCTGAAGTTAAGGTGGGCTGGCAGTGCTCAAAATTGGCTCCCGGGACTGTGGACTGAACAAATGATTGGACTGTGGAATAGAATTCAGTGTGAGAGATTTTTGTGTTCTATTTTCTAGATAATATTGCTGAGACCCCCTGGAACTGTCTACTGAATATTAACCATCATGATTATGCAGTCCTCCAACCTCTAAGAGCCAGCTGAGGGAATTAGATTAGATGAATGCTAAACAATTCTTTTTAGTTTGAATAGTTTGTAAATCTAAATGGATGAAGGGGATAATTAAAAGTGGATGGAAGAAGGCTTATGTGTTAGAAGTTAAAGTTATGGTTGTTACAAAGGACAGAGTGCTGACCACTAGGGTGATGATTCATGATACAGTCCCATGTTGACAGTCCAGTGTCTGTCAACAAGGGATCCTGGTCTACTAGGATTCCATGCAGTTATTAGAGGGATCCACAAAGCCATGTATCTGTCTAAATAAGCACTGTTACATACCATATATACTACCATTTTTAAAAGTACAGATTATTATTATAAAATAAGAATTAATTTTTAGAATATTTATTTCATAGTGACTTTTCATTTGTTACATATTTAATCAACAGATATGTAAAAAATGTAGGTTCTTCAACCTTGAGGGGTCCTCTGGCACTTAAATCTCAGTAAACATAGTTATCCCATATTATAGGATGTACAATATGGTTTTTTTTGTCTTCCCCACACCTAGTATTTCTGAGAATCCTCAGATACCATGAATCTATCCTGAGTACTACCTGTCACTTGTTCTGGTCTGATACTCTGGTCCCTCTGGTTTCTGCTGTCTCCTGAAGCTTTCTGATGCTGCCGTAGCTCTCTCTGCAGAGTCTACATCACCTTTAGATTGTCCTCAGGGTTCTCCCTTTGGAACCCAAAGCAAAGATATCACTCAGATGGTTGTGGTACATAGTGAACTTTAACAAAACCAGGAGGATAATTTCAGAGAATTGTAGTGCAGAAATAGGAAACCTTGGATTGGATATTCAACATTATCACTACTAGTGTCTGTAATTGTGCCTGTTCACAGGGATTCCTTACTAGTTGGCTCTCTCTTTAGTGTCTGGTGTATCACTTTGTTTCATGTCTCTCCCCACCTTCAACAGGCAAGGTGGTTTCACTCTTGTCCTGCCTCCCTGGAATCTAGGCTAAACTCCCTTTCCCTGAACATAAATAAATTAGTATCTGTTCATGATTGTTGTATTCTAGCAGTTACAAAATTCAGGTTCCAATGAATACAACTTTTAAAGTACAATAGTAAGTAACTGTTACTGTTTGAATCTCATCGTTACAAAGTGCAGCAATCCCCTCAACCCCAGCAATCTACTCCTAAGTAAGAGAGCTTTGCCGATCGAAGGGGTGACTGATTTTTTTCATAAAACTTTAGAATACAGATTGACTTCTAAGCAATGCTCAAGGTCAAGATATGGACATGTTTTGCTCTTAAACTTTATAATCAGAAACCATTCCCCACACACATGAATGCCTGACAGAAGGTCTACCCTCCCGCACTCCACCCTCAGAGTTTGGGCCTTTTCCCTTTAAACATTATATATACCATGTCCACACAAATGATCTGTTCAAAAGTGATTTTTAGCCTTAAAAAAACTAGAAACTACCAAATATCCAGTAACATGATGTTTAAACTTGATTCAGAAATTAACCAGATTTCTGTTGAACCAGCAATCTGATCTCCATTTCCTTATCTTAAAAATCATCATTTTTTTGGTTGTTGATTTATTAATATGCTGATTACTAAAGTTTTTTCTAGCTCCAAAATTCTCAGATATCTCCAGGTTACTTATGGATTGTCAATTGTTCCATTTTTCTCTTGACTCTCTTTTATGACATTGATTAGTTTGACTTTGCATTAATTCCATTAAATTGTAAAATAGGAAAAAGAAACTGGATTAGGTACGCTGAGGTCAAGGTCAGATAGACATTTGAGTTATGCAAAACATTACATCTCAATCTTAAAAAATCAGGCTACTAAGGTATTTCTATGAGGGTTTTTTTTCCTTAATCCCTTCATCTTTTTCATTAAGCTCCCCAACCCCCCTCCCTTCTGACAGCTGTCAGTTTCTTCTCTGTATCTATGATTCTGTTTCTATTTTGTTTGTTACTTTATTTTGTTCATTAGATTTCACATATAAGTGAAACCATATGGTACTTGTCTTTCTCTGACTGTCTTATTTCACTTAGCATAATACTTTCCAGTCCATCCATGCTGTCGCAAAATGTAATCAAGTGGTGATAAATGATGATGGAAGGAGACTTGACTTGGGGTGGTGAACACGCAATAAAATATGCAGATGATGTATTATAGAACGGTACACCTAAAACCTATATAATTTTATTAACCAATGGCACTTCAATAAATTCAGTAAAAAATAAAATAAAAATAAATAAATAATTTCTATATATTTTTAAATTCAGAAAACACACATTAATCTTCACCCAGCTACTGAACCTCACAGGTCATTAAAAATGTGTTTTGAGAAGTCAGTCACTTGCCCCCAGTTATAGATGGTGATAGAATTAGGAGCTGAATCATGTGTTTCCATGACTACTCTTAATTTCAGAAATGGAAGTTACCACTAAAAGAAATCAGAGAGATTATGCCAGAGTGCAGATAATATTTAAAACTGCATTTTTAAAAAGATTAAAAATTCTATTTATAGTTGTAATTACTACTAAGTATATGAGAAGTAAAGATAAGAATGACTCAACAGGTGTTTCCCAGATAAATCTGGAGGCAGGTTATAGATAGGATTAAAAGAAAGAGAAGATCTTAGGTTAAAAAGAGTTTACCTCATGCATATACACAACAGTAAAATGACCATTCTATATGGCCTCCGTAAAACAAATGCTTATAAAAAAATACTCAGTGAAAATATTTTGCTATGACTGGACTAGCTTATCTGAAATTAAAAATACATAAAAGAAACATGGTGTTTTAGACTACAGAAAGCCTTCTAATTTACAATTTTCCAACAGGTTTTGAATTGTAATCTTGACTATAAAACTTTAAAATTCAGAAGCAATTCAAGTTAACAGAAGACAGACATCTTTGCCTTCTCTCCATGTTTGACTAAGGATTTGCTGAGTAAAGCAACACACACACACACAAACAGGTAAAAAGAAAAACAAAAAGTGAAAAAATAGGACATTTGTGTAATTTTTTATCATTTCCACACCCATAGTAGAGGCTTCTGAAAATGCCAACATGCTTCCCACTCTGGACCCTGTGATGTGTGGTTATTATCACCACTCTGCAGACCCCCAGATGCAGGCATTGGAAAGTGTGCTGCATAACTTGGAATCTAAGAGTCAGCTCCTTCGAGACTGAAAGACCTAGGGACATTGCCTGATAACACAAGACTAACTTGAACCAGAGCACCCTTCACTCAGATGAAACAAGAGCTATCATATACATACTGATTAGATTTTTTTCTTTGAGCTGATGTTTTTTAATGTAAGTAAGACTTTTTTTAGCAATTTTTATCCATCTAACTAAGGAAATTTCAAGTTTTGAGGTTATTTTAATGAATACACCTAGCCCATAAGTCTTAAAAGTGAAACAAATTGGCTTTTAAATACTTATAAATGAATTAGAATATGCTTAGATCAGTACTTTTCTCTTTAGTTCCTGGCTATTTGTGATGAAAGATTGGGAAATTTAGGTGAGTTTTATTTAAGTAGATGTGTGTAAGGTAAGAGAAGTGAAAGAAGAGACATCTAAAGGCTAGTCAATTACTCTAAGGAAAACTATAAAAGAAAATCTAGGTTTCCATGCCTACCCTACAAATGGAAAATAAAGGGATACTTTAGGTACTGAGAGAACACTACATGACAGGAACTAGGGAAACTCAGGCTCTACGAGATAGGAGATCTTCTCAATGCTATATAATTGGCGGTTTTCAGAATGCCTGTTTGACTCCAACACCCCCACCAACCTTAAAGATAGGCAGCAGATAAAATGCTGGTAGTTCAGGAAAATTTCTCATCTTTCCCAAATAACACTCCTTTTCCATTAATTTGTGGAAATGCCACCCACCAGTAATGATTTTCTTCTTTGGTATAAGACTTTGTCTGGGGTTTTCCCTGTAGGGGACCAGGTATAGAACATACGCCTATGAATGAGTTAAGTAAATACAGGGGTGGGCAAAAGTAGGTTTACAGTTGTGAGTATGCAAAATGCAGAATTTATTTTTGTATTATTTCTTTATTAATTATTTTATTAATTATTATTATTATTATTAACCTATTTTTGCCCACCCCTGTATTTCCCAAGAGCTAGTTTGGCTAGGATGAAGAGAAAGAAGGCATTGGAAGGTCTATGGCAGGAGGCGGGGTGGGGCCGAGAGAGGAACAGGAGGAGACTGATGAAGGAAGACAGCGAAGGGTACAAAGGAATTGGTCTGGGAGGCTGCAGTGCACCAGAGGCTGAGCATACTACTGTAATGAAATTGTGCTCTAAAGTGTGTCCTAAAGTGGTCTTGCAGTGTTGTCCATCCTTACATCACTGCCTTTATATATTCATTCTCAGTATTTGTCATGTTACCAATAACTGTTTTACATTGATTGCCATTGATTGCGTTTCAAAAAATCGCTTCTGATTTGTTCAGAAAATAAACATCTATCAATAATGCTCCCCAAATATTAGTTGAATTACATGTGATTTTTAATCATGCTTTTTTCTTAGTTAATTTTTTTACAATATCTTTTAGATACCCAGGGAGATCTTAGTCAATATCATCCAGAATGTTCTGGCTTCTCAGGCCAACTCCCCAGGGTTAAAAAGCTTTGGTGAGCAATTCTGTCCACTACGTTCAATGTATCCATACTTCCTTTACTCCTCACCTACACCTGCTACTGAGAATCTTTGAGAATGTCTGTAGTTATACTAATTTTTTATTATTACAAATAGAATCAGCCCTCTAGGATTTTCTTCAGTTATTTTAATTATGATGAATTATGGGAGAATTTTTTCAACTAACATTCTTTAGCATCCTTAATCAAATGTCGAAGGATAACGATGTGAAATCTGATGTGACATGGGTAGCAGTGGAAGGATAACTTGAAAGATCCTTGTTCAGATATACTGCCAACTTAGTGTATTCACTTAAAATAACAGCTCTTTTTTTCAAGTTCAGTAACATAAGCTTCCTATCCATACAGACAGGATCTTTAAATGATGTGGATTGCAGTCAGATCAATATGAAATTTATTCAGAAAGACCTTATTGAAAACCTCCTGTTCACTGTTTACACTTAGAATCTATTTGTTCTTGCCTCTCAGGATACCTCCAGGAGGTTTCCTCCTGGGGGGTAAAACAAGTCACTCACGTAGAATGTTTAGTGAACAGCATATTAAACTGATTTAGCAGTGAACTTCAGGGTTGGTTATCTGAGTAAAAGGTGAAAGAGCCTAGAGCATGACTGATATAACCGAGGTCATCAGAATATATCCTGACAGAGCACATCTGGACAAGGTTAGTTTTGTGATTCATTTAATTTTTAATTTCCTACAAGGCAATTTTTAATAAGGTATGAATTTGGAGGAGTAGATCTCCAAGGCTGTGTGTTTGCATTGGTATATTTCACTAAAACTACCAGTAAATAGTTTATTCTTTTGGGCAATACATACTATTAGACCCTGACGCAAAATAATTTATGGTTTTATGGGGTTTTTTTTCAGTATATTGTTAGAGAAAGATGGAGAAGACCTTACCTAACCTTTACTCCAGTTCATTTGTTGTCAAACTTGTGTGAAAACAAGAACCTCCTACAGTACTTGTAATACATATGGTGTCAAACACACTGAATAGAAGGCTCTAGGTAAGGCGCTAGCAGCCTGTATTGTTAACAGATGTCCCAGGTGAGCCTTACGAGTGGGCAAGTTTGGGGAAACGGCAGCAGTCCAGCTGCAATAGTATTATAGGCTTTTTACCCACCCTTGTTCACTCTTTCTCTATTTCTTCCCTCCTCCATTAAGATTTTTTCTTTCCTCACTCTTTTCTTCCCTCTGCTTATTTTGGTTTAAACTAATGGATGGAAGCGGGCTCTCTATGGGTATGTGCATCAGCAGAACGGAATCATCAATGGGGAGAGGGAGAATAGACTCTCCCCTTTCCCACTTTGAAGTGATTAATTGGCTAATAGTCATAAGTAATGTCATATTGTTACCACAAGTAATTCTCTAGTTATTAATAAAGGGAGGAGCCAGAGGGAATCATACATTGTTGAGTATAAACAACAGGCAGCATAAGCCTGCTTGTTCCACCAGGAAGCTACAGCTTCACATCCTCCCCAGGGAATCACCAGTCACCCCAAAGATCACTGGGGGGAAGGAATACAACAATAAAGGGGAAGGGGAGCACGTGCGCAATAGGAGCCAGCATGGCGACAACAGACACCTGTCAATCTATGGGGATACAATGGATTCTCAGGCAAATCCATCAGAAGCCTGCAAAAGCCTGGGAAGTCAATTGGTTATTTTGCAAAAGTTCCTGGTCCCTCCCAAGCTCGGTGACCCATGCCCGCCCTGTTCTTGCATTCTCTCCAGAGTAACTATGCGGGTCTACTGGCCGGTGGCCGCATAGACCCCAAACACAGGCTCCAGGTGGGACTCTGGGTATAGAAAGGCAGCTGGGAATAGCGCTAAGCTACCTGAATGGGGACTGAAACTGCTGATGCTGGAACAATGAACCAGGAACTCTGGACACTGGCCTCTGTTTTGACCTTGCTGAAGACACAGTTGATGTTTTCCCATGGTGGAACAGACAGAGATGGGACACAGGGGCAGCCCTCTATTTCCACCCGAATAAATCTTGCCATGCCACAATCATCTGTGCGTGGGTGCATGAAATGCTTTTCTCACAGCAATCCCCTGAAAGAGCCCTACTACCATTGGCGAAAAAAAAATCACAAGTTAAAAAAGCTGCAAAACTCCACGCTCCTCTGCAGGAGAGCAAAATGGAGACCAGCCACTTGCAGCTAATTGGGCTATTAAGATTTTTTTTTTAATCATAAGAAGAGCTAATTTGCTTTAAAATCACTCTGTTATTCTTCAAGCTGGCATAGAGATAAACTTTTCTAGAGACCTTACTTTTTTGCCTTCTCCTTTCCACATTTTAATTAAATGTTAAGGTAAAAAATCTAGTTCTTCTCTGTAGTATGGCTCATAAGACAGAAGAGGAATTAATTTACACTGCCTGGTGTCAGGATGTAATACCATTATGTTGGCAAAGCTATAAAAAGAAAATATCCACAGCTTATTTAAAAGAATTGGAGAGAGGTCACTGTTAGAGCAGATGGATGAAGCTGAGTGCCTGATCACTTAGCAACTACTGGGCTAAAAGGACATTTGGGCCAAGATGTACACAGCTGGGGCAGCTTAGCGAAGGTCACCAAGTCACAATTGTAGCTTTCAAGGGGAAAGTTAAAAATTTAACAGTAAAATGCGTATTTATTTGTCTTACTGTATAAAAGTGACTAAAAGATATGATGAATACAGTGGAGTCAACAGTCAGTTTCTTCCAGAGAATCTAATATTGGGTTTCCTTTGTTGGACTCTTTGGGGCCTTCTCTCCTTTGTTATCAGAAAATGCCATTCTATTAAATGCAAATTTATTTCCATATTTTAACAAAAGACTGTAAAGATAAAATGAGCAACAAAGTCTAAAATCATACCCCAAAACCTTAGAATCTTTAAACAAAAGTTGGTGTCTTAACTATATTCAGTGCTAATTGCTGTGTCATTGCAGATTAGTTGAAAGTTAAAACTAACATAACTGAAAATAACAATAATTAAATTATAGATAAAATTATACCACCAACAAAAGGACTTTGCTTCCATGTTATTCTGGAAGAGAATTTTAAGGCATCTAAATGTGTGTGTTCACAGATTAATAGTTATACTGCCTATGTATATTATATGATAGTTTATGAAAAATATAAAGAAAACAAAAAGTAATTTCTATTCAAAGCTGTGCATATTATTTCAATTATAAGATCTTCATTTTTAAGATTCAAAATTGAATTAAAGTTTTCATATTAGATAAATGCTTGAAAAACATTCTGAGTTGGGTTCAACACTATGGAGAATATGTAGTTCAATGAAAGGAAATATTTTTGCAGAAGTGACTCATGCATATTGTAGATTGCATAGTCAGTGAGTTTTAGATGGCTTCTGGGTTGCCCTAAGTTTATATGTAAATATTTCTATGCCATTTTAATCTCTTCTAAATTTATTAGTGTCTATGACTCTAGAAGGGAGGCAATGTAATGAAATCATTCATATCCCATGTCTTCAAATCATACATAACAGAGCTTAAATCCTAATTTAGAGCAAGTTCTTAATACCTAGAAACCTTAATTTGTCATCTCATTTGAATTAGGGAGATAATCTCTGACGTTTGTGGAGAAGGGTTAAGTAAAAAGCATTAAGTGCATTGGCTATGGATTTTGCATTAGGAGAGTAGTTGAGTACCCACTGCTCCTTCCTTCCCCTACCCTTTTTGTTTTTATCAGCCCGTGGGCCACAGGCCACCATGGATGTGCATCCCGATACCCTTGGGGGTCAGGAGAGCTCAAGCAACAGCAGCAAGGGAAGCATCGGCACAGGAGATCAGCAAGGTCACTACCCTTGTGTGAAAAACAACAATGAGGATGTCATGCTTAATTCTCTATGGGGTGGTCTTCTCCTTCCTTTGCATTAGCCTCACAAAAGACTGTCTCTGGGCCTGTTCCAAAGGTGCACAATTACCAACAGTTTCTGCATAGCTTCCCCAAGCAGCCAGTGATGGTCACCAGGCCAGATGCAGTGACCTAGTCTAACCCTTGGTAAGCAGGATGGAAGCTCTGACTGGTTAAGGCACTGTGTTTCCACTGTCTTCACAGGTGGGAGCCTCAGAGACCACCTGTGAAACACAGGCTAAACCTGACAGCACCAGGGATTGCCAGGGAATATCAAATAACAACCATTCCTGTCTTGGGGACAACAGGGTTTTAGGGTAGAAAGAGATGGCAATGGCTGTAAAGGACAACAGAATGCCACACAGGACGTAGCTCCAGACTGCCAGCATTAGTGGTGCCATCTCAGGCAGCATTCACCATATCACAAAACCAGTTCGCCAAGAGCAGTTTTTGAAAGCTGACCAGGTGTCCTTGTTCTTGGCTGGGCGTGTCATGTGGTTTGTGACGCCAATGGTTTTTATTGGCTCCTGTTCACCCTGTTGGTGAGGGAGAGATTTCTGCCCTGGGGGCATGGAGTTGGCTAAACTCTCAACACTGGACACTGGACAGATGAGTTTGAGAGTAGTTTTTAGCCACATATATTCATAACCCAGGGAAGACACCATAGGTCACGGTAGGGCCACATGGCGGTTGTACTACGGAACACAGTAAATAACCAAGGATTATGGGAAGCAAACAGTAGTAACAAGAGGGTGTGGTGTCTCCTGGTTCCCACAAGAGGATATGATCAGCTTGTTTGAATAATTACACAGGCTGGCAAGGAACTGAACCGCTCAGGAATAAGCAGGAATTGTGCCTGATCCCTTTGATTAAAAAAAAAAAAAAGGTGTTATTTGGCTACGGTACCTTATCTATGGGAGCAGAGCAGAGAGGCAACATTTGGAGCACTTTCAGTTTTACTAGATGTCAGGGCAGCATGTGATGTTAAACCTTAATTTTAGGCCTTACTCCACATGGAGGAATAAATCCTGTGGATTAATGTGGAAGGGAATGATTTTACTTTGGAGGAAAAGACTTGGTTTTTGCTAGAAAGAAAAAATGAAGCTCTGTGAGTTAAAGTAAGTTCTATTAAAGATTAATGCAGTTGCATTATTGCACATTGTTTTTTGTGACTGCACAAAATGGATATCTTGATATTACTTGGATACAAAGTTATTAAAATTTAGCTAGAACTTTCTTTTCTGGCACAATGGAAGACAATGTCCTTTAAAAAGCCTTAGTTCACAACACACTAAAATGTAAGATAGTGTATTTTCAAAATTCTTTTCAAGTGAATGTTTGTATTGGCAAATAACTATGAGAATACTTCATAAACCCAGAAAAACAAGAAATACAAATCTAGAGGCAAGTGACTGCTATATTCGAGTCTTCCCTGAGTTCCCTAAAATCTCAAAACTTCTGTTTTAAAGAATCATATGTTGGGGAAAAGGGAAGAAACTTATGACCCACTGAAGGTAGGGAATCAGATTGGGTCCCCAGAATATGACTGAGACTGCTAAAGAGTGACATATTTAGCCAAAGGGTAACATGGCAAAATCCTAACCTTCAAAGAAAGACAGCAAGGATATTTGTCAGTCTTAGCCTCGCCTTGGGTAGAAAAGGGGAAAAAGGTTCTACTCATCATTTATTACCAAAAGTAGAACCTCAAATGTTTGAAACTGTGTAGTCTGAAAAGTTCCATGTGAGAATTTAAAGCTAACCAATTTGGTAGTGACCCCAGCTGCTCAAACACTTTAATTCAGACCTCAGGTAACTTCAAAGAAGTTTTTAAAAAAACATAAGCTTACAACCCAAAGTCATAAAACTTGCAAGGAAATAGGCTACTTGGAGAGAGATTTTACTGAAAGAATAACAGAATCAGACTATAAAGAATTTAGATATTTCAATTAAATGAAATTTAAAAACATGGGCTTAATATATTTGAAAAGAATAAATGAGGATATTTTAATTGTATTTGACTAAAGTATAAGATACTATACTATAATAAAGCAAACTTGAAAAAGAATCAGATTGTCTAGAAATTAAAAATATAATTAGAAATTAAAACCTGATGTATATGTAATGAAGCAGTTTAGACACATATGAAGAGAGAGCTAGTGAACAGAAAGATAGATCTGAAGACATTATGCACCATGCAGTACAGAGAGACAGAAGAGGTGGAAACTATGAAAGAAAGGCTGAGAGACTTGGTCAATAGAGTATTTATCTCATATGTCTAATCAAAATACCCAGTGAAATAACAGAAAAAGGAAAGTAATATTCAAAAAAATAATACCCAAGACTTTTCCAGAATTGATGAAAGTCTCAAATTTAGGTTTCCTAACAAATACTAAGGAGGAAAAAAAAGTATCTAGACACCTTGTAATGGACACTCAGAAACATCAAAGATATTAAATCCTCAAAATATACCAGAAGAAGACTCTATAAACCACAAAAAATAATTAATTGTATCTGAGTGTATTATTCAGGGTTCTCAAGAGAAACAAAACCAATACGGTATACACTTATCTATTATAAGGAATTAGCTCAAAGTATTATGGAAGTTAAGAAATCCCAAAACCTGCAGCCAGCAAGCTGGAGACTTGGGAGAGCCAATAGTGTAGTTCGGTTCCAAGTCTGAAGGCCTGAGAAGTGAGAGTTTGTGATATAATCTGAGTTTGAAGGTACTGGGAGAACAATGTCCTAGCTCTAAGACAAGCAGAGAGGGCAAATTTTCCCTGAATCAATTTTATTCTATTTAGGCCTTCATGGATTGGACAATGCCCATCCATATTTGGTAGGGCAATCTGCTTTACTCAGTCTGTTGATTCAAGTGTTAATCTCATCCATAAACACTTGCACCATCACACCCAGAACAGTGTTTAAATGATTACCGGGGTACCCTGTGGCCCAGGCAAGTTGACACAGAATATTAACCATCACAATCAGCAAGCTCCTTAGAAAAATAGAATAAAGTAGGATGGTATTGTGACATGCTTTTAGAAGGTAACATAAACCTAGAGTAAATACCTTGCAAGAATAAGGATAAAGTAGTTTTTTTTAATTTTAGAAAATTAAAATAGCTATTTTAATTTTAATTTTAAATATTTTAATTTTTAAATAAATTAAATTTTAAAATATTTTTAAAAAGATTTTATTTATTTATTTGTGGAGGGGGAGGGAGAGAAGCATCAATGTGTGGTTGCCTTTTACACACCCTCAACTGGAGACCTGTCCTACAACCCAGGAATGTGCCCTGAGTGGAAATTGAACTGGCAACTCTTTGGTCCGCAGGCCGGCACTCAATCCACTGAGCCACACTGGCCAGGGCAGGTTAAAATAGATCTTTTCAGGCATTGAAAAACCAATAATTCTCCCAAAGGAATTTCTAAAGAGAAAAGGATTCCTTTTATCTCAGACTTGCAACATTACAGAATGCTGTGGAAATATAATGGTAATGTGGATATATAAAAGAATGTAGTTCTTAAAAGATACATGCTAAAAATGTTTAGACGTGAACTATCATGTTATCAGTAGCTTGTTTTCAAATGTTTGAGTGAAAATTATATATGTGTATGTAGAGAGAGAGGTTAAAGAACAAACTTTTAATGATTACTGAAGTCGAGTGAAAGTTATACATTGTTCTTTCAACTTTACTGTATGAAAATATTTAAATACAAAATTCAAGAAAAGAGACTATAACTTGAAGCTGTTTATTAAATAATCTTAGAATTTTGTCATAAATATACTTTCCATGTTTTTTTCCATCGCTGACAATCTTCCCATCAATATCTAGTTTTCTGGTGTTTCTTTTCTGTGAATTTTCCGAGACTACTGTCAACAGTTCAGTGACCACATTGTTAGTTTCACCCTTTGTCACAAAGCATGGCATATGTGCCTGTTTCAGGGGTCTCTGTTTTCTTCCATTTTTCTACTTGTCTATCCCTGAAGAATGCCATACTATCTTAATAACTAATATTTTATAATGAATCTTTATATTTGAAAGCGTAAGTCCTCAAAACTTTATAATGAATCTTTACACCTGATAGTGTAAGTCCTCCTTTTTTTCTTCCTTTTTAAATGAGAAGCTATTCTTGGTCTGTTGTATTTACATATAAATTTTGTAATCAGCTTATCACTGTTATTATGGTAGATTTGCTTACAAAGCTTCCCTTTTTAATAGCCTTCTAATGATTATCCTTCACATCAGTTCTCCTTTCAGACAATTCATCTTATGTGCACCTTTATTATATGACTTGGAAATTTTTATGGTCCCCCAATGCTCACAGGGAGAAGTACAATCTCATTTTTAATAGTATTCATTTTCTTTGTAACTTGGATTCTAGTTGATTATGATCTGACTTATTTTTCCAACTCTATATACTGTAACACTATTATATACAATGTAACACTATTATATATAATGTAACACTATTACAATCAGATGTTTCCTTTTCCTTTATTTGGACTTGCTTTTACACTTCCAGTTGAATGGTTTAGCTTAAGGTATTTTTCTCGCTTGGTAAGCCTTTTCATTTTCTTTCTTACCTGTATAAATTCCTTCCAAATATTAAGGTCTAATATGTGTTCTACAGCTTCTGTGAAGTCTCTCTTAATTGCCCCAATTAAGAGCGTACGAAAGCCTCTGCGTTTGTGGAGCTTATATTCTAGTGGAGGAAGACAGACAGTAGACAGCAAGTGCAGTCATAATAAGTCATATGTATTAAAGCTACTAAGTCCTAGGGGCAAGTGGAGCGAGGTAAAAGGGGTCAGGAGCTACAGGAGGAGGCACTTCTTTGAGGGGGGGTCAGGGTGAGCCTCACTGAGAAGGCAGAGTTTTCTCACAAATTCCGTGATGAAGAATTGTTTTTCAGGCATCATGAAGAAATTAAGAGTCCCATTTTAACTATTGAAGAAACACGTAAGCATGTTTTTTGCTCAGAGTTTATGAACGGTCCGCCCTCGGGGAGAAGCTCTGATGAGTATTCGGGGAGATGTGGACTTCTAGGATGGGTGGCTTCTCTGGAGCAGATGTTGCAGAAAAGTAGCCAATGTAGTAATTGCGTGTGAGTGTGTGTGTGTGTGGGTGGGAGGATTGCAAACAATTTTTTAAAATTTTCTTTTCTTTTCCTGAACACTAAGTTTCTAGTAATGTCTCTGTGTTAATCCCTTTTTGTCTTTATAATTCACAATATCAGAAGCTGTCTCTTAAGCCACATCAACACCAGAATTTAACAAGATAATTGATGTTTACAATGATAATCTATTATAGTGCCTATAAATTAATATGACATATTTCTAAACGAATTTTAACATGACTGATTTCTAAACAAATTTCATCTGTGTGGTTGTTAACCAAGCACATTTCTATCTATTAGCTTGGTTACAAGGTAGGTAATGCAGGTAATATTAATTTTATTTTTAATAAATGTGGAAATTTAATTAACAGAGAAATCTTATTGTAAGTCACAAGTCTATTAGAAGGCAATGCAGGATTCAACTTCAGGAATGTTCACTTTTAGTCAACCAAACTTTCTGTTGCTCCATATAGACTGTTTAACACCCATCAGGACTAATTTAAGGGCTGTCACCCCAAGGGTGTATTAAGGTAGCTTAGTAATGTCATTGCTCAAAGCTTTCATTTGAACTCTTCACTTGAAAACTTCTGAACATACGCAAGTCTAAATTACATAAGGAGGCTTTGAAAAGAGCCTGAAGTCATGCTTAGTGCAAAGAGAGGGATGATCAAAAGGGACATACAGCTTTTTAACCATTATTGTTTTTCCAATACAGTTGACATACAATATTGTATTAGTTCCAGGTATAAAATGTAATGTGATTAGACATTTATGTAACTCAAAGTGATCACCCCAGTAAGTCTAGTATCCACCTGACACCATACATAACACCATATGTTGTAATAACTATGTATGGTGTTGGGACACACAGTTTTTAATTCAAAACAGTTTACTATTAAATATGTTATATTTTAAATATAGTATTATTGTGACATTATATTATATATGAATATAAAGTCCATGTACCAGGCAGAGTCATTTCTAGGGTGACCATGTTGGTCAGAGTTAACTTCCCCTTTTCTCCTTCCTACTGATGTCATTTTAAAACCATGGTCTCATTAAAAAAAGAACTGACTTCTCAGATCTTGTGTTTAAAACTCCCTGCACAGACAGTCTGTGTTCATTATGAAGGGTTCAAGCAAATCATATGAATCTCAAAATTGTATCATTGTCTCACAGTGCAAAAACAGTTCTTGGGCTTTGTGAGCCTAGAGAGTCTTTGTGCTCCTTTTGAAATTTAGGAACACTGCGTCCAAAATAGTTGGAGAAGGGCAAAGATGAGAAATGGATGCTCTGAGAGCAGTCTCTCACCAGAATTTGCTTACTCATTTTCTCTGGAACCCCACTCAACTGCCATGTTCCCTGGGCAGCTCTGCCCCGTTTTCTCTTGGAATTAACCACCCCCTCCTCTGTGCATGTGAGTCGCTGCCTGGCTTGCAGTCTTCCCAATTCTCAGTTGAGGCAGGGGAAGTCCTTATTGTGGCTAATTCCACAATTACCAGCACAGTGTTTTGCACAGAGTTGGTGTTAAATGCTTTTTGAGCTGAATCCAAATACTTCCTTTCCTAAGCTCCAGGAGCTTAATATAATAACATATGATATTTGAGTCACTGATTAGAAAGGATAATGTGAGAAGTAAATGTGAATGAAGGAACATTCTCAAACAGCAAGAGTTTGAGGTAGGTGGAAAAAAAAAGAATGAGAATAGTTCCTACTAATCCATACTAATTCCTCTCAATTCTAATCACTCCGAAAGATAGAAATGAAAAGGTAGGAGGTGAGAAGGCAAAACTATGTAAGATGTTAGGTAGGAAGGATGCTCTCTGCTATGGTTTGTAACGATTTCTGTATCCTGGATACCACCCACTACATACAACACACACATGTGCACACATGTACACCCCCGCCCCCAAGATAATGTACTCATAAATAGGGAAACCTGTTTTGGAGGCTGAGGAGGACAAGTCATACTGATAGTAGAAGGAGTACTGTGGGAATTTAGGAAAGACTTTGACACAAACTGGCTGTGCTATATTGATGCATCACTTAAATATTAGGGTCTGAAAGGTTGCACTATGAGACCCTTTCAAATTTAAAATCCTCCAATAATGTGGATAGTTTTATGGTCCTTTTGGGAAGTTGCAAGGGGTCAAGAGAAGCCTTCTGACAACCTAAATGCCAATAATCCTTAATGTATTAAAGAAGTTTTTCTAGCAGGAAACTAAGGAGAGTTGGGTGACCATTTCAATGTGACCCCCCCCCTCAACTCAAGGGCATTACATGGTTTAATGCAGTTAATCTTTTTTGTCTTTATTCACATATGTCCATATTATTATTATGAGTGATCCTATCTTAGTGTAACAGGTGTGACTATGTGGGGAAGGTATTCAGATTTGTTCATTACTTTACGTGGAAAATTATAGGAAAATTAATTGACTTTTCATTTTGAATTTTATACATTTAAAGTATTAAACATTTTCCGTGATAAAAATTGCCTCCATGGGCCCACCAATTATATGTTGAAGGGTCTGTTTAAGTCATTATTGAGCAAGAACCTAAGCATGAAATCAAGTATGTGTGTCAACAGACAAAAATTTCCTTTGTCATATTCTTGAATCAGGGCAATGCCATATACAGAGGAATTTTTAAAAAGAGGGAGGTCTCTAAGTTAAAAAATAATTTTTATACATGTACACATATTCCATGTAAGCTCTATTTAACCTAAAATGGTCTGGATACTTAAGTGAGTAAGAGCTATGTTGAAGGATTCACATTTTGCAATGGATAATTTTACTTTATTTGCAAAGAAGAGGATTTGAGTTCAAGAAATGTCATTGAAATATCAGGCTGTGTTTGAGCTCACCAGACTGTAGGTTCCTCTTGGCAGCTCATGGGCCTGGCACTTAATAATTCAGTAGGCAATCAATAAATGGTGACTGGGTAAATAATTATGTTTCCGTTGGTCCATATTAAGAGGCAGTTGTTATAAGTCTTTGTTTGGAAGAGGTGGGCATGTTCCAAACAGTCATACAAAAGAATGATCTGTAGGCAGAGAGCTGAAGAACTCTAGCATAAGATACTAAGATATTAAAAGCTGGAGAGACAGTTATCAGCTGAGACCAGTGTTATCTCTTTCTCCCTGTCTTTGGGCCAGGAAGAACACTGACTTTCCAAAGTGCATGTTCTTCCTTCTTTATTGGTTACTTTAAGTGTTTTTTCAGATAGCCTGACTCATACCCCCAAAGAACCACTTTAGAGGGTAAGAAGTTTATTTCAAGTCAGACTTGCTGAATAAGTAGTGATTTCACTGTGGGAGATGGGGTACGTGCTATGGCTCTGAAGAGTAGAAAAGAGGTATCCATCCCGTTGCAGGCTTGGATTCAAGTAAAGAAGCTTCAGAAAAGAATGAGTGTGAGCTGAAAGTATGGACTGTACCAGTTGGGAAGAAAAGAGCTTGCAAAACCTTCTGTTTGTTTAAAAGTATGCTTACATAACATAAACTTTTCATAGCAGGCTCTTTTCAGCCTACTGGGAGCTGACTAGTGATTTTTTAAACATATATGTGTGTGTGTTCATGTGTGTGAATGCACTTCCAGTACTCCATTTAGCTTAAACATCTTTGTCTTCTTCAGTGGTACTGTTGTTGCGTTTTCAATACTTCAGAGACTGCAAAGATGCTGGATTGCATGTGTGTATATACCCATGTAATGGTCTTTTGTTAAGGCATCCTGAAATTTGTGTATCTTCAATAGAGATGAAGCTTGTTGTAGGCAATCTTAACCATTTTACCTTGCTGTGGGCCTGCGAGGACTTCTGAGAAATCCCCAACTATCCAAATGGTTTCAGCCCCTGTAAGCAGCCACAGTTGACAAAGCAGAACTCATCCAAATTCCTCTGCCAATTCTGTAGAAGAAAAAGGAAGAGATGTTAGTGAGTCAGCTGTCTTGGTTAGCAAACATAAACATAGCTTTTTAAGCTCAGAAAATTAAAAGAACCTGCAAGTTAATCTCTCTCTCTCTCTCTCTCTTTTTAAAAGCAGTGTTTCCTCATCTTCCTGTAGGCTATAAACTTTTTAAATGACACAAAGCATTTGAAGAGAGCAATTTTCATATGTATCAAGCATAGGCAATCACTGTTGCATAGGGTAATAACAGGCAAGTAAGGTGACTGGAAGACAAAGAGGCTTTTAATTAGAGATATGCTATTTTTGGTTAAGTTACCAAAATGCTGTTTTTAGAGCCTTTCTGTGCTAGAATTTCTGCGTATTCACATTTTTTTCCAGATGACTGTTTTAATTCTTTTAAATTACAAAAATAATATATGCTCATTATTACAAGTTAAAATATGTAAGAGGGTACTAAAAATGGTTAATATTCTCCTTATTTTCATATTCCCAACTAGGATTTTATTCTTTTTATAAAGTTGAAATCACATTATATTCATAACTTGCTCCCAATATACACACACTTTAAATAATACTTTTTAAACTTGTTTTATTTCAAAATCTATCATGGACACATCTCCACAGATAGATCTAATTGGATTTAATACATTCTTTACAACAGCTGTATGATGTCCCATAATATAATATACACAGCTTTCTTAACCGTTTTTTCTTTTATGGGCTTTCAGATTATTTTCAATACTGCAATAATCCCCCTTACCAGGGAATTAAAAGAACCTAGTTCAGAATCACCCAGTGTGGGTTCAAATGCTGCTGCCAGTGACCTCTAAGCCACAGATACATTCTGTCAGGAAGCTGAGATGACTTTTCACTGCAGCAAGGCTCCTCTTCCCATAGTCCTGTGGGACTGGGCTAGGTGAGTTGTCCACCTTGTGACGTGACGTCCTGGTCATTTGGCATCAGTGCTGGGCTCTGAAAGGAAGACGGTGCCGAGTGAGAGTTGGGAAACGACCGAGCAAAATTCCAGAGAAAAGCAGCCTGTTGCCTGGCCTCCCTGCATATCCCGTTTTGTTTTTTATCTTAAAAAGATAGTTAATGAGTTAACTTTGACAAACTTCTAGTTTTGTGATGAGCTTGTTCTCTAACACCAATCCCTAAAATAACTAATTTAGAAACGTAATAAAGGTAAAAGCAAACATTTCCAAAACAGCGGCCGGCAGCAAAGAACCCTTGAAATACACCTGGAGCCCAGAACCTCTTCTTCCTCAATGGCAGCCTGCTCTGCAGCCGCCTCTTGGAAGTTTCCTTCCAATACGCAAATGCCGACTTGATACTCCTTTAACATATGCTATTTTGCTAAAAAAAAGAAAAACGTTTACTCACTTTATTTAACATAAATTATATGGCACGTAATTATTTATCTTAATTTCTTTGTATCTGTTTTTATCCTCAATTTTAAGATTTTGTACCATCCGGCCAGTAATAATCCAGGTATTCATGAAACTGCTCCATCAGGCTTAGCATAGTTAATTTATTTGTAGTCACGCAGGAGGACAATTTGCATAAATTAGCATTTCATCATGGCCGTGGCTTCTGATGTGTTGTGAATTGGTGGAGGACAGGGCGGAGCCTGCAAATGAGGCTTGTTTCCAACCCGGTGTCAGGTACTGCTCCCAGATAGACAGGAGGTCTCTAATTGAAATTCATGCATCATCGGGGTGCTCACAAGGTAACCAAACATTTATTTATTTATGTATATATTTTAAAAAGTAATATAGGGCAGAATCTAAAGTAGCTGATGTTGTGTCTGTTTGTACGTACCTCAGAGATTTAGAAAGTTAATTTTGTGGCAATCCATGTCATCTTGCTTTCAGAGTAAACAATAACTGAATTTACATCCTCACATGCTAGATTAGCAGCTCTGTGATTTTAAATAAGTCACTTAACCTCCCCAAGCACCACATAGTGAGGGTTATTCCTCACTACCTCATAGGATTTTTAAAAGGTTTAAATGAGAATAATAGACATGAAAATAATAGACATAAAACCAGTATTGAATAAATGCTGGTTTCCCTCTTAGAAAACTTAACAGATCTTCCAGTAGGAAGGTATTTCTTATTAGGGTGAAAGGGGACAGTAGGAGGTGGTAGAGTAAATAAAACTTAGTGAGACATGAACAAGGATGCCGATCATCAACCGTATGGTTTTATGGTTACAAAGAGTTTCCACATCCTTTTCCTCAGTTTTTCACAAGAATCCTGTGAATCAGTCAGACCATTTTTTTTTATACTCACTATATAGGGGAGGAACCATGAGTTAGAAAAATTAAATGGATTAAACAATATCACCTGGTAAGCCTGTGATGTTCTTTTTGACTAACAGCCCAGGCTTTGTGCATTACCCTGTGCTGCCTGTTGATGCCAGGTGGTTGGCAAATATTAAACAGTTAGAAGTCTAATTGATTCCAAAACTGTGCCTGAAAATCTAGCATTGTTCTCAAATTTTCCATAATTCCTAAAAAGATGAAAATACCTGGAGAATAGCCTAGCTTACTCCTGGATTCCCCAGGCCAACACTAAGCTCAATCATGTCTTGAGTGCTATGGACCAAAAGACTTGCATTTTTCATATCAAATACACCATATTTTGTGACTATTTCCCTTTATTTTTAGCATTTCCTGAATTGAAGTTAACTGATTGGAAAGGGCTGTCTTCCAACTACAATGAAAAGTCTGATTTGCTTTGTGTAGGCTGAGGTTCACATATTTCTACCTCCAAGTGCCACAACTGTTTATTATCTCCGTCCTTTAGTTGACACTCGGAACAGTCTGTGTTATGACGTTATGTGTCCTTGCCTGTGTGCCCTCTTTCTTCCCTTTGACAATGCGAGTCCCCTAAAAACGGAATGTATCATTCTTTCATACTCTCAATGCCCAGCTGAGAGCCTAACACTTAATGGCTTCACGGTAAGTGCTTGTTCCTGCTCCTCCAGCTTTTGAGATAGTGTTCAGTGTTGACTTGTTAGGAAGGATACATTAGAAAACATCATATGATACAGAGAACATTTTGACGGTTGCCAGGGGGCAGGGGGGGTTGAAGGAATGGGTGAAAAAGGCAAAAGGATTAAGATGTACTATTGTAGCTACAGAGTAGTCACGGAGATGTAAAGTATAGCATGGGAAATATAGTCAATAATATTGTAATAACTGTATAAAGTGTCAGATGGGTACTAGATTAATCAAAGTGATCATAAGTCATATAAGTGCCCAGTCATGTGGTTGTACAAGTAAAACAAATATATTATTGTACATCAACTGCAATTTAATTTTTTTAAAGGTTAAAAGAGAAATCATATGAAAGAGTTTTAGAATAAGCAAGATCTGCTACTTCCTTCCCTGTACAGTGAATGATCTCTTGAGAATCTTTTCACAGAGACAGACAGATGCTGGGAGGATAAAGGTTGCTCAGGAGAGCACTAGTAATTAGCATGTCCAGTTGAAGGCAAGAGAAGATCATACAGGTCCTACTCTCCCTGACATGAATACGTAGCATTGAAAATTAGGTCTAAGAAGAGAACAGATAGAAATATACAGCTGTCACTGGGGGAAAAAGCCTTTGAGATAAAGTTGAATTTATTTCTAAAGAATAGGAACAGCATGTGTTTTGTTTGCTCCCCACAAATTATAGTGATTTCATTTCAAGCTGAATAAGTACCCAAAGCAAATCCTGGTAGGCAGAATCTGTGTGGGAATGGTCAAAAAAGTGAGTTCATTCCTTCCAAGCCCCATTTGGCTGATCTTTCCATACAAAAGCAGAACAAAAGGCAAGAGATTACCATACCCTAAAATATCCGGGTGGCTCTTTTTGGCTCAGGGCTTATCTATAGCAATCTGGCTCACACGGAGAGCTTCCTGCCTTAGTCAGCAAATGTGTGGATGGAAACTCCAGCACAAGAACATTCCACATCGATGCAGGGTGTGATCAATGATTAGATTCTCAAGGCTGTTGAGTATTTGATCAACCCATGCCTTTCAGCCACTGGTATGGATGTTTGCCACAGAGTAGGCTCACCCTTTTCTCTATGTGTACATTCTATTTGTAGATGTTGCTATGAGGACAGATGAATCAGAAATGACTGATGTGGAGGCTGTCGTCAACAGTTTTGCGTCTTCAGCAAGGGCAGGCCGCCGGAATGCCATCCCAGACATCCAGTGTTCCTCTGGGACAGGTGGAACTTCAGAGCTGCCCCTCGAACTGGAGGCCCTGTCCATCAAAGAAGGTAACAGCAAAATTCTGTTAAAATCAGCAAAACTTCTCTCTTAATTCTTTTCTCTGGAAGTCTCCCTTTCAAGTGTTTTCTTTTTTCCTTGCTGTTTACTAAAACATTTCAGCTTTTGTTTAAGGCTAAGTAGATTTTTCAGGCTTTCTGAAAGTAGACAATTTCATCTTTTTATCTCGTGGTATGTAGGTGGAAACTGAACATATATTTATTCATTGGATGTCTATTATCATGCACAGTGCCGGTGATTGGGCATTATCTTTCCCCTCAGTGAACTTATAAAATTAATCAAGAAGTACTCAGAAATATAATGTTTTTTTCTACCATCCATTGGCAAATCATTCTGGAAACTTCTGCTTCACTGCAGTATTCTATGAGCTTAGCCATCTCTCTCAGAAGAAGTTTACTTATCAGCTAGAGATGAGATCTTTAAGGTATTTGTGTAAAAGGTAATCATTCTTCAGCCAATAGTTGAACAAAGAAAAAAGGAGGGCTGTCAAGCCAATGAAAGAAAATCTTGGCTCTTTCCATGGTTTACATACAGTTCATATAGCTTGCAGGGTTTAGTTTTCTGAGAATAAATATAATGATAATTTTAATAAAGGTTAAAAGAGTTTCTTCATTTAAAAATCACTCCAAGAGGTTAAAGATAATTTCAGTTTTAAGTCATTACCAAAATACCCGTGCCTTGTGCCCCGTTTTATTTTTTTTGTTTTCTTTTTTTAATTGAATTTATTGGAGTGACATTGGTTTCAAGCATATAACTCTATAACACATCATCTGCACACTGCTTTGTACATTCATCACCAAAAATCAAGTCTCTTTCTACCACTATTTGTCTCCCCCTTGTCCTCTTCCACCTCCTCCCACTGCCCCCATCCCTCTGGCAATTACCATAGTACTGCCCATATCTATGCCTAATTTTTTTCTTGTCCTTAACCCCTTAACTTTTTTCACCTGGCCCCCTAACTCCTCTGCCTTCTGATAGTTGTCAGTCTGTTCTCTGTATCTATGATTCTATTTCTAATTTACTGTTAGTTTATTTTGTTCATTAGATTCTGCATATAAGTGAAATCATACAGCATTTCTCTTTCTCTGACTAGCTTATTACACTTAGCATAGCATTGTTCAGGTCCATCCATGCTGTCACAAAAGGAAAGATTTCCTCCTTTTTTATTCCTGAGTAGTATTTGATTGTGTAAATGTACCACAACTTTTTTATCCACTCATCTACTGATGGACACTTGGGCTGCTTCCAGATCTTGGCTACTGTAAATAACATGGCAATGAATATAGGGGTGCACATATTCTTTCAAATTAGTGTTTTGGGTTTCTTCGAATGTATTCCTAGAAATGGAATCACTGGATCATCCTATTTTAGATGTCGAAGTGGACTCTGTGTGTGTGTAGAAATTTATTCCTGGTGGCAATGAGGCAAAAGAAAGACAGAAACTTCTGCACATCTACCCTATTAATGTAAGCCCCAGAGGAGAGCTCTTAGTACTTTGCCTCAGGAAGTTATTACCTGATAAAGTTACAAATGTTCCTGGTTTGATTCCTGTGAAATAAATATATCACTGTTAGGACAGGGACTGTGGTCAAATCCTGCAATCCCGTGGTTATCTCACCTTTTTCTAAAGGCCATTGCATTTCCCATGTGGTTCACTACAAGCAAAAGTGAAAAAGTATACGCATAAGATGAAAGAAGAGATGGAAGAAATGAAAAGCAAAGAATAAAATATGTGTAATGTTTTTAGCTTTGTAAGTTTGAAAATGTCATATAACAGTAGTTCCCCCTTATCTTCAGGACCTATGTTCCAAGACCCCCAGTAGTTGCCTGAAACCACAGATGTTACCAAACCCTATATGTAATATGTTTTCTTCTATACATACATGCCTATGGTAAAGTGTTATTGATAAATTAGGTACAGTAAGAGATTAACAACAATGACTAATAATAAAATGAAACAGTTATAATGATATACTGGAATACAAATTATGAGAATGGCTTTGGGGCCATTTTCAGTAAAGTAAGGGTTACTTGAACACAAGCCACACAATAGTGCAAAAATCTGATGACCAAGGCGGTGACCAAGTGACCAACAGGCAGAAGAGTATACAGCCCAGTGACGCTGGACAAAGAGATGATTCATGCCCCAGGTGGAATGGAGCAGGATGGCATGAGATTTCATCACGCTACTCAGAACAATGTGCAATTTAAAACGTATGAATATTTATATCTGTAATTTTCCATTTAATATTTTGGACCATGGTGACTAAAAGCGCAGAAAGTGAAACTCTGTGTGGATAAGGGGGTTAGTGTGTGATTAGCGGAACATGATGTAGCTGTTGGAGGGTCATCCTCAGCCAATGAGGTAGAGAGGTTGCTTGTTAATATAAAAGGCCTAATTAAAGTTTATAAACACATAAACCAAAACCTTAATATGTGTTGACATTACTTAGTTAAGGAAAAGAGAACAAATATACTATAGGAGAGTTAGTAGTTTTCATCGTTTTATTTTAGTCACTTAAGAAACCATTACCTGAAAGAATATTTTAACTACCTTTATATGTTCCTTTAAAACATTTTGAAATAAAGTCAAAGACATCAAAAAAGAAACTTAAAGTGCTAAAAATACAACCAATATATAATATCAGATGTTAAAGAATACACAAAAGGAAATACATTTACAGATGTAGATAGACAAATGGACAAATAGACAATGTTTTTTAGCAGCTATAAATAAGCATGCATAAAGTCTATTTTCTTTTTATTATCTAACTACAAATATTATTAAGGGTTTAAAAATTAATCATTTCCAATTGCTAATAAAATCCACAAGCTGGGGTCTGAATTTTTTGTGTAGTTTCCATGTTTGGACTGATGACAAAATATGTCTTGTCTTAACCAAGTAGAAAATAACAATAGTACATAAAGGAAAAGAAAAACAATGGTTTTATTATAATGTAGTACAAAATATATCTTAATGTGTTCAATATATGAATGAAAATTATTTATTTTTTAGATGTAAAAAAGAAAGATGAAGAAACAACACAAGACCAATTGGAAAAGCCCCCAAATGAAGGAAAATGAAGGCTCGTAACCTATCAAAAGTGCGAAATTTCTGCAAGTTGAACGACTTCAGTGGTTCTGCTTTCCTGAGATGTTTGATCTGATTGTTAACTGTGGTAACACTGTAGCCCTAAGCCACCTGTGTGTGTTAGATAATTTTGTTGTGATGCTATTCACTTGGATAGCAACCATGATGTCCCATGTAGGCTATTAAAAGGCAGCTTACTTCCAAATCGCACCCGAGGAAAAGGTTAAAAATGTATGGTCACTTAAATACTTATCATCCTCTATAAACTCAACAAAATCTACTGTTCTCTTTTGGATTTATTTAGCCAGATGTGTTCTTAATTCTATTTTTATGGTAGTGGGTAAAACATTTCTCAGTAACTAACCGAAGACTGTTGATTTAAAATTTTATAGAATTTGTAGGAAATTATAGTTTTTCTTTGTTTTGTTTTGTTTTATGGTAAGAAGGAATAATAGGTCAAAACCACAAGGGTAGAATGTTTGCTTTTAACCAATTTTTTTTGACCCAAACCTGAAAAAGATTTGGGGAAAAATTGTAAAAACTTGACAATCTAAAACTCTCTAGGATGTTTTTGTCTCATATACATTACTTCTAGTCTGTGCATACTGTGGTTTTTCATGTGGACTCTGAAAATGCAAAAATTGTGACAAATTGTTTATATGTAACATGCCCAGTAAATGAATTTTACTATCTCCCTTAACTTTGGTGTGTGTATGTATGTGTTTCTCTTTAATGTGAATTATGTAAGACACCTTATTAGTTGCTTTACACTGTCTTATTCTTAGGGCTTTGTGTATATATAACATGTTTCTAAAATAATTTTTCTCAGGAATGCAGAACTTAATTTTTGTATCTTTCCTAAAGTAGGTAACATAAGGGTAGGTACTTATATATTTGGTGAATGATATAGGTAGAAATAGCAAAACACTTGCTTTTAATTTATACTTATGTATATTTTTAAAAGAAAAAAAGCCAAAACCAAAGCCTTAGTGTTGATTTATTAGACATTTTAGGAAAATAATAGAATTCTGAATTTTTAAAAAATTTGACTAATGAATTTATTTTTATTTTCAAGGTGTATATGCATGCAGTTTTATCTGATTATAACTTAGACCATGTCTGTATACAGTAATCAAATAAATTCTTTCACTGTTAAATCTGTTACTGACATAAGCCTCTGTCATTTTTATCTTCTAAAGTATACTAGGTGAAAAATGGCAACACGTTTTGAAGGAGGGAGTTAATAGTCTTTGCAGTATAAAACACCTCTTGCTTATTATTTCATTGATGAAGTTTACCTTTGTGTCTAAAATACATTGGAGGTAGATTTCAAAAAACCTGGTTGTTTTAAGTTCTCAAATATAAATTTTTCTTTATAAAATAATCAAAAGTACTGCTCTGGTTGGGTGGCTTAGTTGGTTGGAGCATTATCATCCCCTTGTACCAAAAGGCCACAGGTTTGAATCCCGGTCAGGGCACATACCTAGGTTTTGGGTTCATTTCTTGGTTGGGGTACTTACGGAAGGCAACAGATTGATGTTTCTGTCTCACATCAATGTTTCTTTCTCTTTCTTGCTCTTATCTCTCTCTCTCTCTCTCTCCCTAAAAATCAATAAACATATCCATAGGGGAGGATTTAAAAAACATCAAAAGTACTATTTCATGTGTAGAACTAATTTAATATTCAATAAAATACATTTTAGCCATTAGAATGATATTTCTGAGTTATTTAATGGCACAATATTATATAATCATTACAAAGAAGGCATAGAGTAGAACAGTGGTTTTCAACCTGGGAGGAGTGGCAATTTTGCCTCCTAAAGGACATTTGGCACTGTCTGGAGACATTTTTGGCTGCCACAAGCAGGGAAGGGGTCTGGGGAGAGAAGGCTCTACTGGCATCTAGTGGGCAGAGGCCAGGGATGTTGCTGAGCTGCTAAGCATCCTGCAGTCCTATAGGCAGACCCTCACAGCAAAGAATTATCTGGCCATGTGCGTCGATAGAGCTGAGGCTGAGAAATCCTGGACTGCAGTTTAACCATCAAGCATGTGTACTTTGGCTTCAGACGATCAGGGTTTGAATTCTAGCTCTGCTACTCACTACCTGTGTGATCTTCAGCAATTTACATCAGGTCTCTAAGTCTCAATTTTCTCCTGTTGGAATGGTATTAATAATAGTGCATAGTTTACAGGACTAGTGGAAGTAGTAAATGAAATAATACAGCAGGTCCTCAAATAAGGTGGTTTTATTCGACGTTGTCTTGTTACAATGTTGATGAGGGAAACAAAATCAATTCATAGCCAGGGCTTCTGTCTATGTGGGGTTGGCACATTCTCCCCATGTCTGCGTGGGTTCTCTCTGGGTACTCCTGCTTCCTTCCTCACCAAAGGTATGCATGTCAGGTGAACTGGAGTGTCTAAATTGTCTCAGTCTGAGTGAGTACGGATGTGTGTGTATGGGACAGTGCCTGCGATGGAAGGGCGCCCTGTCCAAGGGTGGTTCCTGTCTTGTGCCCTGGGCTGGCAGGGTAGCCAGCCATCTGCACCCCTGGACTAAAACAAGTGAGTTGGAAAATAATTCTTAATTGTTTCTATTAATATTCTTAAGTTTATGTATAGCTCACATTTCAATGTTTAATATTAGAAGTGTTTTGGGTTTTTCTAAAAGATTTTATTTTTAGAGAGAGGGAAAGGGAGAAAGAGATGGAGAGAAACATTAATGTAACTGGGAGACCTGGCCCACAACCCAGGCATGTACCCTGACTGGGAATCAAACCGGTAACCTTTCAGTCTGCTGGACAACGCCCAACCCCTTGAGCCATATCAGTCAGGGCAGTGTTTTGGGTCTTGATTTAGAAGTTTGGTGATGTTTTTGTGACCAGAAATATACCATAAGAACCTAACTTTTGTTTATATCAATTAGCATAGGGATTTTGATGTCATTACAAATAATTCCACTTAAAGTTGCAATTTCCAAGAACCTGTTGACGACATTGAGGCCTTACCGTATATGTAAAATACTTGACTAATTCCTGGCAAAGAACAATTATTCAATAAATATCATGTATCACCACCATCATTTATAGTCCAGATGCTTTCACCATCATTCTCTGGTAAGGAAGGTGGTGGGCAACCGGATTTGTTCTTTTGGCTGTCTTCTGCCTTCTCTGCGATATCGCAAAGGAGACACTACGATGAAAATGGACGATTCATGGTAATTACCATGTTAATGCCTCAATCATGCTAATGAGCTGCTCATATTTTAATAATGAGTCATTCACTAGTGTTTTATGACAGTCCCTGCAACAAAACAGAATTGTGTGTCAGTATCTAAATGAGTAACTTGCTCCAAGAAAATGTAAAAGGAAAAAAAGCAACATATCTCTTGTTATATCACAGTGTTATTTGGTGCTCATCTCTCATTTAGAAGACCAGAAATGAAGCCATGTTCTTCCTCATTATTGCTAGTGATGATATATATTCTGAATGCTGCATGTGGTAAATCACGTATTCATCCCAATGCACACATAAACATCCTATTATATACATATTTATAAGTATTTTGTATTACACAAGGTATCAAGCTTGTTGAATATTTGTCAACAGAAGTTTTTTGTTTGTTTGTTTGTTTTTTCTGAGAAGGAATTCAGAAAAAGGATAACAAGAAGAGATCAGTAGTTGCTTTGGCTGTGTGTCTCAGTTGGTTGGAGCATCATCCCATACACAAAAGGCTGTGTGTTTGATACCCCCCTGGTCAGAGCTCATCTGTCTTCTACAGGAAGCAATCTATCAGTTTCTCTCTGTCTCTCAAAAATTAACAAATATATCATTGGAGGAAGATTTAAAAACAAGTTGAATTCAACTACCAGTTTTTTTGTTTTTGTTTTTTTCCTCAAAAACCAAGCTATTTGGGGGAATGTATGGTACTGCATTTTGTTATAGCAAATAGACACTTTCAATAAAACTACCTAGTTGGGGTTTATTAAAGAAAATCTCCATGCCCATTTTTGCTATTTTTTTTTACAAGCCTCTTACTTTACGTAGTGATTATAAAGTCTTAATTAATACTGTGAGATAAACCAAGACAAAAGGGGATGATAAATCAGCTATCTGGAAACTTGATTCTGTACAAAGGAAAAGAAAGAAGAGCAAAAAGAAACTGTTCTGTGTCATGTGCCAAAAGATATTTTTGTAATCTGGCTGGAAAAATTTGAATCTCCTTAGAATGTGAGTGACTACAGGGAGAGGCAAAAGGAAATGGTGCATTCGCTTCAGTTTTGCTAGCTCAAGTGACTGGGGCAGGTTGGGCAGATGATGGTGGAGACAGAGAGAGAGAACAAGAGGAAGAATTACCGAGGTGCACTAGTCTGATGCCTTACCTGTGGAAACTGACACCTCAAGTTCAAGTTGCAGCTTTGCCATTTGCTCTTACGACTTTGGTTATTTTACCCTGTGCTTCAACTTCAATATGAAAGATGGTGAATTATTACAGAAATTAAATTAGTGAACACTGATAAATTGCTGAGGACAGTGCCTGATACATAGCAAAAGTCATTATTATTATTATTATTATTATTATTAATTTTATGAGAAAAAAGGGTGGTGACTTAAAGGTGAATGTCCTATATCTGTTGATATTTTTCTATATTATTTACCAAAGTAGATTTTCCTTTTATTTCATTGATTTCTTTTCTTTCCATGAGCAGCAGTTCCTTAGCTAAAACTAGGACTCATTGATCAGAGTGGATTTCTTTTTCTTTTTTAGACTTATTGATAACAACTCTCAGAACAAAAGTTTGCAGTTGTTTAAAATGGAAGCATTAGCTCAAACAAAGGGCTAAAGGAAGGTACTATTGCTACCTATTAAAATCCTGGAACAGACTTCTTACTGAGCGCACAGCAATAGGAATAATTTTATCATTATAGTCACACTTCGTGTGACTGGTGATTACTAAACACCTAAGTAGATCCTTTTGAAGCTTCATAATAATAATAATACAAAATAGTTGTTAATGTTTCTCATTTTACAGATCAAGAAAATGGGTTTAGGGATTGCCTTTGAGAATCCGTGGAAGTAAGTTGCAACAGCAGTCTGAGACAGGGTTCTCAGGTCCAGGACTGTGCTGCCTCTATAGCACCCTTGCACCCAAAGGTCCCTTTGCCCCAAACCATCACATCCTTGAGTCTGGTATTTGTGTGTGTCTGTATTTAAAATATTTTTATTGAATTTGTCAGGGTGACATTGGCTAATAAAATTATATAGGTTTCAAGTGTACAAGTCTATAATATATCATCTGTATATGATATTGTATTTTCACCACCCAAAGTCAAGTCTAACTCCATCACCATTTATTCCCTTTTACCCTTTTCTACCAGGACCCCCATCCCCTTTCCTCTGGTAATCACAGTACTGTTGTCTCAGTCTATAGGGTTTTGGGTGCTTTTTTGGCTTAATCCCTTCACTTTTTTCACCCAGTCCCACAACCCCCCTCCTCTCTGACAGCTGCCAGTCTCTTCTTTGTATCTATGAATCTGTTTCTGTTTTGTTTGTTTGTTTATTTTGTTCACTGCATTCAACATATAAGTGAAATCATATCTTCCTTTTTTCTGACTGGCTTATTTCAATTGTTAAATCTGGCTGGATTCCACTCAGGATTCCTAAGAAAATTGAAAAGTTTTATCTAGGTATTATATAGCACACAAGCCATCACAAGGCATTGCACAGCAATTTCTTGCACAATTGCACAATCTTAGCACAGCAATTTCATTTCTTTGTTTGGTATTTTTTCATTCATTCCCTCTTTCATTCATTCATATTTTTACCTTATTCCAGAAAAGATTTTCTATGGTAAGCACAATCCGCCATTAACTTACAGGACCCTGAAGGAATGGAAAAGTGGTGAGGAGCTGGTGGGTCTCTGGGCGGGAGGTAGAGCCAGAAGTGCGGCAAAGGGGATAAAAACTGAACTGGCAAGAAGAGAGACACCACAGCCAACCATGATTTTGAAAAGGGTGCACTGACCTTCTGTGGGAAACAGAATAAATCTGGCATGAACTAACCATAAATATCTTAAAACTAGGGTCACCTAGGCAGATGGACCCATATCCTTTGGTGCCTATCGACATATTTCAGAGGTTGAATAATTGGCATTACTGATTAGCAGAGAGGTACCGGCAGTACTCTACGGGGATCGCCTGTTCTTCTCAAAGCAAGAAACTGGAAAAAAAAAGTCTTACTACACCTTACAGTGTAAGAAGTTGACTTTGGCAGCTCTGTGAAGGCTCTCACAGTTCTTTAGACATATTAGACATTCAAATATTCATTTTTTACAATAAAATTTTCACCTAGCTTGAATTTTTATTAGTAGAATGGATTTGCTTTTTAAATATTTTCTTTATTTGATATTGTGGGAAACAACATAACAAAATCAGGGGACTTTTAGTCAATAAATGTAGATTTTATTCCAGGATTTCGACTTAAATTTAACCTAACTTGACTGTATGTCTTTGGATAAATTGTTTTCCTCTTTAGTTTTCATTTGCGAGGTTTACTCAAAATAGACACTAGGTGGTGCTGGCATGACACTTCTAACTTCACAGAAGTCAGATTTCAGCTTGTTTTATTTTATTTTGTTTTACCAATTCTGCTAGGTGTGTTGACCAGGATTATTGCAAAAACAAAATAGAACAAAGACAAACTATAGTATTTCAACCACAATTTTTCTGAGAGATGGTTTAGAAAGGAAGTTATAATAGAAAGTAATAAAAAATGTGCTAATCTTTGCCTATGGATTATTTAGGATACCACGTGTTCTTAAGTAACAAAAGAGAGCGCTCTAATGCATTTTAAAAATATATCTTAAGAACACAAAGGCTAGAATTCCATGTGACTGGATTGCTTTCTTTTTTAAATTTAAAATAGTCATACATACAAATCAGTAAAATAAAGTTAAAAACAGTTTTTAATATCCTACAATCTTAGATTTAAAATTGACCTTTGATAGTTTTAAATTTTTATATTTTATATTTCAAAAAGCACTATTTTGAATTTGACTTTTGGACTTAGAAAAGCCCTCTGTTCCTTGAAGCCAAGTAAATGGTATGTGAATGTGTAGCTTTATTCTTGATTTAACTTAAAATAATTTCTATCACTTAACAACTTCCCCCTCCACTTTGGAGAAAGACGGCTCATGAAACAGAACGGGGGTTAACTAAGTGATTACTCCTAGTCTTCCAGGGGCAGGAATAGAAAAGGAAAACTTCTCCCACAAATGCCACTGTTTGTTGTGTGGGAAAGTTAAGCGCACAAAGCGGGTACTGGCCAAGTAGTCTTGGCAAAGTACCTGTTGGGGGCAAGAGGCCCTGAGCACAGCTTCTCGACACCTCTGGAGCGCTGACACTGGAAAGAAGTCCCAGGGACGGGCCACGTGTGGGTGAGTAGGGAGGGAATGGGGATAACACTTAAAGGGCATTAAAGGTTGTTCTGAGTGTTGCATGTGTTATTTATTTAGATCTTACAAAGCCCTACACATGAAAAAACAGGCCCAGAGAAGTCTTTGCCGAAGGTCTTGCTAAGTTTCAAATCAAAGCAGATTGACTCCAGAATCTGTGCTTTTTACCACGAACCTATATCATCTCCCTACATTAGAGCAAACACTTCTATAGTGATCCCTAGGTGCCAGATACTGATTGTGTAACTGATGTTTCACCCATACTAACTCTTCTAATACAGCCTCATCATCTAGGTATTGTCCTCATTTTACAGCAGAGGAAACTGAGGCACAGATCAGTTGCAAGGTTAAGATAGTGATGAAAGTTAAGGATGTACTTAAAAGATAAGACTTTAAAACAGAGTCCATTTGAAGGGTACACAGCAGGTACAGAATTCAGCTCTGACCTCCTCCCCCTTTTCTCCTTTTTTCTTGAGGTTCTCTTACTTCCACTGATGTCATCCCCTCCAGGCTGCCCTCAAGCTTCACTGCTTCCGTTTGGTGGCAAGGATGAGCTTCTCTTGGTGCCTCTTGTCAAGGCTGGGATTTAAGAAAAAAAGACACTAAATATAGAGGGAGAACAAGAAACACTAATTTCCTCTGCCCTGAATGCTAAATTCTGAGAGAGGGCTGCTTTAGCAACGAGGTTCTGCGGCGGCTGTACAGAAGCTAACCTGCTCCTCACACCACCCTGCCCTGCATGGGTGTATCTTTCTACCTACCTATCTTCCCCTCCCCCCACAGCCACAATGGCCTTGGGACTCCTCCCCAAATGTTTGTCCCCTCTACCGGAACTAAAAAAGTGAAATCCATTCTTCCCGTGAGAACACCTGCCCCCCTAAAGCAATGGACATTTAGATGGTTGGTCAAGAGATGGTGCGAGGAGAAGGTCGCTCCATCGAAGGGCAAAGGCCTGGGCAGATGACGTATTCATCTATTAGCAGAAAATGAGGCCAAGGGGCCTCACGATTCTGTCATGGGGGTGACAGGAAATCCAAAAGAAGAAAAAAGAGTGTTTTCTTTATTTCCATTCACAAGTTCTTTTTAAAATAACATTTTTTATTTCTTAGAACTTCAGTTTTTTAATATGTAGAATGAACTTACTGAGAAATCCTCTAAATTCTACCTCCTTCTGATGTTCTCTGACTTTTGGACTCATTTTAAGAGATATTTTTGAGAGAATAAAACTGACAGAATAAAAATATCAGCAATAGTAGCATATGTACAAATTCATACTCTGTTTTGTTTGTTTTAAAGTTGTTTTCTGTGCTACTGCTTTTAGTTTCCTGGCTGAGAAGAAACTGGCTGGACATTGTGTGTGCATTCTTTACAACTGCATGCTTAGAAAATGAGTGACAATAAAAATTCTTAGTATTAAATTGAAGAAATGATCAAAATCTGCATAGCAAGCAATACTCTATAAAACTTTTACTTACACAAATTCATTCACTTGTGTGCTTTCCTAAAGTTGTTCTCACTCTCTCCTCAGTGCTTCTTTCAAGATGTGGAAGTAGACAGCTCCACACTGACACCTGTCTGACTTACTTATATGTCCTGAAATACCATATTACACTTGGTAAGAAACTACCCCATCTCAGTGGCCAGTGACCAGATAAGGACATTTCTCTTCCTTAAGTCTTTCATCCCTCAAAATAACCTTCCTGTTCCTCCTCTTCTCATCGTATGGCTCTGGAGTTACCACATTTGAGGGCCCCTGGCAACGAGTCAGAAAACGGAGTAAGGAAAACCACTTGTGGCTGCCTTTCTGGGAACTCTTGTAGAGAGAATGTCTACTTCCTCTCTGAATACAGGCTGAGCTGCAGGTGATGGACAGCACAGTTTGTGAGACTGGGAGAGCATTTCAGACGGGGCTAAGGAGCTGAAAGGAGGCAGAAATGCCCCACGCATATTTAGAGACAAATGGGCTGGTATGGTAGACATTGAGGTGCAGGGAGAAGTAGTGGGATATATGGCAAATTAAACTGGAAATGAGATTCAGAGTAGATTTCAAGAGACCTGGGGAAAGCAGGCAAAGGCATCTGGACCTTACCCTGTAGGCAATAGGAATGCTTCAAAAATTTTTTTTTGAGTGGTGAAGCAGAGATAAAATTTATCAAACATCTGTATTTTTTTAAGTTAGGTAAATGAAAGTATTTCATACTTTATTGCCAGTCATAAAGGGAAGGCACCTAAGAAAATCTAGCCAACTCCATCGAAGAGATCTCCACATCAGAGAACAAGGCCTGGATGCTGTAAGAATCCCAAATCCACACAAATGACTAGTCAACATTCACACATCCCCTTCCCAGGACACTTGCTGTGTTTGTTGCATATCTGACTGACCCTAGCTGGTAATCTGCTAACAAAAGCAGTCTCTCCTCAGATGAAAATTTCTTCACCCTTAAGAAAGAGCATTTCAAATTCCCTCAACCTTCAGAGAAGCAGGCAGATGTGGAAATTAGAATCTGAATCACTGTTGTCTCTATAATTAAGACTTCTACATTTTAATAAGCTGGATTTTAAAAATCATTTTAACAACCGTGCTTTGGTAGTATAAATGAGCATAATTTCCGTAATCACGAAGGGTCAACTGTTGATTTCTTTTAAAGAAACAAAAGGGTAATCAGATGGTGGTTGACAGGCTAACTTTAAAGGCAAATATTTGTTTCGATCTCTTTCCTAAGGGGAAAACAATTAGATGATTAATAGAAGCAAAGATGTTAACAGTGAATAGCACCAGATATTAGTGGCTGAGTGAGACCTTGGTCATTGAGTTCAGCTAAGAAAGAATTCAGAGTCAAGAACTCAAATACAAATGAAAGTTTATTTAGACAGTCACAGGAGTACAAGAAGTAAGCTGGGCTGTGTGGACTCAGGAAACAAGTTACATGGGCAAAATAAGGGCCCTTGGAATTTAGGAGAAAGAAAGCAAAAGTAACCACTCCCTGAAGGAAGAGAAAAGGGGGAGGAAAGTCATGGGCATACTAGAGAAAGAGAGGGAGAATGCACTGGGTCCTTCATCTTGAGGGCTTTTATCTGGTTTCCAAAGGTGGGGATTTTAGAGCAGGATTCAAGGGAGGATCTCAATAGAATATCCATCAGCCTTCCAGGTGTGTCCTTTCAGAGTCATGGTCTCTGTTACCTGGTTTGCACTAGGATAGGTGGTCATTAGTCATTGTAGCTGGACCTGATGTCAGCCATGGCGTTGCTTAGTTTGGCTTTGCTGCTTTCCTGGGCCTGAGTCTGAAACACAACTAAGGCCTGGATGTTATCTCGAGTTCGACCATTTCTGTGGTCAACAGACCCAAGGCTTTGTTCTTAGGATTATTTGATGGGGGCCAGAACCTCATTGCCTTGAGGGCTTAATGCATAAGGGAGTGCTTGTACAAGGGCTTTTTTGGGAGCTGTCTGAAGGTATCCTCTGGCCCGTTTGTTCCTCCTCTAAGAGGATCTATCACAGGGCTAGCAACATGCCATGGGAGGAAAGATCAGGGGAGGGTCTGAACCACATGACCAGCAATGTGAAAGGTCAGGGGCTCTAATCTGCATGATCAGCAATACGCTAAGGGAAGGAAGGTCACCCTGGGGGAGAGGTCCCACCCTATAATACTTGTTTCCCAGTTTTGCCTGTTGCTAGGCAGCTGGGGCTTTCCACCCCAGTGAACTTCTGTGCCTGGTCTATCATTCTTACTCTGCTCATGTCTGTCTAATTACCTACTCTAACAAAGAGACAAAGAAAAAGGCAAGAGGAGAAGAAATACTAAAGATAATATATAAAGAGAAATGTGAGGATGAAGGGGTATTAGAAAATAAGGGGAACTGAGTCAGCCTAGAAAAATAGAAAATGAGAGAAAAAATATAATGACAGATTTTTTACCAAATGGTTGCCTAGGAAACTTGACTAGGAGTGGTTCCATCTCTGCTGAGTAATTGTTGAAGCACATACAGCATTTAGAGTCAGTTGACTCTGCCAATATCAACTGGAAAACACACACATTTCAGACATAATAGTTTTGAGCACCATGTTTTCCATATTATGCTTTTTCCCCTAACACTGGGAGAATTTGATTTCGGCAATTTTGGAGGGTAATAGGAGAGGAATAGTAAGATCGAAACACAGGATGGTGAAATTTTTGAAAAGTCAGATTAGTCTAGAATGGCACATTAGTACGCGTAACATTGAGTAACAAACTGTGGAAAAAGTAAATTAGGAAGCAGCTCAAAGTCCATTTGGCAATATGAGGTCATCTTTACAGTCTGACAAGTATGCTGCTGAAAAGCATTTTTCCATGCAAAGAGCTTGATACACCCGAGGTCATATAGGATACAGACAAATGAAATTTCACATTATAAAGCCGTTTTTACCTTCCATTTGTATGCAGCTTCTATGGAGTCTATTTTCACTGTTTTCCTTTTAATCACTGAATGTTAAAGAACAAAAAGCGTTAAAAAATGCTTGACTGCTCCAACCTGAATTTGTCTTTCCTATAGTTTACTGTATTTTCAGGGAATATTAATATTACATTTTTATAAGTAAACCCATTTCTATTGTATATCTTGGGCTAAATTCTTGGTCTGTGAATGTGTGGGTTTGTGTGTCTTTAGAGTAGTGGCGGGGGGGCAGGGAGCAACGGGGTTTAGAGAGATCGTTTTTAATAATGAGTAGTGAAGCAATGAGATGGAAGCTACCGAACTCAGTTATTTTTCTCACACCATTTCTGCTTCCTAAACCAAAATAAAATTTAAGAGTGTAAGAATTTGTGCTATTGTTAGGAAACATAATTTGATTATATCATGTAAGTTTGTCTTTACATTAACGCATGTTTCCTGTAAGGAAAAACCATATTCTATTCTGCAGGATAGAACAAATCCTAGATCTTAAATATTTATGTTTATAGACAACAAATTGGAAAAGCATAGCATAAAACCAAAAAATATCTTTGGCTTTTGGTACATGTTTGAATTTCCTCCTTGGAATTCATTTTGTCAATCATTTACTCCTCCTCACTTTCATCTAACATAGAACAAAGTATAACCTGAGAAGTTCACAGCGTGACTAGTAGTAAAGCAAATGTAAAACTTAACCTTTGGCCACCTATCTGGATTAAGGCCAAGATATTTTCCAAAATAGAAATACGGCAGAGAAGATCAAGAAAATATGTTGGATTTTTGTCTTGGTTGTATTTATTTATTTTACGAGACCTAGGTAACACTGAAAGAAAAGTCAGGTATACGTATTATATCATATCTCTGCATATTTTAAATCACTCAGGCATAGTTTATGTATGTATGTGTACATTCTTTGGGTCTTTATGTTTTAGTTGAGCGAGACAGCCACACATTTTAATTCTAAGTAAATCTTACAGAAGAGTAAAAAATAATCTGATTCAAGAATAATGATTATAATAAAACATGTAATTCTGAAAATTCCAATGAAATTTGTATTACAAAAGTAATATCATATATTTCTTAACTGCTACCTTCCGAGTTAGTGTGGGGGGGTACTGGGTAGAGAAAGAAAGGGTGAAAAATTGCAACAACTATAATAACATAATCAATTAAATGTAGTAAAATAAAAAAGTAATTACTTTAGTGTCTGACTTTGATTGTCCTCAAATATTATATTAGGGAATTGGCCTAAATGCTCTTCCAATAGTTTTATTCTGAAAAAAATTCTCTAAGTTTTACTATTTAAGAAAGAATTTCTTATATGAAAACAAAGATAAAAATTTGGGAAAAATTTACATAAAACAATAAGAAAAGCATTAGTATTCAGATTGAAAGAGAAATAAGTGACAATACTAGAAAATAATTCACAAAGGAGGGTAAACAAAAGTTCGAAAAAATTATAAGAGAATGTGAATAAAATATGAATTTGATTTTTGACTGTTGAATTAGTCAAGGTAAAGCAATATGTATGTTGGCTGAGAGCATGAGCTCTGCAGCACACAGAGCTGATGGGTGCTGTTGTGCCTCTCACGCAGATTGCAAGCTTTGGGCAAGTCTCCATTTTCCCACCCTAAACTGGGAATAACCATGACACTTACCTATGGGGCGATTAATGGCTATTTAAATGAGATTACTCTCATGTTCTTAGCATAGTTCCTAGCATATATCAAGAGTTTAATTTTAATATATTATTGTTGCTCTCAATATTTTATTGGTGAAAATGGATAGTGACACATATTTTAATAAGCAATTTGGACAACGTATCAATGAAATCTTAAGTAGTCCTTAACTTGCCTTCAATAGTTTTCAATAACATTGGAAAATGAATCTAGCAGTCCCAGTTTGGGAACTACAATAAATTCAACGTTCCTAGATTGTTCCTTTAGCAAAGACTGTGAACTTACCAATGCTTGTTAAAGAGCATGTTTTATTACCACTACATTAAAAATTCTGTATCTTATTTTGAAAATTCATAAATGAGATTCTATTTATGAAATTAAGAAATTTATTTCAGGTGTATTTTTTAGAGGTATAATAATTTTTCTTAAAATTGGTAATGCCACAGGTCACTAATATTTCTAGCTACAAAGTTTTAAAAGCATAATTGCTTGCAAATTTATGCTTAAATTCAATAAATTTATTGATTTGCAAAAAACCCTAACATTTTTACTATCAAATAACTATATGTTTTAACCACATTGTTTACTATTTTATATAAAATTCTTGGAGAATCTTCTAGGTTATTTAATATGTTTACAATAAATCTATACCTACTTATAGTTAGAGTACATAATTTCCAAGAAACATAGATAATAGATATAAAACATATTTTAACCAAAACAATACTTTCATACTTGATAAATTATGTGCAATAGAAGAAAAATGCCATGTAATAATACATCAGGTTATATTATTTATAGATATTGTCATAGTATCTTACAGAATTTTTTGAAAATATGTTCAGAATAAAAGATTTCCAATGAATAAGAGTTACCAAGACTAAGCTTTTAAAATATTTGATAAGAATGACAACTTACCTATAAAAAAGCTGGCTATCATGATGCTCTTATACGTAAAACCTTTTCCTACTGTAGTTATTAATTCCTTTAAAGCAGTGAAGAGACTTAAATCTTGATATCTGATATAGTTTCACAGAACATTTAATCAAATTAGTGTTTTCCTCTAGCTCTTTGCTAATGAACTAATTCAAGTTTTTAAAAATTTAAATTATATATTATATTATATTAGTCCTAGTATTTCTCCCTTTCCTATCTCCACCCAACCTCTGCCCACCCCACCCCCACCCCACACTCCTTTAGGCAATACCCATACCATTGTCCATGGCCATGGATCATGCATATATATTCCTCGGCTACTCTATTCCCTATGCTGTACTTTATGTCTCCATGACCATTCCGTAACTACCTATTTGCACTTCTTAACCCCAGCACCTTTTTCACCCATCCCCTCAATTCCCCTTCCATCTGGCAAACATCAAAATGTTGTGTGTATTTATGATTCTGTTTCTATTCTGCATGTTCGTTTATTTTGTTTTTCTAGATTCAATTATTTATACATAAGTTTTTATGTCATTTTATTGTTCACATTTTTGATCTCCTTCTTAAAGAAAACCCTTTAATGTTTCATATAATACTGGCTTGGTGGCAATGAACTCCTTTAGCTTTTCTTGTCTGGGAAGCTCTTTATCTGTCCTTTGATTCTAAATGATAGCTTTACTGGGTAGAGTTATCTTGGTTGTAGATCATTGCTTTCCATCACTTTGAATATTTCTTGCCAATCCCTTCTAGTTTACAAAGTTTCTATTGAGAAATCAGCTGATAGTCTTATGAGAGCTCCCTTGTAGATAACTAACTTCTTTTCTCTTGATGCTTTTGAGATTATCTCTTTGTCTTTAACCTTTTGCATTTTTATTATGATGTGTTTTAGTGTGGGCTTCTTTGGGTTCATTTTGCTTGAGACTCTTGGGCTTCCTGGACTTGCATTTCTATTTCCTTCACCAAATTAGGGAAGTTTTCTGCTATTATTTTTTCAAATAGGTTTCTGATTTCTTGCTCTCTCTCTTCTCTGTCCAGCCTCCCCATTATGTGAGTGTCGTTATGCTTGAAGTTGTCCCTGAGGTTCCTTACACTATCCTCATTTTAGGATTCTTTTTTCTTCCTGTTCTGATTGGGTGTTTTTTGCTTTGTTATATTCTAAATCCCTGGCTTGATTCTTGACCTCATCCACTCAACTGTTGATTCCCTATAAATTGTTCTTCATTTCAGTTAGTGTATCCTTCATTTCTGACTGGTTCTTTTTTAGAGTTTCAATCTTTTTTTATGCTATTGAAGTTCTCTCTAAGTTCACTGAGCATCCGTATAACCAGTGTTTTGAACTCTGCATCTAAAAGGTTGCTTGTCTTTTGGTTCTTTTTCTGGAGTTTTTCTCCCTTTGGGCCATGTTCCTGTGTCTCATCATTTTAGCAGCCTTCTTGTATTTGTTTCTATGTATTAGGTCGAGTGACTATAAATTCCTGGCTTGGAAGAATAGCCTAATGTAATAACTGTCCTGTAGGGTCCAGTGGCACAGCCTCCCGTATCACCTGAACTGGGTACTTGAGGTGCACCTACTGTGTTGGCTGTGTACGCCCTCCTCTTCTAGTTGAACCTTGATTGATATTGGCAGGTTAATGGGAGGGGTTTACCAAGGCTTATCAGCTGCAAGGACTGGGTGGTACCACTGACCACCAACCTCTGACCACTGTGAAGGATCAGCTATGCAGGGGCCCACTCCGCACAGCAGAATGTCCTTCAGCAGGGCTCTTGTGCCTGCTGAGTGCATCCCTTGAGTGTGTCACCTGTGGAGGTGGCTGGGTGATGGTGCTCTGATGTGGTCTGTGGCTGTCCACTGGGTGTGCAGGCTCTGAAGCCTCCCAGGAGGGACAGTCCAAGGTCAGCAGCCACTTGTGTTCTGTCCAGGGTCACCTAAACAAGCTACAAAGCAATCCTCAGTTGGCTGCTACTTGTGCTGGGCTTGGAAGTGTCCAAGAAGCTGTGGACCAAGGCCAGCCATTGCTAGTGCTGAGCCTGGGTCCACTTAGCAACAGGCACAGGGCACGCTGAAGCCCGATGCTACTTGTTTGAGAGAATTTGGAAAAATCTGAAGCATGAGCCAAAGCAAACCATTTGCATGGAAAAGCCACTGGAAACAGCTTGGGTGAGTCCTAAAGTTGGGTGGAGTCGAGCCTTAGGGAATCACCAGGTTGGCAGAAACAGTGTGAGCCAGGTTGATGGAGTCTCAGATACGACATTTGCATGCCTGCTCTGTTGCGGGATGGCTCAGAAAAGGAACAATAGCCCCTGTAAGCCTTTTACATGGGAGAAAGCTGCCCTCCAGCTCTTGCCCTGATGCCAGATGCTTCAGTTCCTCCTCATATGCCTCTGGTGCCTGTCAATCTGCTGCTCCCATGCTGGAGCTCAGCAAGTTGTAGTAGGTCTGTGCACGGGCCCTTTAAGAGGAACTGCCTGGGAAGCTAGCAGTTTTTCTTCCACATCGTCAATCACGACTTATTGTATGACCAGAAGTTATGGGGACTACTCTTCCTGGCACAGGAATGCTGGGCTATGGGTCTTAGTTTAAGGTAGAAATCCCTCACTCCTGAGATATCCCTCCAATTCTTATCTGCGCATGTAGGTGTTAGACCAGCCCATTCCAGGTCTCTGCTCCTCTTACCAGTCTCAATGTGGGTTCTTCTTTAATTCTATAGTTGTAAGACTTTCATTTAGCTCTATTTCTAGCAGTTTTGAATAATCATTGTTCTGTAGTTAAGTTGTAATTTTGATTTAGTTGTCGAGGAGGCGAGCTGAGTTTACTATGCTGCCATCTTGAACAGAAGCACCATAATTCAATTTATTGTTGCAATTACATGGTTTTTTAGGCAACTGATTATGAGGATTTTAAAATTTAATGATTTGGTAGTCTACATTTAAGAAAAAGATAAAAGCTCTATTTTAACTCTATTTTATTATTTCTTACATATGTGCAGATGCTCACACAGATTGATAATTTACATTTCCCCAAGTATTTTCTTTTATTTTTCATGGAGATTTTTGATTGTCTCAGTTTTCTTATTACAATTTAAAAATATCTCAATCTCTCAAAATAAAGCAACTGGAATACTGCAACTTCTCCTGCAAGCCCAGGGTTTGAGTTTTCAGGAAGGCATGAATTGGTAAGAAGGTACAGGCAGCAGAGATGGGAAGTCCTGAAATGGTGACTTCCTTCCTCACGTCATGAAAAGTCATCCACACCATGGGTACTTTCACTATATTCAAACCTCGAATCCAACTCTTAAGTATCTGTTATTTGAAGACAATAAACTAACTAACCTTTGCTTCACAGATCACTCAGTACTACTAGCTGAGAGAGGTCTGCAATACACACTTTTTATGATGGTGCAATTTGTATCCCTCATATCACCACTAAGGGCAGGACTGACTACTCTGCTTCTCCTTCCTCTGCCCACTGTTTGCACATCTAGATGGTATCTATTCTATGAATCTGTATTTAATCATCTTAATCAAGTTATTATAAAGTATTATCAGAGCTCTTTGATTACAAGATGCAGACGACCTGAATTTAAGCAAAAAGAATTTATTGATTCATGTAACTTTATGTCCAGAGATACTGCACCTGAAAATGGGGGCCCAGGATGTTCAATAATGCTGTTGGCCTCTGACTATATTTCTTAGCCCTTTGTATCTGGTTTATTCATTGCTCTGTCCAGGAGCTCAATCTGTGCCACTCTTGGTTCTGCTTGTCTCTGCCTAGCTTGATTTTTCACACTAGGACTAGACATGTGACTGACAGGATAGCAACGAACACCCCCAGACTCCCACCTCCCAGAGAAAACATCCTACAGGGGAAAGAGAATGTTGCTCCTCAACAGTTCCAGTACATAATTCCTGGGGCACTGGGGTCAGCCTGCCTTGAGACATGCTCCTGTATTGAATGCTTTGGCTGTAGGAAGAAGGTACTTGGATTGTCAATGACTGACACTTGTTTTCACCGCTGTGGCAAGGAAAAAAGAGGGTTGGCCCACCCAAACCCTGCAAAATTCAGTTGAACTAGAATTTGATTATGACACTGATCAAAGCAGCAAATTAAAAAAAAAAGTGAGTTCTTTGTTTCCCTGAATTAAAAACAAATCATGAAACTGCACACATTTATTAAAGAATGTATGACCATGACGATAACACTGGAAACTAACTGATCATTTGTATTGACTCTACATCTGTGCATATGTGGATGTTTTCATGTTAGGAAAAAGAAGGGCATCTCTAATTCTAGGGATCTGATTCTCCTAGATGGGGTAGCATGACTTGTAACCCTAAATATTATTCTCATGACTAATACCATACAGGCCAAAAGGAATCACTTCTCCACAGATATCATTGCCTATAGTCTGTATTCTTGAACGGCAACAATGCTTAACTTCCATGAATGCATGTGTGCTGTTTCCTTGCCACTGACAGAGACAAACAGTGCTTCGAGTGCTGGAGATATCGAGGGGGATCATTTAGTTAAGATAAAAGACATATTCACTTGTCAAATTCTGTCTCACAGGCAGGTAGATTGCAGTAGACTCTTGCATTATAAAATATCATTTCCCATAATAAAGGACATACTGTTTCTTACTTCTTTCCATGTTATAATTTGTGGTTCCAGCATTAGTCATATATTATAACAATTCACAACAGTTGCGCTTCATGGTTGAGGAACATATTATAATCTTAAGCAATTTATGCTACTTCTAGACGTAACATGAATTATGTTACCAGTTTAAACTGGGTGAAGATTGGATGTTAGAATTCTGAGTAGTTTTAATTTTATTGATATATATAAGATTTATGTAAATTGTAAAAATTAAATAAAATGGCCCTGACTGGTGTGGTTCATTTGGCTGGGCGTCTTCCCTCAAAGTGAAAGGTTGATGGTTCGGTTCCCAGTCAGGGCACATGCCTGGGTTGTGGTTTCAGTCCCTGACTGGAGTGTGTACGAAAGGCAGCCAATCAATGTTTCTTTCTCACATCGATGTTTCTCTCTCTCTTTCTTCCTTCCCCTTTCTAAAAATAAATAAAAATCTTTTAAAAGTTAAATATAATTTTTGCTATTTATTAATTTTAATGTTTAATTATCAATTTTTAATTTGTATTTACTTTATAAATGTCATAGGTAGTGCTGATATTTCAGGAAAATGTTTTGAAAACATAGAGAAATAATTTTAATTTTTTAAGTTTATATTCATTTTAATTTAATTTTTAATTAAGCTATATTCAAGCTTGTATGTAATTAATACAATTACTTATCTTTTAATCTTTTGTAATCATTGTTGCCAATAGGACACAAAACAGGTAAAATATCTTGATTATTACTACATAATTATTTTGTTTAAATGAAAGCAAGAAAATATATTTTGTGGAAGTTATATAATAATTCATACATTACACTTATTATAATTCATTCATACATTGATAGTTTATTAATAGTACACTCAGGCATATACAGTAATAACTGAATTCTTTTGCTTTTAATATTTTGCTAATTTTCAGCCTTGTGTTATATTATGAAGGTATATTTGTCAAAGCTGGCAGATAGAACATATATTTAATGGTGTGTCTATCTATGATTTACTCTGGCTCTGGGATCCACTAATGTTAAAGGCAAGACACACAGAAAAGGCACTTGGTCTAAACCTGGATGTTGCGAAAGAATTTAAGGTGATGATAAAAGGAGCATTGGAGTGATTTACTCTAGGGTGAGGCCCATGAATTGAGAAAAAAGAAGTCGGGAGGTAGCTGATAAGCAAGAGAACACGGAAAAGTTGAAAGAGCAGGTTTATGCAGATGAGGTAAGGGTAGACTTCGGGGCTTTTCCTGCTCTGCATTGCTTGAGTTTACTCTTTTTCTGTGTTTTTATTACTTTGATTCTTTTTTATCTGGTATACATAAAACTCATAATTAAAAATTCATATTAGACATCTTTTTAGCGGATTTAAATCCTTGTGTGGAAATTCCGGTGTGTAATATATACACATATATGTGCATAAGTAAATATGTGCACTTAGGTTTTTCTTTGAACACTCTCATCTAGAAGGTATGCTGAAACTGATGTCAGTTAATTCTCCTTAATTCAATTAATCCAGGATTTATAACCTTTGTGTGCCTGTTTCCTCATTTGTAAAATGGGTTTTATATAATAATGCCTGTATCATAGGGTTGATGTGAGAATTAAACTACCTGGACTAATGTCTGGTTTGTAGAAAGCCCTATATGTTTGTACTATTATTTTAACTTCCACACTCATTTTTGCTGTTGGGCCGCATTCCAGGCTATGATGGTGGCTCCTGAGGGAACAAGATATGGTGCCAGTATAGTACTCTTTGATTTTCATCACCTATGCGTGCCAGCTGAGCGGCCATGTTCCTTTAAAGCTTCCAGTCAGGTTACTACACCATGGCCTCTCTAAGGCCTTTCTGGGTTTGCCTCATACTTACCATTGTCCTCACCTCTTTGAGTTGTTTGGAACGTATTTAGCTCAGGCAAATTTTGTGTCAGACACATCCACTTAGGTAATGCAAATGGCCACCTCTCTTCTGATGTTCTGCTCTGCTGCTGGGAAAAACTGGAACCCAACAAAGCATGCTACCACCTCTCACTCCACCTGAAAAGTGAGGAGCAATCTCATAGTCTCTCAGGTCTTTCCAGCCATATGTCAGATATCTGTTTGCACTACCTCCCAGGACTCAGCCTGGGGAGAAGAGGATGGTAGGGGACATGGGACTTCAGCAGGGACCTTAACCAAATTATTTGATTTCTGTAACTGCAAATCTACTGCTCCACCCAGCTTTTCACTCCTTCCCTGCTCCTGCTTTCCTGTGGACCAATCTCTTCTCCTGGTGACTTAGTTGGTAATCTATTAATTCGATTGAAAGAAAAGCCAAGGAGCAAAAAAAAGAATCCAAAATTTATACTTTAAAATATTATTTTGTTCTAATAACTCTTTGTGCTCTGAAAAACAAATGACTTCTTATTTAGGTGCATTTGCTCTGTCTATAATCAAAAGGGAAGAACCAGTTTTCTGTACAGAATCTGCTTCTCAAGAGGAGTAACTTCCTCATTATGCAATGATGCCTGTGGTTCTCTGGGTTATATTTCCTCACCCTCTCCAGAGTTAAGTCTAAATAGTGGGTTCCATATGCAACTCCCTTGACTAGAATTGCAAGTCATTTTACAGGGGATTGCCCTCCCCTAAGTGCTAGCCTGGGCCTCTCCCATCACTTTTTTCCCTCCTTTTGGGACACTGGCCACAATGCAAGCTGAAATTGTCCTTCATGAGAGTTAACTTCGTTCATAGATAGGGTGATTTGCACCCTTCGTCTTAGCTTATGACATTTTTGAAAGTGAAAGGGAGCACTTAGTATTTATGCCTGGACAATAAGTATGATTTGGGATAACTCCTTTCCCACTCTACCAACCAAGCTTCGTAGCAACTCAGAGTTTATGGGCAATCTATCTGGTTTCCCAACCCAAAGTTCTAATCAGATCTACTCCATCCACATGGTGACTGCCTCATCTTTTGCTATCAGTTGTCTATTTCAGGAAAATATTGGCTGACCTGAGGTTACACACAGCCACTGGCCCCTCTCTGATCTGTTGAGTCCCCCTAAGCCTGCATGGTCTCTGTTGAATTTAGCTTCTAAAGTCTTTTTAAGAGTCACAGTTAAGAACAAAATGCTGTTTTTATAAAGGCAAAGAAAAGAAAAAATGCTTACTCGAGACTGAATGCTAGGCAGCTGACTGGAACAATTCTCTCTCTGGGACCAAGTAGTTTTTCCCGCCTTTACCACAAGTTTAAACTCCCCTTCCAAAGCGCAGTCTGTCTCCCAATGAACGCCCTAGGCCACACTGCTTGATGGCAGCTCCGAGACAACTGGGGCTCTCTGTCTTCTTGTACTATTGTATATAGCATTTAAAAGAAATTCAGAGCATAAGGAATGGGCTCTACATATAACTTCCACTCCTTCCTAGGTGCTTTCTGGGGATTTAGAGAATTGAATATCTGTAGCTGCAATTTATAAGACTTTGTTGCCTCTTGTTTCTTTCCTTGTGGAGATTCCTATGCAACTACCTGGAAAATTTAAAGTATCCAGTAACTTGCTCACAGCCAGTGGTTTATCTGCAATTAGCATTGGCTTTGGAGTCTGTCTCATCCCCACGTGAAAATTCAGTTCTGTAGACTGTATGTATTAATTATGGAAAGGCCCCTACCCATAGTGGCTACCACTATTAGCCCACAAGACTCAGTTGTATAAAAAAAGTAACTTTATTTTTCTAATTTCAAACTTAGTTTCTGTTGATGTAAGAAATGTGCAAACCTGTGGAGAATTTATTTTTAGAGTTTATTTGAGCCAAATTTATGACATATGCCAGGGAGTAAGATCTCAAGAGCTTCAGAGAATAACAGCAGTGTCTTTTACACATTTGAAATTAAGGCAGGAATGCAGAGAGGGTTACATGAAGGTGGGAGAAAGCAAGACATGAATTGGATTAAAGGATAGTTAAAATTACATGAGAAGGAGGTGTCTGAAAAGGGGCATTTCAAAAAATGTGTTAATCTAGATGCTCAGAAACAATGACCAGGGATTGCTTTAGGCAAAGATAAACCTTTTACTAAAGAAGTTATATGCCTGGGGCATGACCACCCTCCATGCCCTATTAGGAATTTAAGATCGGATTGCCAGGTGAGGTTACTTTCCATAGAACCTCTTCCTCACCCACATTTCAGGTAAGAGTTCTACAAAATATTAATCTCTAATCAATTCTAGTTCATTTCTATTCATTTCAGGTTTGTTCTTAGCTGATGAATATGTCAGATTTTATAAAGAAAATCAAGCAAATATCTCCTCATCTTCTCCCACCAAACCCACGAGCTTCCCTGCTCTTCCTTGCCTCAGGGCTCACATGCTCTGCCTGCCCCACTTTTTCAGCAAAAGAAATGTCCCTGCTACTCCTAAGGCAACCTCTTCACTGGCCTGTAGTTCTCAGGTCCTTCCTCCTTCTCAAAGTCTTATCTCCTGAAATTTTGCCTTTGTCTTTTTCCCTGAGATCATCAAGCATTTCAAAAAGTCAGGCTTTTCAACTCAAAAGCGTTAGCTTCTAAATTTTTTTCCCCCCCAGCCCTCCTTTTCTTCGGTGGTAGTAAGAGGTGCTTTGAAGTCTAGTTGAAAGAGTAATGGAGTTAAAGAGAATTTCCAGCATGAAAAACACATTGGTTAAACAGTGCAAAATGTATTATCCTACCGCATTTTGATTTGCAATGTCACTGCGTCTCCTTGAACTTTGACCTTACTGATAGCAGGCTCTAAGGCAGACCTCTGGAGCGCTCAGTACCTTTGCTGAGATCACCACTGCTTCCCACCACTCCACCTCTGTGTTACTATGAATAGTAGAAGATACCATCTCCAAGAGACTTTAATGAGGACTAAACTGACTTCTCCTTGCAGGCAATCATTAGGAGTGATCTTGCTGCCCATGATGTCCAAGCCTCCCTGGTCATCTTTTATAATCCATATCTTATCCTTTATGGTTCTAACATAGTGCTTCTCTAATCCCTTAAAGCTTCCCTGTGCCAGCCTGCAGGAATTCATAGTCCATCATCAGCAAAACTCTCATATGCTCTACCATCTTATCTAACAACCATTTATTTTCTTTCCAGTTCACTACTTCTAATGCTGCTGATCCAACAATCCTTTGAACCACCAGGGATCTCTAATCAATTCACTCTACCATTTCTCTCCAGTTCCTTATCCTTCTCATTTTCTTACTTTTATCAATAATTGAACTATATTCCATGATTTATTGCTATGCTTCCTTTTATGAGTCATAAATTATGTCCCTGTGTCCTCTTGCTCACCTAAGTTCTTTGTTCCTACAATCCTTCCTCATCTACTGCACGATTCTCATTAGCACACCAACATTCTATAATATCACTCATATTAAAAACAAAATAAAACAAATAACAGTTCCCATAACACCACGTAATCTCCCAACCACTTTCCCAATATATGGGTTCTTCTTTATGAAAAACTTTTTTATTTTTTAAATTTTATTCTTGTTTATTCTGTCACGGTTGTCCTAATTTTTCCTTCTTTGCTCTCCTCCATCCTACCCCATCCTTTGCTCCCACAGTCCATCCCCACCCCGTAGTCCATGTCCATGACTCATTCATACATGTTCTTTGACTACTCCCTTCCCCTTCTTTCCACCATTCCTCCCTTCCCCCTTTCCTGTGGGAGCTATCTGTCTGTTCCCTGTTTCCATGTCTCTGGTATGTTTTGCTCATTAGTTTATTTTGTTCATTAGGTTCCTCTTATAAGTGATACCATGAGATATTTGTTTTTCACCCACTGGCTTATTTCACTTAGCATAAGAGCCTCCAGTACCATCCACGCTGTCTCAAAGCGTAAGAATTCCTTCTTCTTTCTTTCTGCTGCATAATATTCCATTATGTAAATAAACCACAATTTTCTGATCCATTCATCTACTGATGGGCACTCAGGCTCTTTCCAATACTTGGCTATTGTAAATAACGCTGCTGTAAACATCAGGGTGTGTATATTCTTTTGAATTGGTGTTTCAGAATTCTTAGGGTGTATTCCCAGCAGTGGAACCACTGAGTCATAAGGCAGTTCCATCTTCAGTTTTCTGAGGAAATTCCACACTGTTTTCCATAGTGGCTGTGTTACTGAGCAGCAATCGGGGTCCTGCTGCCTGTCTCCGCCTTCTAGGCAAAATTCCAGAGGCAAAGGTTTGGTGATAAAAGAAAGGCATCTTTATTCAAAAGCTTCACAATTTTGGAATAATGGTTTTCCACATGAACTAGTCACTCAGGCCTACCAATTAAGGCTAAGCTCCTAACACATGAGTTCTACTCTCATTTCTCCCTGTTAACTTTTAGTTATCTTATTTCTATAGGGTTAGTTTACAAATTAAAACAACACAAGATACAAAAGCTACACAACTTTGGAAGAATGGCAGGCTTCTTCCCCAGAGCCTGTTCAATCTAGAACACCCAAAGAATAAACCTGCCACCCTCTGCCAGGCCAGTCCAGTCCTGGAGTTCATTCCCATCCAAAATATCGTCCATTGGGAAGTACAGGCAGCTGCAGCGCAATCACCCAGGCATCTTCAAGGAAGACTGTCCGAGAACCAGAGAGAGCCAGCGCCCCTCCGAGAGCCTGAGAACGCTTCTTTTATTTCAAAATTTGTCGCCCATAATTCCATGTGCTCTGGGAGCATTGAGCTTCTCAGCCAATCCCATTCTAGACTGTTTACCATTGCCTCTTCTTTTGGCCCCTCCCTACTCCTTCCTAGTGATCTGATCAGATCTCTGTATCAGCTGCACCAATCTGCATGACAAACTTTTTAGAAGACTTCCTTTACTCACTGCACCTAACTTCTCTCTTAGTTTCTCTTAGTGGGTGAACCCACTGTCAACCAGTCTACAGAAATCTCTCTTATCAAAGGTATCCATAAATTCCATGTTACCCAATCTGAAGATAAACTGTCTTTATCTCTCCAGGTTTCTCATCCACATTTGACAAAATTAATCCATCATGCCTTCTCGGGGTTCTTCTTCCCTTGGCTTCTGTTGTGTGACGCTGCCCTGGTTTTCCTCCCATTTCACTGGCCACCTCTCAGCTTCTTTGTCTGGCACTTCTACTGATTTATTAGTGAATCACTTATCTGTGTTTCTACGTTCACTTCTTGGAGCTTAAAAGTTAGATGATCTAATTCAGGCCCATCATTTAAAGATCAGTTATATGTTTCCAGTGTCTTCTAAATGTACATTTTAACCAGAAATCTCTCTTCTGAGTCCTAGACTGCCATATTTAAAGTCTACTGGATGTTTGCCTTGAATGCACAATAAACATCTTTAACTTATCATTTCTAAAAGATAAATGCTGATTCACTTCTTCTAATCTAATTTTTTCTTTTGTTTCCTTAATGCACTAAATGGAATCACAATTCAATAAGTTGTCCCAACCAAATGTTTTGTAATCTTTCTTGACACTCCCATTCCTTTCATGTGGGACAGGAAATGTCAGCATTGGATGTACTGCGGATAGTGTTAATGTCAAGGAAGATGACTGAAGACTAGCTAGTTGTGATTCTGCTGTAACAACCAGTTCCTTCCTGGCCCCTGGTCCTTTCATCTCATCCCCTGTCTTCAGATCTTAGATGAAGTCTCATGAAGGAGGAAGGGGGAATCCTTGAATTGACTTAATGAAAACCTGAAATGCGTCAATAATCACAAATTTCACCAAGTTTTCAGAAAAAGTGACTATATAAAAAATTTTGCAATTAGTTAAATATGAGAAGTTGAGTTAATAATCAAGTTCACTTATAGAAAAACAAAGATATACATTATTATATATAGATTTGGGCTGCAAAGTTATACCCAGTATCTTTGAGGCTTCTCTTTACATGTGGCTTACAGACCTTTATTTTGATTGGTTTCTGAAGGAGGGTACATGACGTGAATCCCAGTGGGTCTGCAAAATGATCTATTGAGGCTCCAAAAGAAAATATTAGTACTCCCATTCACATTTAATTTTATATAAATGAAATGTAAATTAATCTTTACTAAGATTTATATATAGATTGACAAGGGTCATTTACACAGACATGTCAGACAGTAACTTGTCACAAAGTGTCCTGAGGAAAGAGTACACGACAGACAGTGGCAGTCTCATTTTCCATCCCGTTTCAGCTAACTATGTTTTACTGTTTGGTATGTGGACCCAGTTATGTGACTTTATAAATAATGTTATCTATTTTTATTTAAACTAAGCACTATAAAATGAGATTAAGAGATTAGAAAAGTGACTACGAAAGTGGGGATTTAGAATAATGCTAATAATTTACAAGCCAACAGCAAGAATGAGTGTTAATATGTGTTCTCCTCTTAGTGTGAGTCATCAGCTGCATTCTAAGGTGTGAATTGGGAACATAAAAATAACTTTAGCAGAAAAAAGTTGGCTAAGGTTCACCAAGTTTACAAGACCACTTGAAATATGAATTACATCTATTATTATGAAGAATAATCCTCAACTCAAAGTATTTATTTATATTTGATCTTGAAATGATAGCTAATAGTAATATGGAACTATCCACAATGGTTGCTAATAGTAATAGGGGACAAGACAATATATAAAAATATTATTTATTTTATCTTCATCTCATTGTTTTCAATTTACATTTTATATGTGTTGTAATATTCATAATATGTCAATAGGGTAATATGTGCATATAAGTTATGAATAAATAAATACATACATATATGAGGCCCACAAACATTTTATTGATGGGGTGCAAAATAAAATATATTTAGAGACCATCACTCAATAGGACAGCAATTAGAAGAGCAGAGCTGCTTCCAAGTCTTGTAGTGGGAAATATTAGAACTACCCAGGGCTTTAAGAAGTCTCTTAGGGAAACAAGCTTCCTTGAGACTAGTATCATATTTTGTTCTCCTTTTGTGTTTTTTTCCTTTGTAAAGTTATAAAGCCCGGTCACCACTGTCACATACTTAGAATCACTCCCACACCCTCCCATTCATTAATTTATTCAAATACACATATTAAGCAAATCCTATATGTAGAATGTGACAGGAGAGAGCCCATAGGTTCCTCCTGAGAGTTTCCAAATGCAGTTACAAGAATTCTTGGCAACAATTTTAAGTTGTATCTGGTTGCCATCTTTCCTCATAGGGTGTGTGCAAACTATGCACATCAAATTATAAGAAGAGATTTGTCATTGCTCAAGCTAAAAAAATCTAGACATGCAAATTAATTCTAGTAAATTCCTAGTTTAAAAACTGATTTCCAATAAAGAACTATATTTCTTATTTCTCTTCCTTTATTTTTCTCCTCTTGCTGCAGTGAAACAGTTACTGATTGTCAGAAGAATCTACTGTTAACCAGGGTTAAGCAAACGATATGGAACAGGATAAGAGCTGACAACTACTGAGTGCTGGTTCTGCCACTATTATAAGCACCTCATTTGTGTGAACTCATGTAATCCTCCCAATGACTACTTAATATGACAATACCCATTTTAAAGAGAAACTAAGGCACAGGTAAGTTAACTAATTTAGTTAATTTTATATTATAGTAAGGAGTAGAGGCAGGGCTTAGCCCCTGGTTCTCTGGCCAAAGAAAGGCCGTATGTTCTGAGTCACTGTGCTGTTGATACTACCCTAGCCCACTTATGGTTCGTTTGGTAAATGTCCATAGATTTCTTTCTCTTTTTTAACTACATTAAGGTATAGTGTATATACAATAAATATATCCACTTAAAGTGCACTGTTTGATAATTTTGACAAATATATACTTCCAAGCACCCAACAAATACAGTAGTCAAGATGGAGTTCCCTCACGTCCTGTTGCAAAAAATGGTAACTGAGTAATTAACCCTTTCATCTTTATAAAATGTCCCTGTTTATCCCTGGTAAGGTTCCTTGTCCTGGTCTACTTTGTCTCATAGTAACACGATATTTCAGCTTTCTTATGATTAACATTTGCAAGATATTTTTGCTGTCATTTACTTGTAACATATGTGACTTTATGTCTAAATAAATTTTTGTGTGGAGAGTATATACTTGGGATAGATATAAATTCTACAGTCTTACTCTTTGTTTTCTATTTGTCCAAGTCCATCTGTTCTTTGTTCCTTTCTCCCTCTATTTTTTTGATTAATTGAAAAAAACATTTTAGCTCTGCCTCTTTTCACTTCATATTTTGACTACAAAAATATGACTGATGAGTAATTTACAGTAATTATTAAGTTGGTCAATTGGGTAATTAATGTTTTATAAGTGGCTTTTTAAAAATAACAGTGAATATCATGGTATAACATTACATTGAAATGATTTTATCTAAATTAAATTACACTGTTATATTATGGTTGCCAAAATGGATATAACAAAAACTACAAAATACCAGAAATGAAAAGATGGATTTTTATGAAAGCTGAAACTGTAAACACAGCTTTCTTAATGTACTACTTGTTTCCAAATTGGTATGAACAATAAAATTAGTCTTTGATGAGCATTTTCTTTGATGTTGACTAGGACCATTTCGTTAGTCATAATACTTAAAAGAAAAGAGTGAATTTAGCATATATCATGATAACAGTTTAAAATGAATACTTTTGTGGTTTTGCAAATGATTAGTATGCTGTTCCTTATTAACTAAATAATCAGATTATTAATAAAACTCACATCGAAGCAAAATTTATGAAATTTCCAAGTTAAATTTAACTTGATTTACCCAAGAAAATCAATCATACCTATTTAGTTCCTTCTCCCTTTCCCAATTCTGTCCTCCGAAGAAGATTTAAAGTGTTTTCTATCATAAAGTTTTACTTTGGTAGAATTTTTTTTTCCTACATTAGAATATTGAATGCATCTTGGTGATTACTTTAAGATGTGTGAGGTATGAGGCCTCGTCAAAGTGACTGGGTGATGGCTAAATCTGAAAACAGACCAACTAAATGTAGATACACCAAAAAGCCATAGGACATTAGACAAGAAGGAACATAATTGATGATCCAGAGCAGCGACCATCATTTCTGGACTATGATTCAAATGCTGAAGTGGTTAAATAATTTATCTAAGGGCAAATACCCAGATGGTCAGTAGAAGAAACCCTGTGTTTCGGACCTGACTAGTAATCTTTCAAAGCCAAAACAAGAAAATCTTCTCATAGTATTATAGTACAGGACAGTCAGAGATTATTATATTAATTTATTTAAGTATTAGATTTGAACAAATTAAGAATGCTAATCCCAGGGTTGTTTAGTTTTGTTTCATTTTGTTTTAATTATTTTTATAACCCAAGGCTATCTTGAAGAGAGTAAAAGGATTAAGAACACAGAGTTATATGTAGGAAATAAGCAAGTTACTGAAAGAAGTGTTAGTTACACTTTTGAATACTTGGTGCTAAAACCTTTTGGCGTCTAAATTGAAGACTACATGTAATAATGATTCAATCCTTTTTGAAAAAAATTATATATTTTAACTCAATTCTGATTTGTTGAAGTTTAGAAAAGAAGATATTCAAAGACAGAGAGGACAATTATCTCCTGAAGGATCTCCTAAAAATCCTGAATCGAGGCATTATTTCAATCTTTACAACTTATTCTCTCTTCGATAAAAAATGAATGGTTTCCCTTGACATTGTAAGTCAAAGCAATGGCAATTTTGACCATGGTTTCTTAAATTGAACACATCCACCAGTCCTACACCCAGGATCCTCCCCTCGGGGAAGGGATGTATATTGATTCTTTCCTATAAGTTGAAAATCTATGTCTTAATTTAAGTCCTTGTCCTTGTTCAGAATCTATACTTGATCCCGAAGATTTTGAAACATGGTTTGAGAGCAAAGCTTGATCTTGTCTCAGTGACAGACACAAATCAATGAGGCTGCTAAGATTGAAGTATGCAATTAGAATGCACTAATTTTCAAGGGAAATATAATTGTGTTGTAAATTGAGTTCTCAAGTCCATCGCTGAATGTATTCTCATTTTTGCAGACAAGCAACATAAAACCAGTATCATGAGAATGCTGGTTGATTGATTTTTTTTAAAAGAGCAAATCTCTTCCATGTTTTCATATAACAACAACAACAACAAAAAAGACACATTTACCCCCCCCCCAAAAAAACTCTATAACATTGTTCTATATTTATTTGGTATATAAATGTTACAATGGAAAAAAACTATGGTCAGTCATACTTCCGATAACATTTTATGTGTCTTTTTCTCTGAAAGTTTATTGGATTTTTCCTTATTTTTAAATTTCTTTGAATTATATTTGATTCAAACATATTACTAAAATTAGAGAGTTTTGTTCTTTTTTCCTTCATTATACTAAATGGTGTATATACTAAATATATAGATATTTCGATCTATATAATGACACTTATTTTCAGGTACATAAACTTTTCCTCAATTATAATTTTGTTTATTATGTACCTTATTTCCATTGTTTCAATGTTGTTCTTAGTAATAGCTATATTTATAGCCTGTATTTACATTTTCTTCATGTCTAATATTTTCGCTTGCACTATTCAGAGTGTCTCTTCATTTCTGAAAATCCTCTTCAAACAATATCCTATTTATTACTGTCTTTTTTGTCGATCCAATTCCTTCTACTTAGTTATTAATTTCCTTGGGTCTTTTGATCACATCCAGCTTACTTTTGAATCTTAGCCTTTTAAAGTTTTTCATCTGGATCATCTTTTTATTTCAATCTCTTTTATTCTTAGGGCTTTTTGCTCTTATTGTATAGAAGCTATTTGCACCTATTGATATTCCAAATAGATATTTTTCTATTTTTTTCTTCTATTTGTTTTGATGTCTTTTTTCAAAGATATACTCTTATTCTCTATTGTCAAGATAATGGTTCTCTACTTTTTTAGTAGATATGCCCACAGATTTCATGCTACATTTGATTATTTTCTGCCTCTCCTCTTTGAATGAAGAGAAATATTTATCCAGATCTGGGATTTGTTACAAACAGTGGGGATCAATTTTTTTTTTTTTAACTAAACTTACTGCCCCTTACCTGAAGGTAAGTGGTAGAACCCTCCTCTCAGGTAGAGGAGTTTAGCTTGCCTTTGCTAAAAGATGTTAGGATCAGCTACCAGTTGTGAAACAACTGGCCATGAGTTGGAATATTCTTCTCTACCCTACTGCTTAACTCTGATGCTTTTGACACATAAGCAGGAAAGACTACCATATTCATAATTTACTACTTTAAGTGGTTTTAAGTATATGTAACCACACTTACTAGGGTACAGTATGCTACTTCTGATCCTTCTCTAATTTCAAGGTGTTGGAGGGTTTAGACAGAAAGTTCAGGAAAGAGGAAACAACCATAATAGTCCAGATAGTTGAAGACTCAAATGTTAAAACTTTAAAACTCCTGGTAGAAAATACAGATGGTTATTTTAGGGCCTTGGGTAGGCTGTTTTATTAAATAAGACACAAAACAAATTGACTATAAAATAAAACATTGATAAGTTTGGCAATATGAAAAGAAAACAGGTTTGGCCATCAGAAGCTACAGTAAAGAAAGTGAAAAATACACAATAAGGAAAACACAACCTACATGAAAACAAGCAGAAGATAAACAGACATTTCATGGAAGAAGAAACAATAGGCCAATCAAGATGTGAAAAGATGTTCTCCTCATCAGTGGTTAGGAAAATACAAACCAAAACAAATTTAATTATCAGTTTATATCCTTTTGATTGGCCAGCATCAAGAAGTCTGTCAATACTGTGTTGGGGAAAATGTGAATCCACTGTTCAATACCTAAATGGGTGAATCCAATTTGGAAAGCAATTTGACATTATTGTCTAAAACTGAAGGCTAACTTATGACCCAGCAATTACAATTCAAGCTATGTACAAAAAGAAAAAGAAAAAGAAAAAGAAAGAAAGGAAGAAAAGGAAGAAAGAAAAGAAAAAAACCCAAAAATGAATCAAAAGATTGCAGGTGTACACATTAATTTCCAGGATATTATATAATGATGTAAAACATTTTACAAAGATAACTACACTAATATCTGTTTTAGGAAAGTATATAGATACACTAAAACTAAATAAAGCAAGGCAATGATGAACATTAGCTTCAGGGAGATGGGTGTTTTAATGGAAAGTAGGGAAATGGATGCAGAAAACCACTTGGTTGTTGTCAAAGTCTTAGGTTTTGTTTTGGTGAAGGGTTTGCTTGTGCTAATTTATTATATTAATGAAAATAATTACTTATGTAACTAACCAAGTAAATGAAAATTGGCCCTATATAGACAAATGATAAAATTATGACATTAATCAAGGAGTATAAACAAACTTTGTGTCCCAGATAAGAACCAGATTGCACCATAATTTTCTCTCAGAGAAGGACCTGACTTTTGTTGGGAAATACTTTAGTAATTAACACTACAGTCATGGATTGAGAGGTGTCAAGGAAATAAAAGATGTAGCTAATTCACCCCAATAAATTGAATTAAAAATATTGATGTACATGAAAATAAAAAAAGAAATGACTAGGAATTTGATTGTAGAAAAAAAAGAGGAAAAGAGTGAGGATGTTATACCATCCAAACACAAGTTTTTGAGATATAGACTTTGTCTTCCCAAAACTTTAGGAAAATGTGCCAAATTTGCAAATGTCTCCTTTCCGTTCTTTTCTCAATGGAAATAAAGAACAGTTCTGCATCTATCTGACACACTACAAATCACGCTGAGCGCCTGAGGATTACAAGGCCATACCTCAAAAATTCCTATGGCGGACAACAACGGGAACCTGGAAGTGACCCATGAACACTCATCTCAGGAAATTTGAAGATACCACGATGAAGTGGACTCCACAGGACGTGAAACGGCTTTCCAAATCATACCACCTGTCCATCTTCAGTTTTGTTTTAAATGTCACAGATTAGGGATACAAGTAGCATATAATCCTCAAGGTTTAATAGTCTTTCAACTTTTCTGTTTTTTATTATTTATAGATTATATTTATAAGAAAATTATAATATATAATTTATATAATTATATTCTTTTGTAAGCCCTATTTGTAAAAACGCATCAATACACAAACTGTAATATTATACATGTTTTACAGAGTCATTTCACTCTTCAATAATGAGCACGCTCTTATGTGTACCAAAATGGCAGAAAATATGTATATTTTTGGTGAGTGTATTTAAGTTGTAGAAACACCTTAATTTACTACAATTTCTCCATAGAGTCATTCATATTTATGTCATAAATATTATTTTTAAAATAATAAATATTTCCAAATGGATAAGAAAGTAATATAAAAAACATTAAATTTATGAGATTCTGGCATTGTTTTTAACAATTTCAAATGGAGTCTCACACTTCACCAAACTGATGGGTACTAACATTTGTAAAGTTACTTCTATGTGTGTAAAACCAACAATAAAAATAACATAATGATAATAATGGATTCAATTGATATTTCCAGCTTAAAAAGTTGCTTTGAGGATAAAAAAAATAGGAATTACTACCCCAAATTTATTGTATTTTAATTTCATATCATTAACATTCAAAGATATGCTTATAATACTATGCTTTTGAATAAGCAAGGGTGAAAAATACCACAAATCTCAATGGCTCATTGATAATTTGCAGTGATAGTATTCATCACACTATGTTAAGAGCTGCTCCAATAAATTATCTTGAAAATAATGTGTTGCAAAGATTTAAATTTGTGTTTCTTCTATAAAATGAGTATGAAAATATGTTCTTCATCTGAAGGTGCAGATTGACCTTATGCTCTCTAGAGATAAGACTTTTCTATGTCCTCAGAAATGTTTCAATATAAATTAACAGAGAGATGATTAAATTTATGAATCCTGGAAATTTGTATTATGATTTAAGATACACTCCACAGCAACACAGAACTTTATATGTTAAGTTGGTTTTACATACTTTATCCTTAGGGTAACTGGGTCATGTTTCTTCTTTGCTAAGTGACATACAATACATTATTATTATTATTAACTTTATTTTTATTATTTGCACTATTAGAGATGTCCCCATTTTTCTCCCCTTTGCTTACCTCCACCCAGCCTTTGACCCCAACCCTTCCCTCAGCCCACCACCAGCTGTTGTCTGTGACTATGGGTAGTGGTTATCACATTTGCCCAACACATTATTTTGAGTGTGGAGGCATCTTTGGTATGCATTACACACCATTTCTGGAATCATGGGTACGGCCCAGGAAATAGCGATATTACTGGTGTTTTATGTTTATTTTGTATTTAAGAACTGAATAAATATTAGAATGGACATTTACTCATATGATTCTGGCAGGCTGAAATATGCTGTTTATTTTATAACTCATAAGTCGTGAATGCATTAGCATACAAAGGATTTTAACCTAAGGTTTTGTTTTTCACTACCATGTCCAGCCTTACCCCAGATTGCCACTTTCAAAATCTCTTGGAAAACCTTAAAATTAGTGTTATTATGAACCTCCCCAGGTGATTCTAATGATCCCTTTTAGGAACTACTTCCAGACATACACAACCGCTATCCTTCTTTTTAATCCTTCCTTCTTAGAAAATGCCCTTATTAAAATATATTCAATCATCTCTGAGTAGTGGATGAGATGTGATAAATTGACTTGCCTGACCTCTGTCCCCATGACCTTCTGTGGTCCTCTCTGCTTTGGAAAGACAGCAGAGTGAAACATTTTCCAAACTCCTACACTTACACTTTACTTAGGCGGTTCTGTCACATGTACTTGTGTGAGACCTGAATTCAGAATTCAGTTAAGTGGTGAGAGAAAATGCGTCCAAGACACCCATTTTGCTATTGAGATCTTGCTCACGCGGCATGGCCCTAGAATCAATATTTCTGAGTGAAGCACTGCCATTCTTGGATGACAGTTAAAGCAGGATATTTCTGGAGCCAGCAGGAAGGAACACAGCTTCCTGACTCCTCAGCTTTGGAATTACAGTAGAGGTTAACTCTTTCCTCTCACAGGTCAGTTTCTGTGATATGGTGGTGTGTCCTGGGAGTATACCCAAAAGCTCAGCTCAGCCCTTCAACTCTTCTAAGAATTTTGTAAGGATTGAATCCCTTATATTTTGCCTTGTTTCTATTAAAACTAGTTAGAGTGGTTATTTTAATCTTCAACTGATCCCAGATTAATACCTTCCCTTTTCAGCTACCTGTCTGGTAATCATTACTCAAAGCTTATTTTGGCATTTCACAGGCAGAGTTAACAACAGAGATCTTCAAAGATTTTAAGACCTGACCCCAAAAGAGAAAATCTTATGAATTTTTTATATACAAATGATAATAATCCTTAATAAGCAGACGGGACAGCCCATTGAAAGAACAATTTTCATGCATACGCATTGGCATCAGGTTTCTATATACAGCATGTCATAAAAGTCTCCTACTCTTGCATTTAGTAAGTCCATCAGGTACTTGGATGTTTTCTCAGACTACCCTATGAGCTTTTCCATCAAAGGGAAAAATCTTGAAAGCAGTGAGCCTTAATTTCCTCCTAAAATTAACATGACAGATATGAGGAAGAGGTTTATATATCCTTCCTGGGGAATTATATGCTGTATGTTGCAAAGAGATAGAAATTTAGAAAAGACCAGATGTACAATAGTTCAAATTCCTACTTTATTGAAATTCTCTGATTCTTTCTGTTCACTCTATATATTGGTTGATACCATTAACATTCACTGAACAGACACTGTGGACTTTATATGGTCTAGACAATGGAGTTAAAGCACCATGGGAAATACAAAAAATAGATGCTAAAATAGATGCTACAGGGAGCTTATGTTCTAGTGGAAGAGAAAGATATTAACTGATTCCAAAAGTATTTAATTAAAATTACAGCATGTTTAAAAAGACATAAATAAAACCATGGGGTGACAAAATTAAGATTCTGAAACAGTCTTCCTTGAGGAAATAATATTTGAAATAACCTCTACAAAAGAAGTATAAATTAACTAGGGAGCTGGAGAGGGAAGTTTTCTTGGTAAAGTTGTGGAAAAAACAGCTTGAGGAGAGAAGGTCCTCAAACTTCTTCATAACAAACCTAGAACAAACTTCTCTCCCATGTCACTTAGTCAGATCTAAAGCAGGTCAAGGACTTCCTCTACATTTTATACCCAAGAAAATATGGAGAGTGGAATAATTAGCTAATGGGAAGCAAAAAGAGGAAAAACCGCAGATAATAGGAAACAATGAGGACATAGGAAAGATAGTCGTACTTCAACCTATTGTCTTTATTAGCTTTTCATTCTCCAGCGAAGTACAACACTTCAAGAGTATGCTTCTTCTCTCTGGTCTACTCCACATTTTACAAAGTTCAACAGTATAAAAACTCCACAACATCAAGGGACATATAATTCACAAGTGTTTTTTCACAACCCCTATTCTCATCAAATTCCATTACTCATATCACATTAAGCCCTGCTTGAAGCTTGGAATCATCACTCCTGTCAGCTAAAGCTGGTTTAGCTGGTTGGTTGTTTGTTCTATGGAGGATATAATGATAAGTGTGCACGTGACAGATAGCTGAATCCCTAGGTAAATTTGTACCAGTGTTTCAGAAAAGAAGGTTGTCTGATCTTATCTACTGCCTATCATGAGAGAGTTTGCAATCACATTGTGTAATCAAATGTTTCCAACTGCAGAATTATTCTATTACCATTTTTATTGTGTAATTAGTAAGAAAAGGAACCTCAGGCAAGTACTTTAAATGTCATTTAACCTCTCTTGGATATTTTATAAGAAATAATGTTGTGGCTTTGTTTGGCTTAGTTTGCACAAGAGCAGTGATAAAAATTAATAGCCTGTGTTTTCTTAGGAAGTGAAAATTGTCATAAAGCAGATGTCAGGAGATTCAGCCCCATATGGAAATTTTGCTTAGATTTCCCAAAGCAACTTCTCTTTATTTTTTCCTTTTATTTCACTGTTAAAAATATTTACAATAGATTATTTAGAGTCCTTATTGCCTGTGAAAGGGGTCAATCTGTCACAATCTTTCCTTTTTTAAGCCTGTAGATACATTTGTATTATAAAAGTCACAGCAAAATCATAAATTCCTCCTAGACTAGGGAAAATTGGGGAAAAAAATCTATTGGTTTAATTCTTCTTCGTACAAAAACAGTATCACCTCTATTATTTCACTTTCTCTTTTATTAAGATCTTCAATAATCAGAGCAATTAACTTACTATTTGAAAGCAACCTTTCTTAGGTGTAAATCTATCGATTTGAGAATGATTAGAAATAGGTTAAATGTGTCAAAAGTTCAGAAAATTACAAAATAGTTAAGTGGTTTTTCCTAAAATTTCTACTCTAGAAACCTGTATAGCAATATTTTCTTCCACTTATTACTAAATTAGCATACAACAAAAACCTGTCTCTGAATTGCTGGACTTTTATATAAAGTATGAAAGAATCAGAATTACAGGAATATATGTTTTAAGTTAGAATAGATAGATCATCAGCTCATACTCCTTATCTAAAGAGTAGAAGAAATAAATGATTATGGACAAATATTTCAGCACCACAATCTATCAAGGAGCTACAATGAAGATATTGATTACATGGGTCGTGCTCTTGATGATCTTACAGCTTTGGACTATGGAAAAATGAATGATGTATTATATTTTAGAATAATACTTAAACATTCCACAGCTTAAACATGTTATCCTACATACAACATATAAGAATATTTTGATGTAACAAAATTAATGGGTCGGAGAACCTCTACCATAAATTTGCATAAATAAATTAAGTAATCATCTAGATTTGCAAAAAAAGAGAATTTATGAAAACTTCATGGCTTCAGAGACTTGGTTCGAAGGCTCAAATAATGCCACAGGATGTGAATAGTTTTATTCAGGTTTTTCATGGTGGCCTCGAGCATCTCCAGACTCATGTCAGCATAACACCAAGTCCAACTTAGTCCCAAACCCAGGTATAGGGGGATTTCAGGCACTGACTGGAAACCCTGGATTCCAGACCAGCTCCTGGCTGCCTACCCTACCACATCTGTGTTAATGTTTAGTCCTACAGGCTTGGCAGGGTTGCCTGTCAGAACAGGTAAAGGAGTAGGCTTTAAGTCCTGGCTGTCTGTTAGCATCCTTTGATCTATAGCTTTTATTGCTTAGACATACAGCATGTGAACCTCTGTTTGGATTCTCACTCCATGTCTTTCAAATATTAGGGGCAGGCCTGGATTAGGCAATATTAGGAATTTTGCTCTTTAACCTGAGAGCAGGAAACAGCCATTTGGAGTTTAAACAGGAGAATGATAAGATAAAATATAGATTTAAAAAAATACCTTTACTCTGATATAATTGACATAAATTAGTTCCACATATTTAATGTATATAACTGATAAATTTTGACACACACTATTATCATAATTGAGAAATGGAAAAGAAAAAAATGTTTGAAGAGCACATACTCAACAAATGACTTTTATCTAAAATATATAAAGAACTCTTAAAATTCAGTAAGAAGACAAACAACCAATTAAAATGAACAAAATAACTAAACAGTCACTTCACCAAAGAAGATATGTAAACATCAGAGAAGCACATGAAAAAGTGCTCAACACCATTAGTCACCAGGAAAATGTTAATTCGTATTTTACAAAGTCACTTAGGCTTCAGTGCACTGAGGATTGGGGACCCAGGGTGACTGCAGAAAGAACAGTTAAGAGGCTATTGTCATAGGACTAGTAAAAGAGAGTGGTTGCTGGAATTAAGGTTGTGATTGTGAAGATAGGGGGAGAATGACAAATTAGGGAAATATTCAGGAAGCAAAATACATAGGCCTTGAGATTGACTTTGATTTCAGAGGCTAACATGTTAGAAATAATTTCAAGTTTTCTGGCTTATGCAGTTAAGTGGATGATGGTCCCACTCACAAACATGGGGAAGCCAGGAGGAAGATTAGGTGTGGGGAAAGGCTGAGTTTATGTTCAGTGAGTACCTTTGAGGTACCCCAGAGACACCAAAGTAGATTTAAGGAGTTGGTAGTTGAGTAGTTGGGTCCTGAGCCTTGTCTTGTATTTGGAAGTTGAAAGGCAGTGTGGATGAAGTTTCTATGGGAGGAAAGACCTTTGAAGTTTCAAAGGGATTGCCAAATCAGATTCCCCTGTTCTGAATGGCAAGAGGGTAACCTGCTTTTCATACGTGGTCGACACTAGCGAAGCAGGAAGAACCTCTTGGTGAAGAGGAGGTTCAGAGACCTCTTTTAAATATTCTACTTGAAACTCTTGCGGCCAGTCTTGGGGTATCTTGAGCCAGGACAAAGTGAAGTCCAAGCTCTTCTGAGTCTCACTGCTCCTCGGCTTCCTAACGTCCTCCTTTGCGAACAACCAGCCTATATGTAGATTGCATTTTTGTAATTGTGGCTTCGGAAAATCAAGAAAGTTCTACAGTGCAGGTTATTTAAAATCTTACTAAATGATCTGTCCAGTTTTCCCACACGGATTGTATAATCTGTGGAAGGAACTAAAAAACATTCTCCTTTATTTTTATACCTCAATGAGTCATAACCATACTCTTCCTTAAATCCCCTTTCCATCTCAGTTTGGTTCTCACATTCTTAGAAAAGAACAATGGGATCTTTAAATTCACTCAGTCTGTGCCAGGAAGAGGCCAAAATTAGTGTCCCATCGATGGTCAGAACAGCCTTCTAGCTGTACAATCTAGGAAAAGCACTTACAACTTTCCCCCTCTTCTTTTCCTAGTTTGGCATATCCTAGCTTGTATTCTGCTCTTCCTGTAAATATGAGAGAAAATAAAAGACACTATTCAGCCTTCTTTGTCTGAAAAGTCTGGCATTTCAGTGGTTTTCTTTAAGGGGGGTCCTCATTTGGGGAATCAGCTTTGCCATTAACGGAAATCAATCTGAATGTCCTATTGTTCATCTTTTTTCTTTTCCTCACAGTCTGAAATTGCCTTTGCCAACTTTTCGAGCGGAACCTGAAAGACTCTCTCTTATTTTCCCGTTCGTTCTCTGCTTCCAGCTCTATTGAATCCTCGCAGAGCTTTCTCTCGCAGAAGGGCTGCAGTGTGAGGACTGGAAGGACCTCGACCTACTCCGCTAACCCAGTGGCCTGAGCCAATCACAAAGAGGATCGGAACCTCATTTGAGCCTCCGCTCCCATCCCTCCCCTCCCAACAGCCTCCTGGAAAGGACACTGGAGGGGTGTGTTTGCAATTTAAGTCCTTGGCTTTCTGCCCGCCCCTTTTCCAAATAAGAAGGCTGGAGCTGCTGTGAGGTGCAAAGGGGCCTTCTAAATTGCAATAGGATTCAGAAATTCTCGCTCCTGTCTTTTATCTGTTTTCAGAGCTAACGGGAAAGGGCAAGGATGGTGGAGGCTTTCTGTGCTACCTGGAAGCTGACGGACAGTCAGAACTTTGATGAGTACATGAAGGCTCTAGGTGGGTAAAAATCAGACGTCCTCAGGCGTACAGCGTCAGATACTTGCAGATCCCTTTTTCGCCCATTAGACTGGCAAGTGATAAAGACTGATCACATTGTCATAATCGGATGCTAGGCTGGGCATTTCCCAGGGCATGGATTTTTAAGGTGGCAGTTGTCTGCTTTCTTGCCCAGGGCCAAATAATGGTGCCTTTGACAGTCTCTAGTGGATGGGAAGCTTCTATGTCTTTGTTGTTTTCTCTTTCGCTTACTTGTGCATCTATATATTATAGCTCGGTAGTCGTATTCCATGATTGATAGGCTAAACACGCTCTAATGAAACTGTAATTTAGGACCTGGATTCCAAAGTAGGAAAGCAGTTTTCTGCTTTGTGAGCTATTTTGGAAGTTGCTGCTGACTGTATTGCTTCCCTTCGCTATTTTAGGTGTGGGCTTTGCCACCAGGCAGGTGGGAAATGTGACTAAACCAACAGTGATCATCAGTCAGGAGGGGGATAAAGTGGTGATCAGGACACAAAGTACGTTCAAGAACACAGAGATTAGTTTCCATCTGGGAGAAGAGTTTGATGAAACCACTGCAGATGACAGAAACTGTAAGGTAAGAAGCCGTGTCACCAGGGTGAGGGTAAAGTGGTGAATAAAAAAGAGAGATTCCTGATGTTATTTTATTTTTTTTAGATGTTGGGAAATCAAGAATGTTCTCAATATTTCAATTCATAGAGAAGAACGTCAGGGTTAATTTAGCATTCTAGCACATATAGGTTATATTCTGAACTATAGGTACTTGTTATAGCTCAAAACATGGATCTATTATTTACCATATGTTTTCACATTATATATTAAATCTGTTTTTCAAAATAGCATTTGTTTGAAGGAATGATTGCATTTTATTTAACCTCTCTGATTGCCTCAGATTGACTAAATGGCGCATAGATCATTCCAAGGCTTTGCTTAAAGGAGATAGGTGACTAACCCAAAAGCACTCGTACAGAATTTTTATTTCTAATATATGAAGTTTTTGTAACAGGGGATATAGCACTAATATGATAATTAGTTGTTCACAGTGATACAACTTCTTTCAAAAATCACTTCATTCAACTTTTATATCAGAAATTGGATTTGTATCTATTTTTATGTTCTGCATTTTCTTGTTCTCAGTCTGTTGTTAGCCTAGATGGAGACAAACTCATTCATGTACAGAGATGGGATGGCAAAGAAACAAATTTTGTAAGAGAAATCAAGGATGGCAAAATGGTCATGGTAAGTAACGGCAATTCTCCCCTCCTTCATCCCCTCCCCCTTCACTAATCTCCTTTCATCCCCCCTCCCTTTACTAATCTCCTTTCCTCTCCCTCCCTCCCTTCTCCCCACCCCTGCTTCCTCCACTCTCTTCCCCCTTCTCTCTTCCCTCCCTCTGTTCTTTAATAACATTAAATCATTAGCAAGGCTCTTTAACCATGTGTAAAACAGAAGAAATAAACATATCCTGTTTCCTCAGCTGTGCTTCTTTAATTATAGAAAAAAATAAAAATTCTTAGTGTAGTTAAAAAAAAGTTGCCATTGATTTAGCTAAAACTTGTGTCAAAAGAATTTTTGTAGGATTACTATGAATGCTTCACCCTTAAGTAAAATATAAATATAAAACTATCATGAAAACAAAGATGATTGCTATTCCTATAAGAATATCAAGCTTACTGGATCTCAGAAAAAATTACTTTATAACTCCAGTAATAAATAAGAGATTTTCAAACAGTTTATAGTTTAGTTTATAAAGGTTATGTAAAATTCAGTGCAGATAATTTAGACTAAAACATGACATTATAACAAATGTAAAAATGTTAAAGTCCTCCCTAATTTCTTCTCAGAGAGAACCATCTTGATGTTACTTCCAGTCTTTCTTGTAATGCATAGGGTACCTTATACACATACCTGTTCAAAACTGGTAGCTATGTAAAAATTATGATAGAAAATAATTATAAATAATTTCTGTAATGATGTGCAACATCATAAATTGGGAAAAATATTATGCCTTTATCTAGCATCCCAGGCACTTTTGCGTGTGTGTGTGTGTGTGTGTGTGTGTGAACTGAGTAATGGTATTTTGATTCCATTAGAATAGTCAGTTTATCATTTTGGTTTTTTGTTTGTTTGTTTGTTTGGAGCGGTGCGGTTGCTTTATATATTCCTTCTAAGATAGTAACAGAAGAGTTTTTTGTTTTTGTTATTTAAGAAAATTGATTGTTATTTACTCTCTTCCCCTTAACTGCAATCAGAGCTGTTCTAGACTGAACTATAGGATTTACATATTCACACTTCCTTTCATGGGTGGAAGTGGAGAGCAGAGGGACAGTTTTTTGTGCATGTTAACAAATATTTGCCCACATTTTTCTGCAGTGATTATCAAAAGAAAGGATTCACTTCTGAAAAACTCAATTTGAATTTTCCTTCGTGTTTTTATCTCTGTCTTTATAACTCCTGTAATAAATAAGAGATCTTCAAACATTTTATAGTTTAGTTTATAAAGGTTATATAAATTCAGTGCAGATAATTCACAGAAAAGTAGCTAGCTCAGCTTTGGCTGTACGACCGTGATCAGGAAAGATTGAGTTCAAAAAAGGAGATTAAGTCAATGGATGATAAATAAGGGCACACTCTTGAAAATCACATCAATACATGAGAATAATGAACAATAAAAAACTCCTAAATTTTGTACAGAGGTTTTATAGCAATTCTTCAAGTTGGATTTGACATAAGAACCCATGTTCGTTCCATGTTGGACCCACTGAACCACCAAGGTCACATAGGCTGAAGCAGGGCAGCCCATGGCAGCCAAAGCCTTGAGAATATTTGTGCGTTCACCTTTTCCTGCTGATTTTGGAATAAATACTATTTGTTCAAATAATTTGGATTTTCTAAAAGCTCTTTGAAAGTTATCTAGGTCGTGAATTGAAAACTCTTATGAAACCCTACTAAAATTTTATTCACTTTCATAGAAGATAGAAAATTTGCCCCAATTTACTCTGATAATTTACAGCAAAAGGAATTCTTTTGACCTGAATCTAGATAGCTAATCTCAGTTTTTGTTTCATTTTCCTTTTACAGACATGAACCATATATACATGTTATTCACTCAATAAATATAAAGGTTTTATTTCATTTTGTTTTAGGAAATGAAGAACTTATGCAGCATTTAATGTTTGTAAATGTCATTATTCTTTCGTATAAAATTTAAATCATATATCTGATATTTTTAAAAATTTCAGCTACAGATATCCCTGTCTAAAATGATTTGGTTTAAATCGTTCCAACTCTTACTTTTTGGTTTAAATCTTTCAGACTCTGACTTTTGGTGATGTAGTTGCTGTTCGCCACTATGAGAAGGCATAGAAAGCCCCCTGATCTGGACCTGGAGAAGCGCTACAATTTTCTGTTACTCAAGTCTCAGCGCTCTCCTACTGTTTTTTACAGCACGGCTGATCACTAACTAGAAGGTTATGCTTGGTTTGGAGGTAGACAAAGGTGGTTTAAATACTTGTTTAAAAAAATTGTTACTTTAAGCAACTAGCTCAATTTTGATCTGCAAATTTATCATGTTTTATAGTTTGCATTAAGAATTTAAATCACATTTTAAAAATAAAGAAATGAATACATTTTATAGTTCCCATTGGAATGTAAATCAAATTGAAATAAAAATCTAATAATACCCCTGAGAGATTTTGTTGTTTTTAATATCACTAACCTGTCTGGGAATTGTATATTACAGTTTTAAATAAAATAGCCTTTCTATGGCATAAAGTAAGGCTAGAAAAGTTAGCACTTTGTTTAAAATACCAATTTTAAAAAATAAGCAGAAGCCTAGGGAAATGTGGATATGTCACAGTTTTGGTTGAGACTTCCATAGAGGATTTGTGATGATTAAATACATTTGGCTGGGATGCAAAGAGGAATTGTTATGGTGGGTTGGGTTCACGAGTGACCTCTTGCTGTTAGAAACAGGCAACCTGAAGAGGAAAAACAATGTATATGAAACTGTCTTATTAAAAGGTAAGTATAATCAAAAGGTACAATCAAAATGTCATATAATCCAAATATTTTATTGAAAAGTAAATAGTAAAAGGGAGCGAATTTTATCCTGGATTATAAAGATGTGTCCCCAGACAAGTGCAGCGAGCTGGAGGAAGTCAGTAAGAATGCTAAAATGGAGTGTGCAGAGTGGGCATAAAGGCATTCACAGTACTTTGTGTGGGAGTTGCTGGAACTGGGGTGACCAAAGCAAAGAAAGTATCTGTTTGTAACTGGCTAGGGTTACATTAGTAAAGTCCAAACAAATGTTACTGTGTATTTCATCATTTACAAAATGCTTTTTATACATTTTCTCAAACTCACAATGTAAAGCAGGCAAGGCAGACATTATTTTTACTTTTCCAGTGAGGAAACAGAAGATTACGTTTACATATCCAAGTTCTTATGACTAGTGAATAATATCAAGAACTGAAAACTTTGAAAATTCCCTTTTTTTCAAAAAGATTTTATTTATTTATTATTAGAGAGAGGGGAAGGAAGGGAGAAAGAGAGGGAGAGAAACATCAGTGTGTGGTTGCCTCTTGCACTCCCCTCACTGGGGACCTGGCTCGCAACCCGGGCATGTGCCCTGACTGGGAATTGAACTGGTGACCCTTTGCTTCTCAGTCTGGCACACAGTCCACTGAGCCACACCAGCTAGGGCCTATTTCCTCTCAAAAATTAATATTTTAATTTTTTTTTGAACAAAAATGCACAATTTTATATTTCATGATCATGTTTTAGAAAACCTTTTCTCTGTTAGCCTCTGGGGGTGCAGAGTGGGAGACAGTAAATATTTTGCAGGACAAATATGCAATGTTAATTTTTAATCAACCCCGTGATTTCAGTAAATTTCTATAAGTTAATTCAAGGTTCAATGAACTTACAGATATAAGTATGAGGAAACTTCCTTTAACTTACACAATTTACCACCATGATACTGTTACTTGACTATTGCACTAAGTGAAGAGTAGAAAAATGCAAAGTGCAGTCATAGGATTTAACATTTGAATGCACAATTGTTACTGAATGTCAAGATAAAATTATCTAGCTAAGGTTACTGTTCCTAAACTAGAGCCTACCTTTGTCTTTTTTTTTCCCCCCTCTTTTTCTTTTTTAACACTGGACTTTGCTGGTGGTAATTAGCAACACAGATTTGAGGAGCAAAAGTGACATACTGGTATTTGGGGGTGGACCATGATGTCCGGCCCCTTTGCTGTGCCTTTGAGAGCATGAACCGTTAAGTCGGCCATTGCTTCAATTGCTCTGACAGCCTTCAGCCTTCATAGGCGCTGCTCCTGGAGAATTGCTTTCTGTTGCTGATTTTAGTCTATCTGGTAGAAGCATGGATTCTGTTCTGTCTATTCTTAAAGATACAAGGCCAAGGATAGGGAATTCAGCTTCAGGTCTTTATAACTAGACCAAATAACATCCTTCTGGCATTTATTTCCGTAATAACTTTCTCACAGAGTGGAAAGGTTTCTGGGTGGCCTAAATAGAAATAAAGGTACACTGAGCTAAAAGATCGAGAGCTGCAGTGATGGACCGAAAGTGTTTTTCTGGGAATATAATTAATAGATATTTTTGCTTCCTAAATGTTTACAGGCTCCTTGCAAATCATTTTTCTTCAGGCTATATTTTATCTCATTTAGTAGCCTGTCAATGTACTAATTTTCCTGGTTTGCCTTAAAAAAACAACCAAAATTTTTTTTTAAAGTTAACAGAAAAAGAAAAATTTGCAAGCGCAAAGAAAATTTGACCAAGAGGCCCTGGAAGAACATTTCTCGGGTCAAGATCTCAAATATGGAAACTGGGCTAGAGGCTCTGTTGTGAAGTCCAACCACTGAAACTGGACAATGAGTAAGCAGTAGCTTCCTCCTCTTCCAGTTTTCTCTCACCCAAATATATACGATCATAACAAAACGCACCTACGCCCAGAACATAGGGACCCACAAATACCTAGAGTTGAGATTATTCCCAGAGACGTTGAGGCACTGTACTTCTTAGAGAGTGGCTACAAAGAAAAGCAAAAGAAAGTAGAGCAGAAGGGAGAATGGTGTTTCTACCCATTAATTTCAGTATATTGTTCCTTTTCAAGCATTTCTTTGGTTTTGAAATGTGTAAGCCATATTTTATGCTTACTTCAGAACTATTTCATAATTGAAAAATTATGAAAAATTATTTCACAATTTTATTTCCTGGTTTATTGAAAAATGAAAATTGCTATTTTTCCATTTTTTAAAAATCCTCTTTCTGCCTTTCAAAATGTTTAGACTAGACCTACTAAGTTGTTTTGCTGTCCTTAAAGTTGTTTGCTCTCATCTGTTTACCATTATTTCTCTGCTCCCTTCTCTTCCATACTCATGGTTATGGACTGAGAAACTCCAAGTGTTACCAAGTAAGGTCTTGCTGCCCAATGTACATAGAAACCAATCCTATGGCACCGACTTTTGAGAAAAGGCTTTATTGTGAGGTTGACTAGCAAAGAGACAGGAGGCAAGGTTCAAATCTGTCTCCTAGATCCAGGCTTCAGGGCAGGAGGGTTTTAAGGGATTAGGGGGAACAGGCTGGTATGAGGAAGTGCTGGTGGGGCAGGTTTCAACAGGAGGGTTTTGCAACTGGATCATTTATGGTAAGATATGATAAAGGATTTTAGCACCAGATCTTTCTGGACAATGAGCCCTTTGCTCCGGAAGGGGTTCTTGTGTTCCAAGTTCTGGTCATGTCCTGGTCCTTTGGTTTTACGGACTGATGTGAGGGGCTTGAGGGGGCAACTTTGGTTGTGGGTGCAAGTGGAGGTCAAAATCCTCTCCATTGTACGTGCTTCGGTTTTGGCATGGTTTGCAGGTTTGGGCTGTCCTCTGAAAAGCGACTCGGTATCTTGTTAGAAACAGGATAGGGCCAGCTTGAGCTGGTTCTGTGGTTATACAAGGTACCATTTTGTCTACCATTGGAAAGCACTTTGGTTCTCGAAAGGCTTTTGAATCATCCTAAAGCTGAGGCAGGACTTGAGCTGAGCCGGCAGGAGGTGAAGCAGAAAATGAAGGCGACTTGATTCTCAATTTCAAAGCCTCTTTCATGGAACACATTTCCATTTTAATACACAGGATACAAAATAAGTTTTTCTCTAATGGGAAACAAGTATACTTTACAAATATTTTAGAAGGTTAGTTATTCTGGAGGGTATTTTCTTTTCCAAAGGTACTGCATACCCTGCTAACTTAAACTATGTGCTTCTTTATCTTAAAGGAGTCAGCATCCTCATAAATGGTATTGGAGGGAATACAGAACCTGAGACAGTTTGGAGATCTTGGCTGCTTTATCAGACTATTGTTAAAAAACAAATTTCAACTGAATAAACTTGAAGAGCTACTCAGCTGTATTAAAAGGTTCATAAATTAGACAGTATTCCACCTAGCCACCAGAAGGTCTCCAAGGGGTTATACAAAATGGAAGGGGTTATACAAAATAGGAATAAGGGTGGGACAATGGACAATGAACAAAAGGAAATAAAGTATTAGTTTGGCCCAGACATCTTTTCTTTGAGGGAAGAGAATGGGAAGGGTTTTTATCATTGCAGATTTCCTCTTCTTTCTAAGGGGGATGGAGAAGGCCCAGGTGACAGATTACCTTAACTGGTGCTTGACCAGAAAACTCCTGACTGTTAAGATTGTTTCTGGGAGAGGTTGATACTACAGTCAGATTAGATATTAAATGAAGGTTTGGTATTATGGGCTTTTAGCATGAGTCGTGCTGTTGGGGGGAAAGCCCCCAAAATCTAAATTCAGCGTCGATTCTGAAGAACAGACATGTAGCCTTATTCAAATTCATAAGAGTTTTAATAGGAGAAACTTACTGGGGCAAAGCAGCTGCTCCCAGTGTGCCTGGAAGAATCCACACCCCTCCCAGGAGAGGGTCCCTTTTTATAGGGTGTAGGGTAGGCAGTCAGATAGACCATCAAAAAGAACAATGCATTCCTGAGATAACAGCAGGTGGTTATCACACTCCGAACATTCACTAACCTCCTTCCTTGGGGGCATGATGTTTATTTTGGGGGGCATTCCAGTCTTCCGGGTAGTCAGCCAAGCCTGAGACCACAGAGAGTTAAACAGAAGGTCCAAAATCTCCTGGATGCCATTCTGCTGGGGCCATATTGCGTCTAAAGTGAGCTCCCCTCCAGATGTCGTTTTGGGTATGTGGTTTTCTCCTTAACAGTATCTTCAAGAATTCCTTGGAAGAGTAAAATAAACCAGCTCTATTTATGATTTTCATGTGTCCTTGGAAAGTATAAGGCATGGTTCCAAGACATTGTTTTAACTCCGTTGTTAACAAACTGTTAAAGAGAAAAAACACAGGCCCCAGATGGCGTCACTGGTGTGAGAAAGCTCACGATACCAAACCTCGATTTCCTGCCTGAACCTTAGCTGTTTCAATCTCCCCCCAAAATATAATCTTAATGAACCAGTGTGAATTTTTCTGGTAAACACCAATGAGTTAATTCAGCAGCTTTCAACCGCTGTGCTGCAAGAGGCACACTGGTGCACCACAAGAATTTTTAAAACATGCAATGCCTGACTATTTAATCAGGGGCACTGATCACTTTTCCCTTAGATTGTCAGATAAAACAATGACAACAGCCAACACGATAATAGCCATCCGGTGTGAATGAATCAAAATTATACCTATTTTTCTGTCAGATTGGCAAAAAATATATTTTTTGGCATGCTGCAGTATTCTAGTCATTAGTTTATATGTGCCATGAGAAGAAAAAGGTTAAAAATGGAAAACCGGTCATGTGGGCTCTCTCTACCTCCTTCTCTCATAGAAAGAAGAGTCAATCTGCATGAGAAAAGCCCTTGCTGTCCCCCACTCCCCAAGTAGTGTTGCTCTAAAAATAATTTATTTTCTTCTGTTAATAGTTCCCTTGTCCCACCCTCCTTCCTATAAAAACCTTTCATCTTGCACAACCCCTTCCAGAGCCCTTCCAATTGCTAGATCGGATGCTGCCCAATTTATGGATTATTTAATATAGCCAAATTCATCTTTAAGTTTACTTGGTTGAATTTTGTTTTTTAATAAACGAGACTCCAAAACCCAGTGTATTGAGAAGTGGTATTGAAACATCACCATCATTTTAGTAGCACCCTGAAGGCCGGTAAAAACACACATTACTGGGTTCCAACCCCAGAGATTGTGATTCAGTTGCCCTGGAGCCTGGGAACTTTCTTTTCTAACTGGAACTCCCAGGTAGTGCTGATGCTGCTAGTTCAGACACCACACTCGGAGATGCACCCTGCGGACCTTCTCCAAATCGGGATACTTCAAGGTTCTCTGACGCTTCTGCGGGAAGGCCCTCAGGTTTAGGGCCAGGTGGCATTTAGCAAAGATGGTCTGCCAGGGGCTGGCCCAAACACATTCCTTCCCAGGCAAATCATGACGCTAAGAAGCAAAAAGGCAAGTAAGTAATCATTAGCTGCTGAAGGGCAGGCTAATCGAGTTGCTGCATTCTGCCTTCGCACGTGACCGCTGGGCGTCTACAGCCTCCCGGTCTTCTGCCTCCTCCCCAGCCCCGGGGCCTGATGGTCCGAGTGGGGCCGCAGGACAGCTCCAGTCTCCCAGCCCTGTGGCCGAGGCCCGCGATGGCGCTGCTGGACGCGCTCTTCTGCTGCCTGCTGGTGTTCAGCCATGGCCAACTTGGCCTCGGACTGCCCCTGGCGCCCGGCGGCGGCCAGAGTCCCGCTCCGGCAGTGGGTGAGTCACCTGAGACCCTTCCCCTCCCGCGAGCTGCCCGGGAGCGCTGGGGAGGAAACGGCCGCTCAAAGTCAAGAAAAGTGCTCGGGACAGGCAGAGCCACTCGGGGGCGGGGGACGCCGGCGAGCCGGGGTTGTGACGTGCTGAGCCCGGGGAGGGCCAGGGCGAGGGCGATGGAGGGACCAGAGCGCCAAGTCCGCCCGCCGGGGGCAGGTCGGGGCTCCGCCGGGAGAAGGACCCGCGCCGGTGGGGGCGTGCCGAGCCGGGGCGCAGCGGCGGGACCCATTTCGCGCGCAGTGCCTTACTTTGTGTCTCCGAGTATTTTGCTCCCCGGGGAAGGAAGGAAAAGCTGTGCCTCCAGGAAAAAAGCCGGGAGTTGCATGTCCTGCAGGGCCTTGAATGAGCTCAACGCTGAGGGAAAGCTGCAGGCTTGTGTGTTATGTCACTGGGACTCAAGAGTTATCTTCTGTCCTGCTCACTGAATTTGGTGGCCTTTTCTTCCCTCTCCCCCAGGTAGAGTACGGTCACAGCCTCGGTGCTACCCACCCCGTAGTCTACCTTAGAACTCATGGGGGCCTGCTTTTCACTTTACCTGGATGCTAGGCTCCCTGAGGACGGGACCAATTTCACTGTTTCTCAAAATAACACAGTGCTGGTTCCAGTGGTGGTTCTCAAAGTGTGGCCTGGGACCAGCAGCGTTAGCATCACATAAACTTGTTAGAAAGTCAAGTTTTCAATTCCAACCCTGCCCGATCAAATCTGAAACTGCGAGAACTGGGGCCCAACAATCTGTTTAATAAACTCTCCAGGTGATTCTGATAGGCGCTAGAGTTTGAGAACCACTGGTGCAGAATCGATAAATGTTGGATGAGAGACTTTACACTGCCACCTGAGCCTTCAGTTTGAAAGATTAAGGTACCCACACTTCCCAAACTCCCTTTAAAATAATTACTCTATTATTTACAGGGGGGAAATTAGATAGGTGGAGTTCTGCCCTGTTTCAGGCAAAGCTGTCTCTGAAACTCACCGCAGTGCTGAGGCCTGAAACCTCTCTGTATCGCTTGCTCTTTCATGTGATTTAGGAAATGCTCTGCTAGAAATGCCTCTTTTTGAAAGCCAAGTCCTCATGACTCAGCTGTCAGGCGCTTGAAAACAAGAGCTGTAAATCTGGTTTCCCAAACGTCAGTCATAACAACAAATTGTTCCAAAACACTTATGTATGATGGCTTCTGCTATTATTAATTAGGTGGCTATTTAGGGTTTGGATATAAAATGTCCCGGGATGCATGAGATCAACCAATGGCAAGCTCACCATTTGTTTTTAAGAATGTGATTGCTGGCGGCTTCAATGACAACATGCTAGGGTCTAGCGACTCACCACTCACACCTCCGTGTTTTGGTAGGAAAGCCACAAGGTTGAATCACCTAAGGAAGAGGAAGGGAAAGGGATAACTACAAAGGGTTGCTTACATGTTGACTCAGCAGTTTCCCGCTGGATATATTATTTAACTTTTGCACTTGATGTAACCTCCCTCCTTCCCCCAACCCAAAATGCTTGAATTTCCTTCCACCACCCACCACAACTGACCTCTGCTCGCTTGTTTTTTGTGTGTGTGCATGCCTGGGCAGATTCCCAGTCTCAGTTTCCGGTCCTGTGTAGTTCTGGTGGTCAGAGGACAAAAGCGCAGGGAAGATCCACCAGAGTGTGTTTAGCCACAGCACTTTAGCTTCAGTAGGTCAGGACCTGCTGGGCTATTGGTAGGAACTGACATAAACAAATAAACAAAAGACTCCTGTTTGAAACACCCGTATGTCCAGACATCCGAATTATAGTTTACTCGGCTCTTTAGGATAAATTAAAACATTTTAAGGTAAATAAGCTTTTTTCGGTATAATTTTGAGCATTTCCCTCACTATGTTAACAACACATATACACATGCACATTTGTGGAAATCTTTTTAAAGATTACCCGCACAAGAAGAAAGTAATTGTGGGGTGGTACAAAGAACTTTGGATTGTTAACCAGAGAATCTGGATTGGAGTGTGGGCTCTGACACAGGCCAGGCCTGTGGTCTTGGACACACACACACAGAGCACTTTGTGTACAATTTTATTAGAGGTGTGAGGCGAGGCCTCCTGAGGCTCATTATTCATGAATTCCAGGTGAAGAGCCTGTCCGGGCTCTATTCTTGGCTACTATTTAAAGACACCCTTCAGTTCATCTCCTCCTCACTTATCTGTCTGGCAGTTGCAATGTAGTGGAAAGAAACTGGACTGCAGGTCTGTTTCCAGTTTAGCTGTCGTTGATGAGTCACAATGTGATCTTGAGGAAATCCTGAAATCTGCCTTTGCCTAATTAAAGAATGTTTGTTGAGGGCCTACTATAGGTCAGACTTATTCTAGGTGCCAGGGATATATAAACCTAGATACAAAATGATATCAGAGGGATGCATTCTTAATATGTTTCCAGTTTTGCTTTACAAAAACTTAGTATATTGATAATCGCATGTCCCTTAATCATCACAGTCTCTCCTGTAGGTGTTGTCAGTATCTATTTCACGTGAGGCAAATGAGGCAGAAGGATATTTGAAGGGGAGCACACCCAGAGAGGCAGTGAGTACAGTGGTTAAGAGCAAAATGGCCTATGGTGTCAGGTTTCCTTAATCCCTATATTGGCTCTTTTGCGTATGACGTATGTGATTTGGACTTAATTTCTGCATGTCGCAGTTCTTTATTTGTAAACTCAATACCGTGATGAGTTAATACATGTACGACATAAAAAAGAAAGTACTAAATTTATAGTAAGTACTCAATAAAATTTTAACTATTCCCTAGAAATGAGGAAGTTTAATCTCAAATTCAAGCTCAGGGGTATTAAATAATAGCAGTACCACTAACACAGAGTTTACTAGATGCCAGGCACCTTCTAAGGACGTTACTGCTGCTCAATCACTTAACCCCCATATCGTAGGGTTACAGGAGGAGTTGTTGCAGTCTTGGGGTTGTTGATTGACTGCTGTTGCAATCAAATTAATCAACAACTAGGGTAGTAAATGGAGCTTGGATTGAAAGTCAGGCAGTCTGACTCCGGAGTCTCCACTCTTTACCATAACACTATGCTGTTCTGTGTACAGTGTACTGTACCTTAACATTTTATAAGTAACACATGTTTACACAAAAATGAGGCGCACTACGAATTTCCATGCCAAGGAAGGACCGCCTGTAGGGTGATCCTGAGCTATTTGCCAGCTCCAGGTTCTGTGCTGGATAAAGCATGTCCGATCTGGAAATAAAAGTTGGAGGACCTTCTGCATTACAGGATAAAATAAATCACGCGTAGCAAATGCTTTCAAGTGAAGTCTGATCAGCAAGTAATTGACCTTAAAGGCTATTTGAAGTCTACTTCTGGATCTTTTGTTTACCACTTTTTAGCTGTGAACTTAAAGGTGTTATAAAATCACAGCAATGTTGTGAAGAAACAGCCCAAATCTAACTTACCTTCTCTATCTTAACAGACTAACAGTTTTCAATATTTTACTTTATTATCCCAGCTTTGGGTTTTATTCTAGTGTTTGCTTACAAACATACTTAGCATTTTCCTTTTTATGTAGATAAAAGTTTGTATTCTACTTGTTTGCCCCATACTTCTGGTGTATAAGTATGTAATAGAAGATATTCTTCTTTTTAAAAGCTTTTAAGAACTTCTGGCATTTATAGTTTTTGACTTAAAGCTAGTATGAAAGTTTTTTTTTCCTATTAATATTGAGAGGCAAGTTTTCAAAGAACACAGGAGGTTTTGTTTCTGGTTCTGCAACCTTGTAACCCTAACAAACCACATCATGTATCTACATCAATTTTTCTACAAGAAGCATGTAAATAAATTATAAACTTTAAATTCTGGAAGGAAGGAGACATGCTATGAAAACACAATATAATATTATTATTGACCTCCCAGAAGGATGTCTCCATATATTTCATTAGGCAACTTGTATTTGTTATATAGTCTTGTTAGGTGGTCATACTGTCACAGAGTTGCTCAGCTCTGATACATTTAAGTAGTAAATTCTAGTACATTCTTCCTTGGAATTGTCATCTTCTCATAGAGAATGATTGTGTTAAGCCTCAAGGCCTCTATGGACATAGATTACTAAGGCTTTCCTCCATCACAGTGAGGAGGAAACCTCCATCACAGTGGTGGTTCTCAAAGTGTGGCCTGGGACCAGCAGCGTTAGCATCACATAAACTTGTTAGAAAGTCAAGTTTTCAATTCCAACCCTGCCCGATCAAATCTGAAACTGCGAGAATTGGGGCCCAACAATCTGTTTAATAAACTCTCCAGGTGATTCTGATAGGCACTAGAGTTTGAGAGCCACTGGTGCAGAATCGATAAATGTTGGATGAGAGACTTTACACTGCCACCTGAGCCTTCAGTTTGAAAGATTAAGGTACCCACACTTCCCAAACTCCCTTTAAAATAATTACTCTGTTATTTACAGGGGGAAAATTAGATAGGTGGAGTTCTGCCCTATGTTTTATGTTGGAAGGAAGGAGACAATATTTATAGTTGTCTGTCATCCTACTGTAAATATTTATATAGGAATACCCAAAAAAAGAAGTAGATTTAACATCATTTCTGTTCTAATCAACAGGGCAGTTTTGGCATGTGACTGACTTACACTTGGACCCTACTTACCACATCACAGATGACCACACAAAAGTGTGTGCTTCATCCAAAGGCACAAATGCCTCCAATCCTGGCCCTTTTGGAGACGTTATGTGTGATTCTCCATATCACCTTATTTTGTCAGCATTTGATTTTATTAAAAATTCAGGACAAGAAGTATCTTTCATGATATGGACAGGGTAAGTTATTATGTAAGTACTATAAGTTGCTCAATATTTATTTATAGTGTCTTAAGCTCCATTAGAATGATGAATTCCATAAGGCTAATTACATTTTAAAAATTACTTGGGTTTAAAAATACTAGATCAAATTAATCACCATCAGTAGAGATAAGAAAAATTGTGCATACTACAGTAAATATTATTATCCCTGTTGAACAGACGAGGAAACGAAGGCACCGAGCGTCCAAGTAACTAGCCCAAGTACACACAGCTTAGCAAGTGCAAAGCTGGAACTCGAATCCAGGTATTTGGGCTCTGGAATCTGTGCTTTTAATTTACTAAAAACTTTTTTCTCTCATAAATCTGCAGTCAGGCAGTACAATTGGATAAGATTTCTAGTTTATCTTTTTTAATTACACACATTTTTAAAATAACATTCTTTGTGGGAGAAGGTAAATGAAGAGTAGTTTGCTGACTCTTAACTCCGCCTGTTGTTCTGCGGTGGGGTTCTGCAGTGATAATACACAGAAAGGCATCACACGTAAGTCTAGTGACTTTTAATAGAAGCTGATTTTGTTCTTTATGATTCTTTCTCATTTTCAGGGATAGCCCACCTCATGTTCCAGTCCATGAACTTTCAACAGACGCAGTCATAATGGTGATTGCTAATATGACAACCACTGTCCAGAGTCTCTTTCCAAACCTCCGGGTTTTCCCTGCCCTGGGTAATCATGATTATTGGCCACAGGTAAATTTGACCTCACCTCCCAAAAGGACTTAAATGATTTTTCCCGTCAGTAGTGTCAAAATTATGACAATAACTAGCTGATGTAGAGTGTGGGAGTGGGGCTCATCAAGACAGAGTGTATTTTTAATGCCAGCCATCCAGGAAGGCAAGACAAGTGTTTTGAGGACTTTAAAGTGACTCTTAATAAGTCATAAAATGTTATGTCCAGAGTGAGTTTTTGGAAGCACGTTACCTAATTTGTGGACTATTAAATTTTGTTTTCCTTTGTAATCTTTCCTAATTTCTCCTTTCTTTTGAGTAATTTTGTTATTTATTCACATTTCCATGATAAAGGTAGCACGATAAGTTGATGTTGACAAATGTTTACATTTTTCAGAATTTCAATTAGGTATACAAAGCTCTCCACACCCTGATCTAAGAGAGACTGTAATTGAAAACTTTAAAGACATAGCAACTATCCTAAGAACAAAAGAGGGAGGCTCACATTCAAGTCAATTTACATATTGAATAATTAAGATGTGATTCAAGACAGAGACTGCATTCAGAATATTTAATGCCTGACACAGCCTGAGCTTCAATGTATCAGAGCAGCTGTTTGTTACGCAGCCTGTGCATAGCAGCTGAACACCAGCCTTATTTTCAGTGTCTCGTGACAGTAGTGTGGAATCTTAGATTTGTGCAGATTCAAGAAATCTCAAAGATTATTGTTTAATTCAGAGGTTGGCAAACTACAGCCTGTTGTCCAAATTGGCCTGCCACTTGTTTTTGTAAATAAATTCATTGAAACACAGCTATGGCTGTTTTTTTCTACATTGCCTAAGGATTCTTTTGCACCAGCAGCAGAGTGGAATAATTGTGACAGAGACTGTGTTGCTCATAAGCCTAAACTACTTATTAATTCTCTCTTTGTAGAAATTTGCTGATCCTCATGTAGATCTACTCGTCATTTTGTAGATGAGAAAACTGAGGCCTAGAAATGTTGATTTGCTTGTTCAGTCCCCCCTGGGCAGAGCCCACATCCTGGATCTTTTGTGTTCAATTAGACCGACATCCTCTCACACATCCCTTGCTTTTGCTGGACTGACATAGTCAACATCTCTGGAACATGATGTTTACTTTCCTACCTCTCTTTGTCTACTTTTTTTTTTTTTTTGCTTAGAATATCTTTTCTATCTCATGTCAAAAGGTTGCTTCATCTAACCTGAACACAGCGATTTCGAAAAGTTATACTTTAGGATGAGCTTAAGTTTCAAGTGATCTCTTGGCACTCGCCTCCAGTCTTGAGATGAACAATATGTGAGTCTTGTTTGGTGGTAACAGTGGTCAGCTTCTGTTACCATTGAGATGTTAGAACACCCAGTGCTGAGGCTTGGGGACAAACAATGTCAAGGAACCAGAGGTTACAAACATTGCTTTTAGGTGCTTTAGGTGACAGAAAGACTGGTACAGTGGAAAAGTGTGATTTAGAGTCACATTTGCTAGGATTTAAATCCTTATCCCGCCTTGGTTCTAGTAGCTTGACCAACTTGGATATTTCACTTAATGTCGCTGATCCATAGGTCACGCATTTCTAAATAAGAGCAGCAATGCATCCTTGCGAAGTTTTTATGAGCATTAGTGACACTGTATGAAAAGGGCATCGCTTCCTACCTGGCACATAGTAAACCCTCAGTAAGTGGAGCAGCGGTGGCTATAGCATTAAGCTGTGACATATGATACATTTTTCCTAACTCTTTTAAGGACTTTTTTTCTCTTTATTTTTATCTCTGTCTTTTTATGGAGTCATGGTATCACATCTTATAATAATTCAAAGATGTATGTACTATCCAACTTCCAAACTATGTCCTATTATATGTACAATTCTCTACCTTAGGACTTTATATCTGAAAATCTTTCTATTATTCCATTTCCATCCTTCCATCCCACATGTTACATTTCAGGTATGTCACATGTAACATGAAAAGCCCACGACAGTTTTACTAGAGATTGATACCTAAGGTTGAATTCTGGTGAATGTTAGTGACAAATAAAGATGACAAATGTTTTTTCCATTAAAACCCCATAAACTTGTACATAAACAGCTACATAAGCACATACAGATGCTTGTCCCCATCCATTCCATCAGAAGTTGATATTAGCGTGGGCAGCCCAGGGATTCCTTCCAGTTGCCACCCAAGAAAGCAGTCTGGGCCAGAATCCTCATTTCCCCTTAAACTGGTAAGGCTGGTGCCACCAAACTTTTGGGTGGGTCCCACTGTATACCTCATTTCTTGGCAGTGGTCTTGTCATAGCCCAAAAGGACTGAGATGATAGCATGGTGCAATAGATAATTAGACATGAGTGTGATGGTGCAAAGACCTGAGGCTTAGACCCAGCTCTGCAACTGACCAGTCCTTCCTGGTTAAATCACCTAACTTCTGTGGTGCTGATGTTTCACATATTTAAAATAGAGAGAAAAGTCTAGAGTGCTTTAAATATATAACTTTAGATTCCACATGACCACCTCAGTATGTTGGCTTCCATCTCAAAGTAAACAAATAGCTAAGAATTTAGGGTTTTTGATGATGGTGATGATGATGATGATGAATTTTTAATCAGAGTATAGATTGGCCTAAGCCATTGTGTAATTTTCAGATAGATGACTCTGATCTCTGATAGAAGCTGAAAATATGCTTTGGATAATTAGTTCCAGTTAAAACAAGTCATTTGGTTATTGCTTGCTCTGAATGTATTTCTACTTCCATCATGTATGAGGCATGTGCTTTAGGAACTAGTGTGACTTGGGTGTCATCTTGAAAAATAACTAGGCATTTTAACTAATGCTGACAGGGAAACTCCTTTAAGAAATAGGTCTCTATCACTGATATGCAGAAGAAAATGATGATAGTGAATAAAATGGCATCAGTTTTTTATTACAATTTTTAAAACAAAAAGTAGGAGCAATTATCTAATTTTACCAATGATTTCTGAGTTTTTATTCGGTATCTACCTTCTTAAAGTTTTATATTTTACTTTCCGAGAGCTTATGTCACCATACTTTATTGTAATATGATAAAATAGGATGATAAAAGATACTTTAGAATAATAAAAGTAATGTTTTATACATCTAGTATAATATTAAAAATCAAAACATGTTGATAAAATTTAGGTTGACATCAGAGACTTCTTTAAATCAAATTTTTGTTATAAATCTTTAAGAAATTAAGAAACTTTATGCTAGTGTTAACATGGCAGAGGACTTGATCTAATTTTCTCGATCCCTTCCACATGCTACACTAGGCCCTGCATGGTCAGGCCAAAGCTGCCTCTGTGTCTCTTCCGTGAGCACACTTTCACATCCATTCTATACCCTTGTCGCACTAAAATGAGTTCTCTTTTCTGTATGAGTATATGGCACTGCTTTGTGTCAATTGTTTTTGCCTTTTTAAGAAAATATAGTCAATATATACAATGTCATATTATTCTCAGGGGTATAACAGTGATTTGACATTTATATACCTTAGAAAGCAGTCACCATGATAAGTCTAGTAACCATCTGACACTGTGCAAAGCTATTATGATATTATTGACAATATTCCCTATGCTGTACTTTACGTTTCTGTGAACTTACTGATTTTATAACTGGAAATTTTTACCTCTTGTTTCCTTTCTTCTCTTTTGTCCTTCTTCTCTGACAACATCAGTTTGTTCTCTATGCCCGTGAGTCTGTTTCTGTTTTGTTTTGTTCATTTGTTTTGTTTTTTAAGTTCCACATATAAGCGAAAACATTAGGGATTTGTTCTTCTCTCTTTGATCCCTTTTTCTCTCAACTTGATGAATGATTATTCAAGGCCTGGTTCAAATGCTCTATTCTCTCCCCACATTGACTCTGTGGACCAGACTTGGTTACTCTTGCTTCTACACCCCCAGAGCCTCTGCAGCAGCACCTCGCACATTATCTTCTAGGCCACTGATTATATTTTGTCCCTGTGTCCCCAGCTAAGCAAAAACTTCCTTGAAGATTAAATCTATCTGGTATTCGTCTTTGCATTTTCAGATGCCTAACATAGTAGTAAGCGCTGAAGCAATGTTCAATTCTTTAGCGTTTCAATAGTGAACTGTATCATTTGTGGCCAGGATCAGCTGCCTTCATTCACCAGCAAGGTGTACAATGCAGTAGCAAACCTCTGGAAACCGTGGCTAGATGAAGAAGCTATTCAGACTTTAAGGAAAGGTAACAGAAAGATTTATTCATCTCTATTTTGCCTCTATTTTTATTCCTGTTATTTAGACTTAGATCTTTAATGTTTGCTTGGGTGTGCCATTTCTGGGAAGCCTCTATACCCCGATTTTCTGGAGGCCATGAGTCATGTTTGAAAGCTAAGGAGAGAGAGGCATGGGCAGTGAGTGGGCCCAGGGCAAAGACACAAGGGCCATCTCAGTGGCTAGCTCTGACGGTAGACTCCTGGGTGTTCTGTCACCACTGGTTTGCTGCTATCAGTGGGGTTATGCCTCTAAGCCTTTATCTCCATGGAGACCGTAGCAGCTCTGGCTTGTCTTCCATTTCTTCAGCCATCTCTGGCAAGATCCACGTGTGTTCTCATTCCTTGGATTTTGTATGTCACAGTAATTTTCATCTTCACTTCTCCAATTGTACAAAAGTAAGAGTTTATATAGTAATTTTTGTTTTACAAACTTTAGTACCTCATTGCCTAGTCTCAGTATATTTAATTTTATTTTCATCTGATTATTGGAAACAACACTTCTTACCTCTATGTTTGGAAGGGCCAGCATTGAACCTGGCACATGGTAGGTTTTCGGTAAGTGTTTGTTAAACATGATTCTTATCTAGTGACTATCTGTATGTGTACAAACTGAACAATGAGAAATGAATATAACCATCCTGACTGGCTTTGAAACCTTAATTAGGAATTTACTTTCACAGTGACTGCATATCTGTGTGTGTTTTTCTAAAATGTGTTTAAATTTGTTTTTGTAGGTGGCTTTTATTCACAGAAAGTTTCAAATAATCTGAACCTTAGGATCATCAGCCTAAACACAAACTTGTATTATGGCCCGGATATTGTGACGCTGAATAGGAGTGACCCAGCGAATCAGTTCGAATGGCTAGAAAATACACTGAATATCTCTCAGCAAAATAAGGAGAAGGTAGATTTCACAGGCTAAAATCATGAGGGGGTAAACTGAGGGCTAAATCCATGGATTTGTTAAACTTGAGGAGGGGGGTCAGATCTTAAAAGTTTTTCAATTTGTAGATGTTTTCATATGAAACATATTATGATTTATTTCTGATATTTGTTTTATTTCATTTTGCTTTTAATGTTTTGAAGATCAATTGACATCAGTTGCTATAAAAAAAAAGGCTGATATTGAAAAAATTGTGACCAATGTCACTGTTATATAATATCATCAACAGCGTATTTTAATTGAGACAAGTGAAAATGTAGTGAAATTAATATTTTTTTCTTATTTCATCTTGGTAATAAATAGGAGAGATAGTATATTTGCTTTCTAAATTTTAATCAGTATACTTTTAATCTTGAGTATCTAAATGCATTTTGACAAATGTGCAAAAAGACTCTCACCTGTCCTCCTGTGTTTCTGTCTGCAGGTGTACATCATAGCACATATTCCAGTGGGGTATCTGCCCTATTCAATGAGCACCACAGCCATGAGAGAATACTATAATGAAAAATTGATAGATATTTTTAGAAGATACAGCAATATCATTGCAGGGCAATTTTATGGGCACACTCACAGAGACAGCATTATGGTTCTTTCAGATAAAAAAGGTAATATGACATTTTGTTTGTGTCTCCCCAATCCAAGATGCTAGAGCATAGCAGCAGATGTCTGGTAATTTTTACTGATTTAGTAAATTAAATGTTTCATTAAATCAACCTGCCAGCACCAGATTTGACTTAATTGCCTTCTGTAATGGTATGGTGAGTGGCCAAATCATAGTTGGGCCTGGAGTTGGGTTTCTTCCTATTCGCTCCCCAGGGCCACTGTCATTTGATTGCTGTCAACACAAAAGCCTCTGAAACTCTCAGCTCACTCAAATTTTCTTTTATATCCTCAAGTTTAGAGAATTTTTACTGATTGATATTTACCTACTAGACTGAAGTTTCTTTTGAGATGATTGTTTTAGTTTCCTAATTTAAAAAACAATGCAGGGTCCTCAAGGAACATGCATAAAGGACCCATGACAAAGCCAAATGGGGGAAGGATTGAGGGTGGGAGGTGGGGGTGGTTGGGGCCGGGGAAAGTGGTGGCAGGAAAATGTTGACCAAAAAAAAAATGACGGGGGAGGCTAAGAATAATATAGGAAATTAAGAAGCCGAAGAACTGATATGTACAGCCCATGGACATGAGCTAAGAGGTGTGGGAATGATGGGATGGGGTGCAGGTCGGAGGGGATAAAGGGGGGAAAAATGGGACAACTGTAATAACATATTCAATAAAATAAACAAAAAAAAGCAATGCACAATTTACAATTGTTTTAAAGTAAAACATAGTAAACTCTTTTATGTGCTTATTGACATTGTCATCTACTCAGCATTAAAAGAAAAAAAAATAGGAGAAACTAGCATCAAACAAAACAATGATTATCTATTTTTAAAAATTACTTCTGCATGAGGTCAGAACACTGAGAGTTAATAAGAATCCTGTTTTTATAGTAGTCAGCCAGGAGAAAAATCAATATGTATTTTTTTCAGTAATTAGGTGTAACATTTTTGAAATTCTTTACCTCTTTCATCTAGAATGAGTGAACTTGGTAAAAAATGATCATTTTTCAGAATTTGATAGCTTTGTTAATCAAAAAGTAATTTAGTTCTGTGATATGTATAAAACATGGTGACACTTTAATCAAATTTTTATTATGTAATTATTGGAATATCGTCTGAGGTAGAGGTACGGAACAAACTAACTTTGTGGTTTTATTGTGTATACTTATAATAACTTGAATTTTTATTATGGAAATTTTCAAATAAATAAAAAGCAGAAAGAACAATTAAAAAGAACCATGTGCCATCATTTATATTTAACATCTATCAAGATTTTGCTACATTTCTTTACCTATTCATTTTTTAGTTTTTTTCCCCCATGCAGTATCTGAAAGTGAATCTTAACATCAGATGTTTCAGCCCTACGTGCTTCTATCTACATTGCTAAAGTACATGAGTATCTTACATAGTCATAATACCATTAACTTATCTAACAAAGTCACTGATAATTATTTGCTATCATTTAATACTAATCCGTAATAAAAATGTCCCTGTTTTCTCAAAAGTGTATTTTTATAGTTGTTTCAAGTCAGGGTCCATCAGGGATCATATATTATTGGCTGTTATGTCTGTTAATCCCTTAATCTGGAACTTGTTCATTTTTTTAATAAGTTAAACTCAATTTCTAAAAAAATTTATTTTTATGCTCACATGTTTTGTCCAGGAACTCCAATAAATTCTTTGTTTGTGGCTCCTGCTGTTACCCCAGTGAAGGGTGTTTTAGAAAAACAGACCAACAACCCTGGTGTCAGACTATTTCAGTATGATCCTCACGATTATAAATTATTGGTAAGTTCGTACAATTTTAGAATTAACCCTATGCTTATGCATTTGTAGTCCTCATTGTAGTTGAATGTTTTTCATTAGTTTAGTTGAATACTTTCAACATAGCTATGTGATTGAGTTTTATGTTAAAATCTTATTATGTCTTTTTAAAAAAAATATGTATTTGAAGCGTCAACCTTTTCTAGGTGTGGGCTTATGAGGTCAGCCTTTGGGAGGCTGTTTCTCTAAAACTTCTCTTTTAAAGATTTTACATTTAGTTAGATGAAGTTTTCATTAGGTGGTGTCCTATCTGTGGACTTGTATACCTGCTGAAACTTTTCACTAAGCCATATTTGTTATTGATAACTCTCCGTTAGAACATAGCTGTGAAGGTGAGTGCAGGTTCCGAACCCATACTTTCTCATGAACTGTATTACCTGACTTCTGTGTCGGAGTCTATTCCTCTGCGAAATGGGGATTAAAATATTACTCACTTCACTGAGTTGCTGTGATGATTAAACAAATATATATATAAAGCACTAAGAAAAATGCTTGGCCTATAGTAAGTTCTTAATAAATGTTGGCAAAAAAAATTTTTTGTAAAGGTCATAAACTGAGTTGAATATTTAGTTTTGCAGTACAAGTTCCCTGGAGCTTGTACATGACTCTGCTTTAGATACATTTAACATTGAAAGACTGGGCTTTTAGCTTAAGGGTAGTACCCCTTTCGGCAAATATAATTGGAAAAGTACTCCTCAGTGTCTCTATTGATGTAACTGCTTTTGTTCTTCCTAGATAAATTTTATAGGAGGCAGCTTTTTTATTTCCCAGAGCAGCTTTTTATGAAGGAGGTAGGGCAGGGGAAATCTAATTTAATCCATAAACATTAGATTAAATGAGGAAATAAAACAATTGACAAATAAACGAGTTTAAAGGAATTGTTTTGCAACTATTAGTTGCCAGTTTTTGGATCTGAGCCTTAGATACACACGAATATATATTTATAGATATACTGACATAGAATGTTGTCCCTGATATAGCACTGAATAATTTTTAAAGACCAAAACAGTTTGCATAGTATGGCTTCATTTTTTTTTTTTAAGTCAAAAATAGGAAATAGGTGTATATATTGTAAATATTTATTTTGTCCACAAAGTCTAGAACAACACAGACGCCAGAGTGCTGGTAAATGTTTCGCAACCTGTTCACGGGGCCAGCGGCGGCGGGGGGAGCACTTAGATTTTAGTGTTTGCCGAGTTCCATGATATAAATACTCCCATCATGGCCAATTTCAAGATGCCAAAGTAGTATCAACTAACTCACAAGATTCCTGAAAACCTGACAATGGGCTCTTGTGACCTGTTTACCAGCTGCCTCCAGTACACCACTGACACATACAGCACTATTAGCGTTGGTTACTTCTGAGGTTTGTGAATTGAAGGCTTCTTATTTTGTATATCTCTATATAATTTAGATTATTTTATATTATGTTCTTTCATTGTTTTAAAAATGAAAAAAGGAATGAAGATCTTCTAGTAATGAAGATCTTCTATTGGCACTCTTTTTAAAAAACCAGTTCTCACCTTCTGACTACAACTTTAAATTAAGAATGTCACATAAACCCTAGTAAGGACTCTCCTTGCTGTGCAGTACTTTATGTGCCCCACACGAACCAGGCTTTCTTGCTGTTTTTAACTACAGGATATGTTGCAGTATTACTTGAACCTGACAGATGCTAATCTAAAAGAAGAACCCAACTGGAAGCTGGAGTATATTCTGACCCAGACTTATGACATTGAAGATTTGCAGCCAAAAAGTTTGTATGGCTTGGCTAAAGAATTTGCAACCCTGGACAGTAAGAAGTTTATAAAATACTATAATTACTTCTTTGTGAGCTATGACAGCAGTGCAATTTGCAATGAGAAATGTAAGGCCTTTCAAATTTGTGCAATTATGGGTCTTGATCGTAATTCCTATGAAGATTGCCTCAAACAATATTATTATATAAGGCACAGTCTATAGTATTTCACAACTTGTATTCATAAGAAATGTAACATTGTTCTGTTTCTGAGATCAATTTGTGGAAATTGTTACATAAATCTTTGTGAGTTACTGAGCGGGCAAACAGAATTCCTTTCTTTGTTTTTTTTTTTTTTTATGATGTCCAAATGTAGATATTTTTAATATTCTAAACTTTTATTACATTGAATATATTTAAGCTGCCCATTACTAGAATAATGTCTGGATATAAATTTTCTATCTTCCAATTTATATAATTATATCTAATTTATACTCTTGTTGAAATTGTCATTTTTACATTAAAGCTAATGACTTCTTCATAAGTATACTGACTGATTCTTAATATATTTAAATCTCACGTGTAAACTGAGATTAACACTATTGACATGCACTGTCTTCTCTTGAGAACACACCATTGTCTCATTAGAGTCTGACTCTATGACACATCATCACCAGACGGATGTTATCTGTCTTCATAGTAACATAGTGCTAACGTTTAAGGAGAGGATGTCACGAGTTGTACTCACTGTAACTGCCTACCAGCACAAGGCCTAAAGCCCTAGCCCAGTTTCAGAAACTTGGTAAATAATTGTCAAAATGAAGTGAAATGTGTGAATATTTCTCAAAGAACCATACTGGGATGCAGTGGTGGCATTGTCTTTGTCACAGTACTCTGAGGGAGGATAAAAATGAACTTTCATTTCATGGGTTTGCTTTCAGGGTTCTCCCGTGGTTGTTTGCTTCTCAACAGCTTCTCTCAAGCTGTTGTTTATTTCCAGCCTAAGTGGGAGAATTGAAGTACAAGAAAAGAGACAAGGCTGAGAGATGTAGGGGGGGATGATTGTATACCCGAATAATTGCTTTGCTGGAGACACACAATCAGCAGCCTTCCGTCAGTTAATAAGGAGAGTGGAACTCATTATACTTTTGACTGGTTTGACTTCATATAAAAAAAAATCTTGTAGATATGTCATCATAATGAAATCATATTCTTAATTTCTGGAGGGGTGAGAATGTGAATATTATAAAATAAAAATATTATATCCAAGATGCTATCAATATGCATTAGGTGAACATTTACATTTATTTAGGTTTAAAAATAAATTAGAATGTTTCGGACATGACAATACTGAAACAAAGCAAAGATTTATTGTTATAAAATAATCATATTATTTAGAAACCTTCCTACCTGCAATTATATTTAAAGTTAGTATTGTCAAATGACTGCATCATCGATTTACATATTCTTATACTTAATGGGCAAATGTTTTAAGAAAACAGGCTTGTGTCATATAAGGAAAATCGGTGAAAGCCAAAGATGACGTGACCTGCCTTAAACAGTGAGTCCCAGTACTGGAAGGGCACAAGCGTGGGCTTGCAGGATCATCGTGGGGGAAATTTCTGCATCTTTGGGGGCTTGCGGTAGTGAACGTTTAGGGCCCTTCCCACATTATTCTACAATAAAATTTTTTAATGCTACCTTTCTGTATTCAGTTTAACTTTTACCTTAAAATACAAATAAATGATCTTAAAGTTCAAGTAACATTTAGGCACATTATAAGTAACTAAATGAATTTTTCAATTCTATAGTCAGGGCTGTTACAATTATTTATTGTGTTTTATTTCAGATTATTATTAATTATAGAAAAAAAATGTTATGATGCCCATAGTAAAATTTGTCTCGATTTGCCTCTATTTATTAACAGTGCTTTGGCAAATTTATAAAATACACCTTGTTTAGATCATTAAAATTGATACTTTCAAATCAGTTTTGTTGCAACATTTAGCTGCACATTCGTGGGGAGGAAGGGGAGTGAAGGTGAGGGAAATGGGCAAGCTTCCTGAACAAGAACCACACCTTTAGGTGGGTAGAAAGATTTAGGGACAAAACATATCTGCTTATATATACTGGGAAATATCTATGCAAATGAATTTTTCTATTTATTATAATAATAAATTGAACATCCATCTCCTATCTTGAATAATGGGGAGGAAATCTTCATAGCAGATTCAGCAGCCATCCTACTGGTGCCTAGTCCTAGGGTACCATCTGATCTTGTGCCCAGACCCGTGAGAAAATTCCGTGACTCTAGCCTCTTAGAAGATAAACTGAATCCTGACTCTCAAATATTGTCACATCTGAATAAGGCAGTCAGAGAATGACAAATGCTGTGGTTTCACTTATATGCGGAGTCTAAAGAAATAAATAAACACGTAATTGAAACAGACTTGTACATAGAGAGAATAGGTTGATAATTGTCAGAGGGGAGAGGGTTTGAGTACTAGGTAAAAAAGGTGAAAGGATTAAGAAGTATGTATTGGTAGTTACAAAACAGTCATAGGAATGTAAAATACAGCATAGAGAATATAGTCAATAACAGTGTAATAACTATGTATGATGCCAGGTGGGTACCAGAAATATGTGGGGGGGGGGATTTGTAAAGTATGTGATTGTCTAACCACTATATTGTACACCTGAAACTAATACAAAAGTATATTCAAAATAAATTTTAATTAAAAAATAAAATTTAAAAATAGTCAAATCCAAGTCAAAAGAAAAAAAAATGTCACATTTATCTTGAGTGATTCTTCTATGCAGTAAGCTTTATGCTAAAGGAAGAAAGATGGAACTTCATTGGGCTAACAGTGTAAGTAATATAACTACTTGCTAAATATAATCTCTGAGACTTGCTTTCATTGTTAATATCGTCAAATAAAGTTGTGGGGGCAGAAGGTGATAGTCTTCACCTTCCTCTGACTGTTGGAGCTACCTATACCTTCCAAAAGAACTGAATCACTGCAAATAACTACATTGGGTCACTTTTACAACACAAGTTGAAGATGAAATTCTCTCTTGCTTAACACTTTAGTCTCAGGACAATACCTAAGAGCACAGCCTCAAAATTATATAGTAAGAGTCATGTATAGAAATAATCTTGAGCAGCACTGTTTGTACAATTAATAAAAATATCATATCTGTAAACCACTTAAGTGTATATCAGCAGGAGAATACAGAAAGGAAATATTGTTTATTCAGAATGTGGAATATTATACAGAAGTGAAAATTAACATGAATAAATGCCACAAGTGTTAATGAGTGAAAAATACATTGGCAAAGGACAAATACAATGTAACACTATTTCTATTGAGCTTTAAAAATGCAGAAACAGAGATATATGTAGAAGAGCAAGAAGATGCACATGTAGGATACCAATGTAGGGATATATGTGGTAGACAAAAAACAGGTATGTTAGTAAAATAAGTATCAAATATAAGAGCATTAGAGGATAGTGACTGTGAAAGTTAATAAGGGAGAGAGAGAAAGGAGATGTAAATGTATTAGTAAAGTGTTAGCTCCTAATACAGCCAGTGGCTATGTACATGTTTTCTCTACTTCTCTTCATATGTTTTTTTATATTATATATGATACATTCACTTTCTGTAAGAGGACATAGAGATCTGGCTTTGAAATTTGGACATTTTGCCTCCTCTGTGGAGAGTCAGTCATAGTGGAAGCATGGAGACATTGGAGGGCGTGAAGTAGGGTAACTGAGAGGGGATGCATTGTAGGTGGGCTGAGGTGGTGGCAGTGGAGAGAAGTAACCCATTTGGTGATATATTTTGACAGCAGCAGCAGAAAGATTTGTTCCTGAAAAGGACAGTGGGGTTTAGAGATAAACATGAGAAAGAAAGAGTAGCACATACTCACACCATGGTAGTAAGGAGGACTTAGTTAAGTAGGTGGTCATTGGGAGGTGATGTGGTAAGATGATGAGGTCCGGGCTTGCAGTTAGAGGCATTTGGGATCTGATTCCAGCTCCTTTACTCATTTTGAGCATAGTCAAGGCGCGTTCTCTGTAATTCAATTTCCTTCATCTATTGAATGAGTTATAACCTCACCTGATTAATAGCACTGTTGTGGGAATTAAATGAAAGTGTAAAGTTCACAGCTCAGTTTCTGGACATAGTTGCATTATGTAAAAATTATGAATAGTAATGCTATTTTAACATTATTAGAGGCCCAAAGGGAGCAGAGTAGATTTGACAGGGAAATGGATGAGTATAGAAAATGAGGATGAGGTTAAGGAAAACAACCTCACACTTCTCAGTGTTGCTCTAGAAACATTCAGTCTGTACAAAAATAAAGCCATGACCATTGGGTTTTGGATGTCACAGTTCTTTCCACAAATATGTGTGGGTTTCCTTAATGTTCCGGGCACTGTTCTAGGTGCTAGGGACACAGTGCTGAATAACACAAAGGTTGCTGACCTTGTGGAGCTCATTTTAGCGCACATACAAGTGTGTGTGTGCGTGCGTGCGTGTGTGTGCGTGCGTGCGTGTGTGTGTGTGTGTGTGTGTGCAGCTTATTAGGAACACTGATTGCTTTTGAACCACATCACATGTAATTAAAACAGGTATAACAATTAAAATAAATTTAACAGTTATCTTCATTACAGTAGACTCCATTCCCAGGGAACTAATTAGTGGGGGCTATGACTATCACATCACAAAACAAGTGTCAGAAAAACTGGTAACTATTTTACAAAGATGTCTGCAAAAGTCTCCAATATTTGGGGAAAATGATATAAAGATACTAAAATGTTCCCTTTGTCTAAAACCATGTATTTACATAAACATGGAAATGGTTATCATAATATGGAAAACAATAATATGTTGATTAGTCTGTCAGGCATATTTTATTATTTCAATGAGCATTATTGAGGTGCCTGTAGGATACTTACAAAATTTTTTATGCATGGGTTTGAAATGTATTTATTCTCAGATCACTCAGGCAGCAATAGAATCATGCTTGGGACAATGACAAGAGTTACAAAGAGCATTTTTTTATAGTGTATAAAAAGTCATTTAATATATATTCTAGGATGGCCAATAACAGCTGGTTAGATAATTAGCCCTTGAAGAGTTCTTTTCACAGTTATATAAAAATGTTTTGCCTTGTTAAAAAAAAAAGAAATCTAGTCTAATGAAAATATATCCACCAATGACTTGCATTGTTTTTTCCGTTTTCAGGTTTACAAGACAATTAAAAATGCATACACATATTTTTACTGTGCATTAGCTAATCAGTTTTGGCAACACACTGCACAGAGGTATGCCAACATTGGTTTCTGACATTAAGTTAACTTTAAATTTATTGGCTATGCCAACAACTGGAGGCTGCTTGGAACCCAATCCCTGGAAAGCATCTGCAGAATTTACTACCTGTTTGCCTGACACCTTTTCAATGGCGAGAGGTCTGGGTACAGTTTTGCTAATCCAAGAGTGTCTTAATGCTTGAAGGGGTCAGGTGGGCAGAGGGGTCCCAATGAATACATTTTTAAAAAATTCATTTGTTTTCTTCCCTGTTAATCTTGCAAATTTGCTACCAACTGCTGTGAAAGCACCAGTCCGATGTAGTTTCTGTTCACCTGCAAATTTGTTAATCACATTTTCTCTAAAAATCTATCTGGAAACATTAGCTGAAATATATGTGGGTTCTTACAATCCTTTGTTTGGGAAAGCATGGGAAAGGTTGGTAACATTAAGTTTAGAACATATGGATATTAAAATCCTTTGAAAATTAAAAAAGTAACTTAAAATTTAAAAAATATCATCTTCTCATTATGATATTTTAATGGATATATTCGCCACACCAGCAAAAACTAAAATCTTTCATTTGGAATCTTTATGCCTTAGAAGCAAAACACTATCTTTTCAATAAGAGTACATTTAAGAAGCTATTCATCTTCAGATGAGAATAATAGACCACCAAAGATTAAATTGGGAGCTCCTTAGTTTAGATGCCACAATGTGTTTATTTAAGTTACGCATATGTTCAATAATTATTTTATGGAAAAGGGAAGAGTGGATCTGTACATTTATTTGTCGAACATTTTCTTAATGCATATTATGTGCAGGGCCTGTGCTAGGTATGGGGGTACAAAGGTAATTGAAACATGAAACAAAAGGGAAGTGGTTAATTAAAAGTTATCATACTCATCACAAAAAACAAATGGTAAATATGCGATGTGATGGACATGTTAGCTAATGCTACGGTGGTAATTGTATTGCAATATATGTGTTTCAGATCAACATGTACACCTTAAACTTACACAATGTTATATGTCGATTACCAGTATATCTCAATAAAGTTGGGGAAAACAGGCTATTAGGTTAAGAGGATCTCAATCCAGAAATTATATTCACCCTTAGAATTCATATCACAAACTCTGAGAATGGACAAAATGAAATGCCAGCCTTTGGAGACATTTTTTTCTAAACCACATATATTTTTATGCTGATCAGGACATTGATTACCAAGTGGATTTGAACCAAGAGTGGAGAAGCATTTTTAATGAAGACTTTAAGAGGATTTACATTTAATTAAAAAAATAAAACATTTTCCCGCTTCCAAAAATATCGTAGTAGAGAAATCTTACTGATTTGTTGTCTCATTTTGCCCAATCCTTTTTAGTTATGAGTTCTTGTTTTTGCATTCAATTAAGGATTTTAATACAGTTTCTAAATTTATTTTTTGGTTCTCATCATGAATTATTTTAGAAATATAGCACCCTCTGGGTCTGAAAACTCAGTGTTTTCTTTCCTTTTGCTGTGTTTGTTTTGTAAATATCCATGGTTGACTTTTTCTGTCATGCATTTCAAATGAGATAGACCTCGTTCTGGATTTTAACAAAGGAAAGAAGAGAGTTTTCTCATTTGTAAAACAGATGTTAATAATACTTCAGATAGAAGGTTGTTGTAAGTAAGTTTTCATAAAGCATGGAAAATAATGTTGGGCCCATAGTAAGTGCTACAAAAATATAAGTAAGTAAAATTAAATATACTTTACACTTGATCCCATTCATTGTCTCCTTAAGTGTTGTCAACTGACCTAAGTTAACCTACTCTCTTGGCTTCTTTTTGGCAGATAATGTTAGTCCTGGAAATTCTTGAGTGTCAGGTTAAAATGAGAGTAGGTCTGAGCAAAGTATACCACACATAGAGACACTTATTAACAACACATTTATTAGTAAGGTAACATATAAAACAATAAAATAAAAACAAAGCAAATATTTTACACTATTCATTTTATAAGTCTAGAAGATCATTTTCCATCCATTGAGGGGCTTTGAGCACTACCTTGAATGAAAGTTTTGCTGGAGCCAAATACCAAAATTCTAGACACAGGATATTTCAATCTTGTTAAATCCTGACATACTGAAAATCAGAGCAGTGAGGTACTGTCTCTGGTGCAAAATCTGAGGAGGAGGTACCAAAATACTTAGCAATCAAGAGAAAAAAATTAAAATAAACTAAAAAAGTAAAATAAATGCAAAATAATTTATCATGAACAAAATGTCAAAATTTTAAGACAAACTATTGATTATTATCTGCATTACTGAGTGAAAGTCATTTTCATATACCTGATTGTTACTGGCCTGCCATAACAATGGTTTATGAAGGGTAACAATGGCATCTGGTCCCACTGGGTAACATGGTGAGTAATGCAGGGCTTTATATAAGACTGTGTTTTTGATTATAGAGATTTTATTAACTCCATTTGGTTCAAAACATGGGAGGGCATGTTGGCACAACTTTTTTCTTTCCTAGCTAAGCTCAGGTTCCTACATGGTGCTGACAGTGTACCACTCAAATGTTGGGTAGAAATTTAGTCTAAGACATCATCCCTACAGGTAAGGCCTCTGGCCTTTTAGGACCCTTCTATCTTGCATGTTAGGAAAAGTAAATGCCTTTCAAAAAATGAACATATATCCATGTCTGCCAATCTACCTGTCTGCATATATATTCATTCATCTGTCTACCCATGCCATTTTAGCTAGTCTACGCACTTTGCATATCTTTAATTTTACCTTTGAGAGTTCAACATTCATTATACCAGTTCTCAGACTATTATTTCTACCATTAAAAATCCATTTGTGAGATTGTGTGCTAGTTAGCCAAGAGTAACAGTTTCATGATTAGAACTAATATTATACTGACCACTCCCGAGCCTTGCATTAAGTTTGTTGATCATTTGAGTACATCGACTTTCGAGTACAGCAATGAATTGCTCTTGGAGTTGAACCTTCAACTAACTTGCACATATATCATGCAGTATTTCGGATGGGATATTTTAGAGTAAGTCACGGAGGCTTACTCTAAACACTAAGTTTTAGTTGATATGCTCTTAAACCTGGGTTATGGATTTCTACTTAGCTCCTAGGCTAATTTAATTATATGTCAGATATATATATATATAGTACATAGTGTTGCTTGATTTAAGCTGTTGTATTGTTTTATTTCTACTATTTGGTTGTCTGAAATGCTACATCAAAATTATGGAAAAACTCATGATTTTTCACAGGCAGTGTTATTTGAGCCTATTTTACTTCCATGTGTACATATACTTTTACTTATGATGTCTACAACTCCCAGAGTGTTATAAACATTTCTCCTCCCTATTTTTTGCTTATTTATTTCCTGGGAGTTTTAGCCTAATTTTTAATAGAAAGAGATAGATTTGTGGAGGATGAGGGAAACCAGTAATCAGGTTTTTGCACTCTGGCTGAGAGAGGTATATACCTTGACTTCTGGTTGGTAAATGCCTTGTTTTTCTGAGTCAGAGAAAGGCAGTGGGGTTAGGACAAAAATTTCTCTTCTTTCAAACCAAGAGATCTGCGTTGCTTGATTGTGTATTATGCAGAGATCAATAATTGTTCTTCCCGTTGGGTTATCAGTTCGAATCGTTTCCAGATTCTGACAATAGGATGACTAGGAGTCATCCTGGTCTAGGACTTACAAATTTTATTCTTTCATCAAGTATTTATGGAATTTATTCTTTCATCAAATATTTATGGAATTTCATGTACATGCTAGGTGCTCTTTTACACACTGGGCATACAGGAAAAAAATCTCTGTATTTATGGAGCTTAAATTATTGTTGTACCTTTTGATCTTATTCTGTGAGTTCATGGAACAGCAGTCTGATTAATGCTAGACAGGTGTCATTTAATACTAAGTTCAGCCTAAAACAGTTGAGGTATGTCTAGTGAACTTCAATGTTAAGGGTCATTTTTAATTCAATCTGTTCTAATATCCATATATTGTTCATTAGGGAAATTAAAATTGCTAAATAAAACTGTACAGCATGTATATGGATTTCTTACGTGGACTTTCAAAATAATAATTCCTTTAGTACTTTCATATTCGTAGAACATTTTAGCCTATTTTCCATGTTATTCATGGGCAGAGTTGACTCTGAAAGATTAAGTAACCTGTTTAAGGGATATTCACTTAACCTAATTAAGTAAAGAAGCGGTAACTCAAACCCAAGCCTCTGACTTCAAGTTCAGTAATATTTCCATTATACTAGTCAAACTTGCAGTTTCAGCTCTTCCTACATCAGTGTATAATTCATCGGGTTCACAGGGCAACATATAACAAACTCTTCTACCAAAACAATTTTAGTTACAAGCTTCACAACTAAGTCGGACAATGACTTTTCCCAAGATTGACTGTATTTTAAAAAGTTGTGTTTATTTAGTAAACACAACTGCCTCTTTGCTTCTTTGTTCTGTTGGAATCTTCCTGTTCTGAGAGCTCAGAATCAACATTCATCTGACACTACATGCCTCCTTATGAGAAAACTCATAAGGACTTACAAATTTTATTCTTTCATCAAGTATTTATGGAATTTATTCTTTCAATAAAAATTTATGGAATTTCACCTACATGCTAGGTGCCCTTTGATACACTGGGAATGCAGTTATTGGTGAAGTGAAAACAACACAGGCAATGCTAAGGCTACATGATGTTGTCTTGATCTGCTTCTGTTTTCAATAAGTTGTAACTTCTGTTTTGTACTTTTTTCCCTGAGCAAGTCATAATTTAAGAATCATGGAAGAAAGAGTTTATCCTTTTTGTCTATTACTTTAGAATATGTAAAATGTAACTTTTCAAGTATAAAAGAATTTTTTCAATTTTGATTTTTACATATTAAATGCATTATTACTTTCCATATGTTGCTAGAAAGCTTTCTTTTATTTTTAGCTACTCATTATATATTTAATGGGGTTCACTCAATTATCAATTTAACATGGTCTATTGAGCATCTGTTTTATGTGAGATACAAGCTTAGTTTCTATGTACCTGATTACTTCAGTTTATGGAACAGTTTTTAAGTTTCTGCACTGGTTCTGGGTCCCCAGAGCATCTGATCTTAAAATCATATCCATCCCTTGGACATCCATCCACCATTCGTTTTGACTACAAGGGCAAAAACCCTACAATTGCATGAAAAAAAAAAAAAGAATTGCATTGAAAAATACACATGGGTATATCCTATACAGTATTGTGCTGCGGAACTTTCTTAGGAAGCAACACATATAATAACTGCCGCGTACATGTGCTTTTATGCAAACATAAAGGATTCTCATGAGAGGAAGAGCTTTTTACTCAAAATGCGAGTGGGAAAGAAATATTTCTGTATGTCTTAATAAATCAATTAAATTGTATGCTTGATCAAATTGCACAGGTCTCAATAGACCTCTATTAGATCTCTCCATATATCTAAAGACATAAAAATGAGAAATGACAAAATTGAAATCTTTTTAAGTTTCTAATAATACAGTTTTTTCAAAGGATACTGAAATGATTTTTCAACCATCGCATAATAATTATTTTAAGCAAATATCATCAATGGATGCTAAAACTTGGGTGAAAGTTGATAAGGAACAGTATATTACATTATCTCAAGGTATCTTCCTAGAGATAACAAATTAGGTACAAAAATTAAAACAGTAACTTTATAGTAGAGAAACCTGGAAGGTGCCACCTTAACCAAGTTTTTGTAGTTAACATCACTGAGGAACAACTGAGCTCCCTGTTATGATGCACTAATGATATACCACTCCTGCCTAAAATATGTAAAACAGACATACGCATATGTCAGGCACTTTGAGGGGCATTCTACAAAAACAATTGGCCAATAATCTTAAAAAAGGTTAATATCATGAAAGAAAAAGAAAGGGTAAGGAATTATTTTAGCTTAAAGGATACTGAAGAGAGACCTGACAAGTAAATGCAATGCAAAGTCCTGGATTGGGAGAAAAATTCCATAAAGGATATTATTGAGACAATTGATGAACACTGAAAATAAGCTGTATGTTGTTTAATATTGTATTAACATAAAGGTTCCTGAGTTTAACACTTGTGTGTGGTTATGTCAGAAAATGTCCTTGTTCTTGGAAGTGTTTCAGTGTAAAGGGCATGATGTTTGCAACTAACTGTCACATAGTTTAAGAAAAAAAACTAGTTATACACACACATATCTATCCATATATAAATACATACATATGAAATAAAATATTAAAAAGTAAAATGTGAAAAAATTAATTCAAGAAAACTTCCAAGCTGAAAACTCAAACTAAACAAAACAAAAGTGAAAGTAACTGAATCAATAATGGTTGTATTTCTTACAGCGTGTGGCTCGGGCAATGTTTTATTTACACTCTTCTTATGCTCTAAAACACCTTTTTACTTAAGTGTCATAAACTACGTCTTAATAGTTTTAGGGATCTTATGAAATTTTACATAGAGTGCAACTTAATTATTTTTTCTTGAACTTTCTCTCTCTCTTGTTATACTCACGGTTTAGGCAGGCTGTTTTGTTGCTATATAACAAGGAACCATGGGATGTCCTATAGCACCATCCCTGGTATCCTTATGCAATCCCCGTTCACACCCTGCATGTTTAGCATTGCTTGTGATGAGGCTGCCTGAGCCATGGTAACCCCTTGCAACTCAGTAAGCAACAGGAAGTAGATGGATCATTCTTTCCAGTGGCACGTTGTTAGGTAATTGGCTTTCATTACAGGCTTTTTTGTGGAAGTGACGGGGATTAGACGCTGTAAGCACAGGGTAGAATATATTCGTTCTCTCCAAAGGCCAAGTTCAAGATCTTTATAAATCATTCTTACTTTCCCACAGCCATTTTCAGTTTCTTTCAGAGCCTTTAAAATGCATAATCTTTCTTAGCATGGCTTCTTTCCATCTGAACGTCTCTTTAAGGCATTCTCATCCTTCTATTTAAATGGTCCTGAAGAAAACTTTTCTTTCTTTCATGTATTAATTCAGCACCGAGTAGCTGGAAGCTATGTGACTGTAAGCCACATTTTCCTGGGGAAAGGCCACTACTTCTCTCGTGCTTTCCTTTGAAGGCTCAGGCAGAGGAAAACACAAAGCTTTCTTTTGTGTATGTGGTTGTGATTACTTAATGTTATGCAAAATCAATCAAATACACAAATTGGTATTTTCAAAAATGTAAAAGTTTTTACTGCTTGAAAACTGGTAGGTTATAATAAAAGAACTTACCCAGCACTATTGTGAAGATTATTTTCAGAATATCAGTGACACGGGTTTTTCATCATTTTCTGGTGCTTCTTGCTCCTGTGAAGTCGTTGCCACTGCAAGGACAACAGTTATTTAGCAAATGGGATTTTTGTCGTACCTGCTTTTTGATGCAGGTTTTTAAGACAGACTTAATCATCTCCACTGTGCCTCTTTCACTATCAAAGTTTTGCAAGCATGTTTTCCTTTGATTGTATTTCTCTTTGAAGCATTTTGAATTGATAATTAAATAGTGGTTAAGGGGAGAGGTTTGAAAATCTGGCTTTTGTTACAAATGAAGAAGCTCTTTGGTGTGGGCATAATTGTGAAAAGACCTTTGTGCTTTGTAATAAGAGGTTGGGGCCTGCCCTGACTTTTGTGGTTCAGTGGGTTGGGCAACATCCTATAAACTGAAAGGTCACTGGTTCCATTCCCGGTCAAGAAACATGCCTGGGTTGTGAGCCAAGTTCCCGGTTGGTTACATACAAGAGACAACTGATAATTTTTCTCTTGTACATCGATGTCTTTCTCCGTCTGTCCTTCACTTCTCCTCTCTCTAAAAATAAATAAATAAAATCTTCACAAAAAGAAGTTGGTGCCTTGCCCCAAAACCCAAGAAATGGTTTGATTTTTTTTTTTGCACGTTTATCATTGCTCTTGCTTGTTTGTCTGAATATATGGAAGGACTTCATGAAATTCCCAATATTTACTCTATCATTAAAAATATGAGATTACAGCAACTTTAGTGCTTCAAGGCGGTGGTGTTACATGCCCAGAAAATGCTGACAAGGATTTTCCAGGTGCATTTTTTTCTAAAATTTACCTGCTGAGGGAAGCACCTATGATAAAAGCATCAAGCCATTTTTTTCTTCTACTGCCCCATTCATAACCACCTTATTCCCACTTTACAGAGAAAGATTTTCTCCTCAACCAACCAGGATATTTCTATGGTTCATGAGTCTACTGTGTAAAAATTTCCCTGAGACAAAATAAACACTTAAAAATATGACGGCCTAGACTGGTATGACTCAGTGGTTTGGGCATCGTTCCACAAAACGAAAGGCTGTCGGTTGCATTCCCAGTCACGGCACATGCCTGGGTTGCAGGTTTGGTCCCTGGTAGGGGGCATATAAGGGAGGCAATCGATTGATGTTTCTTTCTCACATCAGTGCTCCTTTCCCTCTCCTTCTCCCTCCCTTTTCCCCTCTCTAAAAACAAACAAACAAACAGACAGACAAACAAAAACAACATCGAGAAAGTGAATACCTCTAATGACTGTATAACAAATCCTTTTGTAAGTCAGGTGCTTTCTAATTCTTTGCTTTCAGTATATTGATAGGTTATTAAGAAGAATAGAGATAGAGTATTAAAAGTAACAGGACTCCAAGCAGCTGCTTTGAGTCCCTCTGGGCTCAGCCTTGACCCTCAGCTCTTTGGTGGGGGCGGTGCCCCACACATTCAGTTTTCCCAGAAAGTGACCCCCTGTTATATGTATGGCTCTAAAATAGCCAAATACTGCACAGATTTCAAAATGATATGCCTCCTTGATTGGGTCCCTCAGTTCCGATAACTTTCAGATTCAGGACTGAGAAATTTGCTCCCTTGCTCCCTCCCGGAGTGTGTGGAGGAGGGAAGGGCAGGTGAGAGATTAGGGCTTAGAACCTGATTTTGCAGCATACTGATTTGTGGAGACGTGCAGACCTGAGTCACTGGAGGAAACTGGAGGGGTGTGATTCGGCCGCAGCACGGGGGTGAGAGCCAGAGCACTAAGCTGAGCACAGCCCACTTAGCGCCTCGCTGACGGAGAATACCCGGCACGGCCTCCTGAGGGAGTTGGGTGACGAAGGTCCCCTGAAACACGGGTAATCATTGACACAACAGTTAAACCAATAATATAATCAATAATTTAACTGTTTACTTAATTTTATAAATCTAGTTTGTCTCCAATGCTTTGTCATTATAAACAGGGCTATGAGGGGTATTCTTACACAACAATCTTTGAGTGTATTTTTGATTATTAGCACAGCTTCTAGAAATGGAATCACTGGATCAAATGATATAAAAATTTTAAGGCTGTTGATACCACTTTCTCTCCACATAAGATTTCATATTCCAATTTATATCCTCATTAGCTCAGCAGCGAGTACACACTTTACCAAAATAATTATCCTTTTTATAGACTTTCAACCATGAAATCAATGACAATATTATCTTATGCATTTCTTTGAATGAATCGCTTTCTATATGTAGTAGCAAATTTAAAAAAAATAACAAGGAAGCTTACTCTGGGTTAAACTTGAGCATGTTTTACAAAATGTTTCTCCCTCTCAATTTCAGACTCACAGTAGAAGACTGGCTGCACCTGGCGATTACACTAGATTACGTAATAGAAGAGTTATAGGCTCCAAATCCTGCACCGCCCTCTTTCTCTGCCCTCTTTTTCTCAAATGCACTGAGAGGGTCTAAATTCTTTGTGAAACGTCAGTGTGACTGCAGCATTGCAGGCACGACGGTGGAATAGAAGGGGTCACTCCATAGATTTAGCTTCTATTTCTTATAGGTGTCTTTCCTCCCTCTTTGGTCCCTCAAGGCACATGTCTCTCTCTTTCCTGAGATCCGAGGGCCCTTTTTGCCCCTGTAACTCATTTCCTGAGCCCATTTCTTGCATGGATCACTTCTACCTCTGTGACTTTTTAACTAAGCTTTCTCTTATAGTTTGAGTCTGGGCTCTGAATTCTTTCTTAGCCAGAACTCGAGTACTACGGTTACTGAAGTGAAGTCTAATACCCGGTGACATTTCACCACCAACATAATAACATTAGTATGATTATTATTATTTCTCTTGGTGTTTCAACAATAACCACATGCTATTAAAATAATTTAGCTTAGTTTCAATGAAAATATAATCAATTTTGAAATACTGTTATACTTCACAGCATAAAATTCTAGTCCACATTACTTGAAGCTGTACTCTGGTATGTTTTTAATTTGCTTGCTCTCAAAGTCCTCTTTGTTGACACTCCACACCTAAATATGTATTCTTCCTTCTTCTGTTGTATGATGGAATGAATATGTGACACATATGAAGGTAATGTGCTTATTTTTAGAAAGGTTAGTATGTGAAATATCCCAGTCCAAATATGAAAAGATAATTTTGACTTTTCAAAGCCAGCTCTTAGGAAGGCTCTGGAATCAGGTCAGCATAAGGCTGGCTTCTACCCTTGGTGAAGATGCATGCATTAGGATGTTGGGAACTGATGCTGTCCTATATTTGAAGCACAGAGTGTTATGGATGGAATGGTTATGTCTCTTCAAAATTCATATGCTGGAATTCTAGTTCCTAATGTGACAACATTAATAGCTGAAGACTGAGATAATTAGGTCATGAAGGTGAAAGGATCATGCATGGGCTTAGTGCTCTTATAAGAAGAGGTGGGAGAGTTTGCTTTCTCTGTTCTCCACTGTGTGAGGACAAAAGAAGACAGCCATCTACAAACCAAGACGAAAGCTCTCACTAGACATTGGATCTGCTGGTGCCTTGATCTTGGACGTCCAAACTTCCAGGACTATGAGAAATAAATGTTTGTTGTTTACGCCAACTCAGCGTGTGGAATTTTTGTTGGAGCAGTTCAAACTGACTAAGACATATAGTAAACTCCTTTTGTTCTAACCCCTTCCTTACTAACCACCTTTTCTATGGTTTCACCTCCTAGGTAGCTGGAATTGCATACTGGCTAAACGGATACAGCAATTTTATCTGCATAATATTCATTTTTATTTTTATAAATTAATCAACCAACTTTTATTTTATTTTATTTTTTAGAAGCTGTTTATTTTCCATCAACCTAATTTCCATTCTGTTAAGCGCCTGTGGGAGAATAGCTCAAGTCCCCTCAGTGGTTGTTCTTACCCACTCAGTGGCCTGAGCAGTGGGGGCTGCAGACACATCTTCAGTGGCAGCCGAGTCTTTGGCACGAAGCTGCCGAATAGGCACGGAAGGCACCTGTACCTTCAAACCAGCCTGTGACCTCAGGCTGAGCATCAGTGAGCTTGGGAGCTGCAGCAGCCCACTCACCCTGCAATTCTTCCTTAGCCTTTTCAATCACAGCCTTTTCAGCAGTGGTTTGCTCTTCCTTCTCAACCTCTTCCAGATTTCTGTAGAAGTAGAGATCAGGCAGGACCTCCCCTGTGTGTTCACAGGAGATGGTGCCACACATGTGTGGTATTTCCGGGGGGCAGCATCCACCACATCAGATCCACTGAGTAGCCCTCTCATTGTTGCTTGGGTTGGCAATGTCCTCCAAGCACAGAGGAGAGTCTGTGTGACACAGCAGTGGTAGACAGGTTAACAAAAATGCTTCTGTAAGAGGCTGGTGGTCATTCCTGGGATCGGTAACATCCAGAAGCCTTGGCTCCCTGAAGGCTGCCCGGATCCAGTTAATGAAGATTCCAGGAATAAAGTGTCCAGAAAGGGCAGTGACCTCAGTGGCAGCAGCAAACTTCAGCACAGCAGCCTGGAAGATGTGACACTGACAGAAGTGGGGTGTCGATGGCAACAATGACATGAGCTGCCAGCAGAAGCTTCTCCCAGGTTCTTTTCAGATTTATGATGTAGGTGCCGCCATTTTTCCCTTTGCAGATGTGCTGCTCCATTTGGAGGTCAAGGTTGGCGTCACCTAAGAGGGTTCTTGCTGCGAGGAATTTGAGGACATCCTCCTGCTTCATTTGCAGGACCTCAAGGGCTCTGGACAGTGTGAGAGTCACCCTCTGGCTTCCATGGGAACTGAGAACAGCTCCATGTAGGAACCAAGAACAAAACCACATGGGCCGCTCTCTAGGTAGTGCAGAGATGCTGACGTTTATTTTTAATTAAAAAATAGGTGTCCTACTCTTTGAAAGGGCTGAGAGAATAAATCTTAAATATAATTTTACATAAAGGTTATGTAGCAGAGAGACCAGGGGCTCAGCCTCTGGGTCTGCACTGCTGGGGTTCAAATGTCATCTCTGCTCCTCATTACCTGTGTGGCTTTGGCAAGTTCCTGGGCCTCAGTTTCAATATCTATAAAATATGATTACTAACAGAATTTATGTCACAAAGCTAGTTTATGTGTTAAATGAGCTAATTCTCATTAAGTGCTTAGCATAGTATCTGGCAAAAAGTAATCACTGTATAACTGTGTTAGCATTATGAAATCAATGGGGCAAATTATGCATACATGCAAACTAATCTCTTCATTTTCTTTCTCATGTCATGTCTAATTCTAAAACCTTGTATATGTCACATTCAATTTTTTTTCACATTCGGTTTATAGTAGGCTTAATGTTTTGATTATTTTGTTCAGCTCTATCAGAAGGCAGCTGGCATATGCATGTCGTCAATCTGGAATGAGCAAGTTTCCATATATAGATCTTACCAAATTTCTGTATGAACTTGTCTATCATAAAAGATGTAATTTGGTATCACTGAAGTCTTTTCAGAAGAGAAAGATGATGACAAAGAGGTAAATACAGCCGAGCAATATGTGTGCTGCTTGGCGAGTGTTCAATGCATAGAGCGGTGCACAGGTGGGGACAGGTAGACGACCGTGTAGATGACATTGGTAGCTAAGAGATCCCGCGCTATCTCATAAGAAGTGCTTCAGACCTCAGGTCAGTCGTAAGTCAGAGCTGGTACGTTTCTTCTGTTACAACCCATTTCTGAGACCACAAGTAATGTCCTGTAAATACTCTGTAGAGCGTTAACTGACAATTTTGGCCCCAAAAGAACAGATTTACTGTACTTAAGCTATGTTTTAGATATTATTTGATGATCTTTGGCCAGTGTTATAATTTTTAAAAGCGTTTCCAACAAAAAACATTTGCATCTTCAAGAAATGACTCTCTTGCATACTTTAGAATATAAATGACAGGCACAATATATGCAATTCACAAAATTTCTGTCTGTGAATAATCAGTGGTGTTCACTGGAAGCCTAAGAGGTAACAAATATCAGTTCTGGGTGTTACCACATAGCACTGCATTTCCCTTCTTATTCTCTTCCACCACCTTCATATTTATTTGTTTATTCTATCACTTGGCACTTTCTTCTCACTCCTGATGTTAAACATGCATTTCTCCTCAGTGTGGACTTCAGAGGGTGTTCCGTCAGTCATTCTCCTCTGCAGTCTGCACAAAGCCCTAGCAGAGTGGGTGTGAATGTTGGAAGCTTTCCCCTCAGCAGCCTCAGGGGCTCCTTTTCTTTCGTGCTTTAGGGGCGCTTTGTTAGCTTCTGAATGCTGACTCTTTGGCTGCCTTTGTGGCAACAACTTGTGCTCAGATGTGATTTAGTTGTAAGCTGATTGCCGCTCTGTGTGTGAAGAGAGCATGACCAGTTCGCAGGCAGCCAGTCGTTAGGCCCCCAGCCTGTTACATCAGCATCGCATGATGGGAAGCCAGGCAATGCCAAACGGTCTCCCCTTGTTGCCTGTGGGGTTTTTTTTTTTTTTTTTTGTCTTCCAAGGGGAAAAAAAAGAAAGCCTGGGAAAACAGCAAGAGAGGGTTGCTTATCCTTGAGAATTGCTGAATTCTATTCACATAACAATAAAAAAAAAGAGTTTCTAAAATAGGAGGGAGAAACAAAGAGAGACAGAAGGTTGAGGAGAAAACCATTTACAGTTTAGTGAGATTTGGGTCCAGCTTATCAACTTTGTTTCGGAACTTTATTGACTCCTCTGAAACTCCCTCCCCATTTTTCTAGTGGTTGTATTGATTTTTATCTAGAAACGTGTGTGCATTAACAGAGACGAAGAAAATAACACTGCTGTCTGTTTGGGTTTTGATTAACTTAAATAGAGCGTTTCTTCCTGTTTACTTAAGGTTCTGGATAGTCCCCCTTCAGACGGCTCGTGTTACATTGCTTTCAACTGGTTGTATAAATTAACCATGAACTGGCCCCCGTTCCTCCACTTGTGTTGTTCCTCCTCCTGTGCCGTCCAGTACTGGCTGGGAGGTGCATCTGGGTCATGGGACACGCTGGTTTCTCACGTGCTGTCACCTGAGGCCTGGATCTCCGAAGCTCCCCTTTCTCAGATGTAGGGAGCAATAACCCGTTCTGTGTCCTGCTGAAGTAACTGGTAGCACTGTTGATGGCCCATTTCCGCAGCTGGGTTTACGGCAGGTAACCGTGTTTTAACTCTGAGTTTGAACCTTTGATCAAGAAGGTTTTTAAAAGAAGGAACTTTATTCTGCTGAGGTCCACGAACATGTCCATGGCATGTGGATCAAACTCCTGAAAGCACTTGTTGCTGCTTATTTACAACAGAACGGCAGAATTATCTCTTTGATCACACAGGGTTTGCAATAGTATTTCTGGTGATATACTCTTCATAAATCTTAAAAGGAAGCATCTGTGTTGAAAACTATAAATTATGCTTTCTTATACTTCTGGGAAGAGAGATTAGTTTCCGGAAAAACTTGTTCCAGCTATGAAGCAGATGCAGCAAATCACTGACTCCAAATTTTTGTCATTTTTAATAAAACTCATTTATACTATGACTTTATACCTGCCTTTTTTCCTTTGGCAAAGGAAGTCCCTGACCTTATCTTCAATGTATTACTTAATACATTTTGTTAATTTGATGGTATAAGCAAAGGAACATTTTCATTGCAAGAAAATTAAGAAAATGTGGAAAAATAAAAGAAAATTGTTCCGTCATTGCTCTGCTTAAAGGAAAGCTCTGTCAACGTTTGCTGTGTTGGTTGGCTGACAGGTTATTTGTGAAGGTGTCCGGGGAAGGCATTCAACCGTCCAAGTGGGTCCGCGCAGTTTTCATTTGTAACACTTGTCACAGCTGACAAGTGTACTTTTTATTTTTTGGCTAGCTCTCTTTCGATAATATATATAAGTTCCATGAGGACAGGTGTTTTCTTCTGTTTTGTTCACTGTGGTAACCCTGCCACTAAGAATGATGCCCAACACTAGAAGACACTCACCAAATATTTGTTAAACAGCACTTTAATGAGTGAGCATAAATGTTGTCTTATTTTTTGAGTAGTCTCTGCCTGGTCCCTGTCTAAGCAATTTTGTGTCCTGATATTTCAGTTACGTTATACACATAATATTTCCCTAAGCTTTTCAGAGCGATTCTTCATATAGTGCCGCAGAAGTAGATGCAAAGAGCGTTGAACACCCTTCCTTTAGGCGCTTAGGACAGGACTCCTTTGTGTTTGCTATTAGGGGATTATTCTGTTACTGCATTCCTCGTATCATATTTTTCAAGCCATTTTTCTTCCGTTTCCATTGCAGAGGTGGCAGGGATGAATGGTCATGACCGCCTTTGGTGATTCCTTCTGGCCTCACTGACCTTTTGAACTTGCCAGAGTCCTGCAAAGGGCCTTTGCACAAGCTAGTCCCTTGCCTGAGAGGCTCTTCTGTGCTTTTCAGAGAATGGCGCCTTCAGCTCTGCTCTTGGCTGTCGGTCACCAAAGCAGGATTTCTTGACCTGCTGTAAGGGTATAAGCATGTGTGTCACTGTCTGATGCTTCAATTATTTAATTATTCATGCATATCTGTCTGTTCCCCCTGTTCTACCTCCTACTAGAATGTTTTCATGACAGCATGGAATTTGTTTTATTCACTGTGGTATTCTGTAGCGAGAATAAATAAATTAGACAACTCTTTATTCAAGGAACATTTATTAGATGTTACCATTAGATGGTCTATCATGCCATGTGCTGAGTACGAGGGATTTGAAGGTGACTGTGGGGACATTCTTGTACTTGGAGCTTCTAATCTAGAAGAATTTATTTATTTATTCACAAATATTTACTGAGCCCCTACTACGTGAACAGGCATTTGCATGCATTGTCAGGGATACCGCCCTAAATCAGGAGAGAACTGACAGGAGCTGGGGGTGTGGTACAGTTCTAGGTGGTGAAGATAGAGGGAAAAAAATTATTCTCTAGTTATAGTTTTAATAAATGCTACTAAGGAAATTAGTAGATGTGAGAACATAGCCAGGATCTAGCTTAGATGGCTTGATTCATTCCAGATACCCTGACCTGTTCTGTCAGAAAATTAGATAATTAGATGTGTTTATTTGCTGCTCTTCAAATAAATGATGGATGCTTTTTCTTTGTTTCTTTCTAATGAGAGACATCCACTTACATCAAAGGAATTAGGCCAAAGAAACCAAGTTCCTAGGTTAATTCTGCTTTAAAATAGTAGCCAGTACTACGAAGTGAGGCCTGTGCCTTTTCACATCCTGTTTTTTTTTAATGAGAAAATAAAATTCTGTGAGACATGAATGTAGATTAGACATTCTGAAATAAGTCAAGTGTCAGGACTGAAAAAGAAATTAGGCTAAAACAGAAATTAATGCATTTAATCCCATAAAAAGGATGGCTTTCATTAAAGTCACTTAAATATTTAACCATGAAAAAATGATTTATCTTGCATATGGTAGTAAGCTTCATAGTTAATGGTAATGTGCAATTTGGGGAATATTTTAAAAATTTTATTCTGAGGTGCTATGTTAACTCAATGACTGAACTAATCTCCATAAACCCTTTGATAACACTTTAATTTTTTCAAACCAACAACAATGGTGAGTGAATTTTATTAGGGGGCAATAAAACAAAAATAAAATAACTTAAAAATAATTATTCATTGAATAAATACTTTGACTAGCCATATGCAACTCTTTACTGCCCTCCACTGATCAGTTTTAGAAATCCTGCCTATTTTGGAAAATATTAAACTCTTCCGTCATTAAGAAAATAAATTTAGTCATTTCCTTAGATGGATACATTTAAATGGCCTCTTTTCTGGGAGGCAATGTCTCAGGTTGCTGTGCATTAGTTTCTCTCCAAAAGTAATAAGCAGGAAAGAAATCACAGCATTTAACTGACATGATCTTAGAGAACCGGGATCTCTAGCATTGTTACCTTTTTTTCCTTTCTGGAAGTATTACTTTGCCTCATTAAAAAAAAATAGATGTGGGAACAAATAAATTGAGTCAAGCTCATTTATTAATATAGTCTAACTTCACACAAAGTATTTTTCTATTGGACTTGTGGGTAGTTGAATGAACCCCAGTAGTTTGAATACAGTTTTGTGGGAAATATATTGCCCTACCTTCTAGCCTGAATATGAAACTTAGGATGTGGTAGGTGAGTGAGGGTCCTGTTGGATTTAGAATCATCCAATATAAGGGTCAGAAGAGAATCAGAATTTTAAGAAAAGTCTAGTGCTAACCCTTGACTTAAAATGAGCAAACCAAGTCCCAGAGAATGAAGTGATACTCAAAATCATACGTAGTAAAACAGCGGTTGATTCAACTACCCCTTCTATTCAGGTTCCACTGGGTTTGAAAAATCCACTAGATTTGTCTAAACAGGTTTGACCTGGGTTTGAAAAATCCCTCCTCATCTCCTTAACAACGCCGTAATTTCAGGTTCCGTCATTAAACCTTAATGCTCCTGTGCTGCCCTCTGGTGACAGAAAGGATGTACTACAGCTGCAAGACAGACATCCTACTTCATTCCACAAATACACTGAGGTCTACAAAATGCCTGCTGTTGCTCTAGACAGTGGAGTTTCAGCAGTCAAAACAAAAGACAGTATTCTTACCCTCATGGGGAAGGAATGTACTAGTAGAGAGAGACAAGGTGGTAAACACATCATAAAATACACGAGGACCATGGAAATTATAAATCAGGAAAGGAGGTAGGAGTGTGTGGGGAAGAAGTTGCAACTTTTAAGTAGCATGTTCAGGGCCTCAGTGAATACATGACATTTGAGAAAGGGTTTGAAGCAAGTAAGGGAATAAGCCACCTTAGTGTCTGGAGAGAAGTGGTCTAGGCAGAGAAAGTGTAAAAATGCTGAAGGGAGAGAGAGCCTCCTAATCTGAGGAGGTCAGTGCACCCTGAGCTGTGTGGTGGGGGAGCACAGGAGACAGGACGGAGAAGTGCACAGACGGAGAGAGGGAGGCTCTCTGGGACCTGTTGGCCATAGCAAGATTTTAGCTTTTCTCTGGGTGACATGGGGAACTTCTGGAGCTTTGTGAATAGAGGTGGGATAGGAATTATCATGCACTTTTACAGGGTTACTACTGTGACTGCTGCATTGTGAATAATGGCGGCAGTAGAAGCTTAGAGGCCAGTGAGAAGGCTGAGGCAAAACGATGGAAGTGAGCACCTAGGGGATGGATATGGAGGTAAGGCCTTGGACATGTTCTGAAGTTACAGCCTACATCAGAGCAGTTGCTGATGGTTTGCTGTAGGCTGTGAGCAAAAAAAACAAGTCAATGTTGATCAGAAAATTTTGACCTTCAGATGGAAGGATAGAGTTGCCATTAAAAGAGATAAGGAAAGTCTGAACGTGAAGCAGATTTTGAGAAAGAATTTAGGAGCTCAGTTCGGGGCATTTTAATTTTTATATTTATGTACATATTTACTGCTTATGGTGCTGTTCATGTCCTTGTGCGAAGCCAAATTAGCATCTGTCTGGTATAATTTTTCTTCTATAAGAAAAACTTCCTTTAATATTTCTTTTAATATGCATCTGTTGATGATTAATCTCTTCAGCTTTTTTTTTTTTGGTCTGAAACTATTTCACTTTCTTTATTGAAAGATATTTTTACTGGATGTAGAATTCTAGGCTAACAGTCTTCATCTTTCTTCCCAATACATTTAGTTGCTTCATCGTCCTCTGGCTTTCATAGCTTCTGACAATTCTGCTGTCATCCTGGACTTTAACTTATGAATTTATTATACCTTTATTTTCTAGCTGCTCTTACATCTTTTTTTTTAAGTCACCAGTTTTTAGCAATTTGATTTTGATGTGCTTTGTTGTGATTTCCTTTGTGTTGGCTTTGCTTGAGGTTCTTTGAGCTTCTTGGACATGTGGGCTTATAGTTTTCATTAAATTTAAAACATTTTTGGTCCTTATTTCTTCAACTACTTTTTCTCTCACTTTCCCTTTCTGGGCCTCCAATTCCATGATGTTAGATTGCTTGATATTGCCTCACAGGTCACTGATGTGTGTTATTTTTTAAAAAGTCTCTTTCTCCCTGTTCTTCATTTTCGATATTTTCTGTTGCTGTAAGTTCACTTCAACACCGTCAGGTTCACTGATCTGTGGTTAATCCTTTGCACATTTTTCCTTTTTGATATCAAACTTCCCTCTCTACAAATTCCATTTGACCCTTTTTGTATCTTTTCCTTCTTTCCTCATAATGCTCATGTTTTCTTTCACCTCCCTGGGTATATGGCCTGTAAACATAATAGTGTTTGAAATTCATTGTTTGCTAATTTCACAATCTCTGTAAATTATGCTTCTGTTGTTACCGATTAACTTTTCTCCTGGTGACGGTTCGTGTATCTTGCTCCTTTGATGCCTGTGTTTTAAATTTGAAGACAGACATTATGACTTTTATATTGTCGGGTGCTAGATTTTGTTATATTCCTTTAAGTAGCATGTGGACATTGTTCTGGTGTTCAGTTAAGCGACCTTAGGTCAGTGTGATCCTTTTTAGGTCTACTTTATGCTTTGTTAGTCTGAGTCCAGAGTACCCTTTAGTCAGGAACTAATTTATCCCCTACATTAAGATATTACTCTTCTGAGGATTTTATCCAATGCTTCGTGGATTACAAGGTGGTGGAAATATTAGGCATTCCCAACCCTGTGTGTCCTTTTTTTAATCAGAATTGTTTTGCTGTTGCTTTTGGAAGGTTCTTTCTCTAGTCTCAGGTAATTTCCTGTCACCCATGCTCATGTAGCTATCAGACAGGAACTCAGGTCTCTCTGTGTAGCTCCCTCCTCTCTGCGACCTGCCTCACACGTTCTAGCTGCCTTGGACTCCCTGAACCCGGATCTCTGTCTTCTCAATTCAGCAAGACACCGGGCTCTGTCGAGGCCCCTTCTCGTGGCTCTGTAGCCTGGGCACACTCTCCAGGCAGCAGCTAGAGCCAGTGCGGGGCGCAGTTTGCTCCTTTCTCAGGAGGAAACACTGTTTCTTTTGTTTTGTCTGGCTTGCTAGTTGTGTAAGGTTCGGCTGCTGCTGGTGGTGGCTGAATCCAGACCCTGTTCACCTGGACAGGGAGAAGAAGTCCCTAGGGCATTTTAATTTTTGAGATGCGTCTGTTGGACATGCGGATGAAGATACCAAGCAGGCAATTAGATGTATGAGTTAGAAGTTCAGGAAAGAGATTCCAGTTAAAGATAAACACTTATAGTATAAATTGATCACCTATTGCCTTGCATAATTTCTCCCCACTTTCGACTCCATCTTATCAGAACTAAATTGTTCCACATTCTGTCCTATCAAGTTTCTATTAAGGAAGATACAAACTAAATAAGATGATACAGTGTCAGTAAGCTACTCTTTCTAGCTAAGTATTTATTATATATTAATAAAACCTACCCAGGGTCAATACCTTTGCCAAGGAAGCACAAGTAGATTTTACCTGAAGTGTCAATTCCCACTAATAGCAGCCTCCCGGAGTGTTACTACAAAAGGAATCTGAGACCGCACCTAGGCTCGGGGACAGACAGCGCCCTGACTGATTGCTAAGTTCTGTTGTGGGATCAGGAAGGAGAATAGAGGCCACTGTGCCATGTTTTTACTCCGCCTGTCTCAGCATAAATAAAGGATGTACTTGGGGCAAGCGCAAGACAAGTGACACAATATAGATTACCAATTATTCTTCTTTCATTGAGACAGATATTCATTATTTATTCCTGAGAAATAACTCATAAGCATATCTCTCCAAACCCAAATCAGCCAGCGCACAGGTGCCTGTTCCATTTTCCCGAGTACCTTGGGGTTGGAAATAGAACATTTACTTACGCAAAACTGTAGGTGGGTTCGTTTGCCATACCGGAGGGCGGTGTCAACAGGCTAAGGAAATTGTTTCCCTCTCCTTTCTATCTTGTAGGGCTTATCACTGGGACCTCACTTCTTTCTTGTATAAGGGACAACGTAAAAGAACAAATCTCATTGTCTAATGTAAAAGCTAAGACATCAGAGCTACACCCTCCTTCAGTTACATTGAGTTGTATCTACCTGCTTGGTTTGAATAACGTTGGGAATACAGTAAGCTCTCAGTGAGTATTTCAGGAACACGTTAATGTGACTTTTTTATTTTGCACCTTGAATAGATACCTCAGATTATTTTTGAGGATCTTCTTTGGAGCAACATGTTGACACACTGGGTTCACAAAGCATTTCAGGAACGTTGGGAACCTTCAGCCACCTGAAAACTACTCAGTGGAGTGGAATAGACCTTTCCCTAAGGGTGAACTTACACGAGGTATCAGAGACCACCATGTGATGGAGGTTCCCTCATTCTACACAGATCGCCGATCATAGGTGATAGTCACGCTCTCTCTTCAGTTGACACAAATAGTTAGTTGCGCTAGGGAATTGTGTTTGCTGTTTAGGTCCAGTTCAGTGTGGCAAACAGTGAACGAAAACTTACTCTGTGGCAGGGTTTCTTAACCCCAGCACTATTGACATTTTGGGTTATCTAATTCTTTGTTGTGCAGGGCTGTCTTATGCATTGTAGGATGTTAAGCAACATCCCTGACCTCTACCTACCAGATGCCAGTAGTATTTTCCAAATCCCTTCCCTCTAGTCTTGATAATGTTTACAAACATTGTGCAATATCCCCTGGGGGTAAAATTGCTGCCACTTGGAAATCGTTACTCTGTCTACATCCTCACCTTTATAAATAATTTTTAAGCCATCATTTTTATCCTATTTTGAGTATGACATCTGTTGGAATTATGACTGATACACACTGTATGCAAAGCTAAATGAGCTTGGTATTCATTTTGTGAGCTTCAAGGAGAGATAATAAATATTTGGTCGCACAGCATTTGGTTAATTTACAATGTAACGTCACTTTGGCTAGTTGAAAGTGTGTGTGAAGGGCTAAACCTCAAATTCAGTGGAATGCCTAGGTAGCTACAAAATATTCAAGGCATGAGTCCGAAGGTCTCAAATAAGGTTTCCCGGCTGAATGAATGGGAAGAGCTGTGCAGGGAGACGGGTCCTTTGTTCCTGGAGAAGCCCCCAGGCCTATTGTCCTCTGCAGCCTGTCTGCTTAACCTCCCTTGCCTTGGGGATGTTATTTTTTATATGTAAAATATGTGGAAAGTAGATGGACAATGGCGTAAACTAATGCATTAACTACGAGGATGGTAAAGAGGGGTTAGATTTCCAAAACGCTGAAGGAGCAAACTCGATTAGACTTGGTCGATCTATCACATGAAGATGAGATATAGGGACAGTTTAGAGTGACCCACGTGTTTGCTTCAGAACCTAGGTCTATGAAGTGATCATTTTGCCAACGAAGCTTGGGGACACAGGAGGAAGAGCAGGGTTGGGAGCAGCGGTTCTTCACATGCGGGTCCTGTACCAGCATCAGCAGCCTCACCGGAGGCTTGTTCGGGGTGGACTCCTCGGCAGCCCACTGAATCGGGAGCCCTGGGACCAGCAATCTGCTTTGAGAAGCCCTCCAGGTGTCCTGATGTTTGATAGACTTTGACTGTCTCTGCTTTGGAGAGAAGGTAATCATTTTAATTTGAGAAGTACTGAATGGTCCAGTTAATATGTAAGCGTGAAGACCGCTATCAACTTCATTGGGGTAAGTCCTACATATGTATTTTTTTTAGTGAATGAGAATGTCAGGCTAATTTTTTATTTTTTTCTGTTTCTTGAGGATAGCAAATAGGATCATAGGGAACATTTGTGCTAGGAAAGGGACACAAAAATTTGGATAAAAGATGGTTATGGAGTTTATATTTTAACCTTAAGGATACCCTTTCATTCTCAGCCCTGGAATTTTACTACCTGGTGGCTTTGTGTTCATCCCTTTCTCCTGCCCTCCCTTCCTTGCCGTAGCGATAATAACGACATGGCTCGAGTACTTCCTGTGCACTGCTCTCAAGCGGAAGCACACTGAAAGGTGCTTTCGTGCTATCAGGACTCATCACCAGGTGTCAGGACCGACGAGAGGGGAAAGGTGAGAAGGGAGAAACAGCGAGCAAAGCTGCCGCTCCCTCCTCCCATCAGGTTTCTATGCAGAGCTCAGCAATGGGCCTTGGGCTAAGTGCAGCCCACTACAGGCTTCTGCAAACAAAATTTTTTGGAAAACCATCATGCCCATTAATTCACATATTGACTATAGCTGTTTTCTGAATAGGTATAACTAGAGAAGTATGGACTTTTTGAAATCTAAAACATTTAATCTCTGGCTTTTTACAGAAAATGTTTGCTGACCTCTGCTTTAGACCTGTCGTTCTCAAAGCTTAGCTTGCATCAGAATCCTGAAGAGACTATGTTGTACCCCCAGAACTTCTAATTCAGTAGTTTTGGGGTGCAGCCTAAGGATTTGCATTTTTAGCAAACTTCCAGGTCATACTGGTGTTGCTGGTCGGGGGACCACACATTGAGAACTACTGCTTTTCAGGAGTAAATTTAAGTCCTCAGGATACCATACCTGGGTCACAGCAAAGGCCGCCTTAGCTACAAGCTCGAGGGATGTTTCAGGTCCTGCCTCTACCTCCGCTTGGACTACCACCACTCTTAGGAAAGTTCATTTTTATCCTATGGGCTTTTTCTTTGTGTTTTTCCTCTCTGCCCAGGTCTTTCAGATAGGAAATTTGTTTTAAAAATAAGCTTGACAACCTTCTTATCGCCCTGAGTTAAAATATTTAAGATTTTGGCATCCAGATCTTTTTAAGAATTAGCAACTACTTTAATCAATAATATCTTTTCCTTTTGCTTTCCTCTTCTATTGACCCTATTCCTGTACCATATCAAATAAACAATTTGAAGCCACAACTTTTGTTTTCCTTACTTGAGTGAAAGCTCTGAAGGAAGGGGAAGGTGTATGCTTCTTACGAGTCAGAAAACTGACAACACGTATCAGCTTGAAGCAGGGTATAGGGAGAAATTGAGGTTGGAGCTGCCAGAAGTGATGGTTACTTTCTCCATCTTGATTAAGTCTATGATTTAATTATTGGAGTAACAGGTAGGACCACATATAAACATAGGAGAAAGCAGGTTTGATGATAGAAGCTTTTGTGATATCCGCCATTCAAAACTACCTATGTGGCCATTTCCTTCTGTTCTTGCACATATGCTAATGGGGCTGCCTATGGATTTCCCATGGAAGAAAAGGCTGATATAATTTAATTTTGAACTTTAAGTTCATAGGACATAAGACTGCATTTATTATATCAGATGACAATCTATAAATAAAGTACCATATCCACCCATTTGCTTGTAAACATGTATGATAATATTTATTTTCCCTTTTTCTCATACTATGCTTATCAGGGGCCATGGTTCATAGAAGAAGCTATCAAGGGATAAAGATAGTTTGCAATTCAGGGAATACAAGATTTATAAATCAGTTTATTTCTTCCATTCTCTGCCTTGGGGAAAAGAAGAAAAATTGGTTATAGAGAAATGTGATTAATTCATCATCCAAATTTTAAAGAAAATGAAACTCGACCTCTAATGAACTCATCATCCAATTTTTTAAAAACAAAAATTGATGGACTATTTGAATGATGAGTAAGGAAAACAACTCCCAAATCTATACATTGTTCAGCCAGGATGAAGTATTACCAGGCACTCTTTAAATATAAAATGCACTGCTTCTATCCATTTATTATAGATTTTATGCCTCAAATATATTTGTAATATATTGCAATGCTAAAGTTTATTCCTCATCTGTTTATAAATTTAATATTTCTCTCTCAGAAGATTTGAACATGACTAAAGGCAAAGTTATATTTCTTCTCGGTAACAATAAAATAACAAAGTGTTACACATAAAGAAGGTGCACTCTGAATTTATGTTGGTGCTCTGCTGCATTTCACATCCCAGTAACAGTGCTCCTGCTCACCGGACATAGTGACTTCTCTCAGTACCACTATTTTTCCACATTAGGACCTTATGATGAAAAGCCATCTATTAAAATCTGGTACTTTTAGACCTTGATAATTCAAAATGAAATACTTTCAAAAGAACAGGTTCCCTGGAGAATACCTTAGGGAAATCAAATATCTCTAATCATTGCATACCTGATTTAATGCCAAATGGGTAATAACATGACTAATATAAAATAGTAGTGTTGTTTTTATTTAAAGGTACATTAGCAAAGCTATTCTATGACATTAAAAGTTAGAATGGTTGCACTAGTTATAACTGGAAGGAACTTAGTCTCTTGAAAGAGCATGAGAAGCCTTTTGAATTGCTAGAAATAATGTTTCTTGATCTTTTTCTTCTTATATTTTAAGATTTTATTTATTTATTTTTAGAGAAAGGAGAAGGGAGAGAATACAGACAGGGAGAGAAACATCAATGTGAGAGAGAAACATCGAGCATTTGCCTTTCATGTGTGCCTTGAGGGGAGGGCGGCCAAACCTGCAACCCAGGCGCGCGCCCCGAACTTTTGCTTCGAAGGAGGCCACCCAATCAACTGAGCCACCCTAGTCAGGGCTCAGTCTCAGTGCTTTTTTCATGAATATGTTCATTTTGTAAAAATTCATTGAGCTATAGTATTGTGATTGGGGTTTTTGATGTATTTTAAACATTAGTAAAAACATTTATTAAACAAGAAAAAGTACAATAGTTTAGGGTGACTTAGAAAATAAATTCTGCATTTTTATAATTGAATTTTCACGTGCAAAAGTACTATGCACATTTTTAAAAATTTCTAGAATTTAAGATAGTTAAAAAAGTAAAACCTAGAGGACTTTTGGTCAAGAGGGTAGCATAAGTAAAATGGATCACCTTCTCACTCAGTCACATAAAAATTATAACTGAGCTACAGGACGATCTTCTCAGAAGTGTCAGATGTAGCCAAATGGAAGACCTCCAACTATGGAATTATAGAAGAAACTACACTGAAACTGGTGGGAGGGGAGAAGTTGTGGAACAACATGGTCCCACACCCATGTGTGGAGGATAAAAATTGGGGAGAATATGTCAGGAATAAGGTGTCCCAGCCCTGCAACTAGGACTCCCAGCCCAGGGTTCCAGTGTCAGAAAGATGGGTCTCCATAACTTCTGGCTGTAAAAACCAGCAAAATTGAGGTTGCAGAAGACAGAAACTGCTGGAGTCTCAGGCAGTTCCTGCATAACTCCCACACGCAGACTTGGACTCACTCCCTCTGAGGTCCAGAGTGGCAACTGCAGATTGGAAGACATCAGAGACATATGGAGAGAAACTGAATTGTCTGGAACCAGGATGAGAACTGGAGGACAGCTTTCTCCCAGACAGAAGTATTAGGAGGGGCCATCGTTCCTTTCCTGAACCCTTCTCCCACAGAGTCACAGAGCCAGCAGAGCAGCCCAATATCTGAGACTCTGTCAACCTGGCCCACATGTTTATTTTAGTGGTGTTCCCTGAGGACCCGTGCCACCCAACTTTTGGGCCCACCCAAGCTGTTTCCTGTGTCTTTTCCTTTTTTTCTTTTCCCCTTTATTCCCCTCTACCCTGCACCCCCCTCCCACCAGCATTCCCCACCTTATTTCATGCCCATGGGTTGTACATGTAAGTTCTTTGGCTTCTCCATTTCCTATACTATTCTTAACCTCCCCCCTGGTCTATTTTGTACCTACCATTTATGTTTCTTATTCCCCGTACCTTTTCCCCCATTCTCCTCCCTCCCCCTCCCCACTGATAACCCTCCATGCGATCTCCATTTCTGTGATTCTGTTTCTGTTCTAGTTGTTTGCTTAGTTTTTGTTTTTATTTTTGTTTTTCAGGTTTAGTTGTTGATAGTTGTGAGTTTGTTGTCATTTTACTGTTCATAGTTTTGATCTTTTTCTTAGATAAGTCCCTTTAATATTTCATTTAAAAAGGGCTTGGTGATGATGAACTCCTTTACTTTGTCTGGGAAGCACTTTATCTGGTCTTCCATTCTAAATGATAGCTTTGCTGGATAGAGTATTCTTGGATGTCAGTCCTTGCCTTTAATGATTTCGAATACCTCTTTCCAGTCTCTTCTTGCCTGTAAAATTTCTTTTGAGAAATCAGTTGATAGTCTTATGGGAACTCTTTTGTAGGTAACTCTCTCCTTTTCTCTTGCTGCTTTTAAGGCTCTTCCTTATCTTTAATCTTGGATAATGTAATTATGATGTGCCTTGGTGTGTGCTTGCTTGGGTCCAACTTCTTTGGGACTTCCTGAGCTTCCTGGACTTCCTTGAAGTCTATTTCCCCTGCCAAATTGGGGAAGTTTTTTTCATTATTTTTTCAAATCAGTTTTCAATTTCTTGCTCTTCTTCTTCTTCTGGCAACCCTGTGATTTGGATGTTGGAATGTTTAAAGTTGTCCCAGAGGTCCCTAAACCTCTCCTCATTTTTTCGAATTCTTATTTCTTCATTCTGTTCTGGTGGGATGTTTATTTCTTCCTTCAGCTCCAAATCACTGATTTGAGTCCTGGTTTCCTTCCCTTCACAGTTGGTTCCCAGTATTTTTTTCTTTATTTCACTTTTCATAGCCTTCACTTTTTCCTCTATTTTGCAACCGTACTCAACCGTTTCTGTGAACATCCAGATTACTAGTGTTTTGAACTCTGCATCTGTTAGGTTGGCTATCTCTTCATTGCTTAGGTCTATTTTTGGAGCTTTGATCTGTTCTTTTGTTTGGGCCATTTTTTTTTCTGTCCTGGTGCACCTAGTACGTTGTGAGGGGCGGAGCCTTAGGTTTACCCAGAGTGGGGCAACCCACATCACCGCCTTGTGGCACTGTATGTGGGGGAGGGGTCAGAAAGGGAACAATGTCACTTGCTTGGCTCTTGGCCAGCTTTCAGTCACTTCCTCTGCTACCCACAAGTCAATTGGGACCTTCTGGTGCTGATTTTGGGTGGGTGGGTTTGAGTATGTTCTAGGACTCCGTGGGTCTCTCCAGTGAACTCTCCTGTGAGACTGTCTGTCTGTCCCACCACCCCGGTATTTACCGGTAGAGTTTTTGAGGCTTCCTTTTCCCGGCTGGAACCCTGGGTTGTGTGGTCTCTCTCACTCCACAGTTGTTCCTCGCAGTTTATTTGAATGCAAATGTGGAACCACCTGGTCCACCAGCCGTGGCCTTGCCATGCGTCCTCTCTGCCTGACTGCCCATCTCCACCCCACCTGCCATCTGGATGAATGTTTCTTCTTTAACTTCCTGGTTGCCGGACTTCCATACAGTCTGATTTTCTAGCAGTTCTGGTTATATTTTGTTTTTAAATCTGTTGTTGTTCTAATTTTGGTTGTGTGATGTGACAAAGTGTATCTACCTATACGTCCATCTTGGCCTGAAAGACCTCTTACCTATATCTTTTCCATACAAATGTCTTGTCCTGGCCCATGATTCAGATTTTCCTAAATTCTCTCAAATCAGTAAGCCCTGCACCTCTCACTAAGTAGCCCCAGTCTGGCTACTTAGCTAGCAGCAGCCATCCTTGATTCACAGCTTGGCCTCACCTGGGTACCTCCAAGCCCAGCACAAATGACAGCCATCTGCCGAATGCATTGTAGCTTATGCCAGATGGCCCTAAACAGAATACAGGTGATGGCTAACCTTAGATGTATCAACAGCAATCAAGGCTCAACTACAACAGGTGAGTGTACATAGCCTACCTGGTGGGCACATCTTGAATACCCAGCTTGGGTAATAGAGGAAGCATGCCACTGGACCCTATAGGACACCTACTACATTAGGCCGTGCTACAAAGCCTGGGAGATGCAGCAGCTCTACCTAATACATAGGAACAAACACAAGGAGGCTGCCAAAATGAGGAGACAGAGAAACATGGTCCAAAAGAAACAGAGCAAATCTCCAGAGAAAGAACTAAAGAAAATGGAAACAAGCAATTTATTAGATAGAGAGTCCAAAACACTGGTTATAACCATGCTCAATGAAGTTAGTGAAAACCTCAAAAGCATAAAAAAGATCCAGCCAAAAATGAAGGATATACCAGTTGAAATAAGGAACAATTTATAGGGAATCAACAGTAGAGTGGATGAAGCCGAGAATCAAATAAGTGATTTGAATATATGAGGAAACAAAAAACAACCAGTCAGAATAGCAAGAAAAAAAATCCAAAAAAATGAAGATAGTGTAAAGGGTCCTCTGGGACAAATCAAGTGCACCAACATTAAATCATGGGGGTGTGGAAGGGGAAGAGAAAGCAGGGCATTGGAAACCTATTTGGAAAAATAGTGACAGGAAACTTCCCTAACTTGGTGAAGGAAATAGGCATACAAGTACAGGGGGCACAGAGTCCCAAACAAAATGAGCCCAAAGAGGCCCACAACAGGACATATCATAACTAAAATGCCAAAGGTTAAAGACAAAGAGAGAATCTTAAAAACAGCGAGAGAAAAGCAATCATTTACCTACAAGTTAGCTTGCATAAGACTATCTCCTGATTTCTTAAAAGAAACTCTGCAGGCTAGGAGGCATTCGTAGGAAATATCAAAGTGACGAAAAGCAAGGACCTATAACCAAGATTACTCTACCTAGTTAAGCTATCATTTAGAATCAAAGGACAGGTTAAGGGCTCCCCGGAAAAGAAAAAGCTAAAAGAATTCATCACTACCAAAACCAGTGTTATGGGAAATATTAAAGGATTTTTTTTAAGAAGAAAAAGAGTTACTCTATGAACAATAAAATGGCAATAAATACATATCTATAAACAACTGAATCTAAAAAACAAAATAAACAAGCAGAACAGAAAGAAAATCGTAGTTACAAAGAATGTTTTGATGGTTGCCAGATGGCGGGGGTGTTGGAGGGAGGGTGAAGGGATTAAGAACTACAAATCAGTAGTTACAAAATAGTCATAGGGATGTAAAGTACAGGATAGGTAAAAACAGTAGCTAAAGGACATACCAGTTCTGTCCAGAAAATATCCAGCCATGTACTATGACAAATACAGACATTTATTGAAGAAGATACAAGGTACAAGAAACATTGTACGTAGAACAATGATGCCTCAGTTCCCTTCAAAGTAGGCACCTTGGGACTACTGTGGGTTCATTGGTAGCAGTTTGAATCAAGTCATTGGCAGCTGCAGCATGATGTTCCTTCTGTTCTGATAGCAGGAGCCATGGAATGAATTTGGTCACGACATGTTTCAGGCCAAGACCCTGCATCAAAACCTCAGACACTGTAGTTTTTGGAATCCCCAGATCAGCTTCTAGTTCTTGCAATGTCAGCCACAGATCTTTGTTGATTGCAGCCTGTACACATTCAGCGTTCTCAGGTGTTCTGCTTTTTGCAGGCCTTCCAGAATGTGGATAACTTTCAACAGATCCTTGACCATCTTTGAAGCATTTGCACTGCACTTTTATTTGTGCTGCACTTATTTGAATTGTCCCTGAAAACCTTCTGAATCATCCAAATAGTTTCCATGGTGGAATGTTCAAGCTAAATGCAAAATTTGATGCAGATTCATTGCTCTGCCCACTCAGTCATTTTGAATGTGACAGCCACACAGCACACATGCTCACTCAGTGGCATCTGCTGCTCCTATTGACTGGTACAGTGAAGTTGTCATTGTCCACACATGTGCATTCCAGTCCACTCTCCTTGGCTGCCAGGTTACACTGATAGCATGCAAACCGTTCTCTTTATATTGACAATGGCTGGACTTTTTCTAGATACACCTGATCTATGCGTGACCCATGGACACGGACAACAGCGTGGGGATTGCCCGAGGGAGCGAAGTGGTCTGGGTCAAGGGGGGCAAATGTGGAAAAATTGCAACAACTGTAATAGCATAAACAATAAAATATAATTAAAAGAAACCCTAGAGGATCAATACATTGTGCAGTCTGTCTCTGAATTGTGCAGAGGTTGGACTAGATATCCCTTTATAAAGAATGCTTCTTGTTTGTAAGCCAGCAGTGTACATTGCAAATGGAAAGAAAAGCACGGAGTATCCTAATTTACCCTATAAAAACAATAGCTCACTCGGGCCTGGTTAGTAAACAACGTGATGGTGAATTTGGATCAATTCCTTGGTGTTGGTTAAAATCTTGGTCCTTAATCTCATTTCAAATTAATCAAAAACCAGGAGTTTTTGCACATAAAAAAAAAGCCTTGATTATATCAGGAAATAGAAGAAAAACTAAGGTTAAGAAACAGAATGTTGGAGTCCAGACTCTGCCATTTACTAGTTCTATGATTAAGCTCATAACCTGAACACTAGCTCTTCCATCTTTAAAAACAGCATAAAGCTGCTCTTTTGATATAAGACATGTGAATGCAGTAAAAAATTATAAAACCCTTAGAAGCTATAATTGTGATTGATACAGAAGTACCAAGCACTTATATGTTTTCTGCCCTTGGACAGCCTCTGGAAGTGGCTGGTGTTTGAGCAGTTTGCTGGATGACAGAGCAGTTTGCTGGATGACAGAGCATTTGAGAATGAATGGACTTGATAAACTTTTTCAGGAGACACATGCAGCAGGCTAGGCCTGCTCTGTAAGTTTCAGCAAGGGCAGGGAAGGGAGAATGAGGCATTCTTTAACCCTTCCATCCGCTTTTGCACTTTGTTTGTTCATTTGTCTGTTAAAAAGTAGAAGATGTCTGTTGCTCAGTGCTCCAAACAAGAAGGGAAGAGTATAACTAGATGTTACCTATGTCAGTCATCTTGGGTATGAATGAAAACAATTAAATCCCTATAGGGAGGAGAAACAGAGAAAAATAACTGGACTGTGGTGGTGGTGGGTGAGGGGTGGGCTTTCCCACTGGTGCTGAACCTTTGAAAGGGGTCAAGAGATAGGCTTCCCCAGCAAGGCGCTGGAGAACAAGTTTGGGTAATTCTGATCATTACCTAATGTTGTCTTCAGTAAAAAATAAATGGACGTTGTTGGAAAATTCTTCTGACTAAATCTGTCTCTTGATGTTCTGAACCTTTTGTTCCTTGTGTATAAATGCACTACTTTGGGCCTTGGCAGGGACAAAGTGATTTTTCCTGATCTTTGCAAAAATTCCCCTAAAATATTTCCTGCATATAACAAATGACATCTTTGGTCGCTCAATCTCATCTCATCTCCCTCTTCCTTAACCTATTTCAAATAAGTTGCTAAGTCCTGTGCTTTTTGTGCACAAATTGCAACTTATCTGCTGTTTTCCCTTCTCTGCAGTCATGGCCATGACTATGTAGCAACTGCTACAGAATTAGGTTATCGTTTCCTCTCTCTTCCTTGTTCTCTTGCTCTCTGTACATCCTACTGCATCCTGTAAAACAGCCGCATCTTTCTAAAGCTTTCCTAAGAAACATACCTGCCAAATTAGCTACATACTCCTCAGTCCTCATTAACAACCCTCTCCGTTTCCATCCCAACCTACCTCAGTTTTAAATCCCACTCTTCTCATGCATTTGTCAAAGTACCTTCTGGTGACAGAAAGTACTCGTTCCATGTGCCTTCATTCAGGCCTTGGCCCACCAGTTAATGTCTCTTTGCTGGACCTGCTTCTCACTTTTCCTTGACTGGGGCAGATCGGGCATAAATTCCCGTCAACACAGCGTTTTTAGAGAAAGGAAGGGGCCCAGGGATTGCTGCTCATCTGCTTCAAGGGCGAAGTGAGAAAGGGAGGAAGAAATATTAACAGAGAAGAAAATGAGGCAGCCCTGGAACAGCGAAGGCCAAAAGGTTGTTTCGTTCTGAGAGCTTGAACCTGACACCAGTGCTTCATCCCGCCCTACATTCCATCCGTCCCCTGTATCTATCTTCCTCTCCACCTACAATAGGGCAACCCATAGTTCCCTCTCATTGTTGCCATTATTATTTTGTTTCATTTTGAAATTATCATATAAAAGTGGACTTCTTTGGTATACAATTCTATGAATTGTAACACCCGTATAGATGTATAAAATCACACCAGGATCAGAATGCAAAGAAGTTTTATCACCGCAAAAATGCCCTAATGCTACCCCTATGAAGTCACACCCTAACCATACCCATAACTTCTGGCAAATTCTAATATATTATCCATCACTATAGTTTTGCCATTTCGAGAATATCATATAAATGAAATCATATGCACGTTACCTTTGAGTCTGGCTTTTCTTTTTCTTTTACACTTCGTGTAATGCCTTTGAGATTCATATGAGTTGCTGTTTGATAGTTTATTTCTTATTATTGCTGGGTAGTATTCAGTGGTCTGATGTACCACTGTTTGTTTATTTACTCACTCGAAGAAGGGCATTTAGCTTAATTTTAGTTTTTGGAGAATATGAATAGAACCACTATAAACATTCACATACAGGTTTTTAAGAGAACATAAATTTTCATTTCTCTGAGGTTAGTACAAATGTCGTAGTCCGGGTTGCTATAACAAAACACCATAGAAGGGGTGACTTATAAACAACAGACGTTTATTTCTCCCAGTTCTGAAGGCTGGAAATCTAAGAGCAGTGTGCCAGCATGGCTGGGATCTGGTGAAGACCCTTCCAGAAGGCAGGCAGGCTGATGACTTTTCACTATATCTTTCTTGGCAGAAAGAGAGGTATGGAGCTCTGTGGGGTCTCTTCTGTGTGAGTTTTAATCTCATGCATCAAGGTCCCACTATTGAGACCTAATTATTTCCCATAGTCACCATCTCCTATTACCATCACATTGGTGGCTAGAATTTAACATATGAATTTGGAGGGGACACATTTAGTCCCTAACAGCCCATAAATTGGATTGCTGGGTCATGTGGTAAGTGTGTGCTTAACTTTATGGGAGCTGACAAACTGTTTTCCAGAGCGGCTATATAATTTTACTTTCCCACCAGCAACATATTTCTTTTACTCTGTGTTCATTGCAATGTGATTCTCTTGCTCCATATCCTCACCAGCACTTGGTATTGTCAGTACTTTTCATTTTAGCTGTTTTGAGAGGTGTTTAGCGATACCCCCCTATGGCCCCCACCTGCATCCCCTAATGACTAGCGATCTGCACGTCACTAACATGCCTTGTTTTTTGCCATCTACGGGCCCTCTGGGTGCGGCGCCCATTCCATTGTTCTTTCCACTTTCTAACTGGGTTGATTTCCAGTCTACTATTGAGTTTAGAGAGTTTTTATATATTCTGGAAGCAAGTCCTCTGTTGAGTATTTGAGTTGAACATATTTTTCCTCGCCTGAAGCTTGTGTTTTTCATTTTTTTGACAATGTCTTTAAAGAATAAGCTATTTTTTAAAAGTTTTGATGAACTCTAATTTATCCAGTTTTTTTCTTTTATGGATCTTGTTTTTGGTGTCATGTCTAAGAATTCTTTGCCTACTCCCAAGTTATAGAGATTTTCTGTTTTTGTTCTAAAAATTTTGTATTTTACATTTATGTATGACACATTTTGAGTTAAGTTTTGCATACTATTGAGGTTTAGGTCATTCTTTTCAGCATAGATATTCAGTTGTTCCCTCACTATTTAAAAGAATATCCTTCCTTCATCAGATTGCTTTTGCAGCCTTGTCAAAAATTTATTGGTCGTATCCATATGGGTCAGCTTCTGGGTTCTCCGTTCTGTTTCACGGATCTGAGTGTCTTTTTCTCCGCTAACACTACCACACTATCCAAGTACTGTAATTTTATAGTAAGTCTTAAAACCTGGTTGAGTAATTTCTCCAAATTTATTATTCTTTCTTAAAATTATCTTAGCTATTCTAGTTCCTTAACCTTTTCATATAAATTTGAGGATTATCTTGTTGCTACACGAAAAGTCCTAGTGGGGTTTTTATTGGAATGCATTAAATCTAGAGATAAATTTGGGGAGAACTGTCATCTTTACTATGTTAACTCTTCAGGTTCTTGAATATGGCATGTCCCTCCACTTATTTAACTCTTCTTTGATTTATTTTATTAGAAGTTTTCAGTTTTCAGCATACAGATCTGGAAAATGTTCTGTTAGATTTATACCTCAGTCATTTTTAGAAGAGCTATTGTAAATGGTATTGTTTAAAAATTTTTTTCAAACATACCATGAATGTTTGAAATATTCATACCAAGAAATGCCATGAATATTTGTGTTTTTACTTTATCTTGCGATCATGCTAAAGTCACTTGTTTGTCCTAAGATTGTTTTTCCAGACCAGTTTCACATTTCCCCAGATGGGCCTGTTGAAATCCTTTCTCCAGTTACTTTATTAACTACAATCTTCTTTGGAAGTCTTTCCAGTTCCCCTTACCAGATGAAATTTCTCCCTCTTTCAAATGCAGAAATCATTTGTCATTACAGGTCACTCATCTATTTCCCCCCAGGTTATGGTGAATTGAGGACTTCTCTTATTCTTACAGTACAGTATGGGACTTATTATATAGTTAAATACTTTAAATCATAATTCCGTTTATTCTCACTTTGGGATATTGAGCTAGTTTTCTAATCTTTTTGACCTTCTGAGGTTTCTTATTTGCAAAATGGGAGTAATAGTCACTATTTTGTAGGTTTATTTAGAGGGTAATGTGCTAGGAGCTCCATAAATATTAGTTTCTTTTGCCCTTTTCCTGGAGTTAAACATGCCTGAGCCCCTGCTGCTACATGCTTGCTTGCATCCTCTGCAGTGTCTAGGGCGGTGTAGGCCTTCTGCAGGTACACGTTTAACCTTATTGACAGAACTTAGAACAGAGCAAGGCATGCCATCTGTGCTGAGGGGACTCTTGTCTTATAACTCCTCACTGTATGATAAATTTTAATATTAAATGATGGTGAGGATCTTTAGGAACTTAGCCAACCTGCAGCGTGAACATATGGAGAAAATAAATTACTCCAGGTTCACCGAGCAGCTATTCAATAAATAAAGGAAATTCACCATGAACTGGGATGGGAGTTTAAAACAAGGGAGCAGGGGAAACAGGAAAGAGGTATCAAAAGAGCAAATTTAATAGCAGTTGAAAAGTAGATGGGGTATGGTAAAGACTCTCAACTTCAAAGAGATTACTTTGGGATCTCAGGTGAAAGGGGCAAGAAGGGGGCATCCTACGCCTTGGGTTAGAGAGATAAAGAGAAGCATCTCTCCCCCATCGGGCACAGTGGAGTTCACTGCTGGCGTTACTATTCCTGTTATTGCTATTACAGCGCCACAGGCATAATTTAGACATATCTGTTTGTGCACTACCAGATAAACAAGAAGGACTTTAACATTCAGAAATTACTTTCAATCCCTTGATACCCATTTAAATAAACTAGTGTCCTAATTCAGGCTGCTATCACAGACTTACCATAGACTGGGTGGCTTAAACGACAAATATTTGTTTCTCATGCTTCTGGAGCTGGAAGTCCACAAATCAAAGTCCCAGCGGATCTGCTCTCTGATGAGGAACCGCGTCTTGATTTGTAAATAGCCACCTTCTTGCGGTGTGCTCACATGGCCGAGGGAGATAGACTTTTCCTCTCTTTTCCTGTCTTTTCTTATAGGTGTCCATTCACAAGGACCCCACTCCACTTTCCAAAGGTTCCACTTGCAAACACAATCACACTAGGAATTAGCCTTAGACATTTGAATTTGGGGGTGAGGGAGACACAAACATTCAGTCCATTGCACTGAGAAAGAGCAAGCTTTTGCAGAAAATGTTGTTATCTAAATTATTAGCTGGATCAGTCTGTGAGCCAAGGGAAAGGAGGGAAATATTTTGGGGATCCTAGCAGTAGACACTGTGTCTCATCTGTGAGTGTATCCAAGAAGCTAGACTAAGAGCAGGTCGCATTCCCAAGGGAGTCCAGCAGGGTGCACCAAGAGGCCGGGAGAAGGGCTTGCTCCTGGAAACGGTGCAACCTCACAGGCACTGAATGAGTGGTATCGATATTAAATTTATTGTGGCCTTTAATGCAGGATGACATGAGTGAGAGCAGAAGACTGAGATAGGAAAAGGTAAGAGATGGCAAGCAGACCAAACACTCAAGAATTTCTGGAAAATTTAATTAAATGATACAATTTAAAATTTAACCTTTGTACCAAGATAGAGGGAAACCCTGCAAAAACTTGCAGGCTTTGTCCCTATAACAAGCTACTGTAGTAATTTTATTCTTTACAATATGGGGCCTGGTGCATACAAGGTGAGGTGTGTTCCAGAGCTTTTGGAAATAGCTATGCGTTTACTTTACTTTCATCAGGTACATGAAAGGATATGACTATTTCAAAAGTGACATAATTAATCTTTCTTCCTGGGGTTGGTTATGACCAAAAGGGACAACAATAATGTTGTCTATGGCAACGAATATATGTAAATAATCATTTTCTAAATGTAGGGCAGCAGCCTCAAGAATTACTCATAGACATACTAATGTATTAATTGGACTTGTCTCCCTGCGCCCCTCCCCCCGCCATTACTGCTAAGCGTCGCAGCTGAGAAATGCACAGGCTCCATTTGACTTGGGGCAGTGCTGCTTAACTGAATGCCTGTGGCTCCGGAAACGTGTGGCCAGTTTAAACTTCTCAGTTAACAGCTTAATCTGCCTCACACTAGAAAAAGCCTGACTGTATGAGAAAGAGTGTTTACTGCTCACACTAAAACATCTCAACATTAAACAGACTAAAAACATCTAGACCAGGGATATGTCCCATAGAACTATATGCCTTAACATTAGTTATGTCTAAAGCAGTTTTCCAATTCTAAAGATAGAGTTAAAGGTAACTGTACAAGACAATGCAATGAAAAGAGTTGAAGCCTTCAATAATGTTGAGATTTGTAGCTTTGGTGCTTAGAGGCCACGATCCATACATTGAATTATACATACCTGTAAATTATTTAGCTAGATCAGTGTTTGAGAGGAAGAAAAAGTGGGGTCAATCTCAGCTCAATGTCTTCTTTTCACAGCTTTAGTTCACCGAGAAATGGGAAGAAAAGTGAGAAGGGAGCTGTTGTGCTTGTTTATTTAATAAACATTTATATAACAACACCATGTGTCAAACGTTATTTTTAGTCATCTATAACTACTTAAGCATTCCCTCTTCAAAAAACCCTATGAAGTGGGTTTTTACTAAATTTATTAAATCCATTATTAAATCCATTTTACAGATTTGGAAACAGAAGCACCAAGCGGAGTGGCATAAAGTCTAGGTCCCTCAACCCATATTCAGTGGAAATGCTAGTGACCCCCTCAAGAGTTCCAGAAATTCCAAAGAATGTAACTTTTCATGGCAACTTTTTGGTCGAATTTTATGTTTCTTGCAAAAATTTTAATTTCAGTAGCATTTCCTTTCACAGAGCTGCTTATCACTCTCTGCCTTGTGCCTACTAATTAAGGAAACCCTTCTTTTAAAAAAATGTTTTATTATTTATACTGCTACAGCTGTTCTAAATTTTCCCCCTGTGTTCGCCTCCCCCAACCCACCTTCCACTTCCGTAGTCAATCCCCACCCCATTATCCACGTCCATGGGTTCTTCACATACGTTCTTGGACTAATCTCTTCACCTTCTTTCAAACAGTCTCTACCTTCCTCCTCCCCTCTTACTGCTGGCAGCCTATTCCATGATTCTATGTTTGTCATTTTGCTCATTAGTTCATTTTGTTCATTAGATTCCTCTTATAAGTGAGATCATATGGTATTTGTCTTTCACCAACTGGCTTATTTCACTTAGCATAACACTGTCCAGTTCTATCCATGCTGTTGCAAAAGGCAGGAGTTCCTTCTTTCTTTCTGTTGCATAGTATTCCATTGTGTAGGTGTACTGAGGTTTTTTTTTGTTTTGTTTTGTTTTGTTTTAAATTCACTCTTTGACTGATGGGCACTTAGGCTGTTTCTAAATCTTGGCTATTGTAAATGGTGTTGCTATGAAAATAGGGGTGCATAAATTCTTTTGAATTGGTGTTTCAGGATTGGTGTTTCAGGATTCCCAGCAGTGGAATTACTGGGTCAAAAGGCAGGTCCATTTTTAATTTTTTCAGGAAATTCCATACTGTTTTCTACTGTGGCTGCACCAGTCCGCATTCCCCCCAATTTTTCTTGATTTCCCTAAAATGCTCCCATTCCCACAAGACTTTTAGTTTTAATCCTCACTCAAGGATATATTTATTGATTTTAGAGAGAGAGGAAGGGAGAGAAAGAGAGAGAAAAAAGCATTGATGTGAGAGAGAAACTGATCATTTGCCTCCCCTATGTGCCCTGACTGGGAATCGAACTCGCAACTTTTTGGTGTACAGGACAACACTCCAAACAAGTGAGCCACTTGGTCAGGGCCCACAAGGCTCTTTATGTAACAGTTAAATTTATGGAAGGTTTGTAAAAATGAACAGCTATTATTACATCTTAGCATTGTAATGCCCTTCAGTTCACTATCAGGGTGATGGCATTGCCTATTTCTTTACTTTCCAGTCTCTCTGTCTCTCTCTGTCCATCTCTATCTCTCCCTTTCCCTCTCTGTCTCTATTTTTAAATACATACATAAACTTTTTATCTTTCTCTTTCCTCTTCCTTTGCCCCATTCCCATTACACAAATAAGAATTATCTCTTCTCCCTTTTGTTATATATTCTACCCTCCTCAAAGTCATATACGTTGAAAATTAACATTTACATCTAACATATCCTATTAAGATGGTTACTAAAATAATAAAATGGGTGTATCCTCTGGATTGAAATGATTTCAAGTCACTAAGTACAGAAACAGCTATAGTAAATTGTAGCCTTAATTGACCCCTTTCTTTTCAGCATCATTCAAATATTGCTTGTTAATGTGTATTTCTGTTTAGTAAACATAAATTCATAGAACTAAAAGAGGCTTTTAATGCCATATAGCCTGAGTTCTCTTTAATGGACTAGTAGTTCCCAACTTCCTTGCACACTGGAATCCCCTGGGAATTTTAAAAATTACTCAAGTCTGGGCATACCCCCAGATATTCTGATTAAATATGTTTGGGTGTTGTTTGGTTTTCAGAACCTTTTTTTTTAAGGTCTCAGGTGATTCTAATGTGCAGCCAGTTGAGAATCACTGTTATAGATCTAGAAAAATAAATCGATACAAGGTCAAATGATTATTTAGGGAAAGAGCTGGATTTAAATTTAGTTTGATATTTAAGTCCAAGTTCTATTGTTCACTGGGTTACTTTGGGTAAGTTTTCAATGATTCTGAATCATATGCATCCTCCTCATATTCTCTGGATTCGAAGTTGGGAAGTAGTGGGAGCTGGCATGATGGTGACCAAGGAGATATGTGTCTGTTGATGGAAGTCCTATTGCGTTTTTAGCGGTCACCTTTAAAATAAATTCACTAATAAATTATGCGCTTTCAATTAATATGACAAAAACGAGGACTCCCTGAGCTAGGGGCACAGAGAAAAGAAAAGGAAGTTAAGGAAAGAACAATACAGAACAGAAAAGCCCCTTGGATTAACTTTCTCTTGCTGTGTAATGAGTTACTAAACTCAATGGCTTAAAGCAGCACCCATAGTAGCTCATGGTTGAGCAGGTCAGAAGTCTGGTGTGGCCTGGCTAACTCCATACTTAGGGTAGCACAGGCTGAGACAAAGATGATGACTAGGTCAGGTTCTCATCTGAAGGCCCTGGGAAAAAAAATCTTTCCAAACTTGTTTTTATTCCAAACTTGTTGTTACCATTATCAAAATCCAGTTCCTTTTAGCTATAATATTGCAATCCCCATTTCCATGCTGGCTGCCGGCCAGAGGCTGCTCTGAGCTCCCAAATGCCACTTGCATTCCTTGCTATGTGGTCCCCTCCATCTTCAAGCTGGTGATGGCATGCTGGTTGATCCCTTTTCTGTTTGGATCTCTGACCTCTTCCTCTGCCACTTGCCAAAGAAAATGCAGTTTTCAAGGGGCTCATGTGATTAGATCAGACCCATTGATAATCTTGTGATCTCAATGTTGACTGACTTGTCATCTTAATTAGATCTATAAAATCCTTTCATAGCAGTACTGAGATTAATGTTTGATTGAAAAACTGGGAGAAGTATACTGGGGGCTGGGAATCTTAGGGTCATCTTGAAATTCTGTCTACTATATCCCACTCAAGATTCATATTTGGTTTTAATGTTTTTTTCATATGCCACCCTTAATTCTGAGAGTGGCATTACAGTATTTTTAAAAGGCTTTCATGATATGCTGAATAAAGAGCAAATCTGTTGAATAAAATAAACTAATCAAATAGCCAATCAACTTAATTTTTCATATTTAACAAGTAACCAACCTTGATCCCTCACAAATCTTATAGGAAGGAGTTCTTTTCTCCCACTTGCCATATATACGCCTTATACAGTTCCTTACCTAATAGTAAGTTCCAGCTTACTATTACCCCATCATTGAGGACAACCCCCTTGTGGCTCTGCATGGCAGCCTTCTTTCATTTGGATCAGTCAGTGACAAAGAGTTTTGCTTTTCATCTGTCTGAGTACATTTATGTTCTGTCCTGCTATGCAAAGAACCTGTAATACCTAATGCAACATAACAGTTTTCATCCTTGACTGCGCACTGGAAACCCAGAAAGCTTTACAAACTACTGATGCCTTAGATCTGCCTCAGAGATTCCAATTTAATTGGTGGAGGGCTTGGAGATTAAAAGTTCCCTGGATGATTATGCAACCAATGGTGACACCCTGCTGTTGATGTAGACACCACTGGTGTGGAGAAGTTCAAGACTGAACAGATCTCTACAAAGTCCAGTATTTCCAAAACCCCTTGGACTTTACCAAGTATTCTCAGCTTGCCTCCACCATGTGTAAAAGCTGGTAATGAAGAACTCTGAGCATAGAAATAATGGAAAAACCCTAAGAAATCATTTAGTAACAGATTTGTATTCAGAAGTCTCCTGCATCAATAATGATTATAGCTAATATTTTCTGTTTATTGTCAGGTACTTTAAGGACTATACCTGTTTTATCTCATTTTACCCTCAAAGCAAAGTCATGAGGGAGGTATTATTATTACCCTGATTTTACAAATCAGAAAACTGAGTCACAACCTTTAAAATGCAAAGTCAGGACTCGAGACTCAAATATTGGTCAATCTGATTTCAAAGCTGATGCTCTTAGCCTCTGAAATGTACCTACTGATAACTTTGAAACATGCAATACACCATTATCAAGATAAGAAGTTATTTTGTCATTATCAGCTACTAAAAAACATAAGATACACACCTGTGCACACTCACACTTAGGCATGTACACACACATGAATAGATCTAGTAATAGGAAGGCCTTATCTACTAGTTTTCTTAATTTTGCAAGTTGTCGTATCTTCTGAAAGCTATGTTTAATATAGTTCATCTGTAGTCTAAGAATTAGAAAGGGATTTAGTGTGATGGGGGAGACATGGACCAGGAATTTGGGATTTGAGTAAGGGACCTCTTCCAACCCACCTCCATATGCCAGGCCAGCTCTGGGACCCTGGGGTAGCGACTACTCCTGCTCTATCTGGTGTCTGCAGTTGCACAGTGAACGTGGCACTTGTGTGGAATGATCTCTTTCTAAGACGCTTTCTAGTTATAAAGGCAATGGTATTTTTTTTAAACCACTTGAAGCAATTGTGTAGCTATTTCCTTTCCCCTAGTATTTAACTTTTCATTATTTGTTTTATTTGTGAAATCTAATTTTATATTGAATAGTTCAGTAATAGTGAAAGAATGATCATGATAATTATGATAATAGCCAACATTTATGAAACACTAAATTCTAGGTACTTATGAGTGTATATTCAGTCATTTACTCATCATAAGTGTCTAAAGAAATAGAAACTGTTATTACCCCTATTTTAGAGATGGTGAAACTGAGGCATGGTAGAGATAATATGCAACCTGCCCAAGGTTGCACGGCTAGCATGAGGCAGAAGACTGAGGTAGACTGACTCCTGAATTTGTTCTTTAAACTATTGCATTCTATTGCAACATTTTTAGGTGCTATGCATGAAGGGCTTACATGTTAATTAGTGTAGTTTATTTAATAACACATTAAAGAATGTGGAACAACAAAATAATAAAGCTGATTTCCACATTTCAATGGTATTTGATTTTATAAAATTCCACCTTTTTACCACCATCCCCCAATGCACACACACACACCACATCCTGAAACCTATTCTTTATTTTATTTATAGCTCATGAGACAGATGATCTCTGGGATACTCCTTTATGAGAAAAATATCAACATCTTATTGGGAAAAAATAAGAGCATCTGTTTTTATGTTCAGGACATTACATCTCATTTTTCTCTGCCAGCTGGGAATTTAATTAAAATAATAAAATAGAGAGAGCCACCAAAGTTTGTCGCATAATGATGATAGCAAAATGGAACAGCATAAAGTTAATCCCCTCTCTTCACAATGTTTCCTTATGTGCACATTTATCCAGAAACTAATGATGCCAGTCATATCAATAAAGGGCCATGGGCTCACTGCAGACCATGTGGGATGGGCTGATTGTACAGCAGTGATTCAAGTCTCGTCTATAAAGGCCTAGAAAATACACAGAGGCACAGGAAGTTGTCTCCAGTGTGGTGGTTGGTTACCATGGTTTCCGAGTCTGAAGGTAGAGCTTGGGTAGCCTGAGAGGCTTCTGAGTCCAAAACCTTACTCCCAAGGTAAAATACTGAAATGGAACAATAATTTAGATAATTCTCACCATGTGGAGCAAAGGTGGCTCCCTCCATTCCCCAGGAATTATCTGCCTGGGTAATAATATTTATTCATTTCCCATTGCCTGTATAACACACCATTTTTACCCCCTCACGGAATGTGTGGATTAGCAGGAGGTAGATAGTACTTTGCTTTTATGTAAAAATGAACTCTGCCGAAATTTTTGATAACTTTGTTTTTCTAATAGTACCTGCAGGACTGTACATATTATTTAGCATGCATTAATTCTATATATTACATAATATATGTACATATATATTAACTATTAAGACAGCTGAGACATAAAAGGACAAAAATGAAACATTTTAGGTGGTCTCCAGCTCACTAACATGGTACTTTCCACAGGTTTATATATAAATTAGTTGTTTAGGAACTCATAAAGCATTTTTCTATAGAAATCAGTCTGGATAATTTTTTTTCACTTTCATGTTATGAAAACATATTTAGCATTTAAGTATGTCATGAGGTTTCTTTCCTCTTATGATTATTTATTTATAAAATTTAAGTTATATTTTATTGTTTATGCTGTTATAGCCATCACAGCTTTCCACCTTTGTCTCCCTCTACCCACACTACTTCCACTCCCTCAGGCAATCCCCACCCCACTGTCCACATTCATAGATCATGCTTATATGTTCTTGGCTACTCTATTCCTGAGGCTATACTTTACATCCCATGAATATTCAGTAACAACCAATTTGTACTTCTTAATCCCTACACCCTTTGCACCCATTCCCCATGAGCTCCCTCATATTTGGCAACCATCAAAATTTTCTCTGTATCTGTGATTATTTCTGTTCTGCATACTTGTTTGTTTTTAGATTCAATTATTGATAGATATGTACTTACACCATTTTATTGTTCATAGTTTTAATCTTCTTGTTAAAGAAGACCCTTTAACATTTCATATAATAATTGTTTGGTGATGATGAACTCCTTTGTTTTTTTCTTGTCTGGGAAACTCTTGATCTGTCCTTTGATTCTAAATGATAACTTTGCTGATTAGAATAAACTTGGTGCAGGTCCTTGCTTTTCATCACTTTGAATACTCCTTGCCTGCAAAGTTTCTTTTGAAATATAAGCTGACAGTCTTATGAGAACTCCTTTGTAGGTAATTATCTACTTTTCTCTTGTTGCTTTTAAGATTCTCTCTTTGTCCTTAAATGTTTCCTTTTTAATTATGATGTGCCTTAGTGTGGGTCCCTTTGGGTTCATCTTGTTTGGGAGTCTCTGCACTTCCTAGACTTGTATGTCTACTTCCTTCACCATGTCTACTTCCTTTGCCATGTTAGGGAAGTTTTCTGTCATTTTTTCAAATAGGTTTCCAATTTCTTATTCTCTCTCTTCTTTTAACACCCCCATGATGTGAATGTTGGTACATTTCAAGTTGTCCTAGAAGTTCCTTACACCCTCCTCATTTTTTGGATTCTTTTTTCTTCCTGGTGTTCTGTGCTCCCTTATATTCCAAATCACTGATTTGATTCTTGGCTCCATTCCCTCTACTGTTAATACCCTGTAAATTGTTCTTCATTTCAATTAGTGTATCCTTCAGTTTTTACTGGTTCTTTTTTATGGCTCCATGTCCTTTTTAATGCTCTTGAAGTTCTCACTAAGTTCACTGAGTATCCTTACAACCAGTGTTTTGAATTATGCTTCTAGCAGACCACTTATCTCCATTTTGTTTAGTTTTCTCTCTGGTGTTTTGCTCCATTCCTTCATTTGGACCATGGTTCTCTGCCTCCTCATTGTGGCAGCCTCCCTCTTATTTTTGTCCATGTGTTAGGTAGAGATGCTATTACTCCCTGGCTTGGTAGAACAACCTAATGTAGTAAGTGTTTTGTAGGGTCCAGTGGAACAGTCTCCTATGGGAGGGATTTACCCAGGATGATCAGCAGCAAGAACTGGCAGTGCCCACTGACCACTAACCTCCAACCATCAGTGAGGATCAGCTGTACAGGGGTCCACTCCATAGGGCAGGATTTACTTTAACAGGGCTCTTGTGTCTGCTGAATTGACTCTTTGAGTGTGTCACTTTCAGAGATGGTTGGGTGGTGGTGCTCCATTGTGGTCTGTGGGAGTCCACTGGGTGCACAGGCTCTGAGGCCCCCCAGGAGATGCAGGCCAAGGTTAGTCATCCCTTGTATTCTGTCCAGGGCCACACAAATAAACTACAAAGCAATCTACATTTGGCTGCTCTTGTGCTGGTCTTTGAGGTGCCTCAGCAAATCCAAGCTGTGAACCAAGGTCACTTGTTTCACTGCTAGTGCCTGGCCTGGGACCACTTAGCAATAGGCAAGTGGCATATGGGCGCAAAATGCTATTTGTTTGAGAGAATTTAGAAAAGTCTGAAGCATGAGGCAAGACAAGCCATTTGTATGGAAAAGCCACTGGAAACAGATTGGGTGGATCCTAAAGTTGTGTGGGATGGAGACTTGGACAGTCACTAGCGTGGCACAAAGTGTGTGAGCCAGGTTGATTGGAGTCTCAGGTACGGTGCCACCCTGACGGTTTTATCAGTGGAGGACTCAGAAATGGAAAATGTCCTTTGCCAGCACTTTTGTCTAAGAGAAAGCTGTCCCCCGCTTCTCGCCCTGATGCCAGACAATTTAGTGCCTCCCCCTATAACTCTGATGCCTTTCAAGCTGCTGCCCCCATGTTGGAGCTCAGAGGGACTAAGCCTGAGTAAGATAGGGTAGAGGCCCTTTAAGAGGAACTGCCCCAGACTCTAACAGTTTCTGTCTTTCACAGTCTCAATCCCCAATGTTTTTTAAAAAATATATTTTATTATGGTGTTACAGTAGTCCCAATTTTTCTCCTTTGTCCCCCTCCACCCAGCGCTCCCATTCCTTCCAGCAATCCACCCTTAGCTCATGTCCATGGGTCATGCATGTAAGTTCTCTGGCTTCTCCGTTTCATATACCATTTTTAACATCCCCTTGTTTATTTCATACCTATCAATTATGCTTTTTAATCCCTGCATTTTTTCCCCCATTCCTTCCCTTCCCCCTCTAAGTTGTTGAGCCTCCAAATGCTCTCCATATCTATGATTCTGTTTCTGTTCTGGTTGTTTGCTTAGTTTGTATTTTTTAGATTCAGTTGTTGATAGTTATGAATTTGTTGCCATTTGAATGTTCATAGTTTTGATCTTCTTTTTCTTAAATAAATCCCTTTAACATTTAATGTAGTAATGACTTGGTGATGATGACCTCCTTTAGCTTTACATTGTCTGGGAAACATTTTATCTGCCCTTCCATTCTAAATGATAGTTTTGCTGGCTAGAGTAATCTCGGTTGTAGGTCCTTGCTTTTAATCACTTTGAATACTTCTTCCCTACAAAGTTTCTTTCGAAATATAAACTGACATTCTTATGGGAATTCCTTTATAAGTAACTCTCTGCTTTTGCTGCTTTTAAGATTCTCTCTTTATCTTTAAACTTTGGCATTTTAATTATGATGTGTCTTGGTGTGGTCCTGATTGAGTCCAACTCATTTGGGATTCTCTGTACTTCCTGGATTTGTATATCTATTTTTTTTCACCAAATAAGGGAAGTTTTCTTTCATTATTTTTTCAAATAAGTTTTCAATTTCTTACTTCTCCTTCTTGCACCCCTATGATTCAAATGGTATATGTGGAGATATCCCAGATGCTTCTTAGCGATCCTCATTTTTTTTTTTTGAATTCTTATTTTTTCTTACTGTTCTGGTTGAATGCTTATTTCTACCTTATGTTCCATGTCATTACTTTGAATTCTGGTTCCCTCCCCTTCACTGTTGCCTCCCTGTAGAATTTTCTTTATTTCACTTAGTATAACCACCATTTTTTCCTTTATGTTATTGCCATACTCCATTAGGTTTTTGAGTATCCTGATCATCAGTGTTTTGAACTCTGCATCTGATAGGTTGGTTACCTCTGTTTTGTTTAGTTCTTTTTCTGGAGTTTTGTTCTGCTCTTTCATTAGGGTTATAGTCTTTGTCTCCTCAATTTGGCAACCTCCCTGTATTTGTTTCGGTGTATTAGGGAGAGCTGCTTTGACTCACTGTCTTAGTAGTGTGGTTTATTGTAGAAAAGGCAACTGTAAATTGTTTGGGACAGAGGCTTAGGTGATTGCCAAGGAGAGGTAACCTGCTTCACTGTGTTGTGGCTCTGTGTGTGAGGAGGGCTCAGAGTGGGGAGAATGCTGCTCTCTGTCTTCTGGAGGTTCGAGCAGCACTTGCCATTTCCAGTCACTTCACTCACTCCATGTACGCAACTGGAGCCCTTCCAGCAGTTGCCCTGGTGCTGAATCCCAGAGTTGTTGGGTTTGTGTATGTGCTAAGACACTGTGGGTCCTTTAAGCAGAGTCTCCTGAAAAATCTGGCAGTTTCTTCCACTGCTCCAACCCCCACTGGTTTCTATAGCCAGAAGTTATGGGGATTTATCTTTCTGGCACTGGAACCCTGGGCTCTGTGGTCTCTCCTAGCACTGGGATCATTTGGTCCTAAGGTACCCCTCCTGATTTTTATTCACCATACCTGAATGTGGGGCCACCCATTCCACTGCTGCTGCCTCTCTGCACCATGCCACATCTCCTCTCCTCTCCAACCATCTCTGCCTCTCCTACACATTTGGATGAATGTGACTTCTTTAAATCCTTGGCTTTTATGCTTCCATACAGTTTGATTTCCGACAGTGCTGGGTGTTACTTGTTTTGAGGTTTAGTTATAATTTTTTCTGTGGTTGCATGAGGAGGTGAAGCATGTCTACCTATTCCTCCATCTTGACCAGAAGTCCCCCACTGGTTTTTACAGGCAGAAGTTATATTGACTTCTCTTCTTGGTTCGGAACCCTGAGTTGGTGGGTGCCTGCTGTGGGCCTTGGACCCTTTGCTCCTGAGATATCCCTTCCAATTTTTATCTACCACACATGGGTGTGGGATCACCCATTCCATGGCTTCACCCCTCTTACCTGTCCGAATATAGTTTCTATTTTGATTCTGTAGTTGTGGAGTTCTATTCATCTCAGTTTCTGATGGTTCTGAATGATTGCTTGTATTCTACGTTAGTTGTAATTTCGATGTGGTTGTACGAGGAGGTAAGCCATGTTACCTACACTGCTGTCATGAACAGAAGCCCTGTTATTATTTTTCTGGTTCCTGGAGTTAGGAGTCTTTTTTTTGTTCTTATAAGAAGAGGGAATAGAAGAAACCCTAAAGATACAGGATTGAATCTGTGGGAAATTCCATGTTTTCTCATACTTTCTTCTTCCTCCTAATCATTTAACTGGGACCCTGGGCTCCGCTGCTTAGGGCAGTGAACTGGCCTGAATCTCTCTCCAGGGCATCATGCTCAGATGAGCCTTAAGTTCTCATAAGTACTGTGTTCCCTAAGAATATTCTCTTGGTTTTATTTACCTATCAATAAAAAACCAAGCTGATGTGTCTAATTAATTACAAACACAAATCTAGATTTCTCACTCATAAGCAATACACATATTTTTAAAAAATAGATTTCCCCCATGTTTACTTTATAATATTTACCATAATATTACTTAAAAATATATAAACATATTACCAGATATAAATTTCTTATATCTATTATTTTTTTAAACACAGCTATAAACTAAACCATAAAACATTTATAAAACAAATACAAAGCCAGAAAATCAAATAACATTAATATTGTACACTGAATGATATTTGGCCAAAACTAAATTAATGATGTTAGGTTTAATGGTGGAAAAATGTTATTGGCATATTTTACATTTCACTTGTTTTTAGCTTGATTCTTTAGATGTTTGAGTATGAGAGACCATTAATTGGTTATAATTTATCAAAAGCTGGCACTAAGTCATAAGGTGAGTATCTGAATGAAAATCATTACTTTGAAAAATTATCTAGGGTGGAGGAAGGTATGGGGGGATAAATGGTGATGAAAGGAGAGTTGACTTGGGGTGGTGAACATATAATACAGTATACAGATGATGTGTTATGGAATTGTGCACCTGAAACTTGTATAATTTTGTTCACCAGTGTCACCTCAGTAAATTCAATATAAATAAATAAATAAATAAATAAATAAATAAATAAATAAAAAAGATAGGTAAATGGGTTAAAGACCATGAACTGGTAGTTCTAGAATAGTCATGAGAATGTGAAAAACAGCATAGGAAATAAGAGTATCCAAAGAACACAGGATAATCTTGTAAAATCTTTGTACAGTGACAGTTACTAGACCACTCATGGTGATCACTTCATAAACTATATAAGTGACAAATCATTGTGGTACAACTGAAACTAATACAATATTGTATGTCAACTATACCTTAATTAAAAAGAGTTTTACATTCCAGAATTTAAAAAAAGAACAGAGAAAATTTGGTGTTAGGCCTCTGGAGAATGGGGTGGTCTCTCTAGATCCCCCTTGAGAAATGCAGAGGGCTCCCTCTGAGTTGGTGAGGCATTTGGAAGGTAGCCTTGTATTCTCTAGAAAATTCATCATTTTCATGAACAATTCTATTTTTTGAACTCTATTTGTATTTAAAACATGTTTTTAAATTTTTTCTTATTTCCTAGAAAAATTTTAAAGATTTTTTAAAAAGTGTTTTTTATTGATTATGCTATTACAGTTGTCCCTATTTTTCCCCTTTTGACCCACTCAACCAAGCACCCCTACTCCCTCAGGCAATCCCCACACCATTGTTTATGTCCATGGGTCATGAGCAGGTTCTTTGGCTACTCCATTTCCTATATTGTGTTTTATATCCCCATGGCTATTTTGTAATGACCTATTTGTACTTCTTAATCCCCTTACCTCTTCTTCACACATTCCTCCACACCTGACTCCCATTTGGTAACCATCAAAACATTCTTTGTATCCATGATTTTGTTTGTGTTCTCCTTGTTTGCTTAGTTTGTTTTCTTATATTCAATTATTGGTAGATATACATTTATTGTCATTTTAATGTTCATAGTTTTGACCTTCTTTTTCTTAAATAAGTCCCTTTAATGTTTCATATAATAATAGCTTGGTCATGATGAACTCCTTTAGTTTTTTCTTGTCTGAGAAGCTCTTTATCTACCTTTCGATTCTAAATGATATCTTTGCTGGATAGAGCAATCTTGGCTGTAGGTCCCTGTGTTTCATGACTTTGAATATTTCTTGCTAATTCCTTCTAGCCTGCAAAGTTTCTTTTGAGAAATCAGCTGACAGTAATTCCCCTATAGGTAACTAACTGTTTTTGCTGCTTTTAAGATTCTCTCTTTATCTTTAAACTTTGGTGTTTTAATTATGATGTGCCTTGGACTGGGTCTTTTTGTATCCAACTTGTTTGGGACTCTGTGCTTTCTGAACTTACATGTTTATTTCCTTCACCAGATTAAGAAAGTTTGCTTTCATTATTTTTTCAAATAAATTTCGAATTTCTTGCTCTTTCTATTCTCCTTCTGGCACCATATAATGTGAATGTTGCACCGATTAGAGTTGCTCCAGAGCCTGCTTCTACTACCCTTCTGTTTTTGGATTCTTTTTTCTTCTTGTTCTCATTGGTTGTTTTTTCTTCCTTTTGTTCCAAATCACTGATTTGACTCATGGCTTCATCCACTCTGCTGTTGTTTCCCTGTAAATTGTTTATTTTAGTGTACCTTTTGTTTCTTACTGAATCTTTACTATGCTATTGAGGTCCTCACTAAGGTCCTTTAGCATCCTTAAAACCAGTGTTTTAAATATTGCATTTGATAGATTGCTTATCTCCATTTTGTTTGGGTTTTTTTCAGGAGTTTTGATTTGTTCTTTCATTTGGGCCATGTTTATTCGTCTCCTCATTTTGGTAGCCACCTTGTGTTTGTTTCTCTGTATTAGATACAGCAACTATGACTCCCTGTTTTGGTAGCATGGTCTAACGTAGTAAGTGTCTCAAAGGACCCAGTGGCACAGGCTCCCCTATACCCAAGCTGGGTACTCAATGTGCATCTTTCATGGAGGCTGAGTATACTGTCCTCATGCAGTTGAGGCTTGATTGCTGTTTGAAGGTCAGTAAGAGGAATTTACCCAAGTCTGTCAGCTGCAAGGACTACTGGCTGTGACAGTAGTCCTACCATTTGTGGAGGATCAACTGTGCAGGAGCAGGATGGTGGTGCTCTGACATGGTATGTTGCTGTCCACTGTGTATGCAGGCCCTGGCATTTCTTGATGGTGCAGGCCAAGGTCAGCCCCCATCTGTGTTTTGCCCAGAACCACCCTGCCTGATCTATAAAACAATCTGAGATGGCTGTTACTTTTCTGGGTTTGGATATCTCCAGATGAAGCCAAGTTGTGAATCTAGACTGGTTGCTCTTATTACCAGACCTGGGGCTACTAAGCAAGTGTTACAGAGGCTGGAGGCTCTGAAGCTGGTTATTGCTTGTTTGAAAGGATTTAGGAAGTTGTGAAGCATGGACCAAGACCAGCCATTACTATAGAAATACAGCATGAGTGGGCTGTTAAGTTGGGTTGGATGGAGTTTCTGAGGGCCTCCATGGTGGGGCAAACAGTGTTAGCTAGATTGATGGAGTCTCAGGTATGTCACCAGCCTGCTGGTCTGTGGCTCTGTGAGGGGATGGTTCAGAAAAGGGGCAGTGGCCTCAGCCCGATTCCTGTCTAGGAGAAAGCTTATCCCAGCTCTCACCATAATACTAAACACTTCAGTTTCTTCTTGTATGTCACCACTGATTTACAAGTTGCTACCCCTGTACTAGAGCTCAGATCAAGTGAGTCTGAGTAAGTCTATGTGTGAATTCTTTAAGACAAACTGCTCGGGACTCTAGATATTTCTTCTACCAATTCAATCCCTGCTGGTTTTTGCAGTTAGAAGTTATGGGGACTTATCTTCCTGGCACTGGAACCCTGGGCTGGGGGGCCTGGTGTGGGACTGGGACTCCTCACTCCTCAGATATCCCTCCCAAGTTTTTATTCATCACACATGGCCGGGGGACCAGCTCTTCCCATGTCTTCACCCCTTCTGCCTGTCTGGATAGATGTGGTTTCTTTAATTCTGTAGTTGTCAGACTTCCATTCAACTCAATTTCTGATGGTTCTGAGTGATGGCTGTTCTATATTTTAGTTTTAATTTTGATGTGGTTGTGAGAGGAAGTGAGCTATGTTTACCTATGCTGCCATCTTGACCAGAAGTCTCCTGGCTGATAAATATATCTTTTGAATTACTATTTCATTTTCATTGGATAAGCATCTGGAAGTAGTTTTGCTGGGTTCTTCTTTCCCTTGTAATAGCTTTTGTTTTAAAGTCTATTTAGTATGTAAGTATTGCTCTTCCAACATTTTTTGTCTCTGCTTTAATAAAATATCTTCTTACATCCCTTTAGTGTCAATGTGTTTTTTGAGCTGAAGTGAGTCTCATGTAGGTAGCATATTTAAGGGCCTTCTTTTTTCCATTCAGCACCCTATGTCCCTATGTATTTTGATATTTATTTCCATTACCATTTATCCTCCCTTATACCACTTTGCACCCTCTTACCCCTGCCCCCAGGGATTGAGTTGGTGGAAGAAATATCTAGAGTTCCGAGCAGTTTGTCTTAAAGAATCCACACATAGACTTACTCAGGCTCACTTGATCTGAGCTCTAGTACAGGGGTAGCAGCTTGTAAATCAGTGGTGACATACAAGAAGAAACTGAAGTGTTTAGTATCATGGTGAGAGCTGGGGTAAGCTTTCTCCTAGACAGGAATCGGGCTGAGGTCACTGCCCCTTTTCTGAACCATCCCCTCACAGAGCCACAGAGCCACAGAGCCAGCAGACTGGTGACATTCATAGGTATGTACTTACTGCAATTTAAAAATTTTCACACTAGCTTTATAAGTTGCTGGTTTTACCTTTACTATAAGTTTGCCTTTATTAGTGAGATTTTTTCTTTCATATATTTCCTTACTTCTAGTTTTGGCCTTTTCCACCTAAAAAACTCTCTGTAACATTTCTTGTAATGCTAATTTAGTGGTGATGAACTCTTTTCACTTTTGTTTGTCTGGGAAACTCTTGATCTTTCCTTCAATTCTGAATGATAACCTTGCTAGGTAGATTATTCTTGGTTGTGGGTTTTTCCCTTTCATATTGTTTAATATATCAGGCCCCCCACTTCTGGTCTTCAGTTTTTATTGTAAAATCAGCTGTTAGTCTTATGGACATTCCCTTGTATGTAAGTAATTTTCTCTTGCTGCTTTTAAGATACTATCATTATATTTTAATATTTTAATTATGATGTGTCTGTGTGTGAGTCCCTTTGGGTTCATCTTGTTTGGAACTCCTGTGCTTCCTGGACTTGGATGTGTGTTTTCTTTACCAAGTTAGGCAACTTTTTGTCATTATTTCTTTAAATAGGTTTACTGCCCTTTTTTCCTTCTCTTCTCATTCTGATACTTCTATTATGCAAATTTCAGTACACTTGATGTTGTCCCGTATGTTTTTTATGTTTATGCTATCATCATTCTTTTCACTTTTTTTTTTTCTCTTTGGTCTTCCATTTGGGTGATTTCCAAAATCCTGTCTTCCTGATTGCTAATGCATTCTTCTTTGCTATCTAATCTGATATTATTTCCCTCCAGTGTGGTTTTTTAAAAAATTTAATTGTTATATTTTTCAGTTCTGAAAGGTACTTTTTTTTTTGTTTTTACAATTTTTATCTTTTTGTTGATTCTCACTGAGTTTACCCATTTTTCTGGAGAGTTTTATGAGCATCTTTATGATTATTACTTTTACCACTTTACTAGACAGTTTAACTCCATTCCATTTAGTTATTTTTTGGAGGTTTGGTGGCTTTTTAAACTTTTTGGTTTGTTTGTTTTTGAACAAATTTTTTGGTCTCCTCATTTTGCTTGTTTGTTTCTATATATTAGGTAGATCAGCTACATCTCCTTGTCTTGAAAAAGTGGCCTTAATTAGAAGTTACCCTGTGGAGACCAGTGGTGGAATTCCCCCTTGTTACCAGAGGCAGGTGCTCCAGACATGTCCCCTTTGTGACCTGGAGTGGCCTCCTATTGTGGTTGATCCACAACTGCTACAAACTCACTGGCAGATGAGGCTGATCCCTGGCCCATCTGACTGTGAGGCCTGGTTGCATCTGTTGTGGGCGGTTTGTGAGAAGAGCAGGCTAGGTGGTCATCCATGAAAAACAGTGTTATAAATAGTGGAAGTTCTATCACTAAATAAATGATTGGGTCAATTAATACCCTAGGATACTTTCATCTCTAAAATCTAGGAATCCAAGTCATATGGTATATATATTAAAATATTTTTTGGCTTGTATTAGATACTTACTTCAAATTTTCAATACCTCCTTTAACTTGATAGTGGCTCTTCTTTTGTGTAAAAGTAAATATAAATATGAAAATAAAAATATATGTCAATGGAAGTAAAAGGATAAGAAGACAGGAAAAAAAGCACTGTCATTAATATTCAGTGTGAGATTTTCCATGAGGATGCCTATGAAAAAAGAGTTGTGTTAGTGGAAAGGATCATGCATATATAACTAATGTATGTTAAGATTTTAAGTTATCAATTATCTTGTGACAGTACTGTATTACCAAGAACCTGAATAAAATATGTGTGATACTTGGGTATTAGCTAGTCTGCCCCTAAGAAAATGTGAGTACAGCAAGTTGAAACCTTAGTATAAAGAGCCAACTGCAGCTACGTAATTGGAGCATGAAGGAGCCAAGAGAACAGATGGACAGGAGAGGCAATGAGGTTTGCAACAATTTCTGTGATGGTGAGGCTTCTGCAAGTGATGCCAGTTCGTAAAGTCGGCTTTCCAATGGAGTTTAGCTTCTAGATGCCTTGAACTCTTTTAATGTCTATTGCAAAGAACTATTCCTTTGCCTTATACTGGGGCATATAGAGCATGTATGCACTCTGGGAAATTGAGTAATTCAGTCAATAGAGCATTTCTTTGAGTATTGTACATGGTTTAGAAAGCTTTCTAATCTTAACTTTCTTAAATTAAATTCAGGCATCTAGAGTAGCATTCCAAGTAAAATGAATGATGGTAAAACTAGATTTTTTTAATAACTTCAAGAATTAACTTTTATAATAGTTAATAACATGTCTTTCTTGGTGGCAAGTACTAATGGTGGCATCACTTGCAGAAGCCTCACCATCACAGAAATTGTTGCAAACCTCATTGCCTCTCCTGTCCATCTGTTCTTTTAGCTCTTCCACTCTCCAGTTTCTTAGCTGCAGTTGGTTCTTTGTGCCAAGGTTTCAACTTGCTGTACTCATATTTTCTTAGGGGCAGACTAGCTAATACCCAAGTATCACACATATTTTATTCAGGCTCTTGGTAATACAGTACTGTCACAAGATAATTGATAACTTAAAATCTTAACATACATTAGTTATATATGCATGATCCTTTCCACTAACACAACTCTTTTTTCATAGACATCCTCAATGGAAAATCTCACACTGAATATTAATGACAGTGCTTTCTCTCCTATCTTCTTATTCTTTTACTTCCATTGAACATATACTTTTATTTTCATATTTATATTTCCTTTCACACAAAATAAGAGCAACTGTCTACCTAAAATAGGTATTGTAAATTTGAAGTATCAAATACAAGCAAAAAATGCATTTTAATGCATATACCATATGACTTGGAATCATAGATTTTAGAGATGAAAGAATCCTATGGGATAATTCAACCTAATCATTTATTTTGTGATAAAATTTCCTCTATTTATCGTGCTGTTCCTGAGGAATGACCACCTGGCCTTTGCATAAATACCTTTAATAAATTATTCTCTTATAAAGCAGCTTATTTCACCTTTAAAGAACATTGCTTGAAAGTCTTATCATAAACTTAGAGCTATTTCATCACAATTTCTGGTGATTAGTTCCTGCAATTTGTCCCTTAGAGCTACCCCATATAATTTGAATTTCTCAATCACAGATCACCCTTTAAATATATTTTTTAAATTTTATTTTATTTTTTATTTTATAGAGAGGGGGAGGGAGGGGGAGGGAGAAACATTGATGCAAGAGAGAAACATTGATTGGTTGCTTCTTGCACACATCCTGACAGGCCATCCAACCCACAACCCACGCATGTGCCCCTACCAGGGATCAAACTGGCAACCTCTCAGTTTGCGAGAGGGTGCCCAAAAAACTGAGCCACATCAGCTGGGACAGCTCACATTTCTAGATAAAACAAAGAAATATAATAACAACAAACAAGGAGGTGCTTTATATTGATGGTTGGAAGATAGAAAAGGCATGAATTGACCAAGTAAAAGAAAGGATAGGAATAAAACTCAGAGCAAGAACAAAGGTAGATAGACCCTGATGCACTGGAGTCAAAGAATATGCAGGAGTTTTTAAATTCACGGGGTGACACTTGACCTTTAGGAAGAGAAACTATGTGGAGCTCTGCAGAGTTAATTTGCCATGTCAAAGGGAAAGCAAAAGCAATCAGGAGGTTAACAACTAGAGTAGAGTGACCATAGAGAGGATGGGCTGCTGCTTTGACAATTCAAGGTAGTTTTGTTCAACAGGAAGAAATGTACTGTAGGGCAATGGCAACTACATGGTCACCCAATGCTACCACCAGGAAATGTTCCTTCCTTTTCTTAAAGCATGTATTATATGGGGTGAGAAAACATCCTCATATGTAAAATAAAGGTAGTGCGTTTTTATTATGACTATGTTGTCCCATAGATACCCATGGTTGTCAAATATAGTATATACTGGCTGATAGAAGATTGAATAGAATTTTCCCCTTTGCCTGGAACATGAAGGCAAACATATTTTGGAAATGTATATTCTTTGAATCATGACCAAGCTAGGCAGGCCATGTGATAGACTGTATCATTCTGTATGTCTATATGTGTGACTTTTCTTTCTCTCCCTCAGGTGTCTTTTCAAGAACACCTCCCCTGTTTCCTTAAATTTGGCAGCCAGTAACTTTATACAACTTGAGTCTTCTCAATACCTGGATGCTGGCTGAGAGCTGGAGGAAATTAAGGACTTCTTATAATATAAAGGAGATCAGAGGACCTCGCAGGATCTGCAATTACTTAATTTAAGGTGTACTTAGTAATAGGTGGTCTAGGCACTTGCAGTAGAATGAATGACGGCCCTTCAAGGATGTTCACATCTTAATCCCTGAGACCTGTAATATTACTTTATATGGAAAAAAGGACTTGCAAATGTGATTACGAATGTTGAGACGGGTAGATAATTCTGGATTGTCCTGGTGGGTCAGATGTAATTGTAACGGTCCTTATAAGAGGAAAGCAAAAGATCAGTCAGTAGTAGAAAATGTGAGGAAGGAAGCAAGAGATCTAAGTGAGTAGTGCAGCTATTAGACAAGGAATGCAGGTAGCCTCTAGAAATTGGAAGAGGCAAAGAATGGCTTCTCCCTTGGGACCTCCAGAGGAAACAAAGCCTTCCAACACTTTGGTTTCAGCCCTGTAAGACTCATTTTGGATTTTGGACCTCCAGACTGTAAGGGAATAAATTTGTGTTGTTTTAAATCACTAAGTTTATGGTGATTTGTTGTAGCAGCAATTTGTTAAAGCAGCAACACAACCTTTTGTATGTTGTCTATTAATTTAACTTCTCCCCATAAACTAGGAATAAGAGCACAAGCTTCTCTCTCTCTGTTCGCAGGGTGCCGTGAGAGGAAGGCACATTGCGGGAGGGGGAGTATGCATTCAACCAGGCAATAGTATGTGAAACTAAATTGTATCAGTCAAGGTTCATTAGTTGCTGGGATCAGAAAACAACTCTGACAGATTTAAGCAGAAAATTAATTTACTGAGAGGTTAGAACATCACCGACTGTAGGATTTGAAGTCAGAGCAAAGGAGTTAAGCCTCAGCCGGGACCAGGCTCATAACATGACCCCCATGAGTCCTGTTGAAGCACTGCTGCTACTGGTGCTGACACTGACTCTGATTCTCATGGCGGTTTCTCAAGGCACCAGACCCCAAGCACCAACCTGCTTGGTTGTCCCTGGTGTCTCAGGAAACCTAATGTTTTTGCTGCTGTTGCCATTCCCTGCCACTAGAATGGAGTTTGTGTGGCTCCCGCATCTTTGAATCACTAACTCCTGTTCATAGTCTAAGTTTGGTAAACCTGATGGATTGATTCTGGGTCACATTGGCACACTTTTACTGCATAAGAAGCTGGGAAATAAGCTTTCAGCTTCATCAGAAAGACCTTGTTCTGCTTCTTATTAGGACTCTAAGATATGAATTCCCAAATTATAAGAGTTTCAAATGATAGGTAGCTTTAAAAAGTACAAATGTTCATGACTTAGATGTTAAAGGAGATTGGTTCAAAATGCATTAACACATGAGGAGAAAAACGAATATAAGAATATAGTAAAATACATGCTATTTTTACATTATTTTTACAATAAAAAATAATATTTTGAAACATGAAAAGATTGAGCTAAAACTGAAAACCACCCCCACACAAATGGAGAAGTATCCCTTTTCAAAGAAACAATAGTAACAGTTAACAATTATTAAGTGCTTTTATATGCCAAGCACTCTTCTAAGTATGTAATATATGTTAACTCTATTAACCCTGTAGGAAAGCGTTTACCTCCTTTGTAAACAAAGACTTCAGATGTTTAAATAACATACCCAAGGTCACACATCTAGAAGCAGCAGGCCCAGGCTACAAACCCAGGCAGTCTGATGCAGATCATCATTTAGAGTTTACTGATTCCTGAAAAAAAAAAAAATCTGCTCTTGAAAAGAAACAAATAAACAGCAATGAACCTTTACTGGCTTTTTAATCCAAAAAGTCAGACACACTTATTGTGGAAACGGCAAACAACACAGAAGTTTATTTGGAGTGGAAAGTAATTGCGATCCTCTTTCCCCCGTCAGTCCCACACCTCTCTGGTGAGCATTTATTGGTGTAGTGCACCTTCCTATGGTCTCTAAGTTGAGTGTTAGGCGGCAACTGTATTATATAAAATCCTAGAAACTGAGCCTGTTAGCCTCAGGAGACTCTCTGGGTGAGGACAAAACGGGGAGAGAAACTCTAGTATTTCCAGTGTAACAGTTCTGTTACGTTTTTATTTTATCTATTTTTTTTCCAGAGCCCCCATCTTACACACTTGGGTGTCAGATAGCCTTTAATAAAATTTAAGCGAAAAAAAATAAAATTTAAGCTCAGATAATGAGCCAATGACAATGAGACAGTGAAATTAAATTACACTTGCATTTTTGTGTGTGTGTCTGAGGATGAGGTGGTAGTAGGGCTTCAAGATGGTCTATGAATTGGTGATGCTAGCTTAATAAATTAAATTATAACTGAGGACTATCTCAATTGTATCCAAGAATACTTATACTATAGTAGAGTACAGAAATATAGATATATATTCTTAAAACTCTTTTATTCAATATTTCTTTTCCATTGATTTTGTCATAAGCACCCTTCCTTGAGATTCTAGCTTATAAATGTTATCCATTGAAATATAACACAGGATAAGATGTCTTTTGATTACATCTCAAGATAAAATGTCTAGTGATCTTTAGGAAATTGTGGGAAATACATGTTTCACCAAGTCCTCAAACATTCAATAGTCTCACCCCAACTTTGCTATAGCTAATGATCTTGCTTTCTTATTCATATGTGAAGATATTGAAACTACTGGAAGAAAATTTCAACAAACTGCCATGTGCCCACACATATTCCCATCCTCTAGTTTCTGTCTTCTTATGCTCTGGGCATATTTTGAGCAAATTATTGTGTTTACTTCACACAAAAGGAAACAGAGCCATCAGACAGTACATTTTCAAACTGTTACCCACAAACCTGTAAACCAAATTACGTGAATACCAAATTTTCCCCTTCACCTAATAAAATAAGAGAATTCTTCAGAGTCTTATCTCTTTCATCAAGGTTTGAATACTCATATAATTGCACTGTAAATTAATTTAGCTCACTAAAAACCAATAAACAATTGTTTAAACAACTACATCCATGCTTTCCCAACTACTGTGTTTTCTTTTAACTCTTCAAAGGAAAACTTTTTGATTTCTGCCTTAACTTTCCACAAAACAGCTCTTTATAAAATTACTCATTACCTACTTCTCTTTCCTTCCCCCATTCTCCTTTCCTTTCTCCTTCCCTCCTCCCTCCCTCTTTCTTTCTCTGTCTCTCGCTTGTTGCTAAAGCCAGTGCAGGGTTTTCTGACCTTACCTTAGGTGACATCTTTAGGTTTTTGGGGATATGGTCTCTGCCTACCTCTACAACCTCATTACCTGGAACCAAGGGAAATAGTATTATTGTTGGATGTGTTCATAGGAAAATGATATCTGGTAGATTCAGGATTAAAACTCAAGTATTATGAATCCAAAAGTGTGTGATAAATTGTGATAAGGTTGCATTCTGTAAGATTGTTATAGTCTGGAAAGTTTGGTTGCAAAGAACAAAAATCCATTAAAATTAGCTTAACTAAAACTAGGAAAATATTGGAAAGATTTACAGTGCTTTGTGGAACTGACCAGCTGGAAGTGCAGGTGGTCCTCAGGAGGGCCTGGACCAGCACAGTGATGACCTGGTGTTGGTCAGACAGTTCTCTCTCCATCTCTCAGGGCCATGAAACCTCCCACAGTGGCATCTCAAGCAGGTCAGCTTCATTTTTGCTTCCTGTGGACTCTCTTCTGCTTCTCAGTGCACATGGACAGCTGAATTTGGATTAACTTTCTCCATATTACAGTGCTCTCTTGAACACTTGAGCTCTGAAATCAATGTTTTACCTGTGTTTTACTCTGGATATATGAATGTTTCTGATTTGATTTCTCTTTTCCTTCTTGCTCTAAAATCTTACACTGTATCCTGGCTGGTAAATGCATTCAAGTGTTTTTGTGACCTTGAATAAGCTAGCTCATCTCTTTTTCAGCTTCTTCATGTGTTTTGTTCTCCATTTCTCTAAAACTCCCTCTTCTTTACCCTACATATGGTTTTTTCCCCTCTATTTTTAAAACGATTCTGAAATTGTTTTCCCTAAACTTTTAAAATAGAATATTCAAATTCTTATCCCAGTAATCACAACTTTTAAATAAAACCATCACGTAGGTAGCCAATAAACATCTATTGAGCACATACTATACATTGTGTACTATGTTAGGCTCTGGATAAAAGGAATGCATAAATTTACTTCTTTTTCTCCATCTTGTGGCATTAAGATTTTTGGCTCAAACATTAGCAACATTATCACCATTATCCCACACATGAGAAAATTAGACTTGGAGAGTTTAAATGACAATTGTCCAAGGTTCCATGGTTATAAGTATAGCGATAAGAATCAAACTAGCTCTGAAACACCAGAATCCACATCACATTCTTATGGCAATCTTCAGTGGTGGCAGATTGCCGTTCTTTTTGTTTGATGGAGAATTAAGGTAAACAAGGCTTCTAAAAGTTATTTGGGCCCAAAACTGATCATTAAAATACTTTATTAGATTGGTATATATCATAATCACAATGTGAATGTAAGATTATATATATATACACACACACATTTTATTCTCAGAAATTGTATAAAAGCAATAGCAAAAGAAGTTCCAAAAATTTGTTGACTACTGACAACCTTCCTGGAATGAATAACTATTATAGTTTTCCAAGGTGAAGAAGACTCTGAAGAATAAACTTTCAGTTATATACACAAGCTCTTTGGTTTCAAAAAAGATACCTTATTGCTGTAGCATTAGCCCTGGAAGGCTTTTAAAGAGAAATAATACTTCATTGTCCATTATTACCACCTTAGGCCAATTAGTTTATTATATTAATTTCTGTTACTTAGGCAACCCAGGGAGAATGAGAGGACAAAGAGTTTTCAAATATTAAGCAAAAAGCACCCTGAAACATAATAAGTTCTACCATAAGTTGGACAAAAATGTGTGTTTGTATAATTGGGCTAGTAAACAGATTAATATCCATGTCATCTAAAAATATATTATTTCCTTTATTTTGACTTGGGTTTTGAATTAACCTTTTTTTTAGATTGTAGTGTTTTTAATAGAAAGAAAATGTGACCTTCTTTTTTTTTGTAATATGCAATTTGCACATCCTCATTTTTTGTTCACCACTCCATTCTTAAGATGATTTTCTGTCCCTTCAAATCTTTCTGGATGATCATTTCAAATAAGATAAATGTCTCTTCATTCTTGTTTAAAAACACAGATGAATACCATCTGTTCCTTGAGCTGTTCCAGGTGCAGTGACCACCTATCGCTCTCCATCTGTCAGATGTACATTCATCCATGTTATCTGAGCCGCCAGTTGACTCTATGCTGGAAGACAGTGGCAATAGTTTCCTGCATCTCATTTTATGTTTGTTAGATGTGGCATTCTGATTTACAAATAAAATATAAAAATATAAAACAGAAAACACAGTTTCCTAAGTTGACTTGAAAGAACATTTCAAAGGAGGATTTCCAAAAATGGCTGCAGCATCACTGCCATATGTTCAGCTTTTCAAAGTGAATTGTTTGGATGATGGCATTCATTTAGGTGTTTAATGTCCACTACATTAAGTTTTAAAAGGGGTAAATCCTTTATTTTAGTGTTATAACCACGTAAGTAAATACTATAACAGTGACTGTATTAGATAAATTTAAAGATGGGCATTTAAGTAATAAAAAATTAACATTGCTTCCCCTCATTACCAATTTACAGTAAGCTTTATTTTGAATCTAGAGGCTTTCCTCTTCATTCTCTTTCTCAAATTTTATTAATTTTATGTTTGTTGGCATCAAGCGTCTTCTAAGTTTTTTTCTTTTTATTTTTTCTCTCATATTTTAAACTCTTTTTGTTCTGATTTCTGGGAGATGATCACCATTTTATCATCTAATTCTCAGCTGAACTTTCATTTCAGTAATCATATTTTTAATTTTCATGTTCTTTTAAATTTACTCTTATTGTTCCTTTCTAATCGCAGAGCATTCTCTTTCAGTTATAGGCATACCAATCTAAACTGCATTTATACTAAAGTCAGCTTTTCTCATTATTTATTACTAATAGGCAAATAATGTGTTTTTTATAATTCTGAATTTATAAAAAATTGAAGGGAAACTTTAATGTCTCTATTTCTATACAGAGATATTGACTTCATAAACCTTTGACTCCTTGGCTGATGAGATTAAATCAGAGAGAGTGCAGAATGATGTATGCAAGGACCAACAACATATGATGGCTGGGATGCTGATTTCAGGGTATTTAACATAGTAAAACTTGCAAGGATGCTGCATTTGTGTTGAATGCTCTCCCAGTTCTCTTTCTCTTTTCTATTCTGTATTGGCATTTTTCCAATGTTCTCCATTCTCAAACTGGTCACTGTTCTCACACTGTGCTCACTCTGAGGCCCTACTAAGACCTTTATTTTCCCCAAGTTCACCTAGTTTACCATTCTTCTTCTATTAAATCTGCTAATATGTAGCAAGAAATATCAAAATTAATGGTTTAATTTGTCTTTAGATGTGAATTATTGACGATCCAAAGAGAGGCCCTAAAATCTCAATAAACTTTAATTGGCATAACTGAGAAGGGAGATATTTTGAAAGCAAAAGGTTTTCTCTAGCAGACTGTCCAAAAGTCTGTTCCAAACATATTAAAACAGTAATCAGCAACTTAATGTCTTAATTCTAAAAGAGCTTTATAATACCAAAAGTGATTTGTGAATGTATTTAGTTTCTGTAAATCCCCATATACAGTATATAGATAATTATAACTGCACTTTGTTTTTAGGTAGATGAATATATCTATCTTTCCATGTTTTTTTGTTTAGGTCCAGTCTATACTAAATAAAGTCTGCAGAGAAAAAGAGTTAACAAAGAGGCCTTATCTATATATCTTATATCTTCTTTCCTTCTCAAACACATCTAATGTCATTTTAACCAGGACTTAAAGTTCTTTCAAATATTGACTAAAAATGTATTAGCTAGAAGATAAATGAGAGTTTTGCATGTGTAATATATTGATTAGTGACCTAGGAATGAATGCATTTGAAACATACACCTGGTTTCTCAGTCTGTTTATTGTAGGCAAATTTGCAGTATGTGGACAAGTGCTGCATGGAAGAAAGCTTGTTATGTAACCAGAATGGAGCTCCACGATTAGCATGATAAACACGAGCACAGACTCAAAAACTAACAGGTTTCCTTTAGTTGAATTTGCCCTCAGATACTCATTATTATGGAACCGCAACATATCCCAGGGTGGAAAGTGGAGTCAGAAATCTGTCTGACAGTTTGAGGCCTCTGCTGTAGTGATGTTGGACATGCCGCTTCACTTGTCATCTTTTCCTAATTGTCAGCAAAGCCCGGTGCTGGATAAGATGTGTTTTGGACAGTCTAGCTGATGTTCTCAGCCTTTATGATTACATAGTCTATGTATGTACAAACATCTATTCAGTGTCTTTAAGATAAAAATGTATTCAGGTAAACACACCCATTCCATACTGTATTTGAATATAAGCATAAAAGAGAGGAATTATTGCATAAAGAATGAGAACTTGGGGATCAGACCTAGACTTGGATCCCATTTTTGTAATTAACTAGTGTTTACATTTTAGCAAGTTTCTTACCCCTCTGAATTTCAGCCTCTTCATGAACAAGAAGAGGACACTTTAGCTATCTTAATAGACAATGGCAATCATTGTAATTATTGATGGTACTTCAGTCTGATCAGATAATATATTCCTAAAATACCTAATATTTTCCCCCTCTTTATTTCTCACAGGTCACACTTGGAAACAGCCTTTTCTGGCACAGTCGTGACACTGTTGCACATGCACGTATCCATAAATGTGCTTCATTATGCACATTCTGACATAAACACATGCACTTACATTATTGAGGAGGATTTGGTGAGTGTTAATAATGAAAACTGAATAGGGAGAAAGATAAACGAAACTTCCTTTACAATGTGAGAATCAGTGGTGAGCAGTAAAATCAAGGGTCAAAGGTTGAATAGTAAATAAAGACTCAAGCTTTTCTACTGCAGTACAAATGTCACCAGGCATGCACCCTGTAAAGATAGATCTAGGTTTTCATTTTGGAATTATACTTAACTGTGCATTCTATCCATTTTCCTACATAACCTGTTTGCAGTTTATATGCTAATCTTATGCTTCTGACCATCTCCGTATAACGTGGGAAAGCCCAGTTTCAATAACAGCCTTTTAAGTGCCTGTCATGCAACTCTAGTGTGGAGGTTTTGAAATGAAGAGATGTGTTTGTTGGTTGCTAGTCGCAAGAGTAAGGAAATGTAAGTAAAAGATGGAAAGAGTATTTGTTGTTACCATTATTGAAAGAGTATTGGTGTTGATGTTTTTGAAAGGATTGTCTTGGTTTACTTCATGGAATATGTAAATTTAAAATAATAATTTATATATATGATATATATATGTATCTGTGGTATAAGATATTTATAATTTTATATGTGTGCATATTTTAAAATATTTAATTATTCCAAATTATAATTTTAGCCACATTGTGTGCATTGAGTTAGCTTTTGGTAACTTCCTTTGTTTATAAACACTCCGTTAGAGTAACTAAATGAGGCATTGATTTTGACTGATATAGTCGGAATTCCAGCTGGACCTTAAACTATATTCATATCTGGGAAGCAGACATATATGGATATTTCTGAAGAACTGGTGGAACAATGATATGGATGACCATTTTTTTTTATGGATGATAATTCATTTTAAGAAGGAGGAGTTGACTTACTAAGAAAAAATTTAAGGTGAGAATTTTTCTCTCTGTTACATCAGATTACTGTGTAACTCGGGCACTTGGAGGACTGCAGTGTCGTTCCTTTGGTGGGGACAAAAGGGGAGATGAGCTGCCTAAAGGCTGCAGGAAAGGCTTCAGAGCTCACGTCAACTTAGAAGCACTCGCGAAACAAAGGCCTGCACGGAGTACTGGGAGCACGCCCTAGATCGGGCTGATGACGAACGATCCAGACCGTAGGGGTCGATTTTAATTGGCTCTTTACATGACTGAACTCAGAAGGGCGCCGCCAGGAAACAGGGGTGTTTCCCCCAATACCACACCACTCAAACACACTCTTCAGGGTCAACCTTTCCCACTTTCTCAGAATTTTAGACATTAAGAAAATTCTAGTGTCATTCTAAATTCTAATTTTACCTACAATTTAATGCTTGTCTTTTTTCCTTAGCTCAAGCCTGACCCAAGGCTTAAGAACAGGTATGGGAAAAAGAATTGAGTGGGGTGGAGAGAGAGAAAAAGAGAGAAGGGAAGGGAAGGGAAGCTTAGGCAAACACCTGAGTTAAGGAGGCTATTTAAGAAAGTACCGCTTGTGGGTGCAGAAAAATCTTCCTTTAGTTTGACAATAGAGTGGCCTTTAGAGCATTGTTTAAAAAAAATAGCAAGACATTTCTAGTTGGAGTTTTAAACTGTAAGAGCTAATATCCATCTTATTCTTTCTCAAACCATTTCTCTTGTGGTATTGTGCAAAACAATTTAAATGAGTGATGATGAGAGTAGGGAGTTTTCATATCATCCCAAATGTTTAGAATGTAAGTATGAAAACATAAATAATATACCCTCATCCTTGCAGAATTGAAGAGTGGAAACTGAGAGCTTGGAGGTGGTGGGTAGTGCTATAGATTGAGGTTACCCTGGAGGGAAATAAGGCATGCTAATTAATATTTATGTTCTAATAAATATGTGAAGAATTTGTATTATGGGTATATGACTAAAATTGTACTAAACTAAGGTTAGAGGCAACAAGAAATAAAAACATCTGGATGTGACTAACATTCTGTTGACAATAATTGTTTTACAAACCCTAATAAACAGTTCCTTCCAGAAAATAAATCTTAATACTGATGTCGTGTATAGTTCAACTTCTATGGTTTACTGGTAAACCTTTGAATAAAAATATTTATTTTCCTGATTTTAAAAATTATATGTAAGGCGGCCAAATATATGGCAATGAGATGATTTGACTTTGAGTGGTGGGCACCCAAGGCAATATGTAGATCATGTATCATAGAAATGTACACTTGAAACTTATATGACCTATTAACCAATAAATTTAATTAAAAATTATATGTAATAATTCCCATTATATAGAGTTAGGAAAACAAATTTTAAGAAAAGTATTTATAAATTAACATCACTTGGAATTCTATCATCCAGAAGTAACAATTACCACAAAATTTTTGATGAATGTTTCCTAGTTTCTTTTTATATGCAAATATAAACTTATTCCATATTTTACAAGCATGACATGTAAACTGTATTTACAATTTAAATTATTTTCTTATCTCATGATTTTTAAATTAGTTATTATGTCATTTCTTTACTATTATAAATAGTGCTACAATATTAATCTTTGCACATTTGTCTTAGGTGCTGCTATACTTTAAATGTTTGTGTCTCCCCCCAGATTCATATCTGAATTCTTAATACCCAGTGTGATGGTATTAAGAGATGGCACCTTTTGGATATGCTTAGGTTATAAAAGTAGAGACCTCATGAATGGGATTAGTGCCCTTGTAAAGGGGACCCTCCAGAGCTCCCTAGCCCCACCCACAATGTGAAGATACAAGTCTACAACCTGGAAGAGGGCCTTCATCCTGATACCATGCTGGCATCCTGATCTCAGTGTCCAGCCTCTTCAACCGTGACAAGTAAATGTTATTTATAAGCCACCTAGTCAGTGGAATTTTGTTGTATAGCCTAAATGGACTAAGACAGGTACACATAAGTTCATCATTATTATATCTTTTTGATGGCGTTGTACTTTTATTTTTATGTACCTCTTTACCTCTTTTAATAGATTTTGCATTAATTTATGTTTTGTCTAAAATTGACATGCTACCTCAGCTTTCTTTTGGTTTAGTGTTTGCAAAATATATCTTTTTCCATCATTTTATGTTTGATCTGTGTGTATATATGTGTATGTATGTATGTGTATAAGTGTTCTGGATGTTAAGAGCTACATTTCTTTAAAAGTTCTAACCCCAAAATCTGTTTTTCTAATATGTAGATTTAATCTATTTATGCATATTGGAACAATGATTATAATTGATGATTAATATATGGATTTATTTTTGAAATGTATTTTGTGATTTCTGCTTTTTATATTTTTCTTTTTAAAAATTTTCCTGCTTATCTACCTTCTGTTGGATTGTTTTTTAATCCCTCTGTTATTTTAGACATTTAATTCAGTGTAATATTAATTTGGCATTATATATATTAAGCTAAATATACATGAACTATTTCAAACAGCTTTATGAGTTATAGATTGTCAGTGTGATAATTTTATGGGTAAAGGAAAATGAGTCATAGAGAGATTAAATAATTAGCTTAAAACCACACAGTCAGTAAATATTATAACCAGAATTCAACGGAGACATTTTGCTCCAGAGCCTATGTTCTTCCCAACTACCTGGCTAAATCTGTGCCATGGAGCAAAATAAAAAGTACTGGATGAGTCTGTGTGGGGGGTCTCAATATTACATGCCATGGAAATAAATAACATGGTAAGAAAGGCCTCCTTCAGAAGGTGAGATTTGAGCAAAGTCTTGAAAGAGGTCAGAAAACAAGTCATAGAGATATCTGGGGAAAGAAAACTCCGGGTCAAAACAAATACTAAGCCCTGCGGTGGTGGCCACAAATATGGAGCCCACGTTCCCGTGAGCAAGCCAGGGTTCGATGATGACAGTGAGCAAACCCTGCAGGTCACAGGAAAAACTGCTGTTTTGTTGGAATGCAACCACATGCAATCACTGGTGAATTGCAGAACTGTGGGGGAGGTGGTTCCAGCAAAGAGTGTATGACTTTCAAAGCCTAAAACATGTACTATCTAACTCCTGACAGAACAACTTTGCTAATCTCTGTTCTACTTCAAAAATGTTTGTTGAACGCATGAATAAAACAACTAATATGTTAAATATATACATGTACACACATAATGTATGTGTTTATACATATAAACCTATATATGTAAATATAGTATTCATTAGATTATACTAGATGCATATTTAAAGCATGTTATAGAATATATAAATAATAAATAATCACATAACTATATATACAATACTACATATTTATATATAACAATAGCTCTATATAACTTTCTTCATATAATACATATACATATGTATGTATATAAAAATATATGTCTCCACAACTTTTATTCTCTTTTGTCAAATAAATTCTAAAATTGGAACTGTACCTTATAATTCTTTTATTACTCTTTTCCCAATTTAGCCTTGCACTAAAGTATTTAAAAAATACTTAAGTTAATGTAAAGTTGTTTAAACTATATTAATTCTTTACCTACTAACCTATTATAACATTTTGCTCCCAAGTTGGAAGCTTATATCAGAGACCGAGAAGACAGGTATGCTATGAGTAAAATAAGTGCTACAAATATATATCAGTAATTTATTGCAGAAACAGCTGCTTGCATGCAGGAGAAGTGCACGGTCCTTCGTGTGTTACGATTGAGCAGTCTCACAGAGTTAAACCTCGTAACAGGCCTTATTAGCAATGAACAGTTAGGCTTAGGGAATGGCCAACTCCATACACTACTGAATCATAACTTTGTGTGTTAGATTTGTATGCTTCTTTTCCACAGAGGTTTTGGTCCATGTTAAAAGCTATGGACGTGGATGGATTAAAAAGGAACATGGTCAATGTTGTTTGAAACCGTGTAGTCCCAAACTGCATGTTCATTGATCTGCTTAAAGTAGTGTGACTCTTGTTTAAAAAGAAAGTATAGATAGGAGAAGTGAAAACAATTTGGAGGAAGCTAAATCCAGAAGTGAAGGGCAGTGAAGTGTGTTAAATTAGGGGGGAAATGTCTTCAATTATGTGTTCGGAGTGCAACAATCTATAGTAGACTTATATTAGAGCTAGCTGTCTCTTGAATAATAATTTGTCACTAGCTGCATGGAGGTTTTAAAGTATCTTAAACACTTTCTGACAACACACAAAAATTAAAAATCTTCTCTAGTTTACACAGTGGATAGTATTTGCATCAGTGTCATTAATTCAATGATACCACAAACCACATAAATGATATAGTTCATAAATTCATAAACTTTTCTCAAGGGGAAATGAAAAGCTAAACTTGTATCAACATAAGTCAGATCTAGCTTATTACCTGGCATAGTGTTCATGTGATTGATACTTCAAGTTCTCTATGAAAAAAGATGGAAGTTTAAATCACAATTTGCAAGATAGAAGCTTCTGAACCAAACGATCCCTTGAACTACAAAGAGTAATCTGTAGGACCTCAAGTTTCCCGCTACTTCTTCATATGCAGTTATACTTTTTAGCTGATTTCTGAATAGATTTCTGAACATTAACTTTGTATCCTGCTGTTTTGCCAAATCTACTTATTAGGTCAAGTAGTTTTTTGGCGGAGTTTAAGGGATTTTCTATGTATACGATCATATCATCTACAAAAAATGACAGGTTTACTTCCTCCTTTCCTATTTGAATGCCTTTTATTTCTTTTTCTTGTCTGATTACTGTGGCTAGGACCTCCAATATATGTTGAATAGTGGTGGTGAAAGCAGACACTCTTGTCTTATTCCTGATCTTAGTGGGAAATATTTTAGTTTTTGCCCGTTGAGAGTGATGTTGGCTGTAGGTTTCTTGTATATGCCCTTTATTATGTTGAGGTATGCTCCCTCTACTCCCACTTTGCTGAGTGTTTTTTATCATAAATGGATGCTGTACTTTGTCAAATGTTTTATCTGTATCTATTGATATGACCATACAATTTTTGTCTTCCTTTTGTTTATGTGATGTATTACATTTATTGATTTGAGAATATTGTACCATCTCTGGGATGAATCCCACTTGATCATGGTGGATGATCTTTTTAATGTATTGCTGGATGTGGTTTGCTAATATTTTGTTGAGGATTTTAATATCTATGTTCAAAATCTTAAATTTTTGCATAAGTATGCAAAATATGACTTAAGTATGCTGTCATATTATGTAGAATTTGAAAATAATATTCAAAGGGTATTTTCTTATCATTTCTCTTTTTCACATAGCTTTTCTCACTCATTATTCTGAGAAAAATTTAAATTTAAATTTTTGTTTTCTTATATATCATTTTCCTTCAGACTGTCTGGTTAGTCCATGGAAGAATTTGAATACTCAGTAAATGTTTTTGAAAGGTAAAAGTTTTTTATTGAAGGAGATAAATTAAGTAAAATTTCTAGGTCTAAAGCTCTGAGTTGTAATCTTGGACTTGCTCCAGAATTAATCCCTTGTTAGCTCCAGAAGTAACCATTTTCTTAAATAATTTATCAGCTATATTCCCAAGTGAATGTTTTAAAATCTCCTTTATTTTCTCTAACTTTTCATTATCAAGACTTCAAGAAAATAACATAAAAATGTCCCATATATACACAGTCCAGCTTCAACAATTGTCAACATTTTCCCAATTGACTGTAACATTCCCACTATACTCATTTTCCCCCTAGAATGTTTTAAAGTAAGTCCCAGACATTACGTCATGTCACCTGTAAATAAATTTGCATGGAACTCTTGTTAAAGGGTAAATATCATACAAGAAAAATATTGAAATAAATGTGAAAAGCACAGTTATCCCTCTAGGTATGCTCATGTAGTTCAGTGGAAAGAATCCTCGGCAACCTCCTAGTTTCCCAGAGTTACAAGTCCTGACATTAACAATGGGATTTCGGTCATGCACCTTAACCTCTATGTCCTCAGTTTTCACTTCTAAAGTGGCAATTTTAAAATGTCTTTTACTTCAGAGAAAAAGACTAGGTTGTTATAAGGATGCAATATATAAATAATGCAAATTGGCTTTGTAAACCTTAGATAGAAAGCATTAAAACACCTTTTATAGAGACTTCAGAATGGTAAGCACCAAGTGCATATGTGTTAAATGGAAGGACAGGTATGTAAAAAATGAATTAAAGACATCTGCACAGGTTGTATAAAAATTATAAACTTCAGTCACTTCACCAAATATTTTGCTTAACTGTCATTGAATGGATAGCTATTTAGAAATAACAATTGGGTATATGGACTGTCTGGAAAAAGTCCAGCCATTGTTAGTATAACAAGAATGGTTTGCGTGACATTGATGTAACCTGGCAGCCAAGGAGAGTGGACTGGAATATTCATGCATGAACAATGACAGCCTCACTGTACTAATCAGTGGGGGTGGTAGGCAACATTGAGTGAGTAGTAGGTACTGTGTGGCTATTGCATTCAAAATGACTGAGTGAGTAGAGCAACAAGTCTGCATCAAATTTTGTGTTAAATTTGAACATTCTTTTGTGGAAACTATTCAGATGATTTAGAAGGCCACAGCTATGGGCAACTTCATTAGACAGCATGCATGCTTATACATCACATCTTGTGCATAGTGTTCTGGTGAAACATCAAATCACCCAGGTGACTCAGGCCCCTGCAGCCCAGATTTGGTGCTCTAAAACTTCCAGCTTTCCCCAAAACTAAAATCACCTTTGAAAGGGAAGAGATTTCAGGCCATCAATGAGGTGCAGAAAAATATGACAGGTCAGCTGATAGTGACTGGGAGAGCTGTGTGAGATCCTAAGGTGCCTAATTTGAAGGGGATTGAGGTGTCATTGTCCTATTACAATGTTTCTTGTATCTTGTATCTTCTTCAATAAATGTCTCTATTTTTCATACTGCATGGCTGGATACCTTCTTGACAGACCTCGTGTAACGTATGTAAAGTATACCTTTAAGTCACTTGATGTTTTAGTCTTTTGGCTATACAGCACCATATAATTGACAGACATTTTTACTTTTGATTTAGACACTTTATTATTGTGTAGTAATAGTGCAAAAAAAATGCTATGCTTTGCATACTACTGCTTAGGCTAAAGGGCTGATCTCTGCAATGAGTTTACAGCCTGTGTGTTCAGGGCATATTGCTGCCTGTCATAGCAACTGGATAGGTCTTCTCTTGTGGACTATTGTTGATCATTGTTTGTTCATGGTAACCACAGTGATTCACCATTTGAAAGAAGTTATGTTTTAGCTACTTAATTTTTAAAAATTCCATTTTATTGATTATGCTATTATAGTGGTCCCAGTTCTTCCCCCTGTACCCCACTCCACCCAGCACCCCCAATGCCATAGGCAATCCCCACACCTTTGTTCATGTCCATGGGTCATGTGTATAAATTCTTTGGTTACTTCATTTCCTATACTGTACTTTACATCCCCATGGCCATTCTGTAACTACCTTTTTGTATTTCTTAATCACCTCACCTCTTTACCCATTTTCCTAGACTCCCTCCCACCTGGCAACCATCAAAATGCTCTCCATATCCGTTATTCTGTCCCTGTTCTTCTTGTTCACTTCATTTGTTTTTTAGATTCAATTGTTGATAGATTTGTATTTGTTGCCATTTTATTGTTCATAGTTCTAATCTCCTTTTCTTACATAAGTCCCTTTAACATTTCATATAATAATGGTTTGGCAATGATGAACACCATTAGTTTTTTCTTCTCTGGGAAGCTTTTCATCTGCCTTTTGATTCTAAGTGATAGCTTCTCTAGGTAGAGCAATCTTGGCTGTAGGTCCTTGCTTTTCATGACTTTGAATTTTTCTTGTCAATCCCTTCTAGGCTGCAAAGTTTCTTTTGAGAAATCAGCTGACAATCTTATGGAAACTCCCCTGTAGGTAACTAACTGCTTTTCTCTTGCTGCTTTTAAGATTATCTCTTTATCTTTAACCTTTGGTGTTTTAATTATGATGTGTCTTGGGCCTCTTTATATCCATCTTGTTTGGGACTCTCCCTGCTTCCTGGACTTGCATGTCTATTTCCTTCACCAAATTAAGAAAGTTTTCTTTTATTACTTTTTCAAATAGATTTCCAATTCCTTGCTCTTTTTCTTCTCCTTCCAGCACCTCTGTGATGTAAATGTTAGACTTCTTGAAGTTGTCCCAGAGGCTGCTTATATTATCCTCATTTTTTTGGATTCCTTTTTCTTCTTCTTGTTCTAATTGGTTGTTTATTGTTTCCTTATTTTCCAAATCATTGATTAGATTCTTGCTTCACCCTTTCTACTGTTGTTCCCCTATACATTGTTCTTTATTTCAATGAGTGAATCCTTCATTTCTAACTGGATCTTTTTTATTTGTTGAGTTCCTCACTAAGTTCCTTTAGCATGCTTATAACCAGTGTTTTGAACTCTGCATCTGAGAGGCTGTTTATCTCCATTTTGTTTATTTCTTTTTCTGGAGTTTTTATCTGTTCTTTCATTTGGGTCACATTTCTTTGTATTTTTATTTTGGCAGCCTCCTTGTGTTTGTTTCTATGTATTAGGTAGAGCTGCAGTGACTCCCTGTCTTGGTATTGTGACCCGATGTAGTAGGTGTCCTATAAGGTCCAGTGGCACAGCCTCTGCTATCACCCAAGCTTGGTACTAGAGGTATACCCTTTGTGTGGGCTGAGTATACACTCCTCTTGTAGTTGAGCCTGTATTGTTTTTGACAGGTCAATGGGAGGGATTTACACAGGCCAGTTAACTCCAAGGATGGGCTATGACCATTTACCACCAACCTCTGCCCTCCATGGAGGATCAGATGTGCAGGGGCAGAGTGGTGGTGCTCTGACATGGTCTGTAGTTGTCCACTTGGTATGTAGTTTCTGGGTTTTCCTGGATGGTGCAGGCCTAGGTCAGATCCCACCTTAGCTCTGCCCTGGGGCCAATCTATGTGAGGTGTAAAGCAATCTGAGGTAGCTGCTATTTCGTGCTGAGCTCGTAGATTCCCAGGCAAAGCCATACTGTGCAACTAGGCTGGCCCTTGCTAGTGCTGGGCCTGGGGCTCACTGAAGCCAGCTCTTGCTTGTTTGATAGGATTTAGAAAAATGTGAAGCATGAGCCAAAACCAGCCATTCATATGGAAAAGTCACTGTTAACAGCTTGGATGGGCCTGCAACTTGGATAGGGTCATGTCTCAGGGAATCTCCAGGCCAGGGCAACCAGTTTTAGCCAGATTTATGGAGTCTCTGCAATGGCACCTGCCTGCTGGCTCTGTAGCTCTGTGAGGGGAGGGCTCAGAAATGAGACAATGGATTCTGCCCACCTTTTAATCTGAGAGAAAGATGTCCCCCAGCTCCAGCCTTGATGCCAGACACCTTAGTTCCTCCCTGTATGCCACTGGTGCCTTTCAAGCTGCTACCCTCATGCTGGAGCTCAGAGGGAGTGAATTTGAGCAAGGGAACTGCTTGGGACTCCAGAAGTTTCTTCCACTGACTCAATCTCCACTGGTTTTTGCAACCAGATGTTATAGTTATGGGTAGTTATCTTCCTGGCACTGGAACCTTGGGTTGTTCACTCCTCATTCTCAAGATATCCCTCTCAAATTTTTATCTGCCACATGTGGTTGTGGGACCAGCCCATTTGATATCTTTGCCCCACCTACCAGTCTGGATGGATGTGGTTTCTTTAATTCCATAGTTGTCAGACTTCCATTCAACTTTATTTCTGATGGTCTTGAGTGATCATTGTTCTTTATTTTAGTCGTAATTTTTATGTGGTTGTGCGAGGAAGTGAGCCATGTTTACTTATGCTGCCATCTTGACTGGAAGTCTGTTTTTTACTTAAATTAATATTTTGGACTGGTTTGGTTAAACTCAGTTCAATTGGACACAAAATATTGAGTTTTGTTTCTTTGGAGAGTACCATTTTTTGTGTGTGTGTCTGTGAGAAATACAGAGGTGAAAATGCTATGGGTACTGCCCTTTAAAAGTTTGCAATCCTGTCATATATTTAAAAATATGCAAAAGGGTACACTGTTAGAATAAAACATGTACTTTGAAGTATAAATAAATAAGGACAGAAGAAGGTTCAGTTGAATTCAGATGAAAAAATGAGTGGGGAAAAGCAAAATATTGGACTATGGGCTGTAATTTGTATCAAAAGTCTGAAAAAAAAATCAAATATAGGTAATATATTTTATTGCCCTGAGAGACTACCAAAAGAAGAAAAGAAACAAGTTCAAAGTCTAAAGCAATTAATACAGGTTTTCTCTTTCTTTTATCAATAAGCTCAAAGGAAAGTTGATAATATGTGTAGTGTTATAGTTGATAATAGAAAAAATTCAATAAATGAAAATAAGAGAATAAAGAGTCACAACCAGCAGTTTTTCTAAATGTATATTTAATACAATAAACAGTTTCTGTCTGAAAAAAATAGCATAGAATTACTGTCAGCTTTTTAGTCAAAGCAACTGCTTTCATGATTGGTGTAAGGTTTACTGAATTCAAATTTCCCAAAGAGCTTTTTTAGGCACCATGGTGGTTGCTCATTTTATCACATGCAATGCTCAATTGTCTGTATAAACCATAAAAGGTTTACAACATCTAATAAATGGAGCTGACAGGATTTAAGGCCTTTGCTCTCATCACTTTAGTGCTATGTAACACACCATGTAGAACCTGATAATTTATTTTTTCCTGTTAAAAATGCTCGTGGGGAATCTTTGAATGCATCATAGCAGCGTTGGGAGAACCCATGTGAAATTTCCATTGTCGCGAAGGGATGGAGAGGGATACAGCGAGACCCAAAACTTTTAACGTACGTAGTTTATACTTTTACCCTAAGAGATGCACACCGCCTGGCAATAGTGGGAGAAGGGGCCTCCTCTGCCCCTCACTCAGATGCTCCCCTAAGTGCAGGCTTTCTTCTGCATGGGAAAGCCCTGGAACGCCCTGGGGTCAGCACAGCACAATGTTCCCTCTCCAGTTTCCTCTTCCGGAAAGCTGCTAGCTAAGTGGAGTGGAGTGTGTGTGCAGGCTTGTGTCTGGTGTTTCCTTGGCCACACATTCTTTGGGACCACCCTCTGCTTTCCGGAATTGTAATACAGTGCTGTCAGAAATATGGCGCACCTCTCTCTCCCCAGCCATCTTCATAGCTCCACTTCATGAGACAGTAAGGGGAGGATCATGCTTTTTATACAGATAGAGTCAATTGATTTCCATTCAAGTGTGAGTCATGTTTGCTTTAAATGGTACATAATCAATGCCCATTCTACTAAGACAGTCTGTATGCTCTTGTGATGAATTGCTTTTAATTTTGCCTTGACAGTTTGTGGATAAATTCTCAAAGGTGATATTACATTGTTCATCTAAAACTGGGAATTTTAGATTTATAACCAGATGGTAATGTACTGACATTAAATCATACTCACTTGAAGAAGTATAAAACTAACATTTTAAATTATCGATGCCAGCTTTCACATTGTTCTAATCAAAGAAGGTAATGCATGAAAAGGTACTAATACGATGCATAGAGTCAGATAAAAAGATCATTCAATTGATAAGTGAATTTCCATATGAGGTTGAATCATAGTGATTAGAATTGCATCACAAAGAGTAAATTTAGGAGTAAGTTTCAAAATACCATTTACAGTTGAGATAAATTGTCTTTCACTTCAATTTTATTTAAGAATTGCATTTTCCATTTGGTAGCAAAATCATAAAAACAAGCCAATTTATCAGAAAAGTATAAAAGATATTCAGTCAAGCCCTGGTAGCTTATAAAGATACGTAGTTTTCCCTTTACTCCATTTTACACAACTGAATAGAAGTAGAGAAACCATATTGCTAGATAAAAAGTGTAGGAAACATTTGTACTTTATATGGATTCTATTTACATTTAATGTTATTATCTGAATAGAGAGTTTTGAATTGTAAAGAAATGTTGGAAATTATCTAACCAAACACCATTACTTTACAAGTAAAGGAAAAAAGTGGTTAAGAGATATTAAATAGCTTAGTCTAATAGCACAGCAAGTAAGACAGACAGAACAAATATCTGGTCTCTTGACTCCTACTAATGCAATTTCTACCATATAATTCGTCAAGCTATTGTATTTCTTACATGTTTTAAATGGCTGCTACTATAATACTTATTTGATATATTTATTTGAGCTTTTGAATTCCTTGAGAAACCTGGTATAATGTCTAAACCAGGAAATCAAATATTGTTATTCATTAATTCAAAATATATTTATTATATCCTTACAAGATAAAGCCCCAACTTTACACAACTATGCACACTAAGAAGCAAGGTAAAAAAGAGAGCATAAAAGTACACTGGGACATGAAATTAATATAATAAGAAATATAGTATTATCATTACAGTGCATGTATCAATCTTGGACAGAAAGGGATGGTTGTATAATGAGGTTGATTTCAAGATGAGTCCAGAATGATTAATAGAGGTTACCACCACAGCGGAGAGGGATACAACAGCAATGTCCCAAGATTAGGGAACAAAGTATGGAACAGAGGGTGCCAAACCTTATTAGGAAAACTGTGTGGTGTTTTGCCTTCACGGATGTGTTAAGAGATTGATTTTGCTGAAGCTGAGTGAATGCAAGAGGAGTAGAGAAGTCCGCAGAGTCAGATAATACTTGGACTTTAAACTGAGGGAAATAGAAATCTATTAAAAAACCTTTAGGAGCAGAAACAAAGTTCACTCTGATCGAAGGGCAGGCACTGGCATCACTGGACAGAGTGATCATCTTATTATGTGATTTTCTTGCTTTAAATCATGCAATGGCTTCCATTCTCCTTAGTACAGAGTCTGAACACCTTACAAAGTTTGTAGGAATCTGTCTCTGTTTTGAACCCTGACACCAAATTTCAGCCACACTAGAGCAGAATGTTTCATGCTAAGTAGACAGGCCTCTAGGACATTGAAAATGGTGCTTCTTGCCTGGAACACTTCTTTTCCTCTTTGTCCAGTCAGTACCTACTCATATTTTAAGTTTTAGCTCAAACGCCGCTTCCTCCAGAGAGCCCTCCCTGAAATCGCTCAGTCCCACTCTAAGCTGGTTTTCTTCTACTTCGTGTCTTCGCTCCCTCCCTACACTACACTGTCATATCATCATCTCATAATATGATTGCTTTAAAATGCTTATGTTCTTAAAAATTGTGAATAATGCATGTATGCTATTATATGAAAGAATAATTAAGCTTGTACTGATGGCAAACAGTGTTGCAATTCCAAGTTTACTTAATTTTCTCACCACTGGCTGTGAACCCTGTTTAATAAATGCTTCTTGAATAAATGGAATAGAATGGTATACAGCTGGGAAACATGAGGTGGTTACAGATGTAATAAAGGGCCTGGCCTGGAGAAGGGCAGTGGGGTTCCATGGAAGTAGATGGGCTTTAGATGGAAGCAGATGAGGGAGATCAAGGGGGAGAACTGACTGCACCAGACATCATCATTGTGAAGGGTAGTGGCTTAATAGTGGTTGACCTTCAGGTTTCTGGCTTGTGCAATGGCTTGATGATGGTGCCAATAACTGAAACAGGGAGCCCAAAATCCAAGTACTTACAGAAGGTCAAGTTGATGACTTCAGTTTTATTCATGTTGCATTTTTAGGCCTGAAGGATCTACAAGTAAAAATATGTTTGAGACTGTGGTAGGGATTCTAGAGCTCCTCAGGGTGATTTGGCTAAAGAGGTATGAGTCTCTGACATAGGAGTGGGAAGGAGGTGTATAAAGTAATAGGAAAAGACCTGACATGCAACCCTGAGAAACACAAACATTTTAGGATTAGGAGAAGAATAATGAAACTACACAGGTATAGCGAGGTACTAATAATAGTTAACATTTGTTGTGGCCTTAACATATACTATAGACAATGCCAAATGTTGTATCATTTAATCAGTCTGACAACACATTGAAGTCTATATCCCTATCTCTCATTTTCCCCTTCGTATTTTATAGCTATCAAAGTAATAAATACACTTGTGTAAAATTCACAATGATATAAATAAATAATTTAGAAGGTGACTGTACTATATAATCCATTCCACAGCACAACTTTTGGCAAAGTTTTGTGCATATTCCTGTAACCTTTCGTACTCTCTTTCCATTTATTGATGTTGAAAATTCTTTTTTTTTTAAAGGACTGTGTTACTTTTGTGTAATTTAAAACTTTTAGGTGGTTGCAACTGACTTATTTTATATTTTAAAATAGCTCCTGGTATTCCGTTGTTTGCATACAGTAAGTGGTCCAAGTAATGCTGCAATAAGCCACCTTTACTATTGAAGAAAGCTGGGCTCGTAGGTAAAAATTACCTGAGATTAAAACTGTCAAGGAAAAATGGTTAGTAAGTGGTAGAAACAAGACTCAGAAGAGAGAAGCCCAGTAAACATCAGATTATCGAAGCTTAAAAATGACTGGATAATATGACAAAAAAGATGTGGATATTAACAGTACAAATGCTGCAAGGATTAATATTTAGCAAGAATTTGTTAATGAAAACCACTAATGTGTGATGGGTACAACTTTAGTGGAGCAAGTCAGTGGGCATAGTAGGGGGTGATTGGAGGATGACTAAGAGGAAATAGTGATTCTCCTTATTTATTTTTAAAAATTTGCATTTTTAAAAAAATTATTTTCAGTTATAGTTTATATACAACATTATATTAGTAGCTTTAGTTGTACAGCACAGTGATTATACATTTATATATCTTACAAAGTGATCATCTCAATAAGTCTAGTACCCATTTGTCAGAGTTGGTAATTTTAAGCAGCTTTTTCAAAAAGTTTAAAGGGGAAGACTGGGAAGAGGATGGTAGAGAGGTTTATGAGGTTGAAGAACCCTATAAGCAATACCATTTTTGAAATCCAAGTCCATTTTGATAACTCATCATAGTATTTTTCTTTGATTTGTAATCAGATGGATATAGAAACATCAGAGAATGTGGGTGATTGTGTACCTAAAGACAAAAATCATGCTAAATAAAGCATATCACATACCTTGACCTATATATAAAGGTCGCCAAAGTATGTGCATGATTGAAGCAATTCAATTCCTTTCTTCTTTCTTTAAAGCCTATTATAAGACATTTAATACATAGCAATAGACAGAATATTATGAGAAAACCCGTATGCCCACTATACATACTAAAAAATAAGATTGCGCCAAATTTCTTAAAGCCCCATGATATCCCTCTTTGATCTTATCTCTCTGTCTTTACCTGAACAGTTGTCAATATTATAAATTTGGTGATGTCTTTGCAAGAAGTAATTTTTTTTTCTAAGAATACAATCCCATTTTGTCATTTTCATGGAAGTAAGATGACAGCTAATAGGGATTAGTATAATGTTGATCTATTATTTGACACTGTAAGACATGCTCAATTTTGAAAAGGTTTTTAAAATATATTCCTATACAAGTAGTAAAATGAACTTTAGAAGATGATTTAAGCCATACCAGCTAAGTTAATTTTCATGTAAACCAGACAGTATGGGCATTATAGTAAAAAATAAAGCTTATGAGATAAGCTAAAGCTTTTGCTTTGACTGATGCCCATAATTTCATGCCATTTTCTATTCTCATGGTGTCTAATGTAATATTTTATGCTGAAAATGATTTTTCTCTGGGTTAAGCCTCTTAGGCTGAAGCACCAATCTTCCTTGTGAATTATGCTGTTCATTTGGTTGGAAGGATATGCTGTTTATAAAAGCGAATCCTACAGCAGAGTCTAAGTAGAGGTGCTACACTTGTGGTGTCAGATGAAGGGAAGATATGGTGGCACATTAATAATTCTAGAGACACATGATCAGATATTAATCAAACTCTGTACCCCTTCACATGGTTTTCCTCATTCATACAACAATATAATGGTGGTCTCATTAAAATCTGTCACTAGAATATAGGTAACAGTGTCCTCCTCTAAGACAGGGATGTTTGGTCTTTCACAAAGATAGTGTCTAGTGTTCAAACAAAGTGAAATATTTCAACTTTATATTAATTAAGAGATGCAACTATTTTTACCAGATTACTTTCCCAGTTTTTAAAATAACTAAAGTACCTTTTGATTTACTGATAAATTTTGAAACAAAAATATAGTTCTTGATGCTCTCTAAGGCCCCCTTTCTTTTCCTTTGGAAAAAATAATTTTGAGTCTCATAATCACAAAACATCAATCAACATAAACACCCACAGTAGCTCCTTTGAGACAGACTTGTATCAGATGTTGAGACCTTAACATAACTAAAACTTAGTCCTCTTCTTCAAGAAGCCCAGCGGTCTCCTTGAGACACCATCAGACACAGTCATATCTGTTGTTTCCAGGGCCTTTGAACCACAGCACATTTCAAAGGCTGGGATTGCACTCAAAGAGTGCAAATGTTATACTCAAAGAGTGCAATCCCACTAAATTTCTCTAAACTTTCAACTCTCCAGAACTTCTGTTCCCTTTCACGAGACAGAGGAATATCCTGGGGCCTTTGTTCTACCTCTGAGAGTCAAGGCGATCAGAGAAGTTAGACCAGGTACGTCAAATTTCCAGGCTTCCTAGACTGAAGACATCTGTGGTGGGTTTGATGGGAAGTCCTTCCCGAATCTACTGCCTGTATTTCCTGTCACTACCACCCTGCTCCCAGTCCTGCACTGTCCTGCAGATATTCAATCACCTGACCTGACAGGCTCAGTGCCATCACCATGTAGCTTGTCTCACTCATCAGCTCCTTCCCCTAGTTCCTCCCTGCTTCCATTTCTGATATTGATAAAATAGGTTCTGTTTTTGTTTTTGTTTTTGAATTGTTAATGTTTTTTTCTTCCCCTCTACAGGCAACAGACCTTTCAATTAGGCCTACCAGATAAAATTTAAGATGTTCAGTTAGATTTGAATTTAGAAAATTTTAATATGTCTCAAGTATTTCCTGGAACATATTTATGCTATAGGTACAAAAATTATTTGTTGTTTATCTGAAACTCAAATCTATTGGAGATATTTTCTTCTTTATAGTAGGTAACCTTACTTTCATCTGGCCAAACCCCAAGTGAGCACTGTGCTTTTGGGTCCTGGATGTTAAAGTTTTATCAAGGTTGTAGCTCCTTCTGCTGGGAATTTGGACCACGTCTTGGACTTGAGCTCCACTCTGAGGTTGTGTGCAGGTTGTAATGGGTGTCACTGGAAGAACATGTATAATGATTATAGGGGGTAGCGAATATACCCATTTACAGAACGCACAGGGTATTGTGAAGATTTTGACTGGGAATGGTTTTCCTTACCTCAGTTGTTTTATATTTTAGGAATTTTTACAGCCTTATGAAGTCATTTATTGATTAGTTTTGAAGTCATAATACCAGTATTTTATTTCTTCTGCTCCACAATGAATATATATCAAACTCTTTTGATATTCCCTTGTAACTTGGTTCCCAGAAAACTTGCAACTATTTTTAGAGTCCTGTTTTGTAGCTTTCAGAGGATTACAGGATCAGAAGTGAGATGTAAGATATTATTTTCAGTGATTAGTGTTCTAACAATAGACAATTTGAAAAGTCTAGTTGTTGAAAATTGCTACTGACAGTTTTTTCTTATCATGATGTTATTTTCTTATTATGTTTTGCTTCATTGTGACAGCTGTTCTAACATTTTTCCATAGTAACTTAATAGGTATATGCTGTAAAGTTGCTGAAGTATAAAAGTAATTATAGTAAATAAGTCTCTTAACCTTTGTAATCAAGTAGTGTAAAGTTTGACTGAGTCCATACTCTTGCAGGAAGAATACCCTTGTCTGTACTCCATGAGTGTCTTTCTAGCTGGTTCCCTACACCAAGCTCTCCATCATTCCTTAAAACATGAAGGAAACTGGCATAATCGAGTGAGTAGCAAATTAAACGCCTAGTCTGGCTTCTTTAAGTTATGTTCTCCCTTAAATCTGTGGACTCAGAAACAATATTGATTGGATAAAGTAAGAAAGATGGAACCAGATCTCTGAGATGTTGTTGGCTTTTAGGTGCTAATCTGAAGGAGTTTATGGAAGCAGTAAGTAGGTTTTGAGGACTGGCTGCATGTTTAGGTAGTCAGGGTGCAGCCTCTAGTCCTTACACTGGTGGGGGAACATTCTGAAGTCAGAGAGTTCATGGTCTTCTTCTGGAGAAATTGTCTATTGAGGTCCGGTGCCTGGTTGCAAATACAAGGCAATGTCATAGACACAAGGAGAGCAACTAGAACTAGCAAAGCAGAGTACTAGCTGGCCAGTGAATATGCAAGGGCCTGGGAGAGGCTTCGTAGGTCAGTCCTGTGGACTGGATTCACCTCTGGGTCAAATGTAAGGCATTTCTGAGATGTGACTTACAGAGTACACAGATGTTTTCGCACACCATGTTCCAGGGAGTATGGCAGCGAAAGTAACTGAGGTGGGGAGAGGTCAGTAGGATAGCACAACTTGAGTGTCCAGAGCTGCAGAGGTCCAAAAAAATCTCAGGTTTGCAGCAAGACAAAGGAATAGCTTAGGCAGAACATACGGTGTTAGTTAACGTCAAAGATTGCACACTGGCAGCCCAGCAGATGTTCTGATGGTCTGCACAGTGTGCAAAAAAAAAAAAAAAAAATCAAAATGCCCGGATGCTGAGTATGCTCTCAAGTTTGCCACAGTTGCCAACACTCCCTGTGACCTTACACAGGTTGCTTTAAATTGTAAGTTACCCTGCTGCTGGGTCTCTAACATTTGAATTTGGAAATTCCCGTTGATACCTTACTTTTGTTCTGATTGGTCTGGGAAGCTGAGAAGAGCCAGAATCATCCGAAGAAGCCAATGTCGGATCATTGTGAGGCACTGGGTCAACGAGAGGCAGGGAAAGTAAGGTAGCTGCCGACATTGCTAAAGAGAAAACTGTCATCAAAAGTACTGTTACCAAAGACATCTAATTATTCAGACACAGCAACTAGCTAAGCTTCACTTCAGCTGATGAATCCCAGGTTGGGAGCTCTTAATTACAGACGGCCAACAGTCAGGCTTTGTAATCATCAGGTGTGAGGTGTGTTACATTGCACTGCTACCACTAAAACCTGAAGTACTGACGTTTGGAAATTGTTTACCTTCATACATATAACTGAGAGCAGGGTTCCGGGTTGCATTCTTATAACTTACTCTACCTTTCTGATAGCATTTCTTTAATGGAAGAATATTGGATAAAGTAAGGTGTCTAGGGATTGCACAAAAGTCAAAGGCCCATCCTATCTATGAGTTCATAGGGCAGTATCTAAAACTGGAAACCTGTTTTGGGCAGTTGAGAAAAACTGAGCAGCTCTCTAAAGGATGCTAAAAGAATACTTTAAAAGGTATTTATTTATTTATTTTTAGTTATAGCATCATTATGAAAAGCCACAGTGCCACCAGTGTTGGTTATTATCCCAAAGAATTTTTAAAAAATTATAGATCTACTCCCATCTTAAACTAGGAAACGACCTTGACAATATAACCCTAAGAATGAGTCATTTGCAAAATTAGTGTAATAGTTCAGATCATTCATCTACAGAATATTTTGTAGACCTGAGCTGAAAATGAAACAGTGAGGAGAGTTGGCTAGTACAGGGCCTACATCATAATTAGTTCTCAGTAAATATTTGGTGAAAGAACAACTGAATTACTAAAGGATTGAAACTCCATTTGCATCTTTAAACAACATTGTCTTCAAACTTTATGGGAGAATCAATCTATGATTTACCAGATTGATTTTTTAAAGCACTCTGTATCACTACGAATACCATTTTAGTAATCCATCAACACATATTCAGCTGGACAGTTTCAAGTGCTTTTTTTAAGTCAGAGGAAAACAGTTTGGGGAAAGCACATACGTGTCTGTGACTATAGCCTCAGAGGAAACAAACCAATTAAAACCTAAGGGAAGCACTTTCAAAGGGTGATTTAGCTGAACTGCAAAAGTTATCACAGAAAACCAATTTATAACACAGTGAATAAAATATCAGACAATTGCTTTCAAGAACCTAAAATATTTCACTTGTATACTGTGTAGACTATTTCCACGTAAAATACTGGCCTCTAGATGGGACACATCAGGATTTTGTTTTTGTTTAACTTCACAAGTTATACTTTTCTTCCACTTCTCACTGGTGGCCTTTTGAACACTTAATGTGTGCTTAGCACTGGGCCTGAAAGGCAAGGCAAATGTGCATTTGTTTTTCATGGGCTTGTTGTAGAAAATTTACTTCTATTGTGAAGTTTATCTAATTATGTTCCATTAAAACAAACCCAGACCCTATGAGATGATTATTAACGATACAAGGCAATAACAGGATTGTCAATATTTCTGAGAACAAAATCACTTTTGAGAAAATGAAAGATTCAAGTTCGAGCAGTTGGTATGAAAATATGTTACAACTGAAATTATATGCCTCACAACAAGAGCAATGAGGCAGAACTGAATATGTTCTTATCTACTGACGAGGCATCACCAACAGGGTGACATTTAGTCACAGGCATGTTCACTGCCATCAACAAGCCTGGATACAACTACATTCATTTACGAAGTGACAACTCAGGGAAATTCAGGAAAATGGTAGTTTTCCACATATTTAGCTATTGAAGTATCTTCAACCTGATAGACTGTTTACTATCATAAATTGGGGGGGGGGGTATTTTAGAGGAGTTAGTGTTACTTTTACTTACCAAACTGCTGCCCAGGGAGTGAGCACAGAGCCGAATGTGTTGAAAACAGCTGAGGCTCATATCGATCCATCCAGACTTTACCACTTTTTAAATTTACACACACACACACACACACACACACACACATACATACCCTGAAACCTTTTACGAGGTGTTTTTCCTTAGGGTGGCTGTTGATAATTATTTTCATCTAGTTTCACCTGTATAACCATATTAGAACCATTGACATAATGGAATTAAGTGAACTAAGCAAATTATATCCCTTTTAGGAAATACTTTTAGTCTTTTTAAAAAGTATAATGTAAGTCTGAAAAATAAAGTAAAATTAAAAATAATATAGATCTGTGGTATGAAATAATGTTAAAGTAGGTATATGTAATATATGTTATGATTTTAAATAAAATTTGTCAGATATAAAGAATCATCTCCAGGATTGCATTTACTTTTCAAAAAGAAAAGAGAACAACACAATCACCTCCAGTGCATCTGACAGGGTCTCTGGCACTCATTGGTATCATCAGGAGAATAGCTGAATCAATTTTCTATTACTGGTTTCTGTGAAGGTGTGATATCACAACACGAAGATGAAGTGAGAATTTGTCCACCCCATCTGAAACACCTAGTCTACACAACGTTTTACAAGACAATGTCCCAGTTTTAATTTTTAACGTATCTGTAGTACTACTTAGATATAAAAATAAAAAAGGAGGAAAAAACATGAAATATACCTCTGGAAGGATGAATTTTGCCTATTTACTAACACAATGATGATTGAGAGCTATTATTATGACAGTGAAGACTGTCAAGATATTACTTCAATTTTCTCTTAGTGCTTTTCTGGGTTGAGAAGACTGCTGGTTATGAATCTCGTAACTGCAGAAGGAAGTAAACACTGAAGTATTTGATGAATTTCAATATATTAGGAGCACTGGTCTTTTAGGTCTGAGGTTATGTAGAGTTTATAGAAGTGGGTGCAGCTAAAAAAGGACACCATAAGGATTTTTGTGGTTTTAAAATGTTCTGTCTCTTGGCTGTATCAGTGTCAATGTCCTGATTATGATATGTTACCATTTAGAGAAACTGAGCTAAGTGTGCATGAGATCTCTCTGTGTTATTTTGTAAAACTGCATAAAAATCTAAAATTATCTCAAAATTTAAAAAATAAATAAAATTTTCTAATTTTAAGTTAATTTTAAACTTATAAACATTCTCCTATACTTTTGGGATTAGCTGTCATTTGTGAGTGAACCTAGCAGATCATGAAATAAGCACTTGAGAAATAAATACTAAAGGGAGAATTTAGAAATATGTTCTAATTCTTTCTTATGTAAATTTTTGCTTTTTCATACACTCCTAGTAGTGATTTAATAATGCAAACATAGTACCTGCTGGTAAAACAGTTTCATATAGCTCTTAGTTTCATATAGCTATATGTTACAGATACAGATATAAAATTATGATCTCCAACGTTAAAAAATTGTTTATCAGTAATGAGAAAATTTGGAAATTGGTTTGAATTATTCTGCAGTCTCTTTGAAAAAAACTCAGCTCAGGTATTTTGGAGATTCCTACTCCTACTGAAGGCATCTACAAGTGACAATCAATAAAGGCAAAAACCGCCTAACGATGTCAGAGAGCCAATAACATAGAGCCGAACAGAAGGTAAGTCCAGTATTTGGGTCCAATTTTTCCCTAGAGGCAATTTATAATTGAAGAGAGAAGAGCTTAGAGCTTGAGAGATTGACCAGTACTTTTGACAGCTTTGCAAGTCTGCAGAACAGGTATTAGAATCCAGGACCACTGAAGTACACTAGAAGTGTACTTGTCTTCAAAGACACTGCAGTTCAGTTGCAAATTATTTCATTCCCTGTAATAGGATTAAGTGAATCTCAAGTTCTAGTACCCAACTGTCCGTAAGTGCTAGTGGTCCCAGGCGACTAATAGAAGCAATGTAAAAACTGTTTGAAGGAAGACAATATTATAGCTTAGGCCTTGATTTATCCTATAAATAACTTTGTAGGTGTAATGACCAGGACCTAAAAAAAGATACTCAAAAAGATAACATAATGTAAATAAAAACTAGCATAAACAATGGGTAAAATAGTAGAGATCCACCAGGAACCCAGATATTGAAGTTATTAAAGACTTTTAAATCACTGCATTTATGTTCGAGGAGATAAAAAACAGATTGCTAATCACAGCATAACTTATATATGTTTGTGTGTGTGTTAAGTAGAAATCCTACAATGAAAAAATATAAAATTAAAAATTCAATGAAGAGACAGTTAAGAGACAGAATAGTAGATTACCAATAGTTGAAGGTGATTTAATGGATTAAAAGCAGGTTAGAAAACAAATATTCAAAATGAAAGATGGAGAAGAAGAATAATGAAAAATGCAGAAGAGACATTAAGAGATATATAGGGCCACATGATCTTACCTATAAGTGGAACCTAATCAACAAAACAAACAAGCAAGCAAAATATAACCAGAGACATTGATATAAAGAACAAACTGACCGTAACCAGAGGAGGGGGGGGGAGGGGATAAGAGGGGGGAAAGAGGAAGGGTCATCAAGGAACATGCATAAAGGACACAAAGACCAAGGGAGGTAAGACCCAGGGTGGGAGGTGGGGATGGGTGGGGAGCAAGGGAGTGGTAGAGGACAAAAGGAGAAAAATGTATTTGAACAACAACAAAAAAGAGATATAGAGGAAACAGTGAGGAGATAAAACATCTGTGTCATTGAATTTCCAGAATCAGAGGAGAAAGAAAATGAAGCCAAAGGAATACCTGAAGATGCTGTACTGTGACTTAGATCATTCCAAAACAGATGAGGGCCATCAAAATCTAGTTAAGAAGTCGAAAGCAGGATTTCTAAAAATCTCTAAAGTAAGACAAGAATAAGAGTGGTAGAAGAGCAAAGTGACAAAAAGAGTAGAGTAAAATGACTAAAAATGAAAAAAATCAGCTAGAGAAAAATAGAGATTACTTTCCAAGGAATAATAAAAAAGATTAATAGTTAACTTTACAACAGAAAAAATAAAAGCCAGAAAAAATAGATTAAAATACTTAAAGTGCTGAAAGAAAATAGCTGCTAATCTGAAACCTTATACCTAGCAAAAAAATATTCTTGAAGAGTTAAAGTACAGTAAAGTGACTTTCAGGCAAATTTTAAAAAGTTATTTATAATCCTTAGGTCTGCACTAAAGGACATATTAAAGTGTTTTATTTAAGTAAAAGGAAAACTATTATATATGGAAATGCAGAGATACAAGAAGGAATAAAGAACAATGAAAAAGATAAATATGTGCATAAATTTAGAGTAATGATTCTAGGTTTTACACTAAATTTAGAATTTAAGCTAAAGTTTTCAGTGCAAAGTAAAATCACCTGAGAGTCTGGACAGAAAACATTGTGGGGTCTCATACCAGGATTTCTGATTCAGTGTGTCAGGGGTGGGAATTTACACATCTAACAAGTTCTCAGATGATATTAGCACTGTTGGTCTGAGGCCCACACTTTGACAACCACTGAGGGATACTGGTTATATATAACAGTGATGTCTTCTGGGGGTTAAAATTCATATTGAATTAAACCCATTCATATAGGGACAATTATTTTGTGACAATAGTAGCTCTTCTGTTTAGTATGAAAAAACAGTCTTTTAAATAAATAGTCTCAATAAATGGCGGCTGAGTCAACTGGGTAATTATATAGGAAAAAAGTAATACTTGGTGGATTTCAGGTCTAAAAATGAAAGGTAAAAACAATAAAACATCTCAAAGGTATTATCAGAGTGAGTCATTTAAATAGCATCCAAAAAGTACTATTCAAAGGGGAAAATTAAACTATATTAAAATGTAAAATTGTGTTAATCAAAAGAGTATTAAGAGAGTGAAAAGGCAAGCCACAGACTGGAATACAGTTGTAACACGTGACAAAGGGTTCATGTGAAAAATCTATTAAGATCTCCTACAAATCACAGTTAAACAATAAATAAATCCACTATGAAAATGGGCAAAATTCTTGAAATGTTACTTCACACAAAAAAGTTATACAAATGACCAAAAAATAAAAATAAAAATAAAAACTTGTTCAACCTCATTAGTAATCTTGGGAACACATACACACACCACCATGCAATACTCCTGTTTAAAGTCAGAACTGATAAAATTATAATGATGGGCAATAATAAGAACTTGTGAGATGACAGCACAGTGAGAAATCTCATATACTACACAGAGGAGGGTGAAATAGCACAACCATTGGGAAAATAGTTTGGCATTATTTATTAAATTTGAAGATACACATCCCATACAAACCAGCAATTTTATTCCTAGGTATGCACATGTGTATCAAGAGGTGTGTACCAGAATGTTCATACATTATGATTTATAGAAGTCCCAGATTAAAAAATTAAATTTCCATCAGTAGTGGAATGGATAATTATATTGTTCATTAAATGAAATTCCATGCATCATCATTGAATATAGATGAACTAACTACATTCAGCAACATGGATGAATGTTGCAAATGTAATATCAAACGAGGGCAGCCAATTACAAAATTACACAAAATGATTCCATTCATTTAAATTAAAAAAAAAAACTAAATTGTAGTACATAGTGACTTAGTTTGTAAAATATTAAAGAAAAACATCCTGTCATTACTTTCAAAATGAAGATAGTGTGGCTTCCCTTGTTGGGAAGGAGACACCAGCAGTTAGGAGGGAGAAGAGGGGGGCTTTCTGAGTGCTAGTGATGTTCCTCTGTTCCTTATCTTGGGAACGTAGTCACACAGGTAAGTTTGCTTTGTAATATATATCGAGATGTGCACATCTTTATTTTTGCTCCTCCCTCCCTCCCTCCCTCCCTTCCTCTTTGCCTTCCTTTCTTCTTTCCTTCCTTTCCCTCTGTATAATTTAATAAGTGGAGTAAAAAATTTTAAGACAAATTACTTAGTCTATCCATTTTAAGTACAGCAGTAAATCAAACTGTCCTCTTGAGTTGCTTGAAAACACCTGAAGTCCTTGATTTAATTATATTTTCCAATTATGCTTTAATTCTTCATTAATTTATACTCATATTCTAGTTCCTACATTACTTTGCATTAATTTGGCAAAGTAAATTAATATTGAATGAGAATCAAATGCCCTGATGTCATTTGGATGAACACTTTGTTTAATTTTTAGAAGGCTTTGCATATTTATTTTGGTTTCAGAAATGACTTCAAATGTGTAAATATAGAGAGAATCATAGTACGATCCTCGGAGAAAGGACTTAATAGTTTGTAAATATAATGAGAAATACTATTAGATGTATCTAACTGATCTACTCCAGCTGACCTACTGAGTGACAAAGGCTATTTTTATCATATATTGATATATTAAAATGAACCTGGCTTGAAGCAATTCTATTATTGATAAATATAAAAATATCATCACTAAATATAAATAACACCATACCATGAACCAACAAATTAATTTAATTTTGTTTCTTTCTAAAAATATAGTTTAATATTTCCATCTCAGAGAATAAAACTGAGCAGTTCGTTTTTAAGCACCTTGAAAAATCAGGGATTTAGCCCTACTTGCAAACTAACAAATTAGCTGGCCACAGTTTCATAGATGCTGGTAGGAGATGCAAAACTCCTGGGTCAGAGACAAAGGCTATCGCTCAGGTGCAGCAAGTAGTATGAGCCTCAGCCTATTCTGTGCTGGTTTCCTAGTGCCAATTCTTGAAAGCCTAAGAGCATCAGGCAATGCTGGCACACACACTGGGTGTTGTTACAGGGGAGTGGGTGTGAGCTGTGGGAACTCAGGCCTGCCTGCCTTTTGTCCAGGAGAGAGAGACACTATCTCTGTCTTCTTAAACTCTAAGCAAACCTACCCTTTGTTCAAATGGAAATACTATCTCTAGCTTCCAAGGCTCTTTCAAGATTGTTTACTACACAGCCTTGAAAATGTAGTCTGGAGAAAAGGGTAGTTAGTGTCTTGCTCATAGACATGTAGAAACACAAGAGATCCATGGAGAATTGTCTTTCAATATTAGTGATCATCCCCTTTATACAGTTGATATGAGACAAATTTTCTTCAATTTTTAGAAGACTGGCCTGGCCCAAAATAAATTAAAAATTTTTTGACATGGAACCAAATTATTTAACACTTTCCTTCAGTGTGTTTTGGAGAATCATAATCATATAGACCTAGAATGACCTTTATTTAGTGCATATATATAATACAAACATACCTATGTGGCTTATTATTTGCTCCTCAATTAAAATGTAAATTTCTCCAGAATAATGACTCTCTCTCTCTCATTTATTCTCTTATTTTTGGTTTCTACATTATTTGCATTAATTTAATTAATAAAATGATATAGTTCTGCCATCCCCCTTCTTAAAAAAAAACAAAAAGAAAAAAAAAAGTTGCCACGAGAATAATAAAAAGTGTGTTCCTGTAATCTGAGGGTTCTAAATAGCCATCAAAAATGACAATATTTTCTTATTTTCAAGATCATTTATCCATAGAACCTAGGACAATGCCCCTCACATAGTAGAAGTCAGTAAATATTTTCGCATTGCTTGACTTGAACTCAGTATCCCGTTCTACACTTTGTAAGCCCCAAGTTGCTCTCGTTAAGTAACACAGGCTGTGCTTTGAAAATGGGAAACATTACTTTTTTGTCAAAGCTGCAGATAGTTCTCTTAAGCTTAAAGATTCTTGTTCTTTACAGTGATTCTAGTGTACAGGTCCCTAACACCGAATGAAGAATCCTATGTCTCCACACATATTTGTTTTATTATGAGATAAGAAGTGAGTCAAGCAGTGCCTATTTTTTCTCCTTTCCTCTTCAATACGAATTTAGCAGCGTGAGTTTAGGGTTGAAATATACGCATATAAGTTCCACCGGAGGCTTAATTATTAAAACAATGGTTTGGAAACACTCTGGTCTTCTTTTCTAAATTAAACATTTCAACAACAAATGCAGAAAGTATAAAATGTTTCCGTGCTCCTTCTTCATTAAATTACCTCCTACAGGAACTAGCAAATGTGTGTCAATGTGAATTACCATCTACAACGGCCACTGCTGGACCACTCCAGGGTCTTGTGCACAAAGGGTGAGAGAGGGGCGTGGGGAGGACAGAGGGCGTCCCTGTCCCGCTGGCCAGGCGGTGCCTGCTGGAGTAACCTGCTGGAAGCGGGAACCAGGAGCAGGCTGAACTTGGGACTCAGGATATATGAATGCCACATAAATTGCCGTCCTACCAAAACGAGTCAGGCAGAAAGACGAGGAGTGCGCGCGTGAGCTGAGTGCTTACGTCGCAGCGAGATCGGTGTTGGGATAATTAGAGAGGAGTTGAGCTGAACCGAGCCCGTCTTTTAGCAGCGGTAGCGGGAACGCCAGCAGCAGCTGCTGTAGCCGGAACGGCGCGCCCGACTCGGGTAGTCCGGGCGCGCACAGGGAGAGGGGGCGCTTGCCCCTCCGCGCCCACCGCCCCGGCGGTCCGGGGTGCACAAAGGCGGAGGCCGCCCGCGTGGCCTTCTCCACCAAGCGTTCAGTTCCCGCTCCCTCCCTTCTCTCCTGAGAGCAAGAATGGCAGGGCTGGGCGAGGGCCCGGGACGGCGGTGGCCCTAGCTTTGCACACCACTCCTGTTGGAAGAGGCAGTGGGTTGCTCGCGGACGATGTGGCCACGGCTGCCTCCCAGTGCGTCCTCGGCCCGGGTATCCGCTACCGCCCCTCTTCTCTGCTGGATCCATCCCACTGAGAGGAGTTGATGCTGCTGTCGCCGCCGCCGTTGCTGAAACCGCTGCTGATGGATGCCAGGAAGTGCCGCATTGCTTATCGTCTCCGCCTCCGGGTTTGCTGGTAGGTGCCGTCTGCTCTTTCTTCCCTCTCGCTCTGGGGTTTTATAGAAAAGGTAGAGACATTTTGATTTTATTCTCCGCTCCTCTTTTCCACCGTCTCACCCTACCTAGCATTTGTGATGTACGTTCCCCGAGCGATTCCCCCAGCCACCACCAACCCCCCCTGGGCAAGTCTATTGACATAAAGGGCCAGAGAAAGGCAGAAGTTGGGGGTGGGAGCGTGTGTGTGGGGGAAGCCAACGCTGGTGCCAATGTCACCAAAAACCCTTCTGGTGCCTTATGAGATCGCGGGTGTATCTAAGGGGCGGAGGGAAGGTGCGCTATATACAGAGTATCCACCTAATCGGATCATAATAATTTTAAATAAAACCCCACAAATATCTTTTACAAATAGAGTCTTTGAATAAGCAAAAGGAGAAATAAGCCCCTTTCCCCCCTCTTTCTCTCTCTTTCTTGTTTTTCTTTCTGCCAAAGACGCTCTTTCTTCGCCTGGAGCTCAGCGCTGAAGAGCCACCTTATTATTAATCAGAATCCCCATCGTTATCCCTGGCTGGAGCATCCTTCGGTAGGGACCGCAGAAGCGTCAAAGTGCTGCGGCTGAGATGTGCGTGGGGGTTGTTTTTGTTACATCTTGGGAGAGAAGAGGACAGTACCAAGATCAGCACCACCCGTGCATGGTGCGATCAGGCGTGTTTTGTTAGGGGTGTGAAAGGAGAAGAAGAGGAGTGCTGGGACGGCCAAAGGTGCACATCTCTTCAGAGGAAAGGGAAGAGGGAACCAAAGTGGGGGCGATTTTTCGAGGGAGTGGGAAAGAAGTTTATATCCTTCATAAATAAGCTGTTGGGAAAGCGGGAGCAACAGGGTACTTGATTGGACACAAACACAAATCATTTCCTGTAAAGAAGAGGAAGCAGGCATCTTCGAGGTCTGGAGGCCAGAGTGTGGTGGTGGCAAGGGCCAGGTTTGTTGTGGGACAGTCAGCAGGAGGAAGGGGAGGCTCAGGAACAAACAGAACAATGACTCATTTACAAGCTGGGCTGTCTCCTGAGACCCTGGAGAAAGCTCGCCTGGAGCTCAACGAGAACCCAGACACACTGCACCAGGACATCCAGGAGGTGAGGGACATGGTCATCACCAGGCCAGACATTGGCTTTCTGCGCACAGATGATGCCTTCATCTTACGCTTCTTGAGGGCCAGGAAGTTTCACCACTTTGAGGCCTTCCGTCTCCTGGCCCAATACTTTGAGTACCGGCAGCAGAACCTGGACATGTTTAAAAGCTTCAAGGCCACTGACCCTGGCATCAAGCAGGCACTGAAGGATGGCTTCCCTGGGGGCCTGGCCAATCTGGACCACTATGGCAGGAAGATACTAGTCCTTTTTGCTGCCAACTGGGATCAGAGCAGGTAAATGCTAAATCCTAACCCATAATAGGGATTCTTTTATTCCCCCATTTTACAGAATTTACCCTGAGAAGTTGCATAGCTTTGCAGCTTTGATGCTTTGACTTGGCTGGGAACAAAAGAGAAACTGGAACTAAAACATAAGTTTTGGATGGGCACCGGGGGTAGTGAGAGGAAGGCATTTTTTAAACCTTTGAAACCTTTACTTCACAAGCACCCAGTTTCTGCTGCAGCTTTAAGTGCTCCCTGAACCCTCTTATTGTGCTGTAATCTAAATCATTTAACTTCTAAATAACTCTGCTAATTTCCCACCTCTTGAATAAGTTTACTGTTTTGTGGAGAAATTAATATGAGAATGGAGATAACTTTTCCTCCTTCCTTCATAGGAAATTATTAAACTAGATACACCATCATCATTACCATCATCTTCATTGCCATCATCATCATCACCTCTCTCTTTAGTACTGAGGTGTCATTTTTTTAAGCCTAGCCTGGTGTTTAACCAAGATCAAGTAGTGTTATTGCTTGGGAACTTTTCTGCTTGGTGACTTGCAGATGAAAGAATAATATGATGTGTGTCACTTCAATGAAAAGGCAGAATTGTATTCTCTTTCCGAGCATTTCTAACAACACTGAGTTGAAGGCTGACTGGTGTGCTTGTTCTACACCTGTCACTAATCTAAAGAAGGTGTTTCCTGACTGATGTGATTTTTCGTCTTTTGGAAGGAAGTGGAAAATATTCAGGTAGGTCAGTTGGTAGACTTTTGGAACTCTCTTGCTTTTAAATGGAGAAGAAATCGTATTTTGATTTTATTTACATTATCATAGGAAAAGGCAAAGAGTGATTCTTCAACTTCCTCAATCAGAATTCTTTCCTTAGACTGATATAAGAAATTATAAATGCTCGTGTAAAAGATAGTTTCAATTAAGTTCAAAGGTAATGTATTTCATTTAACTTAAACACATTTATCAAAGCTATGAGTCATAAGAAACTGGTTATTAAAATATTGGTGTATTTTTAGGTCTGTGAATGGTGACTTTTGATGCATCAGGTTAGTTTAAATCATCCCTGGAGCAATTATAAAAGACTTTTCTCAGTGACTGAGAAATCTTATTGGTGGGCCTCTCAGACTCTTGGGATCTTAGAAGGTAAATTAATATTTTTAATAGGTGTTTACTCTTTAATTGGTTATCTTTTCTCTGTAGTTTTAGGTTGAGAATTACTCCTATTATTTTTTAAGTAAATATAAAGACAGACTACTACCTGAAGAATTCTACAATCATAAAGCTAAGAAACTCACAGAGAGTTAGCCATTGAGGGGCAATGGAGTCCTGTTACTTCCTTTGGTTAGTTACAGAAATCATTTCTTTTAAAAGAGATTTTATTTACCTATTTATTTTTAGAGTGGGGGGAAGGAAGGGAGAAAGAGAGGGAGAGAAATATCAATGTGCAAGGGAAGCATTGATTAGATACCTCTTGCATGCCCCCAGCTGGGGACCTGGCCCTCAAACCTGGCATGTGCCCTGAACGGGAATAGAACCGGCAAATTTTTGACTTGCTGGACAAAACCCAACCCACTGGGCCATACCATTCAGGACAGAAACTGTATTCTACTTTTTATCAGGTAGCAAAGTTTAAAGGACCATGAAATGCCAACTTTGACCACTGTGTTTCTTTAAGTTCTTTTTTTTAATCTGGGAAATATGTTGTAGGGTCATGCAAACCAATGATTGTGTATATCAAAACTGAAAACTTTTATTCAAGAAATAACCTAATATTCTGTTTTTCAGTTAGAGTGGAACTTTGTTTATTAGGCTACAGTTAAATGAGGGCTGTGGAAATCTTGTATTTAAATATGTCTCAAAATCTGACAGGTATCATTACGAGGGCAGATTGCATTCAGGGAGATGGGAGTTTACATTAAACCTATTTTAATTTATTTTTGTAAGTCAACTAATATTCCCACCGATTTATAAACCTAATTAAGGTGAAAATCACTTAATAGTTCTCATGTATGTGGGAAGTTGATTATTCCAGATTACTAAAGTAACTATGTTTTTGTTGTCTATTTCATACTTTTATATAAATGATAGGTTACTAGTAATCAAAATCTATCTCCCTAGAAATCTACAGTGGGAGGAGATTTATTAATTGGTTTTAGAACTATTTTTTGTTGTCTACATAAAAATTTTAAATATTAAAATTTTGTACATGTGAAAGTAAAAATGAGAAGCTATGTCCCGTAGAAATGCCCTATTGTGTTCTGTAGACTAATAACTATGAATTCTATTTATATGGATGGAAATGAGCAGACATAATCATGAAGTTATAGTTTATCAAAGTCAAAAGGCAGGGCAGGGGAGAGTAATGGAGGAAAAATGAGGACAACTGTAATTGAACAATAATAAGACAATTTAAAGCAAAAAAAGAATAAACATGGAAAAACCAGAAAAAAATGGTATACAAGTTATTTAGAGCTTGACTAAAATTTAGTTGAGTTTCCTCCTTCCATATATATATATATTTTTTAAGATTTTATTTATTTATTTTTAGAGAAAGGGGAAGGGAGGGAGAAGGAGAGGGGGAGAAACATCAATATGTGGTTACCTCTCACACACCCCCCACGGGGAACATGGCCCCCAACCCAGACATGTCCGTGACTGGGAATAGAACTAGCGACCCTTTGCTTTGCAGTCTGGTGCTCAATCCACTGAGCCACACCAGCCAGGGTTCTTTCCATATATATTTTTTAAAGTTATTTCTTCCTTATCCTTACCTGTCCCCATCCCAGACCTATCTATACTTAATACCAAGGACTAGTGGATAAACAGGTCTACCCTCTTGGCATCCTCTGTAAACCATTATCATTCTTATCACAAGAACTGCCCTGAAACCTGTAGGACGGCTGCCTTTCTGGGAGTACCAGGGTATCAGCAGCCCTTCTGCTATCTTTGGCCTGAATCCCCTTTCTTCTTCCACTCTTCAGCCTCAAGCCTTATCTGACTAGACACGTGCAGAAATTTCTACAACCTTCCCTAGATGTTTACCTTACTATTGCTTTGTTAGGTGGATAGCCATATGACAAATTCTCTCATGTCCATCCTGTTCTGTCAGTCAGGTGTTCACACCTTCCTGCTCTGATCCTGCTATCCCAAACAACCCGGGTCTCTTGAGAAGACTGCACATCTGAATATAGTCCTGGCCACGCTCCTTGAGTTGTTCAATGAATTACCTGGCTTTCAACAACTTTAAAAAAAAGGAGCCTTGTTTTAATGAAACAATAGGTAGGAATGTCCACAATTACAGAGGGAAAGTCCAGAAATGAGACAGAAAAAAATGCCCCCCTTAATTTGGAAAACAGGCAATTTCCAACTTCCCAAAGGGGGAAGGAGGATTTTTTAAAAATAAGTATTGAAAAACTTTATAAAGACCTCTGAAATAATTGATCTGTATAACAACAACACAAAGACTAATCCTGATATTGTCTTTATAAGAGCACCCGAACTAGAGTTAATGCTCAATAAGTATTTGTTGAGTTGAATGCAGTTATATGTTTTTAAAAAATGAATTCTAAATAGGAAGTTATCTAATGCATACTTCCTCCTATATTAAATTTGTAGGACAGTTTTCTGTGCTCCTCAGGAGGCTGGAAATAGTAAATGTGTGCGAGATGGTGACTATAAATAAAATAGTGTTTCTACTGTGACGTAATGCAGGTCAGTTTCAGGTTATTGAATTGGACCATTTCCAAAGCCTTTACAAGAGGCATGGAATCTTCAGGAAGACTAAGATAAAATAATATTTACAGTATACCCACTTTCTAATAAATCTTAAAAAATGAAAAAATGAAATGTCAAAATGAGTTTAGTTTGTGGTTCTTTTTAAAAAGAATCAAACAGGCTTAGATGACTTATTACATTTCTTGAGCTGGCTATCTTTGGACAATATTCACACAATTTTATCTCCTTAGATTGTCTAACATAATTTCTGAAAACAAAAGTAAATTCTTCAAAATTAAAAACAGTTGTATCATTTCACTGCATCACCAGGATACAGTAGGCTTGCATGCAGCACAGGTTGTATTCCCCTCATGGGTGATAGTGCCCTGCCTAGGACATGCTCAGCAGATACTTTCAAATTTTCACCTGATTTTGACAACTGAATATGAGGATTATGTACCATGAAGCTAGGGGTGACTATACTACCTTAAGGAAAGAAAGTTTGGAATAAAAGTAGATCTTCATTTACACCCTCGGGCATGAGAACAGGTATCTGAGTAGTTGAAATTTACTGACATATATGCTTATTGGGAATATTCATGAGCAAATTGTGTCATCTGAAATATAATGGTGACATGTGTCCTGATAGCTGGCCTGTAAATTTTCAGCTAGCCTGCAAGTCATATTTTACCGTGTTAGACTTACAGTTTTCCAGGCTTTAGTACAGCACATTTATCTGGAATCTCATTAATAACCATTAGAAAACAATTAAATACAGCTAAACTAAAATGGTTCTTGATATAGTGGCAATTCAGAAAGCACTGACCGTCTTGTAGCTCTGTTTGGCTTGTCATAATGGACATTGATTATTACTTAGAGTATTGAAGCTCTGGAAGGGGTAGAAGGCTGACTGGTCAAACACTGCTATGATCCTGAAACTTATCCTGGAATCTGCCTAAAAAATATATTTTTGTCAGTTTGTTTACTTCATGTGGGTTAGCCATTTGAAGCTTTAGATTGAATTATGATTATGTTTCCATTTATTAAAATAATGTGACCAATCTCTAAATTGAAAGAAGTTTATGATGATGACAGACTCAAATTTGAAAAGTAACCATGAACTATGCGGATAAATTTTGGCCTGATTTTTCAAGACCTCCTGCCTCAATTTATTAAACTATTTAAATACTTCTCAACTCTTTGCTTCATAGTATCTTATATCGACAGTGTCAGTAATTTTTACCTTCAAAATCCTGGAGACATTGCTGTGCTGTATTATGGGTGGATTTTGAGATTCAGTCAAAACTAGTAAAGGCAGATGTGGCTTCCATGGGGTTTCTATTCTAGCAGAGTTTCGTATTGCTTCCTTATAGGGATGCTCTTTTAACAAATACCGTGAAAATTGCAGCTTATTCAACACGATACCCTTGGTTTATACCATGGAAAATGGGAAAGAAAAAATTGCCCTGAAAAACGTTAGTGGGATAGTGGAATAAATCTCTGGAAAAAAGTCCCTAAAAACTAGGGCAATTATGCAATAATTAATAAAATAATTTTGAAATAACAGTAAAGACCAAGAGGACCGACCTTCAGTAGGCACTTGATTGGGTCTAGACCAACCCAGGGATGTTTCAGATATGCAACTTTAAATAAAGTTGAGGAGAAGAAAAGGATTTAAGGTTACTATAGTGCACTGAAAATATGCCTCAAAAGAAATGTTTAAAGATATTTTAAAACAGCCCTAGCTGGTGTGGCTCAGTGGATTGAGTGCCAGCCTGTGAACCAAAGGGTTGCAGGTTTGATTCCCAGTCAGAGCACAGGCCTGGGTTGCAGGCCAGGTTCCCAGTAGGGGGAACTTGAGAGGCAACCACACATCGATGTTTCTCTCCCTTTCTTTCCCTCTCCTCTCCCCTCTGTCTAAAAATAAATAAATAAATAATCTGAAAAAATTAATAGGTTTTAAAAAAAGACGGTATTTTAAAATGAGCCAAGCTAGTAAAATAATAAACTACCCTTAGTAAATTAATACATTTCCTCCATTCTGGGAAAAAGTTTGAGCACTTTTACATCACTGAGGACAGGTACACATATTTCATTAACATAGTAAGTGATACTGTTGACATCAGGGAAAGGATGTCCCTGTACATTGGGTCCTTATCACATCAAGGAGCGAATAGTACTCAACTCAAGTCAATTTTTTTTTTAAAGCACACTTTAGTCAAACATTTGCTACATACATAGGCATTTAGTAGTTGCTGGAGGCAAATAAACACACATAACACATTCTTTGTTCTAGAAACGGATATACAATATCTCTGGGAAGAAAAAACATGAAAATCTACCTAACTACCAGAGAGGTGGTAGTGAGCCTAACTCTTTGCCAGTCGAGAAGTTCAGGGCAGTGGGGTAGCTGTAATCTACTCAGTGTTTGAGAGAGAGAACATTGCCTACTTGGTTAAATAAATTTCAACCTTTTATTATTTCATTTTAATTAATTAGTTAACTCATTCACTTAAACACTTTTATTGCATGTGTCAGGCATTCTTCTAAGCATGTAACAAATGTTAAATTATTAAATCTTCATTACAATCATACAAGGTGGGCCCTGTTAATATTTAAATTTTGAAGATGAGAAAACTGAGGCACGAAGCAGTTAAATATTTCACCCATAATCAGTGAATTGGTCAAATTTTTTTTACGTGTATAGACAGCAACATAAATCTAGAAAAAAACCCAATTAAATGTAATCATATCAAAAAGCAAACTCTGATCATTTAAAAAAGCCATCTATGGTTTAGGGAGTTTTGATTAACCACCAGAATATAGATGGCTAGGCAGAGAAAGTTAAGTTGCTAGAATAAATCTTCTGAAGGGAAAGATTTACTAAGCAGACACTCGTCTAGTATATTCTTCCCTGAAGAGCTGCCTTTCTGATGTGTTTGTATATTTCCAGCCCAATTCTGTTTTATTTTAATTTGGTGGCAGTAGTACACACTTTTTAAACCTTTTTTTTTTCCAAGGAAAGACATTTTCTTCTCTAGATGTTTTATTTCCAACAAAACATCTTCTCTTGTTCTCACTCACCTACATTCCCATAGCAGTAAAATTAGAGCAAGGCCCCGCCAGATAATTTCTGTGCGTAATGATACAAACCAGACACATGAATATTTCAGAGTTCATATTTTCTCCAGGGCTTGTAGACTCAGCCTTTTCCTATCCCAATTCTTTTGAATGTCTTCTTGCTTTTCCTCCACCAAAGCCCCGTGCTGAGGCCAGGCTGGAATGTGTCCTGGTACCTGACCCAGCACCATGTTGGTGGACTTCCTGATCTGTCTCCTGATACACATTATGCCACTGAGACATGAAAAGCCAGAACACCTATTCATCAAACTCTGTTCTAGGTATGAGACACCACAGGGAGTGGAGAGACCTGTGGTGTCAGAAAGAGGCGGTTTCTCATCTGGGCCCTCATTTTACTCCCATGGGGATTCTGGGCATATTGTTTAGATTCTCTGAAACCTTGTGCCTTCATCTCTGGAATTTGCTGAGACGTCATTTGTGTCCACATCACCAAAATAATAGGATCAAAGTCAGCTTTGAGACTTTGGCTTGTTTTGAGATGAAGATAATGCATTTGAAATTCCTTTGAAAATCTTAAACTATTACTCAGATAGAGATGTTATTATTATTCCCCTCAGTAATATAAAGCATACAGTGGGTTCAGCTTTGGCACTAACAGTACCTCAAGGCATTGAGAATGGTAATTCTTCTCCTTTGTCTCTCCCCTAGCACCTTTCTAACAGGACCTGGCTTAATGAAAAGCGATGGGCGGGGGCAGCCTTAATGAGGAATTTAATAATGGCTGGCTGATTTAATGACAAAGGGAAATTGCTTGCTGTTGTACTGCTCAATGTGATGCCAAGATATCAGTTTTTCCCTGTCAGACTGAAAGAAAGGTTCAGAAAATAGAGAGGAAATCACCTGTTTGTGATTTAGGTTGCTCTTTGCACTGATTGTAAGCTGTGGTAGAGGGTGCGACACTTTGAACCTCAGGACTGAAGCACAGAACAGGTAGCCACCCAGAACCTTTCATGGCTGGAGGCCGGAGAGGAAGCTTCCCTGCTCTTGATTATACAAGTAGTAAACAGGAGAAAGGGATGTCAAAGTTTTCTCCACCTAATTTTTATGCATTGCTCTTTCAAGAGCAATGATCTACATTGACTGGTGTCCCACTATTAAAATCCTTTAACTGGTGTTTTTATTTCTTCTTTCTACATGTTACTTATCATCCTCTCCAAGTTGGATTTCAGATTCAATCTCTACTTAATGCTATTTTGGGAAGCACAGTCAGGAGTTAAGAGCTGCATAATTGTGCCAGTTCATTGTCTATGACTGTCTTCCAGCTTATAAGAGAATAGCATTGGTGGAGCTCCTACAAATTGGGTTGTAAACCTCAAGTAGGAACACGTGGATTACTTATTGTACTGACACTTTATAAATTTTAACAACAAAAGTAATTTCAGAGTAGAACTATGGTAGGATTTCTGAAGAGATAAAATTCATAAAATTCTCCATTTCTTTGGAAGATATTTTTATGGACTTTAGCAAGATCTCTTTTAATAATGTTCTGCTTAGAAATATAGCCTGCTGAGCTGCTAATGGCAGTAACGTGACCTCTTTCACACCCAAAGGCTGGAGTTTCAAGGAGTTTTACCCTGCCCTTTGAATGCAGTAAGCTAGGAGGTTATCATGTTTCTTTCCTTATACTTACATATCCATATGATTTACATAGATATCATTTAATTCTTTCTTTTGGAGTAAGATATAAAATTTTAAAACTTAGTGAGATTTACTCTTGAAAACTTTGCAAACCTGATTTTTTCATTGCTGATCCTGGAATTTGCCTTATTTTAGTTCCCTTGGAATAATAACATGCATATAAATTTTCTCTCGATTTGGGCAGTTTTAGAGAACCATATTTAAAGTATGTTACCTAAAACAAATTGCTTCTTATTTTCAACCCTTATAAGTTTTATTTCTTTCTATGTACAATGCATCATCCTTCTAAAACATTTCAGATTCAAATTTTACTTAATGCTATTTTGATATTAATGATATTTGGTATTTTTATAGGTAACACAAGAATGATCACAATGAGGGAAACGTTCTAAGTTGGACTTTTCTAATTTTTAATTTTCTTTACCATGGTATTATTATAAACTTCAGGAATTAGAATGAATGCTTTTAGAGGAAGGTCTACATTTAATAAGAAATATAGCTTTCTTGCTCCAATGTCACAGTTTGTGTAGGTTTATAGGCATTTGCTCATAACACTGTGGTTGGTCATTAAATTTAAAAAGGAGATAGGCCCTGGACAGTGTGGCTCAGTTGGTTGGGCGTCATCCTGCAAAGTAAAGGGTCACTGGTTCAATTCCTGGTTGGGAATATGCCTGGGCTCTGGGCCAGGTCCCCAGGTGGGGTGTGTGTGAGAGGCAGACAATTGATGTTTCTCTCATATATCCATGTTTCTCTCCTTCTCTTTCTCCCTCTCTGAAAATAAATAAATTTTTAAAATCTTTAAAAAATAAAATAAAAAGGAGATAGGTCAGCCATGAAGTGACACAAAGTGATGCATAATTCCCCCATACATATTTCACAGGTTTAAAGACAAATATGTAATAGAGTTCTACAACAAGTTTTATTATCTTATATATTTAGAAAGTATTTTAGGGTGCCATATCCTTAGGACTATAAATAGCCTAGGTACATCCAGAGATTTAAAAAGAACTTGTTGAACCTTGCCTTTTTTAATAGTAATAAGTTATCTAAAGATCATCATTAAGTTTTAAAGTAGAATGTAAAAGCCAATATTCTTCAGTTCTGATTATACCTTACCAGGTACATCCAGGGTCACACAGCTAATGAGGAGCAGGGAAGAAATTTTTCTTGAAATCTTCTGATGCCATACTCTGTGCGTGGTTAATCCTGGGATCCAAGAGATATCCTACTCCATATTACTGTATTAATTTTGAAGATAAGGAAATGAGACCCAGAGAATTTGAGAAGTCACCTGAACTTTTATTGTTAATTATTTCTTCCTTTCTGTACTCCTATGCCTTTTCCATTTGCCTCCAAATATTTTTAGAAATAAAAATAGGGTGACTCCCTCATATGCACTCATTGTCTCATACTGTGAGTGAGAATTTACTAGTGGAAGTCAGCCCATCCCTTCCACTAAATACCAGTGATTTCCACTTCTAATGTATCACCTTCCCTATCCCACTTCTTTCTGAGGTCAAGATTTTTTTCTGTAACTTTCATTTTTTAAATTATATTTTAGTGATTATGCTATTACAGTTGTCCCAGGTTTTCCCCTTATGCTCCTCCCTCAGGCAATTCCCACACCATTGTTCATATTCATGGGTTATACATATAAGTTCTTAGGCTACTCCATTTCCTATACCTTACTTTACATCCCCATGACTATTCTGTAACTACCTATTTGTACTTCATAATCCCCTCACCTCTCCACTCATTCTCACACCAACCCTCCCATTGCCAATGATGGCATTGACAACCATCAAAATGCTCTCTGTATCTATGATTCTGTCTCTATTCTTCTTGTTTGATTAGTTTGTTTTTTTCACTCAATTGTTGATTGATTTGTATTTATTGCAGTTTTATTGTTCATAATTTTGACCTTCTTTTTCTTAAACAAGTTCCTCTAATATTTCATATAATAATGGTTTGGTGATGATGAACTCCCTCAGTTTTTTCTTGCCTGGGAAGCTCTTTATCTGTCCTTTGATTCTAAATAATAGTTTTTCTGGATAGAGCAATCTTGGCTCTATGTCCTTGCTTTTTATGACTTTGAATATTTTTTGCCAATCCCTTCCATCCTGCAAAGTTTCTTTTGAAAAATAAGCTGACAGTCTTATGGGAACTCCCCTGTAGGTAAACAATTGCTTTTCTCTGGCTGCTTTTAAGATTCTCTGTTTATCTTTAACCTTTGGCATTTTAATTATACTGTATCTTGGAGTGGGCCTCTTTGCATCCATCTTATTTGGGACTCTCTGTGCATTCTGGACTTGCATGTCTATTTCCTTCACCAAATTAGGAAAGTTTTCTTCATTATTTTCTCAAATAGATTTCCAATTTCTTGCTCTTTCTTTTTTCTTTCCAGTATGCCTGTGAGGCAAATGTCAGACCTCTTGAAGTTGTCCAAGAGGTTGCTTATACTCTCCTCAATGCTTTGGATTATTTTTCCTTCCTGTTGCTTTGATTGGTTGTTTTTTGCTTCCTTATGATCCAAGTCATTGATTTGATTTTGGGCTTCATTCACTCTACCCTTGTTTCCCTGTAAATTGTTCCTTATTTCAGTTAGTGAATCCTTCATTTCTGACTGGATATTTTTTTATGCTGCAGAGGTCCTTACTAAGTTCCTTGAGCAGCCTTATAACCAGTGTTTTGTATTCTGGATCTGATAGATTGCTTATCTCCATTTTGTTTATTTCTTTTTCTAGAATTTTGATCTGTTCTTTCATTTGGGCCATGTTTCTCTGTCTCCTCATTTTTGGCAATCTCTCCATGTTTGTTTCTATGTATTAGGTAGAGCTGCTTTGACTTTGTACGCTGGTAGTGTGGCCTAATGTAGTAGGTGTCTTATGGGGTCCAGTAGTGCAGCATCCCCATCACCCAAGCTGGGTACTCAAGGTGTGCCTTTTGTGTGGGCTGAGTACATCCTCCTCTCATGGTTGAATCTTGGTTGTTGTTGGCAGATTGATGGGAGGGATTTACCTAGGCCAGTCAGCTGCAAGGATTGTCTATGACCACTAACACTAATCTCCATCCTCCATGGAGGATCAGCTGTGCAGGGGCAGGTTGGTCGTGCTCCTATGTGGTCTGTAGCTGTCCACTGGGTACACTGGCCCTGGGGTTTCCTAGGTGGTACAGTCCAAGGTCAGCCCCCATCTGTGTACTATATGGGGCCACCCTTCCTGAGCTATAAAAGAATCTGAGATGGCTGCTCCTTGTGCTGGGCTTGTAGATTCCCAGGTAAAGCCAAGCAGTGAATCTAGTCTGGCTGCTGCTAGTACCGGGCCTGGCACTCACTGAGGCCATCTGTTGCTTGTTTGAGAGGATCTAGGAAGTTGTGAAGCATGAACCAAGACCAGCCATTCATATGGAAAAACAGCTTTGGTGGGCTCCTGAGTTGGCTGGGGCAGAGCCTCTAGGAATCACTAAGGCAAGCCAAACAATGTTAGCCAGGTTGATGGTATCTCAGATATGGCACCAGCTTGCCAGCTCGGTCTGGATGGATGTGGTTTCTTTAATTCCGTAGTTGTCTGACTCTCATTCAACTCAAGTTCTGCTGATTCTGAATGATAGTTGGTCCATAATTTAGTTGTAATTTTGTTGTGGTTGTGTGAAGAGGCAAGCCATGTCTGCCTGTGCTGCCATCTTGATCTGGCTGTCTCTTCTGTAGATTTTATTGAATATTTCCACCTGCAATGTTGAGAACAATTTAAAAATCTTGAGATTCAGGGTGCTCAAAAATTGAAATGGTAAACATGTTCCATAATTTTGCCAGTTCTTCTTAAAATGTTGGAATTCTTGTCTTAGAGTAATTATCTCATTTTTTTCTCTCATCTCTGGCTGCATTACCTCCTTCAATTTCTTGGATTTAAGATCTGCGTGCTTTTAATTCTAAAATTTTCAACCTCAAAATTTTTAGCTCTCTCTTGAGTTTAGTATATACTTCTTAGATACCTAATTGCTATTAACCAGGTGTACTACATGTTTCTCAAATACAACAGGTTCTATTCCAAACTCTTCATTTTCTGTCATCCCCAGTTGTGTCTTCTTTTTGAAGTATATTATTATTCAGGCTCTGAAGCTAGAATCTGTGTATCATCCTTTACTTTTCCCTCAATCTTAGTCCTCACATCTAATTAAGTGTCAAATTTTCACAAGTGTACTTCTGAAATACTTCTCACATTTGGCTTCCTATCTCCATCATTACCTCTGCTGCCTTTATCAAGGTAGTGTCTTAATCCACACTAGTGTCTTTGTACTCTAGCCCATTTTAGAGGAACAACATAAAGACCATTTAGTGAATTTTTATAATGTGCCAGGAACAATGCTATGGTGTAAGTCACAAAAAGATAGACACTCAACCCTTATTCAGAAGGCCTGCATTGTGATAGACAAGTAAATTTCCCCTTTTGTACTCATTGATCTTCCTTTCTTTCTGTCTATATACCTTTTCTTCTTTCTTTTATGTTCATAATACAAACTCAATACAAGTAATTAAAATCTGTTGACACTTTTACTCATAGCATATTCTGTTCTTGCATATTGTTAAGTCTCCCAAAATCTGGTTCTGAAATTTTTCAAATATACCAATATGAAATGTCTATTACTTAGAGCATTCCTGAGCTATTTAAAAGTATCATGCCTAATTTTTAGAGAAGTTGAAATGAGATTTTGGAAAATGATAGGAAATCCTAGGGGTAATGGTTGTGAAATATGAAGAAAACCGTAATATTTTCCAAAGCATTTCAATTTGTTTTGGTAGAATATATGTTAAATTCTAATATGTCCTGAGTACTGCAAATCAAGTTCCTGTTAAAAGAATATTTTTAAACAAAGTCATATCCTTAGAATTCTTTAAGTGTTTTCAAATGAGTTTTTAGTGTGCCAAAAACTTTTGATAGTTTCTACAGAAGTGGTTGTTAGATTTAATGAGGCCTTTTCTGTTGTCAATAGGTACACACTGGTGGATATTTTGCGTGCCATCTTGCTGTCTTTAGAAGCCATGATTGAAGATCCTGAGCTTCAAGTGAATGGATTTGTTTTGATCATAGACTGGAGTAACTTCACCTTCAAGCAAGCCTCTAAACTTACACCCAGCATGCTGCGATTGGCTATTGAAGGGCTTCAGGTAAAGATTTGAAAATTACTCACTTTCTGGGTCTCCCACGTTTGACTTATCTACTCTGTTAGAATAACAAACTGTCTTACCTGAGGACTAAAAACAATTTTTATGTAGTTTTCAAGCACAAACATTAAAACACAAACTGGATAAAGGATTTTAGAAGAAAAACGGAAGATGTGAGCCTTTTAATAAATGAGAATTCGTAACACTTAATGCGAACTTTCACTATGCTCACACATAAATATGGGTGATGATGACCTGAGATTTTTATCTTGATAATCAGAATAAGCAGCATCTTTTGGACTTTAATTATGAACTATTTAGGCTTGTTTTTATTTCTTTTTCCTTTTCTGTGTACCGTACTCAAGCATTAAAGGTTTGCTTCATTATTTCATTTAACCTGGTGAACTCAGGATGTGATGGACAATGTCTACATGTTGCCTAAAGAACTGTTGGAAAGCCAGTCAATACGTTTTTGATCTCCGTGCTATGAAATCACTCTTTTGAATTACTTTTCTAGACTTAATTGGGGCTTTTGTTCTTTTTTTTGTGGAAAGGCTGTCACATAGAATGTATATTGGAATGGTGTATTTTCCTGTGAATGACATTTAACTGATTGGGAATTATAAAGTGGAAAATCAGTCATTATTTAGTGGTATGTCATAATTAGTTGATGGCTGTTTACTCCCTAAAAATGAGCCACTTCTTCAGGCTGCAGGACAGCTTAACCAAACTGAACTCACAGTTTGAGTTTTGCCTCTTGAGTGAAAAAGACACCCTGATCCCTTTTCTTTGCATAGGCTTTTCCTGATGCAGGTTTCCTGACTTGCCTTTAGTGAGTCACCCTTGCTCCTGTCTTATCTTGAACTCTTTTCTTCTTTTTTAACTCCATAGAGTAAGTTAATAAGGTTGGGAGAGGGCACAGAATAATTCATATTTGGAAATGTGTTTATCATGTAGAATGCAGCCTATCACCAGTGGTGTATAAAATGTTTTTTATTTTGTTTTGTTATTTTGTACCACCAACCATGTTACTTAAAACAGGATAGTAACCTAGCTTTTTAGAATTGTTATCACTGTTTAACATGTGCTTTCTCTTTACCCAAGAGGTAGACTAGGCCTTTAGCTGCATGAAGGACTGGAGAATTCATTCTGAAGAAACTTAAAAAACCACCTCAAGGGTAGACTCAGTGCCTTGCTATATGCCAACTTATACACTGTGTGGATACGATTAGTAATAAGGTCTGAGTAAGCAGGGCTAATGCCTCCTGGTTGACTGCTGGGAAACCACTTAAAATAAGTGAGCTCTTCCTACCAATAAATTTGACACATTATTAACCTTTAAGTTTAATGTTTTCTTCAGTTCAAATTGATTTTTTAAATGTTCTATATCTGTTTATATGTGTCTATGTCTGCATACTATATCTAAAAATAATGGTAATTCTGAATAGGATTATAAGATGTGCTAAAAATGTTCCATTGTAATGTGCATGATTTCCTATTTAGTCTTATATAGAAGTTACATTTTCTGACATTTTAAATCAAGTCTCTTTTTTTTCACTTACCATGTGAGAAATATTATTGTGCACTGAAATATGTTTCATGCAAAGCATGAGTAAACTTATTTTTGAGATTAATGTAAGAACATAAATCATTTCTTTAAAGATATATACTAAATTTTTGGTCACTAAACACAATTAATATCATCATCAAGACCACCAATGCTATCACATCAGTAAGTAACTTCCAATGGAATAACTTCCATTTCCCTAGTCAGAGAAATTAAGATGTGATATTTTATTTATTTTTACATTTTGATGTGAGAATATTTTTAACAACTCAGTGATGACTTATATCACATCATAATTCTGCTATAATATGTTATTTTTACTTAGGTAAACATAAAGAATATTCCAGTGAGTTGAACCAAAAATAAGAAAGGCTACAAATGAGTCTAGTGTCAGAGAGGAAACTTACTTTAATGATATGCACTGTTAATGGGATATAATTGTGTTTTGTGTAGGCCATATCTCTTTTCCTCTTGAATTTGCTGCATAACCTCTCTGTCTACACACACCAACTCCCTTTTTCCTTAAGCAAAAGAGTATTTTGAGTGATCTGGCAAAGATAGCACCTGATACCGTAGTTAAAGACAGGAAGGTCATTGCTAGAAGATCCACCTGTGATCACAGTACAAGGTCCATAAAGAGATGGTGTGGAAGGGTGAAAATAAAATTGGCTTAGAGACAGACAGATGTGGCTTTGGAAAACAAGTCTACCCCATAGCAAATGCTTGGTCAAATTCCTGAACTTCTTTGAATCTCAGTCTATTCATTTATATCAAATTTAAGTATTATATTAGAAATGATACAGCCTGCACCTAGCAGGTGATATCAATGATAAAAGTAATTGATCTGCATGAGTTCAATTTTTCAGGTGCCATTGCTTTCCACATGCATGCTGGTTTTTTCACAATTCAGTGCCTACCTAGATGGTGAAAACTTAAAGTTAATTGACTTTGGGAATCTGAATGATCTCATATTTTGCTTTTAGTGCTTTAGATTGTAGATACACAGATTGACTTTTTACAAATCACTTCACTGTGTGGTTAAATAGTGTCTATATATGTTCGTGTTAGGAGCCAAATAAAATATTTTTTCATGTTGGAAGCCAAGCAAAAATGAGATTGTTCCATCTAGTGAAAAATAATCTTTGTTTCTTTTAGGAGAAGCTCTAGGCATAGTTGGAAAGTTGGTAATTATGGAGATTTCCTTGACCTTGATGGTTGAGCAAGAGTTTACTAAGTTTACAGGGGCAGGAAAAGCATTTTGGGCAGGGAAACTTGGGGGAAGTGCTTTTGAAGAAACATATAGCCACGAGGGGGTAGGAGTACATGATAAATCTGTTCTGATATGGTTAAAATGAGAAATAAATTGAGGTTAATGACCAGAAATGATCTGGGGAAAGCAGGTGAACCTTGTCTGCATGGGAGGGGTGTCCGACCCATGATCCGTAGGCCACATGTGGCCCAGGATAGCTATGAATGCAGCCCAACACAAAACTGTAAATTTACTTAAAACTTTTTTTTTTTTTTTTGCTCATCAGTTTTCCTTACTGTTTGTGTACTTAACGTGTGGTCCAAGACAACTCTTATTCTTCCACTGTGGCCCAGACACACCAAAACCCCTAGACCAGATGGCATGCTCTGCGGTTAAGCCTGTGTTTTCAGACATGGGAAGATTTTTGGACAAGAAAGTGACCTGGTCACTACTTTGCTTTAGGAAGAACTCTTGGGTAGAAGAATGGACTTGGATCAAAGGACAGAGGGTTTAGATATAGTGAACCCCAAACTATCTTGGAGATAATTATGTTGACTCCATTTTGTAAGACAGGAAATGAAACTTCAGGGAATCTGACACTCAAATTTTCTTAACTGACTTTAAGGCTTGAGTCCAAGTTGGCTAACTCCAAAGACAAATGCCTTTCCTAAATCTTGTTTCTATTGTCTCCGGGCCTGTGCCTATGAAAAAGTGCATGAGCTCAGTTTAGAATAACTTGCCTCCCCCCTGCGAAATTCTCACATGTCAATATAGGTGAAATTAGTTTATTGGGATAAACAAAGTAATGCTTTGGTCTTGGTATTTTTTTTTAACACCAAGTGACAGAATCATTTCTTTCCCCTTCGGTTCTCTGTGAGTGAGGCCAAGGGAAAAACATTTTTTCTGAAAGCCAAAGAGAACTTACAAAAACACAACCCAAAATTTGTAAGCCACTTATGATATTGGTTTAAGTAAATTCTGTATGCTTTCTCTGTGAAGAATATTCAAACACTTTTTTAAATGAAAAGCATAAACATTTTCACAAACAAAATGTAGTTCCTTGATAGGTAAGAGGCAACAGCAAGTATTTTGTGGAAATAAAGTAGTCAAGCTTCATTGGAAAGAAAAGGGAAAGAGAAAATTATCTTGCTACTTACAAGAAGTTAATTGATTAGGATAGTTATAGTAATGGGAAGCATCTTAGAAAATCAATATAAGATTAAGTGGAAGTGACTTGTAGACTCCCATATATCTGCTTGGGAAACCAGTTAAAGCTTGAAATGTTTGGAAATGCTTGAAAATAATTAGACTTTTTGAATTTACAGAGAAGTGATGTGCTTTTAATATTTTTTTGGTCACAGTTGCTCTATTTTTATTTTTTCTTGTAAAATATTACCACCCTTAAAACCTTTTAATAATGAAAAACTCAGAATCTCTTATGGATCCAGAATCTCTTATTTGTCAATTAAAAAAAAATTATCCAAACCCTACATGTATTGTTTGCTGTCTTCTGGATATATTTATCTGTTATTTTCCCCTAAGCTCTGTCCTGCCTTGTTTCTGCTTTGCTTTTATAGTTTCACAGGAATCCCCAAACTCTGTCTACTGAAAAGTACATAATATTGTCAAGATGTGAGTCTGTTGGCAAGGGGTTCAGCTGTAATAGAGAATTGAATAGCTCTTTGAATTGCTACATTAAGGCTCAGATGTGGGGGCCATCACAAAGTGCCAAAATCTGTGCCAGATTTGTAAGAGCCCTTCATAAAACTAGGACTTGTGAGAGAATAAAGAATATGTAATTAATTCGCAGTACTTAATGGGTTCCTTTCTTTTGACTCAAGGGTTCAGTGTTACAAGCAGCCACCAATCTGCTAGATCTGAGAGCTCTGGCCATTCATATGGAAGGCAGAAAGTGCTGCTGTTACAAATTCTGGCTCCAACTGTTTGGAAGCTCAGTCCTACTTAGGGGATCTTGCCAAACAGAGAGAACATGCTAATGACTTGGAACATCACTGTCCAAGACTAGTGGGTGAAGAGCTCCATTAACTTCTATTCAGTCCTCCAAATCCTACCCACAATCTCTGAATCTCTGGCAACTTGAAACTGTACTCATGTGCATGTGTAGGATGGTCAAGACAGAATATTAAAAAGGAACTCCATCAAATATTGAGTAAATTAAGGATTTATAATAAAGAAAAGAATCCTGTGCTTTGCAACAGAGTTCTTTGCAATGGTTTTAACCCATCAATAGTTTTCAGACTAATAATGCTCTGGACAATACATAGTAGAAACTTTTGCGTATAAGCTACCTTGTAAACTTAGGGCTTCGTTATGGTGCATTGATGGGAGGGGGGTAAAATAATGCTTGCCTTTTTGAAAATGAACAGAGACTCATGAACTGTATTCCTTCAGACAGCCTGGAGGTGGGAGCATTTATTTCCACATTTTGTATGCACAGGCAGGACCATATTGAGAAACACTGACAAGGGCAGTGTATAAAAAAAGTGACATTTTATTCATCACATGCATAGCTGTCTGAGCTATGTGTGCTTCCTTTAAGTTGTTACTTAACCTAAAACAAAATGAGTGAAAACTCTAGCTTTGCTTTACTTCATAGTGTGAGAATGTGGTAGTTTGGCTGAGTGGCTTAGTGCCCAGAAATAGGACATTGGAAGTCTGTTAAAAAGCTGACAATGGGCATATAAAAGCTATATATAATGCTCAATTTAATAAGCAGGCTAAACATTTTACATGACCTTTGATAATAGGCTAAATATAGATATACACACAACATAGATATATGTACATATGTACATACATATGTATATACATATCACTATTTTTCTTGCATTACAATTGCTATTTATTTTCTTTGATTAGCAGCTAAATTTGTTTAAAATGGTTAGTTATAAGAAATAGGTGTGAACCTTGAGAAAAATGAAGAGATGAGTGCTCTAGAGTTATTTATTTAACACATACTTAATCAGAGAGTATCAGAAATTAATGACAAAATTTAATGCTGCTACACTTTCAACCACTAAAAAAGAGACTAGTTATCAATTTGCTTCAAGTAACCAAATATTTGAAGCAACAAAATGGGAAGAAGTGAATAACAATCTCTTTGTTTTGAGTCATTGAAGTAATGATAAACAGATAGAAAGTAATTATCTATAATGAAAAAGTAAATGAATAATATGAGCTATTGTGCAATTCATTTTATTAGCTATGTTTAGACATATCATTAACTAGAGAACAAAAATGATGAATAACTACAAGTTCTCATTCTTTTTAGTAACAATGTAAATACATCTTGATATATTGCTGTTTTCTGAAAGCAGAACATCATTTTTCACTGTTTTCAATTAAAACTGATTGGATGTTCAATTGAACATCCATTTATACTTTAAAATTTAGTTTAGATACAATGGAATATGACTCAACCATTAAAAAGGAAATCGTGCCATCTACAACAGTATAGATGAACCTGGAAGACATTATGCTAAGTGAAGTAAGCCAGGCACAGAAAGACAAATATTGTATTGCCTCACATATGTGGAATGTAAAAATATTGAACTAATAATAACAGGGAATAGAATGGTGAGAGAAATGAGATGCTGGTCAAAAGTACAAACTTTCAGTTATCAGGTGAATAAGTTCTGGTGATCTAACATGTAGCATTGTGAGTATAGTCAATAATGTATTGTATACTTGAAATTTGCTAAAAGAAATCTCAAGTGTTTGTGCAAGACACACATAAAAAGTAATTATAAGAGGTGATAAATATATTAATTCTTAATTGTGGCAATCATATTATAATGCACACCACAACTATTTAAGCATATATATTATGCTATATACCTTAAATATACATAATTTTTTATTTGTCAGTGATACTTAATAAAACTAGAAAAAATTACTTTAGGACCCCCGCACTGTCAGATTTTCCTACAGATGTTGATAAAGTTCACATGCTTATCTGTCAAATGTTTCATCATTTCAGCTTCATAAATGTAATCTCATGAATATCTAAATCAAAATTTTTTGAAATCTCCAACTGAGGTGTCATTTTTGTGTTCTTAAATTTTAAAATTGTGGTATGCCATATTGCTAGAGTCTTGGAAGTCAATGATTGTTCTCTCCCATTCATGGAAAACACTCTTGTTGATCTTTTTTTATACTCTCTTAAATTTGATTTAAAAACTAGAATACTCTTTATTCTTTATTATAACTATTCTAAAGATATGTTTTAAAGGGGTATAGTTTTCTTCACATCTGCAATTGGAGAAGCCACAATAAACTCATAAGAGGACAGTTTCCTTGTATTTTTCCTGGGATGCTCTTTGATGCACAATCAATAACAGTGTGTTTCTATGGTTTAAAGTCAATTTTGAAAAGCCCAAATCAACTGGACTTTTAAGGTAGCTATATAAGGTAATGATAGTTGCTGTACCAAACGAAAATGTGCACTGTTTTTGGGAATGCAGACTGGTGCAACCACTGTGGAAAACAGTATGGAGTTTCCTCAAAATATTAAAAATAGAACTGCCTTATGACTCAGTGATTCTAGTTCTGGATATATATCCAAAGGAACCCAAAACACTAATTCAAAAGAATATATGCACCTCTAGGTTAATTGTAGCATTTTTGTTATTATTATATTTTTTTAATTTAAATCCCCAGAGATTTTTTTGAAGTAAAATATGGAAAAAAATTTCTTTCCAGTAATCAAAATTCTAAGGGACATACTCATAACTCTTTGTTTCTAATCAGAGTTCAACATGAATACTTTTATATAATTGGGGGGAAATAAGTCACAAATTTTAAAGATGAACCCACTGAGAAGATAATAATAATTTTTAAAACAACGATTTCTATAATCACATCATTATTCCATTCATATTAAAAACTAATTATTGAAGTTTTTATGTATGAAGCACTAGCATTGTTTCTGTGGTAAAGTAGATGTCTTGAATGACCCATTCAAAGAAGTTCATTTAGTCAAACTTAATGAACTCTATATCCTTTGTGTACTGACAGAAATACTGGCAGTGCATACTGAGACCATATTTTCAAATCAGACCATGCCCATTTGAGCAGACATGGCTAGAATGAGAATCCTGGAGGAATTTTCTTGGATGGCTCCAGTAGAGCTGCTCGTGACTCATTTTGCTCTCTTGTATGCAATGAGGAAAAAAGGGACCATAATTCTTTGCAAATCAGTATAAGAAGACCTAACCTAAGTCTATAAATCTTAGTAAATTAGGTGCAGTTATCACCTGGTTTCAAAAGAAGACTTCGAAGAGATGCCTCTGGTCAGTCCATTATCTTTCCTAATGTGGCTAAGGAAAGAGCACTTTAGTCTACTTGGGACAATAATGTTTTTTTACAACTGGTAGACAAACTACATTTAGAGGTGACTGAAGCCTGCTGCCTCAACATGAGGTAGATGCTCAGCATTGTAGTGGGTTACTGCTATATATGCTGAACTTAGAGATATAATTCAGTCAGTGAAAGGAGGATGAAAGCACTCTTATGTAAATAATAAGAGGATGCCTTCTAGTTTCGTAACTATTTACACCTGGAAAAGATCTTAACTCAAAGAGGAGTTAACATAACTTCAGTGCTGCCTAGAAATCGTCAAAGAAGGCTTAGGCTGAATCGAGCAGCACCATGGAGAGCTCCCAGAAATTCCATTGTGGTTCTTTTCTCATTGCAGTTCTGTTTTCTCTAGCCATCACTGCCTCTAAAGTGAGCCCCTCTACTTCTTACAGTAGGTCACAGTCCTCACAGAAGTCGAGGCTTCCTTCATTATCTGAGTCTCATAGCTCATGTGTTTAAAGGCTACATTTTTCATTTGGCCCAAGCTTCTCTTAAGACTTCTTTTTTCTCTGCTATAAGCTCCTGTTCTGGAATTGTTTACTGGAAGATCAGTACTGGAATTAAAACTATCCCCTCCTTTTCCTTTCCTTTCCTCTTAGAGGCTTCTCAAAATGTTACTTATAGTCTAATTTTAAAAGCACAAAAACACTCTTAAGTTGGATATAGGGTGAATGAAATGAAATTGATTTGTATGTTATCTTAAGGCCATGTAAGGAAGAAAGAGATTATCTTCTTTTCCCTAAGAAAACTTCTGTGAAAAAAATGTTTTGATTACATATTTTCTTCCTCAAGAGTTGTTTGGAGAGCAATTATAAAGGATATAGTTGAAAGCAAAGTTATCTTTCCTTTTGACAATGGCTAGGTCAAACTTCAGAATCAAGCATTCCTGAGCTTAAATATTGCCTCTGCCACATCCAGATTTTAATTTCAGATAAACTACTTAATTGATCTCAGTCTTTGTTATTACACCTGAAAATGAGATTAGCACCTTCCACTTGGCATTATTATGAAGATTAAACAAGATAATATACATGAAAGAGATTGGCATGATACCCAGTCAGAGAAGGCACTTAGTTAAAGTCAGTCCTGCCCATCTACTTTTGCCTTGGTCTGTGCTCAGGAAAAGAATCTAAGTAAACTTACAAAATGAGATTACTCTGTTAGATCAAACTACGATTATTACACAAGGTAGCCAATCAGCTTAACATGGCAGATCATACAGAACTGACCAACTGATGTTATGTGGGATGAAAACCTTCCCCCAACTTTTCCATAAATTGTGAGAAACTATAGGAAATCCTCCCTTCAAAGTTTGTAGTCCATGCTTATGTTCTTTCAGGCTATAAGATAATGATTAAATATGATTATAACAAGTATTGGTGCTTTATAATATATGGAGCTCATTGGTTTATTCCTAGAATGTAAGACTCTTAGGATTTTCCCTCTTTGGAATACCAGAAATATTTTCTGTTGAAACCAGACTTGTAAAGGCATGATTCATACACTATCTCTCTCCATTGTTCTCAACTAGATAAAAAGCTTCACAATGGCAAGAACAATATTCACTTCAGCAGTGTAAGTCACCACCTGTCTGGCAAGGGGGATCCTATCACTGGTTCTAGGTGGACGGTAGGCATATTGTAGAACTCCAGTTCTTAAAACCCTCACCTGTGGTGAAATAGGATGGTATACTCTTGGGAGGGCATACCATGGAAGATGCAATGTTTCGGGTATTTGAGAGAATCAGGGGAAGCAGTAATCAAAAGGGCTATGGGAAAGAGAAGATACATTAGAGAAGGTCAGTGAAAGGACTTCCTGAGCAATGGGCATGACAGAATTCAGCAATAATGGCCAGGTGATGGCATTTAAATGTTAGAAGTGTGTTGAGTATAATTATTATAATGAACGGCGAAGTTGGAGTGACAACTATAGGATCTGGCCTTCAGGGAGTTATGGATGTACTTATTAAACATGACTTGAGCCAGTTCTCAGCCTCAGAATCCATAAACTGTAGAATGGAAATCCCCATATGAAGAACCTGCAACACCAAGTGGTTTTTGTGATGGATGATCTTTCAACTGTTAGGAGTAATGCTTGCAAAAAGTTTGTAATAATATGGATAGTGGTTATGTATAATGTTAACTGAAATATGTATGATATAAAGAATGTAAAATCACATTTATGATAATATCACATTTATGTTATGATAATAACATGTTTAAAAAGAGAGGAAAGATGCATTGGAACATAAACTTGTTTATATGAGAGAAGTTGGACTACAGTGTAATTTTCTTTTTTCTACTTTCTACATTTTACATATTTACCATTGGAAGCAGTATTTTTATCATTAAAAATATTGTATTTGAAACATTCATTCTATACTGCAGAAAGTAAAGGCAACTATTTAACAAGTAAATATAAATATGTTATTGTTAAAAAGGTTAGTGTCTATTTTAAAATAATGTTAACATAGCTTGATGAGTAAATTAATAGAATCTGGTGGCTGCAGCTGCTCATCTTAAGAAAATTATGCAGGGCTAACACATACAGCTGTGACGTGTCGTATTTGGAGACCACAAAGGAAACCTACAGCAAGACCCAGGAAAGCAGTGTCAGTTGAAATGTAAATATGCTTTGGAGTGAAAAAGCATATAATCCAAAATATTTTGCTAATATGCATGGCATGTACTAAATAGCTTGGTAGGAGGGAGGAAGTTAAATTCAGTCAGTCAGCCATCAATAAGCCCTATTAAAAAAAAGACATTCTGAATAAAATAGGATGAATTAATTAAAGACAAAAAAAGTGGACAAAAATTATACCTTATAAAGACAATCATGCTTTTAAATAACATGTGTTAGTTCTCCATGTCAGCTATAGCCTTATATTTTTAAGTTGATACAATAAATTACACAATAAATTTTACGGACAGAAATTCAGAAGTTCAGAGGAGGTACCTGGATTAAAATGATAGAGAGGTTTTATGAGAGAGTTGAAAATTGAGCTAGATTTTCAAGGATGACAAGATATGGCTATGTAAAGAGACACACAGAGGGAAATAGCAGAGCTAAGGTATGGAGGTGAAAATTAATAGATTGAATTTTGGATATGTAATAAGTTTAGGCAGTCTGTTGCAAAGGATTGATATAAGGTGGGCTAGAAAATAAGCTGAAGAAAACTGGCGGGTTGGGGCCGAAATTCAATGCATTTTGAATTTTAACTATGCATTGCGAATAATGGAGAATCAATGAGTATTTTGAGTAGGAGAACAAATCATGAAAAATTAATGTGACATTATTCATTTGTTCATGATTTCATCCTACAAATATCTGTTGAGTGGGATAATTTTACAGAAAGAAGTTGGAAAAATGGAAAGTTAGTTTAATAACAATCCAGCCCAGAAAGCTGAAAGTCCACATTAGTGGCTGGCTAAGTGACAATTAAAAAGAAGACTTTTGTCTGTGTCTTTTTCCATCCATATTTTTTTTCTCTCCTCATTTAAATTTTTGTTACCTTGTATTTGGTTATCTTAAAAGACAAATCTGTGGCCTTAACTCCAACTGGTGCCTAGGACATGGTGATCATTAATTGTCTTTCTAAAACATGATCTTGTCACCAATCTGCATTTTTGTTTTCTCTCAACCCATGTGTTTGCTCACATTGTTCACTTTGTATAGCTAAGAAATAAGGGCTCTGTCAGGCCATGCAGACCAGAGCTCATCAGGCTTATTTGAAGTAAAACAAAAAAGAATTTTAGCAAGGCAACTTAAAGGTAACACTGAAAAAATTAAATAAGTTGCTATACATGGTAAAATCTCTTGTGGAAAGAGTTTTCTTGAAAAGGTTTCTATATTTTCATTTGCTCAAGATCTAATGATAAATGATATGATATGAATATACTGTGCATTTACAGAGGTATACATTGTTTTATATGAATTTAATAAAATTAGTTTTTTTCTAAAATCTGATCAAGTGCTAGTAAATTACAAATGACTATTTGTACACTGTAAGTACTTAGGGATTACAGGTTCATGATTTTTTTCCTGTAGATTTTCTAGACTAATAACTGAGTCCAAGTGAATGGAAAAATGTGTATTAAAACATCAGGCAACATCTGAATATAATCTTTTTAATCTAACGGGGAGGCTATTTCTTGGTATTTTATGTGGCCCCAAACAGATCTGAATCAGTTTTAGCAGATGCACAACACAGGAGTGCATGTCATGTCACATGCTGTAATGACAAGCTTAGCTTAGACATGTATGGGTTCAGATCTTAGCATTTGAAGGAAACTTAGAAGTCACAGAAGCCATCTTATGTAAGACTGTCTCTATGGTAGTCTTTAGAGATGATTATGCAGCTTTGTTTATATTCATTCTGAGCCTGCTAGTGCAGTGCCACATGAGGAAGTGCAATTAATCTCTAAGTTTGGCCACAGAAGCTGTTAAATTCAACTAAAATCTGCCTTTGAATCTTGCACCCGTTGGTCCTTACACTGATACTTAAACATAGGATTAATGCCACTCCACTTAATACACTGTCTTTTATGTAACGGTATTTCAGAAACATGGAATATCTGTTCCTTTGAACATTTGAAACTCTCTGATATTTTTCTTTTTATAGTTTTCCAATTACCTAAGGACCGTCCCTTCATTCTTTTCTCTCATAACATAGTTTCTATCTAGTGTATCATTTTGGATGTCTTCTTCTAAGTTCAAAACATTTTGTTGGTTTATCGCCAAGTAAAAATAAAAAACATTACTCCACATGTGTTTTATTAGTTTTGCAAACATATTCTACTATTAGAAAAGAATATTATCAAGTAGCCAGAGGTGATGTTAATTTAAAATTGCAAATGCTCTATAAAAGTGTATATAACATACCAAAAGGGAAGAAAGGAAAGGGCAATTATTTTTCACCAAGAGAGGGGATTAAAAAGAAAATATCCATATAAGACCCTAGAAGGATTTTGAAAGAAGGAAAATGCATTGTTGAAAGAATCATAGGTTGAGGAACAGTTCGGGGAAATACCGAGATGAATATGTATATGATGCATTTGGGGGTTGGCGAGAGAGTAATTTAGTTATACTGAACACTCATGAAGAAGCAAAGTAGGAAATAGGGTTGAAAAAGTTACTTGATACCTAATAGTAGAAGCTCATTAATACCTCTCTAAAGGTGGAATGTTTTCTGTAGGTGATTCATCAAGTCTTCGACTTGACAGGATATATGTACTTTAATACATAAATCTGGTGGCCCTACGATGAAGAATGGATTAAACAAAGGGAAACATGGTTAACACTTGAAACATGCTGTTGTCTCACTTTAAGTATGTCATCAACCATAATTCAAACAAATGCTGCCTGATGATGGAATTCATAGGTAGCAAGGAAGCTGTGTATCGAAACTCAGATTGATGAGGCAGTTTTTGTCAAAAGCACTCTGAGAATAGTTGCGATAAATCATTTTACATGGAGAATGTTGTTAGGCTTGAAGATACATTACTTTTCCTTAGTGCAATGCTCATAACCTCTGCACACTGGTGGACATTTAGCAAGCCATTACAGAGAGAGCAGAGTCAAATCTTTCTGTCAAAGCTCTGCAAATGCCAACTGTCATAAAAGGCAGGAAGTTAACAGTTTATCACCATCACAGTGTCATGTTATAATATCCCTGTGTCTCCTTTTATATCATTTTCTCCTTATTTCTTTGACATAGGTTTTTAAATAGGCTGTTAGCAAAAGTGTGTAAATTTAGTTCTTTTCTAGTTCAGTTCTATCTGTGCCTCATCTTTGATCTTATCCTGATCCTATGGTGCTATTATAAGAGACAGAAGAGAGAATGGATTCTTGAATTTACTGTGCAATGCTTAATCTTCTGCAGAGTCTCAGTTATCCGAGAACCCTACCTCATATCCTGTTTTAATGTTCTCTGTGTTTTAGCAATGAGAAGCAAGAATAAGTCATTTGAAGTCAAGCTTTTTTGCATCTAAAACTATATGTTGCTCAGACTCATTTATGAATGCTTGGAGAATTGCTCACTCCCTGCTGGCTAAGCACAAAGGTCAGCCCATCTTCAATAATATTTTCTCTAGCCTTGCTTCCCTTTGTCTCTTTTCATAGCTCCCAACTGGACTTTGCTGTCCAGGTAATAATATTGGAGTGGAGCCAAGCTGTGCAGGGCCAAATAATAGTATGTGCTTTATTCTTTAATGTCTGAGACTAAGACTTGCTTCACTGAACTACCTGGAATAAATCCTAGGCACCTAAATCTTATTTTATTTGCTATGCATTAGGATGGGGTCAAAATAATTCTGTAAGGAACATCTTAATCTTGCTGGAAGTTTACAGAGCAGAGGAAGGATGAATTTCTGTTGTTGTTAGGTGTCTCTATTAGACCTCCTCTCTTTTCACAAGCAAATGCCAGTTCTAACTCCAGCTCACATATCTGCTAAATAATCTGATGAACTTTTATGTGACTACTTCCAGAAGAGTGTCAAAGGTTACAGTTTCAAATTCTGCTGCTAAAACACCCAAGGATATATTTGCAGTCCAGTGGTAGTACATGTTTTCCTTGTATTAATCTTGTTACTTAGTCTTTTGGTCTTATTTTTCCTTATTTTATACTTAACTCTGTTTGGAAATACTATGTCAAATAAGATATTTACCTCTTCATAAAAAAATATGAGAGCTTATAATTAAAAATAAAAGACCTGTTCCCACTATTTACTGCCAATACCTTATAGTTATCCTTCTATAGAATTTATCATAGAAATTGTTTTCTATTAAAATAAAAGCTCATTCTTTTTTTTTTTTTTTAGCCCAGACTCTTTCCCTTCTAATTTGTCTGTTTTCTAGTCTTGCAGCATGGCTATTATTCTGGATTGTTTTTCGGTGAAATCCTGGTTTAAATCTACAGTTTCTTGTTTAATATCCCGACTTCATTCCCATTTTTCACACTATATTGCCTCTGTTTGATCCATTGGACTTTTATTTCCTCTTATTCTAAAAATCCTTTGAAATAACTTATGCCATGGTGTTTTTCCCCCACTTCTTTCACTATTTAGGTTTCATTTCTTTTGAAAAATAATTCATTTCCCATTACTTTTAATGAAACCTCAGGGGCAAAACAGACAAATACACATGCTCAGTTTGTCATTTTAAATCAGAAAATAGTCTTTTGCTTATAAATAATTTTATATACCATTGTAGGGCACCAAAATGCTCACTGGTAAAACACAGAGTATAGAAATTTTATTTCGACTAACTAACAAAATCCATGGGTGGCAGGGATGGTGTTTTTTACTCACCATCACTAAGGCAGTGGCATAAAATGGAGCTTAACAAATGTTTCTAAGTACATGTCTTGTCAATAAAATGCGATTATTTTTCTCTAAGAAAATGATAAATGTGTATGTCAGTTGTGGTGACTGAAACAGTGTCACTGCTATAGGATTTTTCCAGTATTTTCTTAGTATGATACTTAGCTCTTGTCTAATATTCAAAATTTGATCTCTGTCACTTAGTAATGATTTAAAAAGTTACAGCAAAATGACCTAGGAAGTAGATTTGAAACTATAGCAGAGTTCATACTTACCGTGACTAACAACAGTTTGAACTGAACTTTAATATTTTGAATCTTTAAATTTTCTGTGCTTCAGTTTTCTTAGTTTAAAATTAATATTCAATAAAAGGCTCATCTAAGAGGTTATAGACATTTTGTAAATTATAAACATCAAAGATTGTTGCATATTATTTCTTTATGTCAGAGTGTTTTAAAAATTATTCCATAGTTTTATTTTTTCTTACTAATTTTTCTCAATTTTTAGACATGTATCTTTGACTTATGGTTTGTGGTTTATCTTTTTCATATTGACATATTAATCATTTGTTTTGTTTTGTTTTGAAGGAAGCATTTTAAACTAATGTTATTTGGCTCATGAAATTGAAAAGTTTAAAATGACAGTTCATTTTTTAGCTTTTTTCTCAGGCAGTTTTTTTTTTTCTTAAAAATCAACTTTTATTTACCTTCCAAAAAACAACACAAGGTTATCCATATCTGGAAAATGTTTTAAATTTGCATTCTTAAATGAAATAGATTTTGTTCCTTTTTATGTCAAATGTATTTAGGAACAGTAATATTAGATAAATATTAGAATGTTGAAATGATAGACACCTATAGATCAGTGGAACAGAACAGAAAACCAAGAAATAGACTTACATAAATATTCCCAGATGATTTTTGTGTTTATTTTATATTTAAATATTTTATTGTTTATGCTATTACATTTGTCCCAATTTCCTCCCTTTTTCCCCTCCCCTCAGCCTGCCCCCTACCACAAAATTAAGTCAATGGAGAAAGTATAGGTTTTTTTCAATAAATAGGCAAAAAAGTGAACCCTGACTTACAGCTTAACTTTATGCATAAATTAATATGGATTATGGAATTAAATGTACAAAACAGAACTATAAAACTTTTAGAAAAAAATAGAAGAAGACCTTTAGGATCTAGGGCTAGGCTGAGATTTCTTAGACTCAATGCCAAAGAAGCAATGCATAAAAGAAAAAATATAAATAAATGGAACCTCATCAATTAAAAAAAAAAACAACTTTGTGAAACAGTCCCTTTAATGAATGAAAAGACAAACTACAAAGAACTTTATGAAACATAAAAAAACTCTTCAAACCTCAACAGTGAAGAGAAATTCAATAATAACATAAGGAAAATGTATGAACAGGTATTGCACTGAGGAGGATAGGCAGATGACACCTAAGCCCAGGAAAAGATATTCAATGTCTTTGCCTTTATGGAAATGCAAATAAAGCTACAATAAGATATCATTACATACATCCCAGGATGGCTAAAATTCAAAAAATAATAATGAAAATACTAAAGGATGCAAAGATGAGGAGAAGCTGCATCTCTCTTGCTGGTGAAAATGTACAATGGTGTAGTCACACTGGTATTTTTCTATAAAACTAAACATGCAACCATATAATGCAGAAATTGCACCCTGGAACATTTATCACAGAAAATAAAAACTTATGTTCACACAAAAACTTCTGAATAAATATTCTTAGCATGAAAGCCCAAAACTGGAAACAACCCAGATGTCCTAAAACAGGTGAATGGTAAAAACCGGTACCTTCATACCATGACCTGTTACTTAGCAATTACAAGGGGGAAAATACTGTTGATACCTGCAATAATTTTCATGTGTATCAAGGGCCTTATGCTAAATGAGGAAAGCTGTCTCAAAAGGTTATGTACTATATCAGTCTACTTATATTAAATTCTCAAGATAACAAAACAATAAAGATGGAGAAGAGATTACTGGTTACCAGAAGTTAGGGGTAAGGGCCTGATGGGTTGGTGCGACTTTTCTGATGACATAGTATGAGGGAGCCCTGTGGGTGATAGAACATTTCTGTATCTTGAATCTGATGATGGTTACACAAAGCTACAAGGATGATACAATTGCATAGAGTAAGTACATACACACTCACAAGTAAGTACTTGGAAAACTACTACCATTCGAATATTTTCTGTGGGTTACACCAAAATCAATTTCTTGTTTTTAACGATTTATTCTAGTAAAGTATCCCATTTGGGGAGGCTGGGGGAAGGGTGCATATCTTTCTGTTCAGTTCTGCAGCTCTTTGTGTCTATAATTATTTCAAAATTTAAAAATTGGTAAGCCAATAGACAGACACAGGTACCTTCTGACTAGTGGAAAAAAATGAAAATAACACAGAGTGCAGACACCACCAGCAGCATTGTACCCATATATACTGGAAACAATAAACACTTGTCGAATGAGAAAAAACACTTTTGTAATCTCTTTTGAAGAACACTAAAAGATAATATTCAGAAACACATTTTTTACTTTATATCATTAAAATAAGTAGAATTCTGTTGCTATTTGATTTTAGTTTTGATCATATCTGTATGATGGGAAGAATCTTAAAGAGATAAAAGCAAAATTCTTCAAAGTAAATTCCACCTTTTTGTTAATATTTACAGGTAAAGGAATTTTTTCATGACTTTACCTACATGTGGGCATTAGTTTTTAGAGTTATTACATAAAACTTTAGATGGAGCTTTTGATCAGTTATATATACATATATAAACATAAATATATACAAAAGCAGAGAGAAGGGAAGGGAAATGGACAATAGAAAAAAGCAATATCATCAAGACCCAATCCAACATCAAGCTACATGAATGGGTAGGAAAAAAGTTGAAGATAAAGATGTTGAAGAAAAGGCATAGCTCTCTATGTTTTATCTCCAAGAGCTCTTGAATGAACCTAAATTGTAACTCACAGTTGAACTACAGTCTAAGGAATAGAAAGTGTTTAAAAATTATGTAAATATAAATATTTCATATACTTCAATGTTTAAAATTGATATGCATTGCCCCAGTCAGATTCACATGTTATATGACATGTGTCTACCAGGTTTGTAGCTAGTTCGGACTTGCATTCACTTAGGTGTCAAGGGCAGGTGAAGGGTGAGGAATGGAATCTCCAACTGTGAGGAAGGGATTGAAGCTAGGGAGCTCTCTCAACCACACAATCACACATCCATACATACAGCAGTAGTTGAAACAATAATTTTTGTTCAGAAAACCTGTACTTCCTTGAGGATTTTTGCAACTTTATGTGGCTGAGCTAGAAATTTTTATTGATTGATAGGTCATGATTGAGATTATCAAAAGAAAACTGCAGATGTGTGTGGTTGCTCTGATTTGAATGCTTGGACAAATAGAGATGCTTGCATATCTTGCTCATGCACATTGGCAGACCAAAGACTTATATGAACCCCCCCAATTCCATTACAAGATTCACTCTGAGGGCTTAGTAATGTAGAGACAATATGTGCTATCACTGACATCTCCACTCTAGTGAAGTGCATCATGGTCCAAAAATTTGTTGACTATTACTTTCTATGTAGCTTTATTTGTAGGAGGACCTTATAGCCATGTGCATGGAAATTTCTGTGGATGAGCTTTGGATGATTAATTCTAGCCAATAAAGTCACGAGGGATAAAGCAAAGGAAGAACAATCCTACACAGGCCACATAAATTCCTGGTGGTTTAATTAGAATCTCCTCAAATTAATGAAAATTAATTAATATCTATAAGATTTTATAATAAACATAAGAAAAGTACAGTCAAGTCTCTGAAGCATTGAATTAGAAGTCCTGTTTTATATTTAGAGGTGCATTCATTAAGTGTTTTTGGGTTTTGGAGAAGGGTGATGATCTCAAGCTGAACACTTGCTTCTTTCCTGTTGTCTTGATAAAACTAACTGGCAAGAGAAAATAAACACTCCCAGGTTAGCTAAACCAAGGCATCATCCGCATTACCCCCAGCCTTGCACAGATATTCAGAGACTGAATTGGGTTTCCTCATTAGCAGTGGCAGGGGAAGGGGCTGCCTACACTCTGGACCTCAATTGTGTTGTTCTTCATATGTGCTTCTTTGAAGGACACGTGCCTGAACATCTTTAGAGATTCTAAAACTATCTTTATAATCCACTGCCTCACCATCCATATGGACACCACACAGTCTTGGAAGGAGTTGGTAGAGCTAAAACTGTTCTGGCAAAAGATCGGAAAACATCACTCTGGCTTTAGTGATCTCTTCTCTCTCCAGCTCCTTACTGAAGCCAGCTCTTCTCTTCAACTTCTCATTGGTCAAGAACCTAAATTAGAGATAAATCTGTGTATTATTATTATTTTAAAATGTACAGATTACTGTAGCATTTTAAAATGCCTTTCAACGTATTCATAAATCTCAATTTTTTGCTGTTTCTGTTTTCTATGTGTCTACTACAACTGGAGCTATCCAAACTTAGGGACATCTTCACACAGTCTACTGATCCTTGCCATTTAAGATATTATACTTCCCCTCAGTTTTCTATTTCAATTTCTAGTATAATTAGTGGTCTCTCCACTAACCAAGGTTCATGAAGTGACCTGCATTCCATCACTTTCTTGTAAACCCCTCTGCATCCAATCATTTGTTAAATTATATAGCCTCTGTCTTCTTCGTTGCTCTCACATGCGTACTTGTTTTCCTTTTACAGGCTACACCTTGATATGACTCAAATTCAGGCTCTAGGTATCTGCATAGTGAGAAACTTTTCCAACCTCATATCTCCATCTTCACTTTCTCCCTACTTAAAAACAAGTAGATTAGGACATTTTTCAAGGCTTTACCAACTCACCTGGGCAGGTCAAAACATAAAATCACTGTTTTTTATTCCAAGAAATGTATACCAGAGACACCCATGGCTCTTATAACATCCTTATCTTCATCCATTCCCAAGTATTATTCCAGCCTTGTCTCACCCTTAACCCTCCCCTCCTCATCCCTGCCAGCCAGTGGCGGGTGCTCATGATGGCAGGGACTGGTGGATGGATGTTTGTGTCACACATTACTTGATTATTTTAGAAAAGTAAGATAAAGCTCTAGTTGTTCCTTATTTTTAACCCGAGACAGAATGTCCTGCCATAAAGGGATTGCACTGAAATTTAAATATTAAAATATCAAATTTCCATAATAAATTACATGACCCCTGCCAGATTAACTGCAATATGTCACTCTCTTCTCAAGAATGCCCAGGGCTAAGAACACATGGACTCTTAGATAACTTGTATGGTCCAGGTAGATTCCAAAATCACCTCAGCCATACTGCTAATATTTCCTTACCCTTGTCTTCAACTGCACGCAAATAGTTTCAGTAATTGTGTTCTAAATGTGGCCCCTTCTTCCCATCTCTGGTCTTACTGCTCTTTCTCTCTGGGACACTCTCCTCTGTTCCATTACCTCATCCACAACTACCAGATTCTCACTGACACCCAACATCTCTTCTAAATACTACATCTATGGGGACTTCTTCCTTCTCTCTTCAGTCTTTTATTCTTTCACTCCTTTAAACCCCATAACACATTTGGAAATGATGTTTTCTTATTTCATGTTACTTATTCTCTTTACCAGATTATAAACTCTTTCAAGGTAAGGACCCTTCATCATTCACATGCCCCTTATATTTTCCCAGGCTTGAGTAGTTTTCAGTAAATACTTGCTAAACTTAATCAGTGATTGGAATGCTATATTGTTGTCTTTGTGTTGATATTTTAAAAATTTTAAATGATTTAAAAAATTTTTAAATTATAGCTGATGTATATGATTGTATTAATTTCAGGTGTACACTCTAGTAATTAGACATTATATAACTTCTAGGTGGTCATTTGATAAATCTTGTACCCATCTGACACCATACATAGTTATTAGGATATTATTGTCTATATTCCCAGTGCTGTACTTTACATCCCCATGACTGTTCTGTAACAACCAATTTGTACTTCTTAACCCCTTCACCTTTTCGGGTACCCATTCCCCCAAACTCCTTCCCATCTGGCAGCTGTCAAAATGTTTTCTGTATCTATTAGTCAGTTTCTGTTCTCCTTGTTAGTTTATTTTGTTTTTCAGTGTCAATTTTTGATAGACATGTACTTATTGCCATTTTATTGTTCATATTTTTTATCTTTTTTTTCTTCTTCTTAAAGAAGATCCTTTAACATTTCACATAATAATGGTTTGGTAGTGATTAACTCCTTTAGCTTTTTCTTATCTGGGAAGCTCTTATCTGTTCTTTGATTCTAGATATTGTAGCTTTGTTGGATAGAGTAATTTTGGTTGTAGATTCTTACTTTTCATCACTTTAAATATTTCTTGCCACCCGCTCCTGGTCTGCAAATTTTCTATTGACAAATCAGTTGACAGCCTTATGGGGGAGCTCCCTTGTAGGTAACTAACTGCTTTTCTCTTGCTGCTTTTAAGATCCTCTCTTTGTCTTTAACCTTTGGCATTTTAATTATGATATTTCTTGTAGTGGGCCTCTTTGGATCCATGATGTTTGGGACTCTGTGCTTCCTAGACTTGTATGTCTATTTCCTTCACTATGTTAGGGAAGCTTTCTGTCATTTTTCTAAATAGTTTTCTAATTTCTTATTCTCTTCTCCTTCTGGCATCCCCATAATGCAAATATTGGTACACTTGGAGTTGTCCCAGAGGCTCCTTACATTATCCTCAGTTTTTAAGTTTTTTCTCTTTTTGCTGATCTGTTTTTTTATTTTTTTTTGCTTTCTTATATTCCAAATTGCTTATTTTATTCTCAGTTTCAATTACTCTCCTGTTGAGTCCCTGTAAATTGTTCTTCATTTCAGTTAGTGTATCCTTCATTTCTGACTGGTTTTCTTTTCTGCTGTTGATGTTCTTGCTAAGTTTATTGAGTATCCTTATAACTAGTGTTTTGAACTCTATATCTAGTAAATTGTTTGTCTCCATTTTCTTTTGTTCTGTTCTTTCATTTGGGAAATGTTTCTTTGTCTCCCCATTTTGGCAGCCTCCCTGTTTGTTTCTATGTATTAAGTAGAGCTGCTGTGTCTGCCAGGCTTCACAGAGTGGCTTAATGTAGTAGATGCCCTATAGGGCCCAGTGACACAGAATCCTGTATCACCCAACCTGGGTACTGAAGGTTCACCTTCCATGTTTGCAGTGTTCACCCTCTTCTTGTAGTTGAGCCTTGATTAATGTTAGAACATCAATGAGAGGGATTTGTCCCAGGCTAATCAGCTGCAATGACTTGCTGTGACTGTTGAATTCTGACTTCCGACTTTTGTCTGACCATCATGGAGGATCAGTTGTATGGGGGCCCACCCCACATAGTTGCTCTTAATTCAGCAGGGCTCTGATGCACACTGAGGTTGCCCCTTGAGTGTGTCATTTGAGGTGGTTAGGTAGTCATGTTTCAATGTGGTCTGACACTGTCCACTGGGTGCATTGGCTCTGGGGTCTCCTGGGAGGTGCAGGTTAAGGTCAGCCACCACCTGTGTTCTGTCCAGAGCCACCTGGCATGAGCTACAAAATGAACTGTAGATGACTGCTACTTGTGCTGAGCTTGAGGATCTCAGGAGAGACCAAACTGTGAACCAAGACTGGTTTGTTGTTCTGGGCTTGGGTCCACTTATTGAGAGGTACAGGACATGCTGAAGCCAGGAGCTGCTCTGAGAAATTTTAGGAAAATCTGAAACATGGTCCAAGATAGGCCATTTGTATAGAAAAGCCACCAGAAACAACCTGGGTGGAGTGCAGTCTCAGGGAATCACCAGAATAGGGCAAACAGCATAAGCCAGGTTGATGTAGTCTCTGATGTAGCACCTGCATGCCAGTTCTATCGAGGCAGGGCTCAGCAAAGGAACAATATCCTCTGCCAGTACTTCAGGCTGGGAGAATGAACTCTTGCCCTGTTGATGGACAGTTCCATTTTCCCCATATGTCTCTGGTGCCTTTCAATCTGCTGTCCCAGTGCAGGAGTTTAGAGGGAGTGAATCTGAGTAAGGTCCTTCATGGGCTCTTCCAGAGAAACTGCCTGGGATTCTAGAGGCCTCTGTTTCCCTCAGCCTCAATTCTTACTGGTTTTTATAGCCAGAAGTTATGGGCACTTTCCTTCCTGGCACTGGAACCCTGGGCTAGGGGTCCTGGTATGGGACTGGGATCCCTTGCCCCTTAGTGGGGAACCCTGCAGCCAAGATACCCCTCCCATTTTTTTCCACCACATGTGAGTGTGGGACCAGCCCATATCACACCTGGACCCTTGTACCAGTCTTGATGTGGCTTCTTTAATTCCCTAGATGTATAACTACCATTCAGCTTGACCTCAGGCAATTCTGAATAATAGTTGTTCTGTAGTTTATTTGTAATTTTGATGAGGTGTTGGGAGGAAGCGAGCACCTCATTTACCTATTCCACCATCCCTTTTTGTTGCTTTTTAAAAACACGTTTGTAAGTGTGTGTGGCAGTATGCATGCTACATAGTCATTTCAGAACACTAGAAAAATAAAAAATATACAAAGAATAAAATAAAAGTCATCTATTATTCTATTACATAGAGTTAACCAAGGGAATATTTTGATGTATTTTTTAAAGATTTTATTTATTTTTTATTTTTAGAGAGTGGAAGGGAGGGAGAAAGAGAGGGAGAGAAACATCAATGTGTGGTTGCCTCACGAGCACCCCCTACTGGGGACCTGGCCTGCAACCCAGGCATGTGCCCTGACTGGGAATCAAACTGGTGACCCTTTGGTTCGCAGGCTGGCACTCAATCCACTCAGCCACACCAGCCAGGGCATGTTGTATTTTTGTAAGTCTTTCTTTTATATATCTTTTTATAAAATTAAATTTTCTCCCTGATTTATTAACCTAATATATTTTGATTATTTTCTATTAATAATTCTTTGAAGAGCCATTTTAATGGCTCTTTAATACTGTATATTATAAATACATTATTTATATATTCACTTTTGTTGAAGTAAATTTAAATTGACCCCAATGTTTTCCTCATTACAAAATATGTACAAAACAGTCTTGCACATACAATTTTTTCCCAATTAATGACAATTTCTTTATGATTAATTTCTAGAACTAGTACCGAGGAACCCAAGGAGTATTTTTTGAGGTGTTTTTCAGGAATGTTTTACCAATCTATATTCTTTCAATAGAATATCAGGGGTCCTGTTTTGTCAATGCCTTGCAGCATTGAGTTTCTTCTTTAAATACAGTTTTGCCAGTCCTTAAATATCCACTTAACAACTTCTGCCTAATTCTTTTTATAATTTGCTTTTCTCAATCCCTCTAGCTGCAGTTCTGCTGCTTAACTCCCCTTTGGCTATTTTGGTTGTAAGAACATCAGCACTTTTGAATGTGTGCTACTGAAGTCATTTAAAAGTCAAGTGAGAGATCTAATCCATTATTGATATAATGGCTGGGGAAAGAGTCAGGCCTTCCTGCTGTAGCTGGCAAATAGATTGGAGCTACAAGCCTCAAGATTCAAGTCATAGAAAATTACTACACATTCTGTTTTGATTTGAAATGACACCATTATTTGTTACCCTTACTATGCATTCAGTTTTAATAAAAGAGCCTGACTTAGACACATTAGCAACATTTTTATAAGACAGTAGTTTTACTTTGGATTTTCTCCTGCTGATACACTTGATTGAAATTGGTACTTCATGAATTGTGAAGAGGTGTGAGAACAGCTTTGTGTCATGCTCTCCATGTGATTGCTTTGTCTCCTCAACTCCTCCACAGGTACCAGGCACACACCAGCAGAGACTAACTGAAATAAGCCTTGTGTCTTCACATTAAGGCTCTGTGACTGTGATTTGCTTCAATCTGTTATCAGCCTTCACTGACAGAAAAAGTAGCTGGGGAGAATACCACCCTTATTTTACTCACGAAGGAGAGATGTTCTTGCCATTCAGTTATATGATAACTAAACATGTTATAACAGGGTAGGGCAAAAGTAGGTTTACAGTTGTCCATATGGAAAATAATACAATAATTAATAAATAATAATACAAGGATAAACTGTATTTCACTTACAACTGTAAGTGTTGGTTTTACTTCAAGAAATATTTTTAGCTAGGCAGAGCTCTTTCAAGGAGGAATATTTTATATAATATCCCACTTCAAGTTTTCTGTATTTTACTGTTATCAAGACTCTGACATTCTCCTCCATATGCAAAGTTGATGCAACTGAATCACTAGGGAAATTTGAGAGGATTATCCAGGTATAGAGATTTATTCCTATTAATACACTGACATGGTGTTTCTGGGTCCTTCACAGGATGGGAGAGTTTCCTTTGAAGCAATGTTTGACAGCACCAAGTGGTGAACTATAGGTGCACACACACAGTGGCAATATAATAATTACCTGGAACTAGAGTATATCTGAGATTTTGGGATAGATTGGTCAGTCCTCACTCACACATTTGAGAGTCCCTTAGCATGTAGTCATAGTTGCTCTAGTAGGATTGTTCTCCATAATAATCCCTCTTGTCCACTTAGTCATTCTGGGTATGTGGCTGGGAGAGAGGGACAGAGATTCTTTGCTGACAGAGACACATTTATCTAATAGGTGAGTAAGTATATCACTGGAACCTAGCCATGAGTGTTATGGATTACTTCAACACTTATATTCAAAACATAGCAGGAAAAGGAAAACAAAAAGGAATGACAATGTTTTCTTTTCCATGAAATCAGTAAATAACTGTTATTTACCAGTGATAATATACTGGTGAAAGAAGAAATTAGATTTTTTTTTAGATTTAAGCAAGCCAATTATACTGTTATTTAGGATTTTAAAACAGAGTAAAAAATGTGGAAACGATGGTCTACATTAAGATTGCAACAACGATACAAGCATCACAAAGCCCTCATTTTCATGTGAGCAGATGATAATCATGTGCCATCTTGGATGATGAAGGGTAGCCCTTCTCTGGGCCTGCAGCTTCACACACTGGAACAGCCCATGGCCACTTCTGTGTTCTGAGTGACCCAAGAAGATTCCTCCCAGTCTTCATGAGTGGGAATTGAAAGACTGTCAGACCAAACAATAGATGTTGAGTGTAGAGTCCCAAAGGCAATGCAGGCAAACCCCTCGCCTTCGAAATGCTGGTGTGAGACCTGTTCTCCCTATAGCTCTTGTCCATCCACCATTTAAAGGACATGATTATTTAACACCTTAGTTTCCTAGTAATTTGCTGTGAGATGATATATAGCACTCCAGTGAACCCCTCTAAGCTTTCGTTTTTGTACCCTGAAAAGGAGCCTATCAGGCAACATCATTCTGCTTGAGCATCATTTCTAATTAACTTTAAAAAAATACAACCAGAGGACACCCTCAGACAAGGCTGAAAAAGAGCACAGTTAGCACATCTCTATAATAGGAACTGAGTTTCCCCAAAGGAGAGTGACAGGGCAAAAGAGAGAGTTATTAGCGGTCACAGTGTCATGAAGTTTTCTTTAGCCAAATATTGATGGATATGGGATGGGGAAGCTGGCTATGTTTTTAACAGAAGTGTCAAAGTGATGTGTAGTTGCCTTTGGATAGCACATATTCTGTGACCACCCTTAAGAGAAATACATGGTGATGCACTTGCATTTATGATAGACAATTGGAACCAAAGCTGATGTTTTGCTACAGATCTTAAAATAAACCACATACTGTAAAGTATGGAAATGTAAATCTAATAGGGAGATCTAATGGGAGAGCAAAAATATTTTGACATATATTCATATCTTGAAAATTTTAAATTCCACAAAGATTTTTACCTATAATTCTACATATTAATGGGAAATTAATGTATCCTGCTAATCACTCTTTTAAATGATACATCATGGTTAAGCCAGGTTTCTTAAAACACTTATTAAAATTAATACACTGTTGTTTGAAGAATAATGATAATTTAAACCTGTAATTTACATGCATTTTGTTGCAGAGATTGGTCATCAAATAGAAAGATTTGGTATGTTGATGTTTTGAAATAGTCAATACAATGTAATATATCTTTGAAGGCTGACTTGTTTCCTGTAACAGGAATTGACTATTTTTTTAACCATTAAATTAATTTTTCCTTTTTTTTTTTTTGATGAAAAATTCCTAAGTGTTATAAAAACTGGTTGTGGGAAATGTTAATCATTATTATTTCCTTACATATCAGAGCAATTACTTTGAGAAGAAATTTTGCTTCTACACAATTCTTCATGTCTAACCAAGTTTCTTTATCGTATGCCTACCTGGACAGCATGACCTTTTAATGGTGGTTAGAAATTAATAGGATAGAGGCTAAACATCTCCCTGCATGTGCAGAATCCCAATTTATACTATTATGCCTTTAGCAGGGATAAGATTCTTTGTTTTCAATCTGTTATTTGCATTTATTTACATATGGCTCATTACCAATTATGAGACAGGGACAGAAAAGACATTCCAATTAGCCAGTAATTAAACAGTTTTCTGGCTGTCTACTCTCAATTTGGCAAAAGACACCAGTTAGAATGTGTTGGTAAAATCTTTGTTTCCCTCCAGAAAGCAATTGAATGACTTTGCTGGATCTGTCTGTCCACTATTGATAAGACTAAATATATAGGATCGCAGCTATAGTTTTGTTTTGTTTTTTCAGTACCAGACACTGCACAGGATGCTAGTGGTAGGGACACTGCACAGGATGCTAGTAGTATGGGAGCAGGGCTTCGGAACTAGGATAAATGTGACTTCCTTTAGGAATCTCAGCCTTCTGGAAGATGGGTAGGATGTATATGCAAATAGCTAATACAGTAGTCTAAAAGGTAGATGTGAGATATACGAATAATATTATACTGTTTAGAAAGGATACCTCCAAAAGACACATTTAGGAAAATATGATGTGGTTATCATGTCAAAGCAGACCAGTCTTAGTACATTTAAACATATCTGAAGGGGACTAATACTGATGCTACTTAAGGAACCAGTAGTACCAACTGCTACAATAATCACCTTCTGCATTCCATACATAGGCACATTTGTGAGTGAGTGATATTATATATGTTGTATATATATTAGCCATTATAAAAACAATATTATAATAATTCCAGACTGTTCTAGTTTCGCTTTATGTATATAAAATTTAACTGAAAAAAAATTAGAAGCATACCTCAAGATACTTAGAGTATTGCTTTTGTCTCTGGTTGGTAAGTTTTTGAGTGACTTTTTAAAAATTATATTTTATTTTGGTTCAAAGTATCTACAATAAGCATATTTATATTTATACTAAAAGAGTAATAAAAGAATGGTGCAATATTTTTGATCTTAGTATAATTTTAGGGATAGAGTTATGGAATTAAAGGAGTAATTTCTACAATTACAAATTTATTACTATGTGCTTTTTTTGTAGTGCATAGAGCAGTTGAAACTAGGTGCTTCAAAGTACAAGAAAGGGAGAAAAGAAAAACAAACATTTAAAAAGCCTAATAGTTTTAAATCTGAATGGCTGAGTTACACACTATATTTGCTGATGTCCACACTGGGGGAACTCTTAATACAGTTGATAGATTTAAGATCCTTAGACAGTCTTGTGAAATAAAACCAAAGCTGTGGATTTACTTCTCATAGCAAAGTTGACTTTGCTCACATTTATGACTGCAAATTGTACCCTGATTACACCAAAAATTGTAATGATTTGTTCTCAAATGTGACAACCTGCTTGTAATAATACCTTAACACAAAATTTTTATATTTCATTAAAATAAAAAATTGAATAATAATGTAGTAGCCAAGTTTCATTAATTTTACTTGAATAGCTGCACATTTGAGGCAAATATTTTTGCTAGAAATACCTGAATAATTTACTTCTCTATATATGATACTTATAAATATATTTATTCACATTAGAAGTTTACCTCTGTGGTCACTTCCATGTGTGTAACATGGGGGTCAATAGTTCGTATAGTGGCCCCATACCTAGGAGGCATGTTCATGAGTAACAGCTATGGCTAGCCATTAGCAGTCCTATTAAATAATATTCCCATTTATCAGAAAAGGAAATTTGCCTCAGAAAAGTAGTTTATTTAAAGAGTAAATATCAGAATCTATTCCATTCAATACAAACTCATCTAGTTTCGCTCTGGGACAAACACAAAAACATACTTTTTTTTTAAAGATTTTATTTATTTTTAGAAAGAGGGGAAGGGAGGGTGAAGGAGAGGGAGAGAAATATCAATGTACTCTTGCCTCTCAAGCGCGCTCTGCTGGGGACCTGGCCCACAACCCAGGCGTGTGCCCTAGACTGGAAATTGAACCTACGACCCTTTGGTTCATAGGCCAGCATTCAGTGCACTGAGGCACAGCAGCCAGGGCTCATACACAGACATCTTTGAAATGCTGCGAATGGAAAGATGAATCAGGCACAGTCTGGTTCAGAGTTTGGTGCACAAAACAGAAATCCCTATGAATAGATCAAGAAAAAAATGGATTTAAAACAGAGAGTTAGTGCTTAGAACCTTACTGGAAGAGGGAGAGAAGTGAAAGATAGGAGAGGACTGTGACTGCTGTCTTGGTTTTGGGGTCACAGCCCTGCAGGTGTGATGCAGAGGTCAGAAACTGCTGTCTCCACATTCTCATTGCTGCTGTCCCAGAGGTCCCTCACCCTCTAAAGTGGCACTTAGAAAGTAGAAGGTGTGATTCAGACTCTGCTGCAAACCTCTCCAGAGCCTGCAGCAGGAAGGAAGGTGACTGCTGCCTCCCTTTGTGTCCTTTAAACTTTACTCGAGTGCATCTTATTGAGAGAACTTTCCTATTCAGAATCCTGGCTGTAACATTCATATGTTTTAGTCCTTCTTCCCCTACCCCGTTAGGTAGAAATGGATGCCAGTCTCAGCACCAATAGACCAAAGAGCTCACAGTTTAACAGTGGAGACATACAAATAGATACATTATCAGGATAATATGGTGAGGACAGTATTGGACTTAGGCACTGTGCTGGTGATGGAGGAGCTTTATTGCAAAGCAGTGGGTTAAAAAGTAGAGAAGGGAACAAAAACAACTTCTTGGAGTTGATTCTGCCAAATTGCTCTTTTTCTTTTTTAAAAAATATTTTATTTATTTATTTTTAGAAAGAGGGAAGGGAGGGAGAAAGAGAGGGAGAGAAACATCAGTGTGTGGTTGCCTCTTGCACACCCCCTACTGGGGACCTGGCTCGCAACCCAAGCAAGTACCCTGATTAGGAATAGAACCAGTGACCCTTTGGTTTGCAGGCCAACACTCAATCCATTGAGCCGCACCAACCAGGACCTGAATGATTCTTCAGGAATTAGCAAGAGTAGATTATTCAAAAATGGAGGGAAGGCTACAGCATGGACATGGGAGAGAACAAAGTGAACTAGCTGTAAAACAACACATGCACATGAACAGAAGTGAAGGGGATGGAGGAAAGTGACATGCTGTTAAGCAGGGGAGTGGAGGTAGCGGGTTTTGGATTTTTCTGTGATCACAATGACATCATGGAGGGTAAGTGGATGACTGGATGTGAGACCAACCCTGTGTTTCTCCAGGTGCTATACCTTTAGGGATAGGTTGTGTTAGGAAAATCCCCACTGGCCAAGAAACCTTTAAGGAAGCTTCTCTGCCTCACTCATATCACCATTAATAATGGAGATGATAATAGTCTTCTGCGATATAATCTGTGGCCATACTTTTTACACATGGCTCTAAGATTTCAGTATACTCTGCACAAAGAAACCCCAAGACGGGAAATTAGATTAAAGTGAAATCAGGTTGATAGAAGGATATCCTCAAACAAGCTCTTTTCAGAATTCCCAGTACTAATATTAGCCAAATATGAATTCACATAAACAAGATACCACAGAAAAGATCAGCAGAGACAGCAAACAAATTCAGGTACTCAAGGACTCAAAAACCAAATACCTATGTATAAAATAGTTATATCATCAAACAATGTTATTAATGATGGAATGTAAAAAAATGAGCAAAAACCAAGCAACTAGAAAATTCAAGTCTCGTGAATCTTTTTTATGCCTACTAGATTGGCAAAAATTAGAAAAATTGACAGTACCTAGTGCAGTATGTGGAACGGCTGGAACTTTCCTGCATTGCTGGGGGAAAGAAGAATATAAACTGGTACAGCTGCTCTTACCAGTTTTGTAAAGTTGAAGTAACTACACTCTACGACTCAATGTTGACACTTTTAGATAAATTCCCTACATAGAGAGTACGCTGAATGTGCAAAAGAGACATGTTTAAGAAGTCTGCAGGGCAGCATTGGTGGCAAAGGCAGACAAACCAGAAATCTGGGTGACAATGTACATGAACAGAAGAAAATAAATTGTGTTGTACCACATAATGGTATACTATACAACAGTGACAATGAACTAAAGCTATACACACCGTGTATAAACCTAAATAAAATGAACCTCAAAAACAATGTTATGTGACAACAGAGCAATGCATGCATTATGATAACATTTTTTATAAAGTTTAGTATTTTAAAAACTTAATAGTATATTTTAGGTTTTTGTATATAGCAAAATAAAGTATTGAAACATATAGAATGTAGAATAAATATAATATTCACATATTTATAATATTTACAAAATACAATATAAACAAGTGAAATGCTTTTATTTGAAATATAATATGAAATTTCAAAATGTGGGAGAGGGTGTAAGAATATGAATACAATGAACTTCAAGGTCACCAACGATTTGCTATTTCTGAAAATGAGTGGAGGGCACATGGGTGTTATCTTAGCATTCTTTCTACTTTTACATGCATTATTTATCTTCATGTATAAAATGGGATTACTTCAAAACATATTTGTCTGAATTTATATCTGATATATTTCTATTATTGTAACAACCTCTTGATGAATAAAACTACATATTTATGAAAGAAGTAATGACTGACATAAAAGAAATCGCATTTCACCTTTAGTTTTCTAACTTATTTTTGAAGTACTGTGGGTTTTTGAATAGTTTGTTATTCTCAGAGGTAGAAATTACTTTGTAAAAATGCTCATTAGTTCTGAGAATCAGTGTACAAAACCAGTAATTAATTACTAATTCTCATATGTGTCTCCCAAAACAAAATAAATTAATGGTGTTATATTATGCATGTTTTTTAATCTTTTGAATCTTGTTCAAGAGAACATTTAAATTAAAAAAATACATGTACAGTTATTTTAGTTTCTTTATTTTTTTTCCATTAATGCTCTCAGTAAAATCCAGAAGAATACCAATTATTATGGTACCACTCGAGAGACATTTCTAGTGGCTTATTTTTTCTTAAAGAAGATGTTCATAGTCAATTCAGTGTAGAAATTTGAACCTGTAGCAAGTTTCAGATCCGTTTATGTGGAATCCATTGCACTTCAAATGTTGTGGTTAATTGTGCTTAAGGATTCCCTTCCTGTTGTGGGATGGGTTTGGGATGCACCTCTCTGCATCACTTCAGATTAAACCTTACACAGGTGAGTTCTTGCCATTAAGTAGCCCCATTTCCCGGTGTGCGGTGAGCTCAGCAGGTTTTGACTTTTATTTAACCCGTCTCCAAATTTCTTACGCTGCAGTTCTAGGTTTTTCTTTTGCTTAAGCACATTTTCTTTTGTTAATGGTTGAAATAAAGACAGAAGAATGTTTAAAATAATGCTGATAATAAGAGAAAGAATAAAGTAAGTTTTGAAACTGTCAATGCTCACATTATAGATGACTACAGTGAAGTTTAATAAAACATTTTAATTTGAATAAACTTTAATGTAAGTATAAATAATTTAAATAAAACCTTTATCTATCATAGATTCATTATTTGGCAAATTTCTAATGTCTTTTATTTATGTTTCTTGACCTATGATGACTTGACAGTTTGCAGGCTTAAAGTACAGCAATTCTAAACATGCTGAAATCCTTATCAACAATTTATTATTGAGAAGTATTTGCTTTATTACATATTGGTTCAGTTTTTGTATGAAAGTTACAATGTTTAATCTGATAAATTTCTCCTTCCTTCTTTTCCTAACTATACAGATAATCTCATTTAAGTGTATGGAATGAAAGTCCTGTCTATGACCTGACTTTCCCTAAACCTTCACCATGTATTAATGCATGTTGGATCTTCTTTCCCTCTGTGTTCCTCTAGGACAGTTTCCCAGCACGATTCGGAGGAATTCATTTTGTCAACCAACCATGGTATATCCATGCCTTGTATACTGTAATCCGGCCTTTCCTGAAGGAGAAGACTCGGAAAAGGGTATTTGTTCTCTTCTCTTTTTATATTCTTTCACCTTCACCATTCAATGAATTATGATGCATACTGTGTGTATAACATTGGCTATGGTAAGTGCACTTCTATATTGCGTATAAATATTCAACATACAAGACATTTAAAAATTCTTAAAGACCTGTGATTAATTCTGAACAGTGTATCCATGAAAGAAATATTTAAAAGCTAGCTCCTACTTTTCCATAAATTGAAAGAACATTTTAGCACATTCATTATGTATTAATGTCTCAGTTTAAAGTAAAAAAAAATTGTCATATATCACTATAGTTATTGGTACAAGTACACTTAATATCAAGTAGGTTTAGACAAAAGCTATAAGTTGATAAATGGAGTTATTTCTCAATATGTATGCATTGAATATAATGAATTGTATGATAGCTAATATGATTTTGCAGTGATTGTCATGATCAATTATAATTTCAGAAAGAATGCCAATGTGTAGAAATATTAATATTCCTTTAAATTACAAGTAACTTGAGTTTCTAGATTTAGTTTCATCTAACAATGAGCATATTTAAAGTACATACGACAGTCATTCTGAGAATAGGATAATTTATATAAAGCACTTAGCACAATGCATGACATGTGGTAAGTGCTGAACACATTTATTGTTATTAATAATATTGATTTAAAATGCATTTTAATGTATACTATTTTACTGTATTCTTCAAATAACTGTGAAAGTAAGCCTAGTAAGCATTGTGTCCTATTTCAGAACAGAGGAAAGTAAGTCTGAGGATGAATAAGTAACTTGCTTACTCATTTATAGGGCTATAAAGTGGTACAGCAACATTTGAATCAAAATAGCTCCACATGTAGAGTTATTTTTGCCTTTGTGCTGTGACCAATTTTCAAATGATTAGCTGCATAGTAAAATATACCCCTAAATCTATGCGGTAGATAACTTTCCATGTCTCTCAGTAAATGAAAAGGCAGTTCAGGTATTTCTGTGTCACAGAATCCACATAGCAAAGAGAAATTTGCAAAATAATTGTTAAGTATGTGTTTGTATCAAACATTAGTGATGGAGACTTTTCTGTTTATGAATTTGTTGAAAATGTCCAAGTAGTTTAGGAGGAAGAATTCTGTAAACAATTTTAATTGATGTTAGAAATTGTTTCTACCACTGAGTCTCAAATGAATTTACACTTTAGATTTCAGAAAAATGGATTGATGTGCCTCACAAATAACACTTGCAAATTTTGTTTTATGAGGGGATGATCAGGTGAACCAAAACACCTGCTGGGGCTTTTAGTACAAATTATACCAATGAACAATTTTGTAGCGGTCACTCTGTACGTGCTGTTCTAAGTAATTTACATATGTTAACTCACATAATCCTTAAAACAAAGCTTATTTTTTTTCTCCTTTTACAGATGGGAAAACTTAGGCAAGATGGTTAAGCAATTTGCTCTAAAATCACTGCTAAGAGATAGCAGAGCTGAATATGTGGGTTTATCCAGAATGCTGTTCCAGGCAGAAGGAATAGTAGAAACACCCTGGTGTATATGACAAACAGCAAGGAGGCCACGAAGACTGGGGCAGAATGAGCCCTGGGGAGGGGAGCCGAAGCCTGGGTGGGCAGGAAAATGGTGCGCCAGGTCCTAGAGGGCCCTGGACGCCACTGCAAGAACCTGGGCTTTCAGAGTAAAATGAGAAGCGTTTGAAAGACTTCGAGAACAGTGGTGATTGTTTGGACATGATTTTAACACAATTCTGTTCTTTTGAAAAAGACTGAAGAGGATCGAGTCTAGAAAACCAGAAAAGCTCCAGGTTTTGGGGTTATTTGATTGAATTTGACAATTTCAACAGTGCTTAGATGAACGCATTTCTACCATTATTCCAGATGGAAGTGAGATATCTGAACTTTACCATTTTAATTAAAACTCTAGGACTTGGAATTTTCATATGAGAAAATAATTAGAGGTTAAAATTCCTTTACTTTCTCTTTATATAAGTAATGCACAACACAAGGCTATTATATTTCCTTACTGGCAGTCTAAGTAATTCAGAAAAACCTAAGGTGTAATTGTGAATCTTCTTTCACAAACAGCAAACACCTGGTTCTTCATTTGCTTAAATTAAATCTGACTTTGAGTCCCCATCATACCTGGCTTATGGGGAGGAATATCAACCTTGGGAGTTATGGGGGTGCCTTCTTCTCAAAATCTCACCAATATCTGGAACCCATTATGCATGGCCAGACATCTCAACTATCATGGCCATTTCTGACATCTTCATTATTTAGGCCAGTATTAGTCCCTTGAATTAAGTTCTCCTTCTGCTCTGAAGATGTCTGTGAAAAAAGAGCACCTTTGCTGCAGCTAGAACCCACTGGCTACGCTTTAACCCACTGCCCTGGCGCACTCTTCAGCTGGTCTGCGGCTATGATCTCGTCACTGCCCAAGTGCTGACAGAAAACAGATTTCACTTCTAGTTTGTACAATTTCTACCTCTTCCTCAATATGGTGGACTCTCTCTGCTATGCCTTGTTAATTTTCAAAGGTATTCTACTCTTGTTGCCTATCATATTCTCTTTAATAGCACAATTTAGGAAAATGAAATAAAAGTTGGAAGTGTTATTCAAGGTATATATTTTTTGCATTTGAAGGTACTCTGAGGCAAAGGAGCCCACAAGGACAAGATTTCTTGCATGCAATGAAGGAAGAGAAAAAATGAGGAGAAAAAAAATAGTAAAACTTTAATAAGTGATGTTGTTACACAGAACTAGTTAACACAAAGAAAAATCTTAGAGCAAAAATTAAACAGTTGGGCAATTATAATACATCTTATTATCCAGCCCAGAAGTACATGAAGCCTGGAGCTCGCTGACATTAAGATGTTGGGGTAATGAGGAATAATCAGCCAAAGAGAATGAAAAAGCATTGATCAAGACAGGAGAAAACCAAGAGGTCATGGGAGAAAATGTTTTCATGAGGAGAACCATCCACTTACAGGGGCGTCCAACCCAGGATGGCTATGAATGCGGCCCAACACAAAATTGTAAATTTACTTAAAACATAATGATATTTTTCTGTGTGTAATTACATGTTGCAATGTATTTAATGTGTGGCCCAAGATAACTCTTCTTCCAGTGTGTTCCAGAGACACCAAAAGGCTGGGCACCCCTGATACTCTATCTAGTGGTTTTGAGAGTTAAAGAATAACAAGGACTGAGAATTGGACAATGAATTCAGCGGTGAGAAATATCTTGACAAGAGCTGTTTTCATATCACGGTGGGAGGTAGCACCTATTTCCACTGGATTCAGGAAAAATGGGACAATAGTGTTTGGACAATGAATATAGACAAAGCCTTTGATGGATTTTGCAATGAAGGGAAGGGGGGAAATTGGAATAATAGGAGGTTTTATGTATCTGTATGGCAGAGTAGAGCTGGTGTGTTTGTTCTCTCATGGGAAAGATCCAGCAGAGTGAGGAAATTTGATGATTTGAGTGAGTTAGAGAGAATTACTTAGGAAATATAATTGAGTAGAGGAGAGAGTATGTATTCTAGTGCACAGATGGAAAGATTGCCCTTTGCAAAGTGTATCCTTCATTGTACTAAGAATGAAGACAAAGTATGTGGACTCAGATGCTGGTGAATCGGTCTCATCTGGTTGCCCTGTTTTGTCGGTGAAAGAGGAAAGAAACAAGGTCAAAGCTGAAAGTGATCCTGAGAGAGGAGTTAACAGAGTGTTGGTGAAGAAAGAGGAAGTAGTGTGCTGGATTTTCTAGGGATTTATTACCATACATCTTGCATGACTTGAAAGAAAAGGTTTCTTATATGAAGTAATACACCTGATAAAATAAAGATTATATACCTAATAAATAAGGGTTTCAGGTGCTGGAGCTTAATTTTGCCAGGGAAAAATTATTTTCATTTCTTTTTAAAAGATTTTTATTTCTTTATTTTAGGCAGAGGGGGAGGGAGGGAGAAAGACGGGGAGAGAAACATCAGTGTGTTTGCCTTTCATGCGCCCCTGACTGGGGACTTGAGCTGGCCTGCAACCCAGGCATGTGGCCTGACTGGGAATTGAATTCATGACCCTTCGGGTCACAGGCTGGTGCTAAGTCCACTGAGCCACACGAGCCAGGGCAATTTTCATTCCTTATGAGAAGAACCTAGCAGTGTATGTGTGTGTTTTCCTGGGATGTTGTGCTGTCCAAATAGGAGTGGGAAGATATGAACTTTGCAATTAACTTGTTGTACTTCAGGACAGATGGTATCTTCCACTTTTGTAGGTTCTGCATCATATATTCCAGGCAGCTGTTTTTTCTGCCTGTTTTGGCCAGTGACTTGCTCTCAGCTGTTTTTACTCTTCTATAATTTGTTGAAATACTGTCTATTAGTGACTCCCATCCCTTTCATTTTATTTGATGTTATAGACTAGTCTTTGTTTTCCTAAATATTTACATGAGTAGATTCTAAAAGTTGAGAAAACAAAGATGAATGTGGCAGCCTTTTCATCTTGAATCTAAAGTATAAACTATAATGCTTGAATAAATGTTATATAACTATATAAGGGATTATAACAATGCTTTATCGGAAAAGGCTGATTTGCAGTTTTGAGATTTAAGTGAAAGAAAAGGTGTAGCAGTTTATGGGCAAACAGATCTTGAGTATGTAGCTTGAATAATTTTTCAGTTTAACAAATGCTCTGTGGGTAAACAATAATACCCACAATTAATATATGCATATAGCTTTACATTTTTAATCCATTATTTCATTTTCCATTTGAAAATAAACATGGAACTCTCTAGTAGAGAAGATGCTGCAACATTATAGAACGTAAGTCCTTTGGGACATGAACCTTCACTCAACCTTTCATTATGATGATGCTAATCTACTTTTATTTACATCATATACTTTGCATTATAAAGTGGTAATTTAGCTGTTACAGTGTTCTTGTTTTTATGGATGATAAAGAGAAAGCCATACCAGCGACATCTTTTCGGCTGAATAACTTGGATCGACTTTGTGGTTGATGAGTCCCTTATGAGGAGAATCTGTTTTAGCAGCATTCATTACGCACATCATCAGCTTTGCACAACTAATGTCAGAATGATGTACAGACCAACATGCACATAAGATTCTGCTTTTGTCCCTGGCTCTGAAACAGGAAACCAAATTCTGGTTCCAGCTCTTTAACTCAATTGCTATTGGGCCTTCTAGAAGCTACTTAACATCCCTGAGCCTCAAAATTCTCATATGAAATATTAGGATGACAGTACCAGCCTGCCTGTTTCACAGAGCGGTTGAGGGGCTTAAACATTTTAGTGGACATGGAAAACTCTTGTTTTTGCTCTTTCTATCCTTAATCCCTGCCCACAGCATTTGGGCCATATTTATTCTCTTCTGTGTGTTTTCTCTCACCCCTCTTCTTGTATTTGTAGATATTTTTGCATGGTAACAACCTGAATAGTCTACACCAACTAATTCACCCTGAGATCCTGCCCTCTGAGTTTGGAGGAATGCTGCCCCCGTATGACATGGGAACATGGGCGAGAACACTGCTAGACCATGAGTATGACGATGACAGTGAATACAATGTGGACTCCTACAGCATGCCTGTGACAGAAGTAGAAAAGGAACTCTCCCCCAAGTCCATGAAGAGGTATGTCCGGGGTAGCTGCAAAATGAGCTGGGACCAGGACGGAGGCCCCCATGTCTAATTCCAGGTTTTTTTATTTTTTGAAGGAGATGTTTGATGAGGTGTTAAAGCATTTCATGCTTCTGTGATTGGGTGTCTAGGAATTTTGAGTCAAAGATAGTCATTCGAGGTAATCTCAACTCGGTGTTATTACAAATTCACAGAAAATCTAACAAGAACCCTAGACGTCACTAAATTCAGTGATTTTTCCAACTGCTTTCAGGGTTCTGGTAAAGTTTCTCAGGCCCGGCAGGTGGGGTGGGGACAGTGCCTATCTCCACAATAAAAATGACTCTCCTATCTCATCAATTTATTAGACTTCTATAATATTTCATTTGAAGAAAGGAATCTATAGCAAACTCACACACACAAACACACTCTTCAGGCACTAATATTCGACGTTTATGTTCTTTTTACATTTTTACATTACGATGTTTATGTTAGTATTTCTGCCAAATTTTTGTTTAAAGGTCTAGTCATTCCTGGGGAAAAACACTCTATTTCCCTACATCTTTTATCTTTATGAAGTTCACTGTTGAGTCAGGTTCCCTGCTTTGACTCTCACAGCAGTTTTATGTGTTTTCTTTCAGTCAATGCATATTTACTGAACACACTCTTTGTAATAGGTGCTTTCCTAGGTGTTTTGGGCCCAGTGTGGATAAAATGTACATCCAGCCATCGCCTAGTGATGATGGAGGGTGGGGGAGTTGCCAGACATGCACAAATGCATAATTACCTCTGAGTTTGCACTCTGTAGCAAACTACAAGATGACTAATTCCCAGGTTTCCCTAAGCCACACTGGCCCAGTGTTCATGTGGATAATGTAACAAATATTGGCTCATTCCTCATCATAGATATAAAGGAACCACAACTCCTGCAAGTGTCTTCTCAACTAGCTCAGGAAGGACCCAAGAGCATCTTACATGTCATCTCAAACACTGTCTTGCATCCTTCTCTGATGAAAGCCTTCTGGTCCTTTGTTATTGCCTCATGTGTGACTCATGTGTGACTCATATGTGGCACCCCAGATTTTTGAGTTGGCCTCTTTTTTGCTACTCTTGGTATATGTGTAATATCTTCCTTTCCCCAGACTGCTCCACTACTCCTTAGAGAGAATGAAAAGACCAATGACATCTCCAGGTTTAATTTCTCCACTAATCATCAAGCTTATGTCTAAACCAAGTTCAGCTTTCTCAGTTCCCTTATCTTAAAACAGACTTTATAATTTGAGTTCAAATGCTCTTCTAACCAAAGGGGTTCATGGGTGGGCTCTTGAAGAGGTTTATTAAGTGCTAAAGGTTGTCTTCAAAGCTGTGTATGGAGAGGTGTGGATATATATAATACATTTTTCTGGAGAAAAGGCATATATTTCATTAAATTCTCAAAAAATGTTTTCTGAAAAAAAATATTTAGAAGAGATTGCCTCAGAATAGGTTTCTTCTTAATAAAAATAATAATCCTAATATTTGTGTTGTAATCTACCATTTGCTTTTCATAAATTAGGCCTTACTAGGTCCCTTTTTTCTTTACATTAATTTGTTTAATCCTCACAGAAACCCTGTTCAACAGATAGGGTATTTTCAAAGTTAAATAGTCTATAAACAGTGAAATGGGGTTCCGGTCCATGAGGTGCGATGTCTTCTGTTTTGTCGGCATATACTTCCTTTATCTTTCCATGATAACATGACAGAGCATGCCCTCACTCTGGAACTGAGCTATATAAAGGTTCAGAGACAGCCGTCATAAGTGCTCCCTAGTCTTTTCCTTGGCCAATTAACAATGCTCATTTTCTTAAGCCACCCCTTCTGTGATGTGTTAACTAACGTGATCCCCTCCTCTGAGCATATCCTCTCTGACTTTAGCCTATGCCCCCATCTCCTACACCCTGCTCACCTGCACTAACTCCAAAACTGCCTCCCCGCTGCCTTTGCATCCACCCCTACCCTGCCCCTCTACCTCCTTTTATTATCCACATGGCAACAGATTATCTTACTTCTCTGCTTTAAGGTTTTTAATGACTGCCAATTATACAATATAAAATCAATTCCATATCATGGGTTACATTGTGCTACATGAGCTGATCCTGCTTCTCTCTCTTTTCCAAGTGTATTTACTTTTTCTGTCTTCCTCCACTTTTCAGACCCAACATCCTTGTTTATCCTCCCTCGGCTTCTCCAGCTGGCTGCTACCTAAGGGTCTTTATACTTCTCACCTCTGGCTGGGATGTTCTTTTCCTGCATTGTGCAATGGCTGGCCCAGTCACAGGTCATCTCCTGAGGAGCGTCTTTTGATTTTTCTCAGTCACCAGGTCTAAATCAGTTTTACGTCCTCCTCATTCCAGTCACTGCTTAGCAATCACTTCCTTTATTTTCTTCGTAGCACTTCGCAGTCTGCGAAATGACTTATATTATTTAATTTTATACGCACCCCAAAGTAAGCTTTGTGGAGACCTCAGTGGCTTCATCTGTCCTGTTCTCTTCTGAATCCCCAGTACCTGGAGTAAACCCTGGCACACAGAGGGGGCTCACTAGGTACTAGTTGAAAAATGAAGGAGGTCTCTGCTGTCTGTCATTGACCACTTTTAAGTGCCCTGTTTAGAACTGAAGAAGTAACATCTGATGCCATTACTGCTTGCACTGAGGCTCGAGAACTACGGCTTTGCAGTGTAGGCTTCCTTGGCTTCCTTTTGTTTCAGTTGTTGTTGCACTGCGGCTGTCCTTCAGGAAACCAAAGCACGCTGCTAACTCGTAGTGCACTGCCCAAAACTAGTAAGCCTCTTTACTGGTAGATCCATATTCTCATAATTCTCTATGGCTGTGTTTAGCTTTTCCTCCAAGCACATTACTTGACTCAATTAACACCATCTTGTTAGATTTGGCTCAGTCTATCCACCGTTTGAAGTCTTTATGGATCCAGATTTTTTTCTCCAATTAATTAGGCCATTTTGTCCCCTACAGACTTGCCTCACAGCACATCAACCTCCCCAATCCTGAGTTTCTTGCTTCTGACATGGGTTGATTATTATTTTAGACATCCTTTGTTTGGTGCTGGCTTTGTAGCATATGAAGCTTTTGTTGTTCTATTTGAAAGCTTGTGAAAGAATGAGATTAAGAAAGGTGTGTTACTTGACTCTTATCTTCTCTATGTCAGGAAATGACAGTTCCTCCATCAAGGCTAAAAGAAAATTGTTCCTAGGTTCCATCTGGCTCTCTTCTCTGTCTTCTTTTTAAGGTTTGTCATATTTAGGTTGAGAGGGAAACAAAAATCATTCCTTCACCAAAGAGTGGTAGATAAATCCTTGTAAATTTAGCTGGATGTATAAGGAGACTTGATCCTCCTGTGTAAATATGTGAGGGGATAGCATAGTCATGTGAAAAGATAGAAAATTCACAAGATTGTGGCTACCCTAAACTGGGCAAGTGTTTCCCCTTGTATCTCTAGTACCTAGGATGGTGCTTGGCACATAACAGTTGTAGTGAGAAACAATGCTAATACTTTTATGCTGATATTACCTTCAGTTTTATTGAACAATATTTAACATCTATTGTTACTACATGCAAAAACCTATCTAATGCTTTTTTTATATATTGACTCCTTTGCTTTTCTAAACAACCAATAAGGTAATAGTGTCCCCATCTTATTAATGAGGAGACCAAATACAAAGAAGGTAAGTAATTTCCACATGTCACGTAGCTACAAAGCGGTGATGCTAATATTGGAAGACGGGCAATATTGTTCCATAAGTCATTTCCTTAACTGCTATCATTTGCCAGCTGCCGGAATTTGTGCTGGGGTTTATGCATGCATTATTGCATTTGATCCTCAATACATCTTATGATGTGGGTGTTATGTTCTCCATTTTACAGATAAGGGGACAAAATCTTAGGAACGTTAAGTAGCCTTCCCATAGTGACAGAGATAGCAAATGGCAGAACTGGAATTGGGATCCACTTCTGTCCAAAATCTAGCCTCTTAACTACTAAGGTTAGCACAATGTTGTAGAGGCATAAGAAATGAATAAATGATACTTTGATAACTAAATTTAAATTATTTGTTTTAATTAAAAAATAAAAGTTATTTATTGCAAAGACGGTAGAGGCGAATACACACACCTTCAACTTTAGCCAGTCTCCTTTCTGACATAGACATCTAATACCTATCATTGAGATCAAATGGTAAAAATGAATTAGGAAATAAAACCTCCCTGTTTTAGTATTTTCACCTTCCTTTCATTCTCTCTTCAGAAAGGAATTTAAGTTTATTTAAAAGAAGGACTGGATTTGTCTGTTCATTTTGTAATTATTTTTACTTTGATAATTAGTTCCATTGCTTTTCTTTTTCATTAGCATGTGCAGTTGTAGTTTAGCTTATAGTCTTTCTGTTTGAAAGTTAATGAGGTCTGCTAAGAGGCAGAGCATTAGCCAATTGGCTGGAATACAGCAGCAGGGGAAAAATTCATTACCACGGAGAATTTTAAAAGGGCAGCTGCTTCCTTAATGCTGTAGCTATTAAGATGGCAGCTTCCTGCCACAACAGTAGCATGTCTCATTAACTTTCCTCCTTTCTTGTTTTATGTTGGTTTCCCAATATATAATTTCCACCTGCTCTCAAAGGCATGTGTAAGGGGTTTTCAGATTATTTGCTTTCCTAATCATAAAGAGTTACTGCCTAACCAAGAGGGGTTTTAACTTCAATTTTTTTTTTAAATTTTAAAATTACAGTTTACATTCAATATTATATGAGTTTCAGGTGTATGCAAAGTGGTTAGACATTTATATAACTTAGAAAGCTATCTCCCCAATAAGTCTTGTACCCACCTGACACCATATAAATATATACACACACATATTTATACACATAGTTATTACAATATTATTAACTATATTCTCAATGCTGTACTTTACATCCCTGTTACTCTTTTGTAACTGCCAACTTGTATTTCCTAATCCCTTTTTCATCTTTTTCACCTACCCCCCAGGCTTTTAGCTTTTTAAAAGCCTTAAAACATTTCACAAAAATTTCAAGAGTAAGACAGATTATATTATAATGTTCTAGTGGAAAATTGAACAAAACTCACATTCAAATTTTAACTATTTTCCTAACATAATCGTTAAAAAACAATGACAGTTAAACAAATGCGCATTTACATTAAATTTGTTTCATAGAGTCCTTTCAAATGGGAATCAAAATTTCTATCATTTCTATTTCATGTCTCATAATAATAACTTCACTGTAACAATTTCCCATTTGGAATCTATCTGTCTTACACTAGAAATTCTCATTTTCAAAGACAAGACCCTTGCTCCTTTGCGAATAGGATAACTTAAGCCTTTTATTGTGTATTTAGAATCCTTTGGTGTTGAGTGTTCCATTTAGGGGCCAGGAGGTATTGTTTTCTCTGATGCAAATTGATGTGCAGCACCCTCAGTTCATAAATCCCTTGATGTAAAGGAAGCTTAATCTGCATCAGTGAGAAAAGTAATAATGGAGAAAGGACAGAGAAGATAATGTGATTATTTGGTAATAACTCACTGACATTGCCTTTATCATTTCCAGATCCCAATCTGTAGTGGATCCTACAGTACTAAAACGCATGGATAAAAATGAGGAAGAAAACATGCAACCTTTGCTCTCTCTGGACTGATAACTTCTCTACACTTCCCAGGAGTTGGAAAAGAAAGGTACTTGTTTTCAGCAACAGAGACAGCACTGTGGAGGAATAACCAGCCGGAAACTTATTTATTCTTGTTAATGTAGCATAATATATAATAAGGCATCAGGCTTTTCCATTTGCCTGAACCATGGGGGCCCTGGTCTAGAGTAAAATGTCAATAACTTATTCTGTAAGTGCCAAGTTCTTTGTAAATACAATGTAATCTTTATGTGAAGTTTGTAAATTTTGGTAATATCTAAAAATGGAAAAATTTGGCTCATGAGTTTATGCCAGTGATTTGAACTATAACAACAATAACAAAAAAAAACCCGCATAAGTAATCAAAGCTAATTAAATGTAGCCCTGTTTCCTATGAAGCCATATTTCAGCTCTCATAGTAATTGTTTCATTGTTTTTCTCTGAAACCCTGTCGTATTCAAATGTACTTTTAATGGGCACAGGGAACTAGATGATTATAGGAAATTATTATGATAAATGTATTTCCTGTCTAGTGATTTTCATTTCACAGAAAATGTATGCTAGTAACTATCACTGGCCTTGTATTTGGGAGACAAAGAATGGCAGTTAATCTGGTAAATTGGACACTTGAACTCCTCTGTGTTATTAATTGCTGGACTCTTGTAAAAAGATATGTTTTACAAATTAAGATGTGGAATTTTGAGAGTGGATTCTTTTTAAACTGCTGTCTTCACAATGTATCCTTTATCTAAGACCCCACTGAATCCCTGTCTGATATATTTTAAGAACATTTCCCCCTCAAAAATCTTTGACCAAGAGAAAGATAACTCATACATGAATAGTATTTTGACAGCTAATTATGAACATAGAAGTTGCTACATACAGATAAGGGGCTAATTTCTAATTATTGTGCATTGGCTGATAAAACACATATATTCACATATACATATATTTTTGCTGAACTGTAATAAATCCTTGATGTCACAGGCTTATAAGGTAAAACACACCTATTCAATGGTTTTAGAGATGGTACAGATTATTACATGAGATGCGAACTCTGGAAAACTACCTTCTCTAAAGTTAATGAAAATGAGGTATATGGAAACAGACTTTTAGTGAACCTATTTAAGGGAATTCTAATTTGTAATGCAGTCTTGAATCCATGCCATTTTAGTGAAATGTATGTTTCAAAACAACAGGTCTCAACATAGTGTAGGCAGTGTGAGATAATCAAGAGTAATAAAGTTTGTTTCAGATTTAAGTTAACTATCCTAATGATCCTATAAGTACACATTTTCTTTTCAGAAAAGATTGAAAGAACATATTGCATCCAGGAGATACAATGAAAGCATCTGAGGGCATCTGAGATAGCATAGTATAGTTTAAATATAGGCTTGGAATCCTTATGTCATTGAAAGTTTCTGTTTCATAAAAATTCTGCAATTATAGCACATTTTAAATAGCTTAATTTAAATTTCAAATTCCAGTGTGAAAAAAAATCAAGAATTTTACCATCTTTTTAGATTGGTAATTTTTGAGATTGAGAATTTACCATTAAAATATTCTTTTGAAAGAAAAATATCTCAAGAAACTCTTGGAAACCAACAAAAATAAAAGCATGTAGCAACCTTTCTATACTTTTTAGCTAAAAGCTTAAAATTTTCCATTATAATTCTATAGTGAAAAATGTTAAAATTGCACTGGCTGGTGTGGCTCAGTGGATCGAGTGCCAGCCTGAGAACCAAGGGATCACTGGTTCAATTCCCAGTCAGGGCCCGTGTCTCGGTTGCGGACCAGGTCCCCAGTAGGGGGCACGCGAGAGGTAACCACACATTGATGTTTCTCTCCCTTTCTGTCTCTCTCTCTTCCCCTCTAAAAATAAATAAATAAAATATTTTTTAAAATCTTAAAATCAAGATCAGTACAGCCTGTGGTATCACCAATAAACTATTTAATATTTGTAAAAATACATAAATATATATGTAACATAAATGAAAGATCCCTTAAAAATGCCAACCTCCAGTCAAGTGTGGAAGATTAATGACTGTCAGGTACTCTGTTCTACTTATAAATATCATAGAGATGGGAATGAATTTAGTGTAAAAAGCTGCAGCAGCTCTTATCTTTATAAGAACCCTGACCATTACACATTTTGCCAACCTGACATACATTTTACAGCCTTGGGCTTTATAGCCTACATAAGCAAGTGTTAGGCAATATGGTGCACTGGAATAAAGTACAAAGTACAAAAAGTGGTGAACTTTTCATTCTTGTTGATTTTTTTTTTCGTTTAGTGCCAATTTTCAGAATTCTACCAGCTTCAAATGTCAACTAGCATAGCCGGCTTCTTTCCCCTATCATTCACCTGGTGCCATATAAAAATAACTAGGAAGACACACTTCTTATGCCTGTCCCCATCTAATTATAAAGTACCATACACACGGCCTTCCTGCCCCACGTTTGGGAACTTTGCATAGGCATGGCTGCTCATCTGCTCTCCTTCAAATGAGCAGCTGAGAACGGGTGGGATTGTGTAAAATATTTTAAAAGGAATGAACAAAATTTACAACAAAGATGCCTTTTGAAATCGTTATATCTGATTCAGCCTGTGAAGAAACTCATTTCCTAGGAATGTATTTGAAACTGCACAATCAAGAGATACTTGGTCAAGTTTATAAAATTTCCCCTCAGCCTCAACTTAGTACCATTTAGAAGCTGTTTTTCCCCTCATGATTTTTTGTCCGGTAGCTGTGTATTATAAAACTTAGCAAGTAAGCACCCCAAGATTTTGATTTAACCGCAATAGTACACTCCCATTCACACACATGGACAAACAAACGCTAGGCAATTTGCTGTAATGAATTTACCTGTCTATTTTGAGAGCTATGCTTCTGTTTTTCAGGTATCTCCTTACCGAAAACATGTAGACATCAAAGAATTATCACATTTGATTTGGAATAGGCCAGTAGATACTGTACTTCTCTTACCCTACTAGCTCTACCTTCTATTCTTATATCTTTCTTTTCTTCCAATGTTTCAGGTGCAGCTGCTTCCAAAGCTGTTTTAAAAATAAAAAAATCTTTTCTTATGTTGTCAGTGATGGTTGCACACACTTTTGACTGATATTTTAAATGGAAGAGATTATTATGAAAATATACTCTAAGAAATATGGAGAAGTGCCTCTTTAAAAATGGAAAAAAACAGTGATACTAGAATATGGGTTTTATTTGTACTCTCTTCCAAAAAGTAATACATTTATATGGCACAGATGAAAAATAGGTATCATTTGAAGAAGGCCACTCGAGGCCTTGTTGTGAGCATTCCTGAACAGTGGAAGTCTTGATTTGTAAGTCCAACACAGTAACTTGAACAGACGTTACTGACAAACCTGGTACTACGCTAAAACAATATACAAGTATTAAATAGAGTTTTGCAAGGAAGTTTTTGGAGTGGGCATGCATTGTATCTTCTATTTCTATAATAGTTTGCGTAAGTATAGGCAAAGACATTCCTTAAGTCTTTTCATATAAAATGCTTGTTTACACTATGGAAAATTCATATATTCATAAGCAGAAAAGCCAAACAGCTAAGTTCCCTTTAATATTGCAAACTAGGTCACATTGTTAAATTAAACATTTGAAGTATCTGTAATATTCCTGAGGGAACAGAAATGTCTCTCACGCATCAAGAAAATGGAGAGTTGTTTTAGACATCAGAGAACATATTTATTACTCTTCACAAAAGGAAAACCCTTAGGCGCATGGCAGTGAGACTTCAGGAACAGACTTCCTTTTCTTCTAGAAACAAGCTAAAGGGTTATGGACAAGTTTACGGGCCTTTAGAAAGGTTATATCAAGAAAACCTGTTGAGAGGCTATGCATTCTTCTGTTGTTTTATCTAAATGTGTAACTGGTCTGGTTAGTTAATAATTTATCTCTTTTGCTTCTTATGTTGTATTAATACGATTACTTGAAAAATTGCCATCAGCCATGAGGATATTTCAGAATGATTTTCAATACACAAAATAAGCAGAGATCTGGCATGGTACTTGAACTTTAGGATGCAGTATTTACATTTTTGCTTCAATAATAGATGTATGTTTCATTTTATATGTACTAAATAGGTATATAACCTAAAAAATGGTGGTGCATTTTTAAACTTCTGAGGCCATTAGATCATGTAAGAATCAGCAGGCAATATAAAATATATTGAAACAAAAGTAGACAATTGGCTAAATATTCAGGGTGTATAATTATCTTCAGTGGTGAAAAGTATTTGTTTTTTGTTTTAGTTGCTTTCCAATATGCTGTTGAAACTATTCAGCATTCCTTAGTATTTGAAATAAGGCAAAGAAGTAAAAATACAAAAGGACACTTGGCCTCGAAACATTATTATATCATGATCTTAATGGCTTAGAGAAGGTAATTTTTTCACAGAATTTTTTCAAGTTTTTATCTTATAAACATCCATAGGTTAATTCCACATGTCGAGATAATACTATGAAGTCTCTTCTGTGTTGAGTGTAGGAATTTATTCTCCCGAACTGTAGGAAAAAATATAAAATAGTAATTTTATGGATTGAAACACTGAAGTTATGCTGGAGGAGTGAGAATGCTACTGTTGAAATTAAAAAAAAGATAGAAACCAAATAAGTATAGAACTTAAATATAATAAATGCACTTTTATAGTACATAGTGGACATTGTTACAATTTAGAAGGTGTTTGGTCAGTATTTGACTTAGTTTCAATGCAAATATGTTTGTCCTTATTAATATCAATGCATTTATTCTGCCATAATTATTTCTTGCGGTGAATAAGAGGGACATAGATAGAGAAATAAATTTTAACAAAATTTTAAAAAGTGAGTTGATCTTGAACTATTTTGAAAAATTGTATTAAAGTATATATAATGGGTTTATAAATAACAGAGGTGCAAAGCACTGTCTTTGTTGCTAGTCTAGCTTTCATATTTGTTAAAAGATAAATAAAACTCCAAACACCAAGTAATTTTTGTTATCAAAACTTCCAGGAAAAGTAAGATGTGTAAGAGGTAGTTATACTAGTCCTTGATAAGAACACTAAGCACAGTACTATTTGGCTCAAATACCTTTGACCTTTTGAGGGACATATTTATTTTAATGTGGTATCATAAATAGTATAATATAATTTTTGAATAAATACACATTTCTACTTTAATGAAGCATTTATTTTGCATGTGGTGAATGTTCAATTTGGGCACTGGATCTTGTGAAACCAAGATTTCTAAAATGTTATCTAAAATAAATAACAATAACCTTGTTATGAGAGAAATTGTAGTTAGCTATTTAGGTGAGGATACACAAAGTTTTCTGATATTTGAATGTTTAATGGGGTTGAAAGGGAAAAACACAGCTCTTTTCATCAATATGACATTTTCAGTATTCTAAACTTTTATACAAGCTTTCAAAACTAGTTTGAATAAAGAAGCAAATTAAGTTTTAAGTTGCATATACCAACAAGAATGATCAATGAATATAATACCATAAAATTATTGGATTAGACAAGTGACTAAATTCAGAAATTTGTATTATTAAAAAAAGCATTGTTTTAAATAAATCTTATTAAAAATAATCTCAGTTCAAAATATTAAGTAAAATAAAAAAATATCCAACCTGACTTGGAAAAAAAATGCCCACTCAATAAATCTGCATTGTATCTTCTGTGAGTTGCTCTCATTTATGTTACCTATGGATGAAAAAAACACCTAATGAGCAAAAAGAGTCACTTACTTAAGAACCCTCTACAACAGACTTTACTTTCCTCAGCTCAAACACAGATGATTTTTCCATACAACTTCTGAGGTTATCAAGAATCATTATTGCCACCTCCTCCTCAAACCATGTCAGGAGGCCCCCCAGTTTCTAGCAGTGGCTACAGAAGCACCTTGAGGGGAAGTAAACACAGGGTAACTAGAGAATGCATGAAAAACCAGAGATACGGTCTTCACTTCTTGTCGCTAAAAAGAAAATTATAGTGTAAATGCAGAAAACTATTTTAAAATGCCATGGGTTTCTGATATCAAGAGTTAAATACTTGGCCAATGAAAAGAAGCCATGGCAACATGATGGTCTCTCTTCACACAGCAACGCCATCATCAAAAACTCTTGTCTCAGAGCATCCACTCTCTCTAAAAATAAAAATAAGCACGCTCTCTTTTTTCCTTTTTTAAAATAACTGGAATCATAAAAGTATCACATAGAAACCATTAACACTTTGTTGCCTTTTAAGAAAAAAATGCTACATTATAGGCATATAAGCATAATTTGCTCTGTTGCATAGAATTGAAATATTTGCATGCTGATATATAAATTTTTACCTAAAAATTTAAAATATATAATGATAGGATTTTAGTGCTAGGAAGTTATTACATGTTCTTTGTATCATGGATTCATGGAGAAGACTGGTAATATCCTTGCACTGGAATTCATATATCTAAACATTTTTACTTGGATGTCTAATGGACTTTTCACATTTAACATTTACAAAACTAAACTTCTCTTTCTTCACCTTAAACTGTCTTCCACTTTAGACTTCCCATCTCACTGTCAACTCTAACCTTCAAGTGTGTAGGACTTAAACTGCTGAAGTCATCTTCTCTTTCTCTCCAATCTTTATCTCAATCACATCCAACCAGCTAGCAGATATTGTTGGCTTTCCTTCAAAGTATGTAAATCTGGACTCTGACCACTTTGCTAATCATCTGTTGGACCAAGAGTTCAATATTCTCTGCCGGGAATATTTTAATAATCTGTAAATTAGCCTCCTTGCTTTGGCCCTTGGCCCCTTAAATGAAGTTACAACACATTATTAAGAGTGAGCTCAGATCATTTCACTCTACTCAAAAATCTCCTGCAAGAGTACCAACCAAGTCCTCACAATGGAATGTGAGGAAGGCTGATAGGAAGTTAATATGCACTCATATAGCAGAATAGCATATTTTCTGATTGGGTTGGCACTTTTGCCTATACAATGCAAAATTAATTATTAAATATGTTAATTTATTGCTGCTAAAGTCCTACACACTATATCCTCCTACCTGTGACCATGACTCTTCTGAGATAATCTCTTAAGAACATTTTCTCTTTATTCTCTTGCCAAACTGTCATCCTTGCCATGCCCAGAACTTGTCAAGCATCCCTCCACATCAGAACTTTTGCACTTCTGTTCTTTCTGCCTCTTTCTCCCAGATATCCTCATGAATATTTCCCTCTCTCCTTCAGATCTTTGCTCAAATGTCACCTTTTTAGGACTTTCTAGATTTCCCTATTTAAAATACATGGCCATATATTTTTTTAATATTTTCCTTTTCTGCATTATTTTTTCTCCACAGCTTTTATCATCTTCTAATATACCACATAGCTTATTTATTTTATTTAAAATTTTTTCTTAATAGAATGTGAACTCCACACAGGACATTTGTCTTGTTTACTGTTACATTATCAGTTTATCAGTGCTTTCAATAGTGTCTGAAGTTTGGTAGCACATCCAAAAAGATTGCATGAAGGTCTTAATTTATTTTAGCAAGTTATATAGTAGCCAGTGGTGTGCATTTAAGGAGAGAATTTTTTATTAATAAGAAGCATCTTTTGTTATTTATCTTCTAAGGGGGAATTTTTTTCTGATAATGATGATAGAATCAAGAACCAAGAATTATATCTTTCTCCCCCTAATTCTACTCTCTACCCCAAAACCTAAGTTTTCCATCAATGTTTGAGTTTTATCTGTGGAAGCTACTCAAAGATTGTTAGGTCCTATACCATATGTGTGGCTTATACTTACTCTTGGAGGGACTGCAAGATGCCTCAGATGAAATGTTAGTTTGAGCTCAGAACCATAGTAAATTGTTTTTCATTGATTATCATAGTTAATTCTGTGCTAAAAAATTGCAAGATGTTAAAACACCATTATTTTTCCTATATTGGAAGTCAGATTTAGAGAAAATGTCTATGTACTTTTACTTGAAAGGAAGAGGATGAGGAAGAATAAAGACAGATGTTTGAAAATGTTTTCAAAAGACAGCCAAACTAGTCTTTTATTGGCTTTGAGATGGGTATATGCAGCATATTGGTAATCAATATAGGTCATGTTTCATGTTAATTACCTACATATATGGTAATCATGGTTAATGAGTAATTTGGAAGACCTTCTATTAAGAAGAGACTAACTGGTTCTTGCTAGGAAGAAAGAATTTTTTGTATGTTTCTTACTATGTGAGTCTTGACAGTCTGTACAGTGAAAGCCATTTGCCCCTGCCAGCCTCTTTCGCCGATCTTCAAGAATGTGTTTGGCATCATTTCGAAAATAAAAGATTCAAGCTCAAGCATATGCAATGCATGGAAGATACTGTAGTTCATGTTATCTTCTCCTGAATTTTGTTTTTTTAATGTTATTTTGGTGATTGAATTCTAGGAATATATTCTTTGCTAAATTTTATCAATTCTCTCAATTCTTTAATGGATTTTGAAATTTTATAGGTCACTATTATATTCTAAAAACCGTAGTATTAAATGTTTCATTTCATGTCTAGATTATGTCTTTTTTGACTTCTGAGGATGATTGGAGTTCTGTTAAATAAAATGTCACTAAATGAAATTTCAAATTCAGAAATGTGAATGTGCATATATGCCCTTTCAATTTTTTTCAATATAAAGAAAATTCCTGTAAATTTAGAAAACATATCATATCAAATAGCTATGAATAAATTTGTCACTTAAATATGGAGACATATGAAATTGGTGTTAGTATTTGGAAGCATAAAATGCTTTTAAATGGACTTTAAATGTGTGGCTATATTGCAATGTTATTTAGAATTTACTGTTGATTAAATCAACTGTGTTTGCTAAAATTGGTATAAGCTCAGACCACTAGAAAATCACTTCTTCACTTATAGAATGATAGAATGGGGATGCAAACCAGTGTCAGTTATAAAGTTTTCCCCTCAAAGCAGTGGTGTGGATTTGATGATGATTTCAGTTTATTTCATATTTAACATTAACAAATAGTTATTTATTGAGCACTTACTCTGCCCCATGCACTGTTCTAGGTTCCAGGGACCTAGAACAAAACAAAGCCCCTGGCCTTCTGAAAGTCCCATTCTAGGGGAGAAAGCATACAAAAAGCAGATGAAGTTATAGGCTGTCACTGGCGTTTTAAGCTTAATTTGTGTGGCCTCTGGCACTTTTTCTTCATCTGTGCAATGGGGCAATATCAGCAGTATGAGCGAGATTTGATGATCTGGTTTGCTTTTTTTCTTTTTCCTTAGGAAAATGCAATATAGTCTCCTTGTATCAATGCTGTTTTGTGGATGGCTATTAGGGTTCTTTGGTTGCTTCATTTCTGCTCAGTGCGGGCAGTAATTGCCAGGGTTGCAGATGCTCAGGGGAAATGAATCTCACAATATGTCTTTCAGGGTCATCCAGAGTTACCAGCTCCTGCCCAGTTTTGTCCCCCTTAAGGTAATTCTGTACTGCTTTAACTCATTATAACTGAAAAATAAACATTGATTTTCATCAGAAGAGAAATAAAGAACCAAAGATTAAACAAAATCCGATAAAAAGCACAATTAAAGGGAGCTCCAACCATAATGATTCCAGAGGTGCTAAGTCAGGCAGTATCGAAAGGATTATTTCCTGCTGGTATATGTAATTTAATGAAAAGTTTTGCTTTTTAGAAAGTGGTCATGTATTAAAAACCTTGAAAATGTTTCATGGGCTATCATGGGAAAAATCTCAAAGTATGGGCAGAGTAGAGGACGCCATAAGATTAATCATAACTCCTTTAGGAGAAGCCATTAGTCAATAAATATCCTCTTATAAAATAAAGAAAAAAAAACAGCAAACGATTTCCATCTCAAGGAAACATGCAGTTTTCCAATTTCTATTTCTATAGAGAATCACTAAAGGAGAGTGTCTGTGTTAGGGCACACTGGATGCCATGTTAATTAGTGAACAGAAAAATAGAGTCTAACTGCACATATTGACTTTCACAAAGGAATATTTCAGACTGTCAACAATTGATTCATTACATTTATGAAGAAAAAAACATAATCTATTATTTCTGGATATGAGTATAGACACCCTTCAGATTGCTTATTTTTTGTGCATTATTTGTTTATGAAATATTTATACCTTTATTTCCCTCATGGTTATATAGTGAAGATTTTAGCTAATCTCTAGGTTAAAATAGTGATTTTTACACCACTAAATTGAAAGCATTTTTAGGAGCAAAGGATTTTAAGTCTTATTTTGCCACAGTGGCTCTTTTGCCATTTAATGGGCATTTTGAAAATGTTTTAACAAAACTTTCTCAGGAATAGTAAAACAAATTATAGATATACATTTAAGACTTAAAAAATCTAAATATGGAAACATACATATTTTAACATGGAATAGGTCTGAGGTCATTTGGCAATTTAATGTAACAGAAAGATTTAGTAACACCGAAGTAAAAAATGTTTTCTTATGCCTCAGGTATGGTCCCCTCACCACAACCAAAAACTACTTCTCTTTTTACTTTCCTTGAGAATAATAGATGCTACTACTAGAATATGCTTTAAAGATTAAATAATACAAATTGCTTATTTCATTAGTATTTAAGTGGAGACCCATCAAGTCTATCTCACTAGAAGCCACACAAGTAATTAAAGGAAGTGCTGGTACTAGAACCAAGGCTTAACCAGTCTGGTGATACTGCTGTGGCTTTCAATAACTTCTCCCTACCTCTGACCTCATTTCATTTTCTCCACACCATTTCCTGTGCTTGGAAGTCTCCGCCAGTATTATATTAGGTAAATATCTATGAACACAAAGAGGACAGTACTCCAGGACATTCAAATTAGAAACAGATTGTATACATCTACTCTTCCCAACCTTTCAGTGCTTTAGCAATAGAAGGGGATGAGCACAGTCTTGCAGGAAGATGAAATTTTCTCAAGCCTATGTCTAAGTAGAAGGGTGGTTGCTAAATGAAGCTATCTTGTGTTTAGGAGCCCGTGTTCCTTGATTTCAAGAAAATGGGATGTGGTGAAGCTCAATATAGCTACTCAACTTAACTCTTGACTGTCTTTTCTACATTTGTCAATGATTTAAAGCAAGTAGGAGACCAGGATGTCGGAGACTTTTGCTATCATGATCAGTGGCAAGCAACTTTGTGATACACAGGAGAGCTGTGGTGCTGTTTGGGAGAGAGTTTCCGCACAGGTTCATGCGAGTGTTCCTCCCAATGTGTTACCTTATGATATGCTTTTATCATGGGACTTACTATAAGAATTTTATGGGCTGGAATTTTTACGAGATTGGATTTTCAAATCTTAAAAAACATATTGGAAAGAAGTGTGGATATTAACTGGTTAATAATCTAAGCATGCAACATATTTATTTCAGCTCATTAAAAGGGAGTGAAAACACTCTTCTTCAGATTACACCTGAGGTTATCTCAGCATTACTGTTGGTGACTTTAGAAACGGGTGGCTTTGGGGTTGCTTGGCCACTCTCATTTGACCTGACTTTTTAACTGCTTTCTCATGGTCTTTAAAATAATGTGTGAAAACTTAGCAATTAGACCCATATTGAGAATATAAATGTTACAAAGAGTCATTCTGGCTTAAAATAATGCATACTGACTTAACACAATCATATTTATGACACTGTTATATTTTAAATTGATATTAATCTACTTTAAATATTATTTGTCTTTGAGAAAAGAAATTATAATTAAAAACTGCTATAAAGCTATTGTATTCAAAGTTGATAGGAGTCTACTTTAAATATTATTTCTCTTTGAAAAAATAAATGATGATTAGAAATATCATAGCTCCATACAACATACTATATATTATGATAAATTTCAAATGTATTAAAAAATTTCAAATAAAAGTAAAGAAACATTAATGTATTAGTAGAAAGCATGAAAGAATGCCCTGATAATCTTAGAAAAGGATTCAAATTCCAAGAAGAAAAAAATATATTTGAATCAATGAAAGTAAAAAATTTCTGCATGGAAAAAAAATCATAAGCCAAGTCGAAGACAAATGACAAGTTGGGAAAATTTTTAATTCATGTAATAGATTTAGCGCCAAGCTCTCTAATACATTAAAAGGTTTCTAGAAATTGATAAGAAAAAGAAAAATCCAATAGAGAAATGGGCAGCTGATAAAAACAGATTGTTCACAGAAAAGAAAATATATTCTTTCTAAAAATATAAAAAGATTCTATCACACTCCAAATGAGAAAAGTGGAAATTCAAATTATGGAGTAGATTGATGACACACTCTCTCTCAAGGAAGCAGAAGGGAAATAAGCTCTCCCTTACACTGCTTTTAGGGTAGAGGGCAGCTTGGCAATATATATCAAAACTACAAAAGAAGGTGGACTTTCGCCTAGCCACTCCACTTTTGGGAATTTATCCTTTAGACGTACTCACACACATGAGAAATATTTCATAGGATATACTCAAATATACTTCCAAGGACATTCAAAGGATAGTTGCAAGAACAAAGAAATAGAAAAAATGTTAAAAGACAACATCCACACACCACAGAAAAGATACTGTACAGATCGGATATAATCTGCTTAAATAAACCAGAATACAATACAAAACTTAAAAAGTGTGGGAACACTTTATGTACTGAAAAAAAGGTTTCTGAGATATAGTCAGGAAATGCTATTTCCAATGTAAAAAAAGGGGGGAAGGGAATAAAAGTAAATATTTTGTTTGTATATTAAAGAAATGCAGAAGAATATAAAGGGATTAATGCATTGGTTGCTAGGAGAGTTAGAAATTGGGTAGATTGAAACAAGGTTGGGGAGGGAATTTTCACTTTTTATCTTCCTACATTTTTTCATTGTTGAATGTTATGAATGCATCATTTATTGAAAAATCAAATAAAAACCTTAATTTTTTTTATCCTAAACCATTTTGACATTGCTAATAGTTAAAAAGTTTGTAGTATATATGTACAGAAAAGCAGAAGTACCTATTTATCCACCACTCACCCTACAATATGAAAGATTTAAAGCCATTATCAATAGTTTTAAATCCTCCCTCATGTCCCTACATAATGCCCTCTTATTTCTGCTTACAGGTGATTATCTAAACCATGTTGATTATTAGTTTTATTTTCGCTATAGTTTTATAATTTATGTGTAAATTTCTAAAAATTTTAGCATTGCAGAGTTCAAGTCAGATTGGGTTATTTATTCTTTGAATGTTTGGTAGTATGCAATTAAAGTTATCTAGGACTAGTCTTTTCCTTATGTAAATATTTAAACTCTTAATCCCATTTCCACAATAATTTGAGGACTATTGCCATTTTCAGTTTCTAGTTGTATCAGTTTTGGTTATTATATCTCTTTTTCTAATAATTTAACCATTTTCTACAGAGTTTTCAAGTTTTTGGCCCACATTTTATAATAATTTTCACTTTTTAAAATACATATATTTCCTTTCTACTACTCATTATTAAAAGTTATTTTATTAGTATTGCTATAGGCCTTTATATAGCTTAGTTGAAACTCTACTGTACCTTTGTTTCCTGTTTCACTAATTTTGTTATATTTGTATTTGCCTCTTTCTTCATGATAAATCTTATAGATTTTCTTTTATTAAAATAAATTCTTAATTTGGGTACCAAACTATTAATTTTAAATCTTTCTTATTTTCTAATATTAAAATCTTTGAAATCTATAGATTTTTTTCCTTGAGGAAATGCATTTTTCCTTTGTTTTCAAAAATAGTTTACATTTTTGCCTCTCAAATTTAATCTTTGACCTATGTAGAACTGATGTTTTCAGTAGTGAATGATGGAGATCATATCTTGCCCTTCCCTATCAAGCATCTAACCTTGTTTTTAGGTGGTACCAACTTTATTCATTGTTCTGTGTTTCAAATAACTCCAGACTTGTAGAGGGCCCCTGTTTTATCTCCTGTACATTCAGTAACTATTCAAACCAAAACTAGGTGAAATAAAATCTGCAAAAGAACTCAGGTCAATGGCTGTCATTAATATTTGATATCCTTTCTTGGATTTTTATACCTATCTTGTGTTTATCGTCTGAGGATTTCTGTTATTTTCTTGGTAGTTTAGCATTCTCTTTTTAAAATGTAAAATTTTTACTTGTTCTGTAAAGGGAAATATTGTCAGAGTGTTTTACATATCAATAGTACAAGAAGTCACTTAAATTGATTGCCATTATAGGAACTTTGAACTCTAACAGAATAAAAACATTGGGATAATAAACCTAATTTAGTGTTTAAGAAATGTATATTGCAGGAATTTTGCTGCTCCCTTTGTGATGCATTTTTTATCAACACTTTTGACACATGCCTCAACGTAATGTGTTCTAATATTGAAAATTTTTAAAAAGTAAAGAAAATCTTATGGGTGTAGGAAGCTAAATACCTACTGATTAAAAAATAAATGTTTTACACAACTTTGATGCATGTTAAATAAGATGTTTCACATTAAGTTCTTTTTGGATTTACAATTGCATAGTTATTTATTTTTCTTTTGCAGTTAATTTATGTATTGGTCTAGGCAAATGCTCTCAGATTTGACCCACTGCCTGTACACTCTTCTGTGTTAAGCAGGATTTTCTGAGGTCATGCATACACAGGTTGTCAATAACAGGCTCCCATTTTTCTCTGGATTCCTTCTCTTTAAATAATCATGTAGCAGAGATGAAACCGTGGTAGGATAAAAGGAGGCAATATTATGATAAATTACTCAAGGGGGATTCTTTATATCTCTATTCTTTTTCAGTGTTCAGAATTTCCAATTTGTCTCTAAAACAGTTTCTTAACAAAATTATTTTATACTTTTTGTAATGGATGGTCTAGAGTCAGGGGCAGTCTGAGATTTATCATTTGTGAATCAACACAAATCCTATCACAAGTTACTCATAACCTAAGGTGACTTTTGATTCCTAAACAACTCTCTACAATTGTCTGGATAAAAAGTTTCAAAGTGAGTATTAATGAAATAGATAGATTAGAGTAACTCATACGTATTTAAAAATCAAGGACAAATGAAAATAACCACGTAAGCCGCAATACCCTAGGCTAGTGTTTAGCACTGTGGTCAGACTCTCGAGTTGAAGTCGTTTGTATTATTTTGCTAAGGCTGCCTTCACAAAACGCAACAGACCGGGTAGCTCAAACAACAGAAATTTGTTTTCGTATCATTCTGGAAGCTAGATATCCATGTTGACATTTTGGTTTCTTCTGAGGCCTCCGTCTTCTTGACTTGCGGATGGCTATCTTCTTGCTGTGTTCTCACATGGTCTTTCCTCTGTGCTCCTGTAGTAAGTTTATAGTGTTACGTATTTTATTTTCTTGTTGATCTTTATCTAGTTGTTCTAATTATTATTGAAAACAGAATATTAAAAACGCCAACTATTATTGTTAAATTGTCTATTCTTTCAATTCTGCCTGTTTTTACCTCATGTATTTTGAAACTCTAATATTATGTACACAAAGGTTTGTAACTGGTATGTCTTATTGATGGATTTTTATCATTATAAGCTGATCTTAGTGTAAAGGAGAACTATAACAGGAAGTCATAAACTTGGTGCTGCTTTTGCTCCAAATTCCTTCATCTTTTGGATGTGTAAGTGTAGTAACCCTGTCCCAGGTCTTGCATCCCCAATGAAGAAAAAGAAAACTACTGCAGTTCTTTTGACTAATAGCTTCTGCCTTAAAGACCATCCATCCTTGTATGTTCTGTAAGAATCTTATGCCCCATACATGGACAATGCAGCTGACCAAGGGCCAATGAGGAGCTGGAAAAATCAAACAGTGTCATGAACCCAAACTCCAAGCCAGAGGAGACTAAAGCATTTCCAATTGAGATTGGTATTATTAAGCAACATTGAAAATAATGACAGTCTCAAAATACTGATAAATGTTGAAATAATATTGACCATGCTCACTATCAATATTGTCAACAGCACAAACAATGAAATGATTATTGATCAATTATTAAAGTCACTAAAGACCTTGAATTACATTGCTTACCTTATTTACTTAATATATAGCTTCTTCTACTTTTTAAATGTTATTAATAAACATGAAAGAGAGAATGCATTATGTGCCCAGTACTTTTTAACAGAAAGAAGGTATTTTTAACTCATACATCACTTTGATGAAAGTGAAGATTTTGTAAAGATGAATTCAGAGTAATAAGTGGAAGATGCAAGATTTTAAAACATGGTTATCTAATAATAAAGTTATTTCTACTACAACTTTGTGCTACTTAAAGATATAGTGACACTACCAGAAGTTAATTTAATGAGGACATTTTGCTTTGCAAATAATTTTAACTAATAGGTATTTTGTAATTTGTGTTATAATGTGCAGCATATCAGGCATGTCATATATAATAATGTATTGATAATCCAAACAATTAAATGAATTGTTTAACTGCTATTGAAATTGATCTTGTCATTTTATAGTAATAAAAAACCCTCTTTGTTATGTTTATTTGGTACAATGTGATTTTCACCATTGACACACTGGCAAAATGTTTCAATAAAAGGGGTATCTAAGACACGGATCTATCTCACAAAACAAACTATCTGCGTGTGCTCACATTTTTAGTGAAATTAATGACGTGATGTAAAAGTTTTGGTGAGCAAATGTTACTATGTCTATGTCAAAGACAAGGCTAAATGAGCAATTTGAGTTGAAAATCAGAAAGGACAACCTTAAAAGGACTTATATTGGAAACATGTATATTATCTCAAGTTAGTTGAAAATGATCATCAAAAAATGGCTTCTAATGTTCCTGATAACTGAGAAAAATGTAGCATGTGTTACATGTGTTAGAGTTTTTTAAAGATTTATTTAGAAGCAAAACATTTTCTAAAATAAGAAAAATATGAGAAACCTACATATTCTCTGATGAGTTACTCCTCATGAACAAGTGAGTTTGTTTAAGGTACATATAAACTCCATTGAGTGGAGAATAGTGACTCTGGGCGGGTTTCTTCCTCTCGCAGGACGGATTTGTTGATGGAAAAGAAAGGCATAACTTGAGAAGCCCTCACATGCTTACTGTCATCCTTACCTCCTTTGATTTTAGAACATCTCTTGGATTGGTTCTATTTGTCTGCCTCTGCCGTATTACTCATCGTTTGAGATGACATAGCATAAAAAGATGTTGAACATATTGTGGAACACTAGCAGTTGAGGTAGAACTTTACTTGGTTGATTATGTTAACAATATGGCATCCACCAATTTTCCAAGAGCAAATGAGAACAAGGTCTTTGGGAAAAAAAAAAAGAAGAAGCAAAAACAGAGATACGTAAAATAAGTTTTGGTTGATTTTTAATTTTTCCTGGATGCTCTTTCTGAGATGAGATGAAATTATATAGAAATTATACTGCATCATTTAATTCTGTCTATAGTTAGATAAATGATATTAGGAGTTGACTAGCTGGGAAAATGCTAAGAGAGATGGTCTATATGGGACATCAAAACATTATTGACATAAATTGGAAATATTTAAATTGTACCTCCTACTCCCAGTGACAAGTGGTAGAGATCAGGAACATTTCTTGTTACCGCAATATCTCAGTTTTTAAATTTTATTTATTTATTTTTTGTGCTATTTACATGACAGCAGAAATTTGACAGCCAGTCACAGTTACCTGAAATTCTGAAAATAAATAATTTATAATGCAGTGCTGTTTATGGGAAATTAACCTGATTTTTAAACCATTTGCTCTATCTCCTAAGTGATTTCTGAGTAGAAAAAAATGCTGAAAATAGAAACTATAGAACAGAGTTACTTATTAATACATTTTAGAATATAAATCCTGCTTTGCCCAATTAAAGTGACTCAGCAAGCAATTCTATATGATATGTAATATTTATAAACAGAAAAGCAAGATATTCATTTATAGCAATATTTACACCAGCAAAATAACTAGAATGATCACAATATTTTAAAATCATTTTTAACGCATAGCTGAGGAAGCAAGAAAATAAGGGGAAGATTTGAAGTAAGAGTGTAAGCATTTTGAAGAACTTCCATTGTATCAGGTGGTGGGATTGTGGAATGGAGGGGTGAGCAGTTGACGCAGGAGGTTGCTACTTTACTTTCCTTGGGTTTGAAAAGTTTAATGAAGATTTGGGTCCAGGAAAGGCAGGCAAATTGTAAACTAGATCTTGCATTAAGTTAGGACCCTTCTGCCATGAAAAGAGGAGAAACGGCTCTTCCATCAGCGAAACCCACGCTTATAAGGACCCTTATAGGTGTTAGTCTGGCCCCTGGTGGAAAAAAGTAACTGCCCCTTGGGGATTCACAAATGGGTGGGCTGGGGCTTCCAAGGTCTAAAAACCATAATCGGAAGGGACATTCTGTTGTAAAAGAAGTCTTAGGTAGCGGCATACCCGGAGTGCCTGGCAGAATGAAAGCACAGCCATTTGGGAGGGACATGCCAAATCCACATTTCCTGGGATTTCCACATACAAAGGAGTTTTGAGTATAAGTTTTTAACACAAAATTTAAAATCCATGAGGGACAAGTTCATTATGAGCAAGAATCATCAGTTATAACAAATGGTAGAAAAAATAGCATATTTCTTAAAATTTCTGATTTTAGAACTCTCATGTAATTATTATAAAATCAGTAAGCATGCTTACCAACCTATTTTTTCAGCACTGTTAGTAGCTTCACACAATTTTTTTGCATTCAATGAATTAAAAACTTAAGTGTGAAAATACAACTTTAAAATTTCAGAAGAAAATATGGATGAATATCTTGATGCAAGATAAGGGAGGATTTCGTAGCTGTATCTCTCAAAAGTTATTTCAAAAAGGAGAGACACATGCATTAGATTATATTAAAATTCTCTGTATAGCAAAAGATAAACTTATTTATTAACCATAAACAATAAGCCAGTTTAGATGAAATAGCAAAATCTATTTGTAAAAATTATTCATTAAATAATTTGAATATAGAATATATAAATAACTCCTGAAAATCAGTAAGAAAAGGCAGATGATGCTGTATAAAACTGAGCAAAGGATTTAAAAGTAAAAGAACACCGAATTGTTAATAAACTCATAAAAGATGTTCTCCAGAGATCAGAGAAATGTGACTTAAAATAATGTGATGTTAACATCACATGCCCATAAATTAAGAAAGTTAAAAATATCTTATAATATCAAGTTTGGGTGCAGTTGTTGGGAGAGTATAGTAAGTACCATCATTTGGAGGGCAACTTGCAATATCTTGATTAAATTGGAGATATGAAATCCCTTCAATTTTAGGTCCATGTTCTTGATGAGGTTCAGGACAAGCTATTCTAAAACGTGGTACCTCACTATATTAACCTGAAGGAGTCTGAGAAAGCGGCAGAAGAAGGAGGGTCGCTCTGAGCTTCCCCTCACCCTTTCCCCATGAAACAGGTCACACACCCCTCACATGAGAGGCCTCTCCCTGTGTCCCCTTCGCTCTGAGAAGACTCCAAACAAACAGGCCTTGCTAAGGTTTTCCCAGTTTATACAATGACTTTGCGCTCTTTGAGTTATCATAATTTCTCACAAATATCCACTTTTCATTAAACCTAGTATAAAAATACTCAAATTTAACCATTTTTTTCAGCTCTTCAGTTCCTTATGAAGCCTCCTGTGCCACATAAACCTTACACTAAATAAATTTGTGTGCTTTACTCTTCTTAACCTGTCTTTGTCAGTTTAATTTCCAGACCCATCCAGGGACTCTAAAGGGGACAAGAAAACTTTTTCCTTCTTTACTCTTCCTAGAGAAACTTTTGAACATGCACACAATGAGATCAGGTACAAAAACCCTCCTTGCAGTGTTGCCTGTAATTGCCAACAAATTGTAAACAATCTCAATGTCCATCAAGAGAAGAGTAAATGGTAACATTGTTATATATTCTACCTTTGAATGCTATGCAACAATTAAAACAACTAAAGCTGCATGTATGAAAGGAAATTTGGGATAGAAACCTATAATGACTCCACTTATGTGAAATTTCACAATGAGAAAGAACAGTAGTCTATTCATATGAAGCAGAAGTATAAAAACTTCTGGGGATGAAAATTGAAAACTTATAATTACCTGTAGGCAAGGAAGGAAAGAAGCATGATCAGTCAGGGATTCACAGGGGCTTCAAATGTATCTAGTATATTAAATATATTTTAAAATAACTACGTATCTTTTAAAACAATTATCTTAAAAGAATGTCTTTTGTGTGATTAAGCCAGGTAAATAAATATTTTATTATTTAAATTTTTGTGCATGTTTGAAATATTTCACTATAAAAAGAAAAACTTTTTTTTCTCCTACTCACTAAATAAATACTGGTCTGATTATTAAATAATTTCAGTGAAAAAGTGGCATTTTATTAACCTACCCAAAAGAGACAATATGTCTCAGTGTTTTCCAGGCCCTACGTACTTTGATTACGTTTGGCCTGGGCCTCACACAGCAGGGGGAAACTCATACTGCTTGGACGCCGCCTGTGGAATGAAATTTAGCTATTCCAGTGGTTTCACTAAACAGGGCCGGAAAGGTTGAACTGCATCAAATGATTAGTCTACAAGGCTGTTAAGGACTGAACTGTGTTCCCCAAATTTCATGTGTTGAAGCCTTAACCTCCAACATACATGTATTTGTAGTTAGGACTTTTAAAGAATTAATTAAGGTTAATAAATGAAGTCATAAGCTTGGGTCCCTGATCCAGCAGGACTGTTGTCCTTGTAAGAAGAGGAAAGGGTTCACTCACTTACTGTTAGGCATTTAGGTTGCTTCAAATTCCTGGCTATTGTAGATTGTGCTGCAGTGAACATTGGGGTGCATAGGTTCTTTTGAATTGATGTTTCAGGATTCTTAGGGTATAAACCCAGCAGAGGAATTGCTGGGTCAAAAGGCAGTTCCATTTTTTGCTTTTTGAGTTAATTCCAAACTATTTTCCACACTGGCTGCACCAGGTTGCATTCCCACCAACAGTGCACTAGGGTTCCCTTTTCTCCACATCATCACCAGTACTTGTTTTTTGTTGATTCGGTTATGATGGCCATTCTGGCTGGTGTAAAGTGGTATCTCACTGTGGTTTTAATTTGTATCTTTCTGATGGCTAGTGATGCTGAACATCCTTTCATGTGTCTCTGGGCCCTCTGTATGTTCTCCTTGGAGAAGTGTCTGTTCAGGTCCTTTGCCCATTTTTTATTTGGGTTGTTTGTCTTACTAGAGTGGAGTCATGTGAGTTCTTTATATATTTTGGAGATCAAACCCTTGTCAGATGTATCACTGGCAAATATATTTTCCCATGCAGTTAGTTCCCTTTCCATTTTGCTGATGTTTTCTTTAGCTGTGCAGAAACTGCTTATTTTGATGACATCCCATTTGTTTATTCTTTCCTTTATGTCCTTTGCTCTAGGGGACATATTGGTAAAAATATTACTGAGTGTAATATCTGAGATTTTCCTGCCTATATTCTCTAGGAGTTTTAGACTGTCATGACTTATATTTAAGCCTTTTATCAAAAAAACTATGGTACACTTACACAATGGAATACTACGCAGCAGAAAGAAAGAAAGAGCTACTGCCCTTCATGATAGCATGGATGGAACTGGAGAGCATTATGCTAAGTGAAACAAGCCAGGGGGTGAAAGACAGATATCATATGATCTTACCTATAAGTGGAACCTAATCAACAAAATAAAAAACAAGGAAAATATAACCAGCAGCATTTAAATGAAAAACAAACTGATGGTAACCAGACGGGAGGAGGGAGGGGGATAACAGGGGAAAAGGATGGGAGAGGTCATTAAGGAACAGGCATGAAGGACCCAAAGGCAAAGTCAAACAGGGGAATGATTGAGGGTGAGAGGTGGGGAGGGGTGGGGCTAGAGAAAGTGGTGTCAGGAAAATGTTGAAGTGGAGATGATGGGATGGGGTGCAGGGCGGAGGAAATAAAGGGGAGAAAAAAATGAGACAACTGCAATAGCATAATCAGTAAAGTATACAAACAAAGGAAATAAATGATGCCTTCCAAAAAAAAAAAAAGAAGAAGAAGAAGAAGAGGGATGGATGTTGGAGAAAACGCCAAGGAGAGAGGCCATATAAGAAACCAAACCTTCCAAGATCTTGATCTTAGACTTCCAGCCTCCAGAACTGTGGGAGAATAAATCTCTGTTGTTTAAGTCACCCAAGCTGTGGTATTTTGTTATGGTAGCCCTAACAAATCAACACAGCTGGGAAGGTATAAGATTGAAAGCCCAGAAGTAGCTGAAAGACCAGCTGTAGTAGTTATTTGATCTGTAAAACTGTGGAGCCAAAGAACAGCAAATATACTCTCCAGCAAAGTCTTTGGCAGTGGTGGATTGGTTCCTCTGGAGATCTCTCAGAGCGTCAAAGTGAGCCATGGCCTTATTCAAATAGCAGGTGGTTGCCAATATGGCTGAAAACCCAAGGGTAAATCCCATTTCAGGTAGAAATAGATTTTGTTTCAGCTATTGTATGAATAGAGGCTTTCTTTGCTTTGAGTTTTACACTGTATTTGTATTATTTCTGATGCAATGCCCTATGAATTCTGGCATTTTAGTAAATACTCTTATGATTCAGTGCCCTACTATCTAATTTCCAGTCCATTCAGATTTTTAGAAATCACAAAGAATTGAAAAGACAAACAAATAAACAAGAACAAATAAATACAGCAACTAGATTTTAGGTAGGTTTGGTGTTCAATTAATTTCAAATAAGTTAGTGTTTGAGTTTTAAAGAAATATTTGTATTATTGATTACTACTTTTTTCAGACATGATTAACTTTTTGTCTTTATTCCTTTTTGATGAATAGATTTAGGGGGGGAGGTTTGAAGCTGAAAGGGTAGATATGATATAAATGATGATACTCAAGAGACTTAAGCCAAAAGAATCAATAAATAAAAAGAAACGGATGATGGTAGTGACAGCTAAAAGAACATTGCATTATTATGGAAAAAAACTGGGAATATAATATCCTGAAATAATATATATCAGTTTTGAACCATTATCTTGCACCTGGTTCTGTGCTCTGCCTTTTATATATTGTATTTTATTTAATCCTTAAAACTACCCTATAGGATAGAAACTAATATTAGCCAAAATTCTGAAATGAGGAAACTTTGATAGGATGACATCAATTCATCTGCTCAAGGACATGTAGCTGGTATATATCAGGATCCAAATCCAGTTCCATCTAGTTCATAATCCTAGGTCTATAACCACTGCACCATTTTGCATCACAAAGGACAGATGTTTCTTTAAGGCACTATAACAGTCAACATAAAGCTAAATCTCTTGTGCATTATCAGTCGACAGAAGAGAGTAGAGCTGGAGACTGACTCTGTTTTGCTCCACATCCTCTCAGGACATTTTTACTGGGATTCCTGTTTACTTACTGATGACTCAGAACTGCTGAGATCTCTTTAACACACCAATTAGAGCACAGCAGCAGGGTCCTCACTGAAGCTGAAACTGGCCCTCAAGGTAGTGTACACCAACCAGACCTGTCCTTGGAGGACTCCTAATCAGATTTGGGAGGCCTGGGAAGGAGCCAGGCTTTCTATTCAACAAGAGAGCAGGCTGAGATTCAAAAGTAAATAAAAGGGAAAGTCTGCTGTGGCAGTGGAAAATAACTATGTAGCCTTGAATGGTCAACTTAGCATAAATGCTGCAATGATTCATCTCTGGGTTGATAAACATGTTTTTCAAAGTGAAAAGCCCACAGACAGGATGCAGTTCCCAGCTTGAAAGGGCTTCATTACTCAAAGGTTTGTAGAGAGAAGCTACTCAACCCACACCTCCACCATGCTGGAAATGAACTGGTGCTAGAGTCACAGTTTTCCCTTTTAGTGAAACACAGAGAAGGGGAAACTCCAGCAGTTTATTTCTTACAGAATAGTTTGAGGTGAACCTTTAGCCTTACTGTTCGTATAGTTCCTATAATGATCAAACTCCAGTGTCATATTGAGAGCTTGCACTCACAATAGGCATGTAGGAAACACTCACTGTCTCACTGACATGGTCACCAATGTATTCCTAATCCTCTGAGAGGAAAAAAAATTAGATCACAGACTTAGAATTAAAAAATATGGCTGGCATACGCTCAGGCACATAGCCACCACATCGATGTTAATACTGGACCTCAGTTTAGGAACCAGCCAGTTTACTTTTCACATTCCCTTTTATGAGTTAGTACAACCCAAATTCGCCACAGGCTTTCAAGGATTATTTTATATTAACATGGGAGAAAGACTCTCATGCTCACTACTAAGTAAATTTCCAAAATTTATTTGAAAGGGGAAAAATGGTAACGTGCATTTGAAAAGAGGTCAATTACATTTGAAAATAATGAAAGGCTGAGTATTTTTCAGAAGAAAGTAAAGCATACCTTGAGGAACTCTACAGGATGCTTGATGGTGGTTCCAGGAAATAAAACAAATATTAAGAATATTTTGTTCATGAAGTTTTTGACTTTTTGAATGTGTAACATGACATTCTATTGATTATGCATGAGATAACTGCCTTTTCATTACCTAACAATGTCAGGTAGATTGAAGGTCAATCATTAATTTAATTAAATGCACAATTTAATTGTGAAATATTCAAGTGATACATTAATTAGGCACTTTGCTATAGGTCTAATGTATAAAAGAGAAGCCAAGATGAAAATATAAATCTGATTGATATTCATGATTTAAAAGTAATAAGAAGAACTATAAATACTGTTAAAGAGAAAACCTTAGGCCCAAATAATACCAGTCCTATTAAAAGCCCATGATACAAAACCTAGATGGAATACCTAATCTAATTGCAGTTTCAATCTCTCCCAGACATGTAATCTTAACCAACCAATCTGGAATTTTCTGATCAAGCACCAGTAATCTGTCACATGGGCCCTCTCCATCCCCCATAGAAAGAAAGGTAATCTTCTTGCCATTCCTTTCCCTTTAAAGAAGATAACTTTGGTCTAAAAAAAGAAGCATTTCTTTTCTTCTGTTATTAGTTCGCTTGTCCCGCCATTTTGTATGTCTCTTCCATGTGTCCTTCAGTTGCTAGACTGGATGATGCTCAATTCATAAGTAGCTTAATAAAGCAAACTAGATCTTTAAATTTACTTGGCTGAATTGTGTTTTTTAACGACTCTTAAAAAATGAAGATAAATTCAAACATGCAGATGGTTGGATCTGAACCCTATGCAATTTCAGCATCGAAAGGCCCTATAATGGAGAAGGAGCAGGCAAGTGTCACTAGAGGAGCTGCCTGAGAAATAAGGGAAAAACTAGAATACCTTGTTAAATAAAAAAAAGAAAAAGGGGTGTTTCAATTTCAGAAAATTGTTCAGCTTGTTGAATTTGGCTGAAAAGTCAAGTTTTCCTATGATTTAGCCATTTGGGTGGCATTTGTTTCCTTTAGAAGGCCAAGTTTTTCTGGAGTGGTAGAGCTGGAAGCCAGATTGAAGTAAACTAAAGAGTGAGGTCAAAGTGAAGAACTAAAAAAATGAAAAAAAACTTTGTAGAAACTCTCTTAAAAGAAAATTTATAGTTAGATTTATGTAGAGCTGTGATTTTCTCATTTGGGTATGATAATAAATGAAAGAGCATGGAAATTCTTTGCATCTGTAAGAGAGTAACAAAGGAATATAGAACTGAAGCTGTGTGGGGGGAGATACTAGGACACAAAGTCAGTAGATATATAGCATAAGTGGTATGGTTAATGGGTTGGTGATCTCAATGAGTTATTGAATGCTTGATTTAGGGGATAGAAAGAGGTGCTTGGCAAATGACTGGAAGAATGAGTCATTGGATATGGTGGTGTAATAAAATTGATTCTTTTCTGATATCTGTCAAATTACTTGAAATAAGTTATTTTCATGATTTAAATGATTTGGTCCATAAGAAATTAAAGAGACAAGGCCAATCTCTCAGCTATTAAAAATCTGAAGTCAATAAATGTTTATTAAATAAAAATAGTTTTTAACATAATTGAATTATTATTTTTATTTAATTGTAAATGCCTTTAAAAAAGTTATTTTATCCAAATCATGGGAGGAAAACAATACTAAATATGAACAAAACCAATCTAAATAACTAGCATTTTCACTCTAGCTCCTGCCTCTATAAAATCACAGGATTACTGTAGAGATAGACTTTTTGGTCTTCTTTGTGATCCTTACAAATGGTTGCATGATTGATTTCTCTGTAGGTTATCAAAATAAGTAAAATAAATGGGTGTGGGGAACCCAACTCATATTTCCTCTGTGACAGGGTTTTATTTCAATCCAGCAAATATGTATTAGGTACCTAATATTTGATGGACTCCATCTCCTTCTAGGCTAAGAATGTGAACAAGAAGAGTTTTTGTCCTTGAGGGCCTTACGACCCAATAAAAGATGAAGATCTATAAGCACAAATGTGTGTTATGCAGCATGAAAAGTGGTACAATTAGGAAGTAAAATGGAGGACTAATGAGAAAGCAATTTTTTTCTGCATAAGATTGGAGCATTGAGAGTATAAACAAAATTACAGAAAGTTGCAGATATGGAGTCATGTTTGTGTTAGCTCTTAAAGCTGGAGAAAATCATTTTCCAGGTAGTCTAATTGAGAAAGATACTCTAGGCAATAGAAAAGCAGGGGCAGAATCATGAGTGATGCCTTTTAGCAATATTGACTCACCAAGAATGGCTATAGAGTGAGGCTTTGTGGGGACCATGATGGGGCAAGACTAGAGAGGCAAATTGTGACCAGGTTGTGGGGAAGTGGGGCAGGTAGTGGATGGAAGGAAGTAGGGAGGTGAGAAGTAACAGTGTTGACTTTCATGTATGGAATGTGGGAAGCAGAGGCTTTTAAACAAGAAACTGATAGGATCTGAGTTCAGATGGTTTATTCTTGCTTTTATTAAATTCTTTTGCATTTTTCTTCTTAGAGAAAACCTGCTTTTAATAAGGCTGTATTTTAATCAGAAAGGTATTCCTCTGGCAGCACGGTCAAAGTAAAAGACTAAACATAGAAGAATGGAAATTCAGGAGAGTGATTTATATAACCAGGAATTAAAATGAAGGTTGAAAGGTCATTGTTTTGTCCTCTGACCTGTTGGGGCTATGAAAAATTTAGGTACAGAGTTAGATTTGGCATTTGTTTTAGCCTTCATGATAATAATATCAAGATTCTTTCAAAGCACACAATGCCCCTCATCACTTGGGTCCTACTGATCAGACAAGCCCATCCTTTGGCTTTTCTGTATGTGGATCCTTCACTTTAGTCTTTCATAATGAATTATAGGACCTGGAATTCACCATCTTCTTTTACTTCTATGTTTTTTCATATTCCGATTGCTACTTAAAGTAGTCTTTTTTTCTAATTTTTGTTTGTTTGATTACTGGATGGTTCCCATTTATTCTTCAATAATCAGCTCAGATATAATGTGCTTCAGGAAACCCATGCATTTTAAATATGGGTTAGGACTCCCCTTTTGTGTCCCAATGCCATTCCACATACATCTTGACATTACCACTTTTTTATTGTATTGAACATGCTTAAGTTTCTTTAAGTTTTTAAGGCTTTTGGTAGGTGACACTGCATCCTACCTCTGTATTCTTTATGTCATATACTTAGAAGATCAGCAAACATTTGTTAAATCTAATGAAATAGAATGGGATTGAAGAAATGAATATATTAAATGAACTTGATTTTTAGATAAAGAAAAATAAGATAAAGGACTCCTCTATAGCCAAGGCCTAGGTGGTTCTAAACCAATAAATATGGGTGGAGCATAAAGAAAGTGGGTTTCCCAGGCAATTTCAGTTTCAAATATACCAAAGTGCACATACATAAAGCATAAACATGTGTACATATAGTCCAATCATTAAAAATTTATTATACCCCCTTTGGAATATAATCTATTTTTTTCTCCAAATTCAGAAACAGAAAGGATGGATACCTTTCTCTAAGCTAGTGCTTTATATATTAATCAACTAATATTAGTCCAACTATAATGACCTAATCGGAACTTGGGACTTTTGGCCATAAACCCACCTGCTGCAAGCTTCTAAAAGCTTGAAAGCATGCTTTATATATTTTTTCTATTACCAAACAACATGTCTAGGTTATAGCATATACCAAATAACTGATTGGAAAAGAGAGTATAAAGATAGTTCAAATACTGTTTCCTGGTTCTTAACTATAGGACAATTCAGATCAATATATACCTTTCCTTTTAATATGTTATTTGGGGTTTATCTAGATAATGTGTGTCGAAAGTTGATTGTCTTTCTCTTCTATCAATTAGTGCGTGGGCATTGGGAACTTGAATCTCAGTTTAAAAATAATTAGTGATATTTTATGAAATAAATGTAAGCTTAGTCATTTATGGGATTGCATAATTTAATAAAAAAACTTGAACAATACATTTACTATATTTCATCAAGTATTCTAATATTACTGATATTTTTACTCTTCACTTAGAATCATGGAATAACATTATAATTCAGTGGTTATTTATGAACTAATTTATAAGTGAATGTAAGATACTAGTTTTAAGTTTAATTATTTTTGATAATAAGATTTTGTTTTCTTGAAACTTTTAAGAGATAATATTGGGTTGGCCAAAAAATTTGTTTTGTAGCTTTTTCTGTAAGATGGCTCTCATAGTGCTTCAACACAATTTTGTTAGATTGCATTGTGATGGCTATCATAACAGCGTGCATTTAAAAAAAAACAAAATTAGTGAATTTTTTGTGTAGCCACTTTAATATTGAAGATGGAATAAAATAAGAGACATTTTCAGCATATTATGCTTTATTATTTCAATGAAGGTAAAAACATGATTGAAACACATACAAAAAAAGATATTTGCACAGTATATGGAGAAGTTGATTTGACTGATTGGAAGTATCTAAAGTGTTTTCTGAAGCTTCGTGCTGGAGATTTTTCACTCCATGATGCTCCATGGTCGGGTAGACAAGTTGAGGTTTATAGCAACAAAATTGAGACAGTAATTGAGAACAATCAATGTTACACCATGAAGGAGATAGCTAACATACTCAAAATATCCAAATCAGTAAAGTTATTGATGAAAATGAAAAATGTGTCTTTTATGGAAAAACACATATGGACTTTTGGGCCAATCCAATAACTTCTTCTGGGAATTATTCTTTGAATTATTTTTCCTTATTAATTTATATTAGCTTTTACCATTACTTTTATGTTCTATAAAATTTGAAGTAGGTGTTATTATTTAATTAAATAATCAGAGAACTAAGTAATATCTCATAATCCATAAGCACCAAGTTCCTCAAAATTTTCTCAGGATATGTATGTCAAATGAGTTGAGGTCAAGTTTGTCTGCCATTCAACAAAGATGGGCATAGGCAATGTTCTAAGTTAAGGGAATAAAGACAGAGTACCTGTTCCCACAAACTTATGTTTTAATAGAGTACTGTCTGTAATAATGTAAGCAAGTAAATAGAATAACTTCAGAGAGGGTTAAGTGCTACAGAGAAAATAAAACAAGGGAGGCAATGGCAAAGAGAGAGAGTGACTTGCTGAAGGGAAGGGCTACTTTAGTTGGGAGCATTAGTGAGGTGACAACTGGGTGGAAATCTAGGGAGAAAAAGAGGAGTGAGGAGATCAGGAGTCAGTGAAAGGGGTGGAAAGTAGTAGATGACAAAATAAGAGAAAGTCAGTGTTTAGATTTTAGGCTGGTTAAAACTGGATGCCATTGAAGGTTTTAAAAATATAAGGAGATTGAATGGTGGGCATTAGAGTAGAATTAAATAGATATCTTAGAGATGACTGAAGAGGTTTGGTGAGAGATAATTATAGCTTACATCAGCAAGTAGCAGTAGAGATGGTGAGAAATGGTCAGTAGAATTTGAGATATATTTTGGATTTATAGTCATCAGGACTCACTGTCCAATTGGGAATGGGGGGAAATTATCATTGATAGACCTAGGCTGGAATGAGAGCAGATGGCAGTGCTATCAATAAAGATGGGAAAGAATGGAAGAAAATCACTTTGGAAGTGATACAGAATCAATAATTCTCTTTTGACATGTTGAATTTCCAATGATTATTAGACATCTAAGCAGAAATTGGCAGGTAGTTAGAAATGAGCTCACTGTAGAAACCAGGACATAAAGATAAAAATTTGGAAATGATAGGATATAGATTTTTTAAAGCAATGGTATTTAGACAAAATCACCTGGAAGGTGAATGTGCATAAAAAAAGAGGAGAAGGGAGGATAATATCTTTCTCTCCAGTTAAGACAGGAGCTGCTGTGAAAGAATTCTTCTATTTGAGGTTGAAGTAAAAGAGTAGGTTTGTATGTGGGTATCTCAGCTGAAGAGAAACAGATTGAAGAGGAAAGGCTATGGGAGGAGCATGTCAGGGGTGACATCCTAGACAAGCATTTAGTCATTGTTCTGAGAATTTGGGGGTGGGTTCCATTTGTCTTTTTCTAATTGGTTCCTTCAAATTGGCAATCTTAATTACTAAGTTCACATGACTTGGAAAGCAACAAACTTTAGGTGTCTCATCTACCAAATCTGGGTATGTAGAAGTTTCTGAGGCACCAAGCCCTCAGGTTATGATGTGTGGCACCAGCCTTGCCACCCAAGGTCCTGCGTGTACCATGTCCATGATTCCCAAGGCTTGCAATTTCACTCCCTGAAATTTCAACTTTTTTCTTTTTATACATATTCTTGTTACATGAATTTCTCTTTAAAATTGTCATTAAGTTCATCCATTCATTCTTTTGATAGTTTGAATGTAACATCCAATCAAATCTTACTGCAGACCACTGTTTTATTACCTAGCAATGTTAACTTTTTTGAGATGTAAAAATAAATTACTTCTCCATAGACACCACCAGATTCTGGGCTACCCTCTTATCTTTTGTTGTTGAGGTAATGATGGTTAACTTTCGTCATCATGGTTTAGATGTTAAGTCATTGAATAGTGGGGAAGTTATACAGTGGAGTGCATGACAATAAGTCAGCAACGTATGATTACATTTACATGTGCTTGGAAAAGGCTGGTGTATTTTGATTAAGGGAACAGAAATGGAAAAGTATGTTTCATGGGTCCTTCGCAGTGAGAGCAGGGAACAGAGAAAGATATTTTGTCACAAGGAGAATGGGGGCAGAATGGTACCATGTGTAGAGCCCCTTCTCTCCTTCCCATAGAAAAAGGATGGAAAAAGAGCTACTCCTATTACCAATGATATTTTAAAAGGAAATTAAACCCAATTTGCTCATAATTGCTTTGCTCCACAAAGGCTAACAGGAAGGAAAATTTCTATTGTCATGGTAGATGAATTAAGTTCTGAATTTTTGTACTATACATTTTCCTGAAATAGTTATAGGCATTATTTATAAGCAGTTATAAATAACCTATAATTCATTATTAAAGGATGATAAAATGAAAGCATGAAATGGAAAACCTATGTCCTCTTTTGAAATAATGAATGCTTAGTTTAAATAATCAGATAAACCCAAAGTAGCAAAGAAAAAGCCACAAGAAGCAGCCCTGCAGAAATTTTCATTCTAGCATTTTATAAATATTCAGTGTTGTTGTTCTTATTTCACTTCTAAGCTTCCATTGTGTCTACAATGAAAGCTATCTTATTTTGTTGTACATCAGAAGGAGATGAGAGTGCGCTTAAGGGAATTTGATACAATTAGTATTACATTGCTGACCTTTATTAAAGAATACATCAAATGAATTCGAGAGTGGGGTTGAAATAAGTCATACATTGCATGTATTCCAAAGGTTCAAAAGTGTAAAAAAATTTACTTTGTGATTACAAGCAAGTACATTTTAAGATATTACAATCTGAGTTGTTCATAGCTATTGGGCATCATTTCAATAAACTACTCGTAGGGGAGAAATACAGTCAAACAAAGCTAAACCATATAACAAAATTAACAATATGCATTTGGTAAATTACTTTCTTCTAAATGTATTAATGTCATCAAGGCTACTCTCTTTTATCTGCAGAAGCAGTTAAAACCAAGAACAGTAAATTATTTCCACAGTTGTCTAATTTGTGTTATTATAAAATGTGTGAAATGATTTTACAAATCACCTGATAAGACAGTATCTTTATAGTCATTAAAATTGTTATGTTGCTTTGTGGTGTACTGTTTTAAATGAAATTTTAAGTGTAGAAATAAGCAAAATAACAATAATAATAATCCAGTTATAAAATAGAGCCAAATAAATTTCTGCTTTTTCTTTTCCTCTACATCATGACAATTCAGTTTACCCTTGGGGAATACTGCTCTAGAAATAGGTCAAGAATATTATTGAGTACATAAAATAGAGGTCTGAAATTAAAAGATGCAGAATTTAATACAAGTAGATCTTATTTTACATGGTAAATGGGATTTCAAAATGATATACTCATGTGAATCAAATAGAGGATGATTTATGCATACGGTGTAAGTGGTAGTTGAAGTTTTGTAAGCGTAATATTGCCTGGGGAATAGTCTTATTCGCTCTTGCTCTAAGTGAGATGTCCAAATTTACCCCTTAGTCAATGGAAGGATATACAGCTACAGTGGCCCTGTTTCACTCATAGTGGGGCTTAGAAAATATATTTGGTTGCTCTAAACATGCATTAACTCTTTGAAAATCCAATTTAGGTGGTAAGTCTCTGAGGTTATTTCTGTGGAATGGTCTATCCGATTCTCACTCCTGTTTTAGTGGCTTGAAAATCTGTCACTTGCAAATTCCCCAGAATCTCTGGAGGAGACCATCCACACTCTTAATGTCTTTCTTCTTGGCATCTATTGCTCAACTCAAAAATTTCACTCCAGTAGTTTCTCTTCATGCATTTTCTTCTTTTCCTTTTCACTGGATCATTCACATCAGAAAACATTATGCTATAATTTTCCCCATCTTTATAATAAAATAAGCAACAAATCTCCCTTGATCTCACATTTCCTTCCAGCTACTATCCAATTCTTTGATCTCTACAGTGAATTTCTAGAAATATCCTTTAAAGTCCTTATTTCTGTAGGCGGAGCTTCTTTATCTTCATTAACACTGAACTCATTCCATTTTTTTATCTCCAACTTTTTAACAAAGCTTCTCTTGTCAAGGTAATCAATAACCTCGATAGTAATAAACCCAAATTCCAGCCTTCATCTTTCTAGACTTTACAGTAACATTTGAAAGTAGTTTCCGTCTCTGTTTTTTAAACATCATCTTGCCCTCTGTTCTGGAACACTGGTCTTTGGTACTTTCAGTTGTTTTACCTGCACCCAGTTCATCTTCCCCACAGCTCAACAGGGCACCTCCCCTGCTCCGTTCTCAGTTACCTTCTTCACTGTAATTGCATTCACTCTCCTCTCATCTCAGGATCTTAATGTCATTTATATGCTGATGGCTCTCACATTTATATCTTCGGCCCTGTCTTTTCCCTAAGCTATATATTTGTATCTCTAAATTCCAACTTGGTATCTCCTTTAAAATACACAATAACTATCCCAAAGTAACATATCTTAAAACAAACTTTGTTTCTTTTTTTATTTTTTAAATGGGGCAAAGAAGGGGAAGGGTCATTAAGGAACAGTATAAAGAACCCAGGACAAAAACAAACTTTTTAATAATTCCTTTTTAAATCCATTCCTTCGTTATTCTGAAACAGTGGTTTGCAACTGAAGATAATTTTGTCCCTAAGGGGACATGTGGCAATGTCTGAAGATATTTTTACATGTCACCACTAGGTGATGTATGCTACTGACATCTACAGTCCTCAGGATAGTCTTCCACCACAAAGAGCTACCTGGCTTAAAGCATTAACCTTTATCCTTCTCTTCACCTAGTCCGGATATCCAGCCTCTCAGTACACCTTCTCAACTCTGCTTTCAAGACATATCTGACATTTCTCATCCGTTTCAGTGTTACTTCTCCAGTCTGTTCCACCATCACCTCTCACCCAAAATAACTGCCCTGTCTCAGGGCATTCTCTTTGTCCCCTAGCACAGATGAAAAGTGCACACATTAGCCGTAGTGACCCCAGGTTAGAGGCCTCAGAGGCTCCCCATCTACCTCCAAATAAAATCCAGAGCCTCTCCTTTTATTCATAACCTATTTTATATTTGTTTCTTATTTATCTCTCTTACTCTGTTAAAACAAACTCTAAAGCAGAGGTGACTCTATTTTACTTATTGTAGCATTCGAGAGGTTAGAAAAATATACACAATACAAATATGTAAATTGAATAAATGACCACAGGGTTAGTCTTGCCTGGTGACCCAACCAGCCCGTAAGGATCTTTCAAATACCACATGCGGACAACATTAACTTCAGGTCATGAGGTTATGTCAGAATATACTTTTTAAATGCCCTTCCTTTGCCAAATAGAATGCTGATAGTCTTACATGTTAGTCCTCCATTTTAAAAGAATAATGAATCACTTACAAAGTCAAACTCTGGAGACACTAGTATGGATTATTTTCATTCTTGTCATTCCAACTCCCTTTCCCATTCTAAATGAGGACCGCACTCTTCCGTCTGAACTGGTACAAGATCCTCCTGACCGATCTTAAGCTCCTCTCTCTTCTTAAATTCACTCTTCCCTGCGTAAAAATTACTTGAAGGTTAACTCTTGTTTTTGTGAAGTAAGGATATTTTTTTCTTTTTTTGATATTGGCATTATTGACATGAGTTCAAAGGATTTTTCCAGTTCTTTAACTATTCTTTCATCCAGACTATGAATTTTAGCCACTGAGCAAGCCTGTGATAGCTTTTAAGTATATTTTCTCAGGTTCCGTGCCTTCACTTAACCTGTTTCTCTCGAGGTAGAATGACGGCATTCCTCCACGCCACACACCTCACTCACCACAGTGCGCACCGTCTGATATTCCACCGAATCCTTAATGTTCATCTCAAATGGTTTTCTTTCTTATAAAATCCTCCCCTCCCCACTGCACTGAGAAATAATTTCTCCGTCCCTTGAATGCCATAGTTGTATTAGTACTTCCTTTTTTTCTTACTTTCCTTTACTAGATATGAAAATTACTTATATATCCATTTTATTTCCTCTCAGATTTGTCTTTTCTCTTGCACTTAAGGAAGGCAATAGACTTTTTTCCATTTTTGTAACTTTTCTAAAACACCAATAAGTACTTGAACTTCATATAATCATATATAATGTGTTTTTGATAATATTGCAAATTCTACATAACTCTACATCTGTGTTCATTCTTTTTGTATTATATAAAATGTATTTTCAATACTTTCTTTTCTAGGTCCATAATAAAAGCTTAATAAGTAATTGTTGAACAAAATTCCATTTAAAAGCTTTGAAATTTATGATTTAAGTAATCAGTATTCCAAATATATGTTTATGTTTATATTGAAGTGAATTTAAATTTTGTTCCTGAAAAGAAACATACCAAAATACATGAGTTTATTATCTTTATTTATGAAAACAATTGATTTGCATTGTTATTTTGATAGTACTAGTTTTCTTTTTAATGAAACTAAACAAATCTCTTTCCTGGATAACTCAAAAGTTATCATTATCCTGATGCAATGGATATATTTCATTTTCCCATATCTCCCCTTTCCTCTTCCAACTGGGATAACTTCTCTGTGTTTTTAAGAGCAATTTAAAATGTTTCCTGTAGGAAGCCTACCCTGACCTTCCTGATGTAATTCTGATAGAAGACTTTAACTACCTGCATTAAAGTAATCCTAAAATGCTATGCTTTCTTATTCTTTTTTGAATCAAATTATCTCTGAAATTCTTATGTATCTAACAAAGTTCGCATTTACAAAACCAACCACTGATTAACCTATTGTGTACATTAAAAAATTAAAACTCTGATCTGCTATAACAAAGTCTGTGGATTTTCTGTTCAAAAATGGACTTGTCCTCACATCAGTCTCAGTGACTCACCTTTACCTGGGGGATATGGCCCTATTCACATACTCTTACTCCTATGTTATCAATCTTTTTTCTTACTGCAGAATCCCTAAAAATATAAATGTGTCTAATCTTTCCTTAAGAACATACTACTCTTATACACAGTTGCCTTAAAATCTCTAGTTCTGGCTTGCTCTCTCTTTCCTTTCATAGCTAAGCTTTCTGAAAGAATAGTTAAATGTTCCTGTTTCACTTCCTCAAGAATCCTCAAAGGCATTCTGACTTTGGTCCCTCCGATGGTTAATACTATTTTTCAACTTGGCTAGGCCAGATGTATGATCAAACATTATTGCAAATGTTTGCTGTGAAAGTTTCTCTAGATGAGGGTAACATTTAAATCAGTACACTGTGAATGTAGCAAATGACTCTCTGTAGTATGGGTGGGCCTCACCCAATCATTTGAAGACCTTAATAGAAAAATGACTGACCTCCTGAGGAAAGCGGGGAATTTGCCAGAAGACTGCCTTTGGACTCAACTGCAACTTTTCCCTGGTTCTCCAGTCTACCAGATTACCCTGAAGATTCTGAACTTGCTAACCTATACAACGATGTGAGTCAATTCCTTACAAGCAATCTCTCTCTCTCTCCACATGTGTGTTTGCATGTGCACATGCACATGCATGTGTGTATGTACTCCCACATATACTATTGCTTCTGTTTCCCTGGAGAACTCTGACTAACACAGTCTCTACCTTGCTCCACTGTGGGCATCAGTTCCATCTAATCTATCTATTCTTTTTGTATTTTTTAAAACTTCTCCTACCCTTTACATATTTCCAGACTATGTTATCCTTTGAGTTTATTGTTTTCTGTCAAGTCTCATGACTACAATTGCCAATACAGATAGAGAGTTCTAAGATCTATCTTAGATCTCTTTCCTCAAACATGTATATCTATTTACATGTTAGGTGTCAAAAATTGAGCTTTTCATTCCCTGGCTCTTTTTGTCCTTTCTACTTTAAGAAACAGTCTCACCATCCACTCTAAAATTGAAATGGAAAATCTGCTGGATACCTATAACTCTTCATCAATTTCCATCTCTAAACAGATATAAAATTCACTCGATTTTATTAGTTTGTGTGTGTAATGGTAGAAATCTAGATTTGGAGATATTTTCTGTTCTCGTTCTAAAGATACCATTGCATTATTTTCTGGCTCCCATTATTTTAGTTCAGAGGCCAAATGTAATTCATATTATTTCTTATTTAAAATATTTGAAAATTCTCAGGCTACTTTGAAGAGACTTTTTTCTTTGCCTTTGCTTTTAAGCAATTTTACTCTGATTCTCTTAAGTATAGGTTCTTTTTTTAATACTGTCCGTTTTGAAAAACTTTAGGTCATGACCTCTGTAAGTGATTCATCTGCCCTATTCTCTCCATCTGCAACATGTTTACATGTGCCTTTGACAGTTTCATGAAATCTCCTATACCTCTTAGGTTCTTTTGTATATATTTACATTGTTTGTTTTTCATGCTCCGCTTGAATATTTCACATTGTCCTGCTTTGCAATTTATTATTCTAGGACTAAGAGTCTACTTAACTTATCTACAGACGTCTTAATTTTATATAATATTTTTTTGTTTTAGAATTTTATTACATCTTTTTTATAGATTCCAGGTTTCCAATGAACTTTTCCATTTTATCTAATAGTTACTTGAATATACCAGCCCGATAACTGTATTTGCCACCAGTGGTTTTTGTTCTGTTGTCTAGCTTTTCCCCTGTTTTTCTTGACTTGGTTTTCCTGATAAATTTTGTTGATTGTTAGTGATTGTATATAAAAAATTAGAGCCTCTGAATGATACACAGAAGATTTTTTAAAAATATGGCAGACAGTGAGGGTAGATCCCATCAAACTAATCTTGAATTAAAGTGACTAAATTCTAGTTTTTTTGCTTTTGTGTAGATTGATCTATTACTAGTTTGCTCTTGCTCCTACAGTGCACCCTTTAGGTGACACTACTGACAGTTGAAGCTTTAGAGCCCCCCCACCCTCGAATCTCCACCAAGGAAAAGCTCTTGTAATAAATAAAAAAAAAACAACTTAGAAGGGTGGTAGTAGAAGATGGGTTTCAGGATAACTGGAGATTGGCTGCAATGATTACAAATGCCTTCTCTGAGAAAGACAACAGTAAGAGTAAAGCGAAGTGTTAGCTAAAGAATCAGGTATAGGTGATAAATTCAAAGATTTCTGTTTATTTTCTCTTGAGGGTAAAAAGTGTTATATATTCTCATGAGCAGAAGGAGAAAGACTCAGAGGAGAGCCTTTGATGAAAAATTTAAGAGTAGGTTGTAGATGCAAGTGATAAGCTTTATTTTAAAATAGGATTACTGAGGGAAAAACAGAGACATCTGTAATAGTGTAAACGATAAAAATGAAGTTAAAAAATAAGTAAAATTAGACTACCACTGTATCTTCCCAAAACATCAAGAAGGAAAGAAAACTTCTTGAGAGTTTTCTATTCCCTTGACTCCATAACATTCCCAGAAAAAACAAATCTCCTACATTGCATTATTTCAGAAGCAAAACAAACATATCTTTGGGCCTTGTAGAGAGAGTGTCAGCTTGTGTATAGGGTATTTCTTCTCTCAAGATGGGCCTGTGACTCTGTTTTCTTTCTTAAAAACACACATGTCTGTGTGTGTTTGACCTACTCAGGGTGAAAAGTAACCCAAATATATGAAAAATGATAATATTAGACTTGGATTTATTATTTCAGCTATACTAAGAAAGTTTCTCTGCTCAAAAATATATATGTAAGCACTCATGATAATGCTAACTTGCACTTCTATAAATGTTTTTCTTTGGAAATTGAATTCTTTTGGTCAGCAAGAATCTATATAACACTCCTGGGAGATGTTACTATTGAATAGTTGACATTTTAAGGGGAACTATCTTGCTTTCTCAATTAGTGACAGTCAAGAGAGCTTGCTCTGCTGGGACTAGAAAAAAATAAGCCCCAGGAAGGGAACAGAATTATGAGGTGGGAGGGGAAAAGTGGCAAAGATAACTTGATCTATTTCCCAATTTTGCTTAGGGCTGGCTCTGAAAAATAGTCTGTCATTTATATACTGTAATTCTTCAACCTTAAACTACGGTTTTAGAGGAAAGACAGTCATACATCTAAGCAGACACCCGTCCTATGTTTACATAGCACAGATGGAGGGCAGGACCTGTCCTTTCTTCTGTAGTGGGTTATCGCCTGTATCCACCAACCCCTTGATTCTCATATTCCTCATACTTCTCACAAAAAGATTGATTCTCTAGTAAAGGGCTACTCTGCCAATAATTCCTATACATTTTGTGTAAAAACAGGAGGGTATAAATATTAAATATCCAATATAGCCAACACTCTCCTTGAATTTAATAAATATAATCTGTATTGTAATTATTTATTATCTGTGATTTGACTCAATTCCTTTATATAGTCTCACCTTAAAAATTAAGGACTAAGTGATTTTTATAAAATTATTTTGATAAGCCAAATACAATAATATATAATTATAGAGAATGCATAAAATATATAAACTAAGAAATGTTTTCCTGTGAAACCATAAAATATGTCATATATTCCTACAGAAAACATTATACCACAATATAATACATTAAAAATATTTTGAACTTTTTATACCTTAAACTTTTATAAGATTAACTTCTCTTTAAAATATATGTTGCCATTGATCACTATTTATGGATTATAAGCTAAAAATCAATTAGTACTTGAAGCTGTGCATACAAGCAATCAGAATTTCTGAGTGTATCCACAACCAATTTTATTCCATCATTTTATTTAGCATGATGAACTGGACACTGTGCCAAAGACTTTAAATACTTTAATTACATATTATTTAATCTGTCATTAAATAATATATGTGGATATGTGATAATTATTTATCTCCTATTTTAAAAATGAGACCCCCAAAATTGAAGTAAATTACCCAAGGCCGCACAGATAAGCAAAAGCAGAGCTAAATATTAATAAAAATTTGTCTGACTCCAAATCTCATGTTCTTTATAATATTTTACAGTGTGTTACTTAAATGGGCATCAAATAATTCCTTCATTTGCTAGTGGTCTGATTTTCATCAGAGAATAATTTAAAAATAATATAAAAAATCTTTTCTCACACCATGAAGAGATGAAAATGAATGATTCAAATATAGTTTCTTAACAAGATTTTTTATTGTGGTTGTTTGACAGAATGAGTTAACAGTTACTTTTATTCACTTGAGATAATAAAAGTGGGCGAAGTAGAAAGTAACTTTATAAAGTGACATTTTCACAAGCAAGGGTGGTCTGGTTTTCTTCTCTTCAGTACATTTAATTATTTATACTTAATTTTACTGAGTAAAGTAATTTCATGAATTTAGCGCTCTATAATTAATGACCAACATTTTTCTCAAGGTGCTAATTTTCCAGTAATGAAAAGTGCGCTACTTGATTTGCTGTACAAACTGCCATGTAAACTCTTAAATTACTTAACGTATCTTATTGCAATCTTAGCAGAAGGTAATGATATTAGACACCTATTGAAATGATCCATAGTTTGTTTTATTAAACATAATTATATTGCCTAAAATATGTACTCGTCATCGAGGGTCACAGTATACATGTTTGCTGTTCACCAATCAAAATCTTATGACTCGTAGGTTGCTTTTTGCTGCTAGGAATTCTCATTGTAAGTTGATAGATTTTTCAATGTGGAGTTTCAAGTAATAAGACTAATTTTCACATGTTCTTACATACTAAAAACTATCATAATAAAAAGAAACATTTCTATATTATATTCAAGCTTTGGAGAGTATATATCACAATTATAAACATATATGCTATTGCCCATTAGAACACAAAGCAAAGGTGAATTTTCTGATTTAATGTTTCATCTCAGGTGGAGCTACTATACCACCTTTCATTAACCTTTTCATTCAGTATGGTTGGAATTAATAGTGACCAAATCAGAATCCTAGAGATTAAAAGAATCTCAAGTCCATTCTCTAGTTTGTAAGCTACAAAGTGAAATAATTCCCTCTTGGTACAAGTTCCCCTCAATGTGATGGTGTTCAATTTTCCATTTTTTTTCTTTTTTTCATATAGTAACATGACTAAGACTATAATGATATATTATAGTAGCATTTCCTCTTATACAATGCTGGAAAAAAATAGAGATTGGTGCCCAATATACTTTTAGGGATATCCCATATTCTGAGCTGCTTCACATGTAGGAGATCTCTGGCATTTTGCCTGCCCCACATGGCCAGCTTTTCTTCTGTTAATATCACATTAGTTCACCTGACATTACCTGAATGTGGTGGAGCTGTTCTCATTCCTACCTCTTCCACTGGGGAGGTAAGCATAGGCCAAGGCTTGAAAAACAAGTGCTTGGCAGACCAGCCAACCGTTGGGGGATATCATATTTGGAGGGTGCCAAAGCTCACCTTTCTGAACACTGCCCATCCCAGGGTTTTAGATTTTAGTCGCATGCCACCTTTAACATATTTTCCACAGTTAAACACCACCTGTTCTGTCATTTACTCAGTATTTTTTAAAATTTGATTTTGTTAATTAGACTTTATTTTGAAATGATTTTAAATTCACATGCATTTGTAAGAAACAATATGGAGATGTTATGTGGTAACATACTGCAAAACTGTATAGTACAATCATAACCAGGATGTTGACATGATATAATCTTTCAGTTTTACTCAGATTTTCTAGGTCTTACTTGTACTTATTTGTGTGTATATGTGTATTTAGTTCTATGTAATTCAATCGCACATATAAATTTATATACCCATCACCTCAGTCATGGGACAAAATATTTCTATTATCATGGGCATCCTTTGTATCACCGTTTTACAACCGCCCTTGCCTTTACCTTGTCTCTAAACTCTGGCAACCACTCATCTATTCTTCATCACTTTAATTTCATTATGTTTAAAATGCTATATAAATACTGTATGTAAATCATTCAGCAGCCACCTTTTGTGATGAGCTTTTCTTCACTCAAACTAATTACCTGGAGTGTTCAACATGTTGATACCTCTATTGGTAATTCATTCTTGTATATTACTGAGTAGAATTCCATGGTTTTGATATATTAGAGTTTTTTTTAACCATTCACCTGTTAAAGAACATCTGATATCCTGTGAGTTAACTGAATATTTTTCAGATTTCATTTTGATTTATTTATAATATTTTTGTATATATTACTTGGTGTAGTTTTTTCAGTGGTTGCTCTGGGTATTATATGTACATGATTTACCATAGTGTAATGGTACCAATGTTTTACAACTTCAGGTGAATGTGGAAACCTTACTACCATTTTTCCCCCATTGTTTTAATCAATTTTACATACTATTGTCTTTAGTATTGGAAACATAATACTAAAGACAAAATTTTTTTTTGATTTTCAATTACGACAAAAATGTTGAGTAGTTTATCATATAAATGCATAATTGCTCTTTTCATTCTTCTTTCCTCCTTCCAGATACTCCACATTTTCTTCTTTTATCATTTCCTTTCTATTTGAAGAAATTCCTTTAGCCATTCTTTAAGAGTAATTCAGTTAGTGACAAAGTCTTTAATTTTATTTTATCTGAGAATTCCTTTAGTTCCCCCTCTTCTCTGAAGGGTTATATTGTTAGATATAGAATTAATAGTAGACAATATTTTAGCACTTGGGCAGGGGAGAGTAATTGGGGGGAAATGGGGACAACTATAATTGAACGACAATAAAAACATTTAAAAATTGTGTGACACTTACTTCTTGCCTCCAAGTCCTTAGATGAAGGTTTAACTGTCATTAAAATTAGTGTTCCCGTACATGTGATGTGACAGCCCTCTCTGATTTCATGATTTTTTTGGCCTTCAGTTTTCAGAAGTTTAATTATAACATGTATTTCATGTACTTTTATTTAAATTTATCTTATTTGGATTCACTCAGCTCTTTGACCTGTAGGTTATGTCTTCTGACAAACTTTTCCTGGAAACCAAAATGTTTGTAGCCTTCATTTCTTTGAATATTCTTTATCCCCACTTTCTTTTTTTCTTTCTTTTTGGGATGCCAATGAAAGTAATATTAGATTTTTTTTTTATTGTGTTACAGGTTCCTGAGGCTCTTTTTTTCTCATTTGACTTTCTGTTGTTAAGATTGGGTAAATTCTATTTATCTTTCCTTATGTTCATCTATCCTATCTTCTATCATCTCCATAATACTGATAAACTCATTAGGGAGTTTCTTATTTTAGTTATCATATTTTTCAATTCTGTTACTTCCATTTGGCTATTTTTATAGCTTCTATTTCTTTGCAGATTTTTCCTATAATTTTTTTTCAAGGAAATGCTTGTTGAAGTATATTTATGATGAAAAATATATTTATATTTGTCAGATAATTTCAACATCTGATTTGTCTTGGTGTTGGCATCAGTTGGTTGTCATTCATGTTTTGATTGTCTTGGTTCTTGGTATGATGAGTAATTCTTAGGTAGGTGAAAGGAGTATAAGAATCAGTAAGGGAAAATATCACTTTCCCTGGCTATTTACTGTCAGTGGGGACCCAATTGATTCCTCACTGCTGGTACCAATAGTTGGTAGTGGTGGAATTTCTGTTTGATCTGGGGAAAAACTTGCATACCTGAAATGCCTTCTGTTGTTATGTTGGGAGTCAGGAGACACTCTGCCATTTGTTCCCTCCAGTTCCGGAGTCTCTAATTAGTATATGTTCTTCTTTCCACCTTTCAGATAACTCTTTTTTTGTGTGTGTGCTATTTCCAGGAGCTATAGAAACAAGTCTATATGCTATCTTCTTTGGACCAGGAGTCTCTAATTTTATTTTAAATGGATTCAAGTTTGTTTGCTGATTGATTGATTGATTGACTGACTGACTTTAGAGAGAAAGGAAGGAGATGAGAGAGAGAGGAAGAGAACTTCAATCCATTGCTCCACCCATCCTTACACTCAGTGTTTCATTCTAGCATGTGCCCTCCAGGGATCAAACCCCCAGCCATGGTACATCTGGACCGTACTCTAACCAACTGAGTTATTTGGCCAAGGCCTGATTCAAATTCTTTACATGGAATTATTCTAAGAATTAAGGCATATGTGATTTCTATAAAATTATTATTGTGATATTACCAAAATCACTATGTATGTTTATATATATTTTTTCCAGCCATGTGACTAGCAAGTCAAATTAGATCTGTTTGTTTGGATAGATATCTTGAATAAAGCAGCTTGGATACAAAGCTAGAGAGTTTTCTAACCCCAAAATTTTATATTTTGAGGGATTTATATATTTGAAGGGACTTTTTCAGAATTTTGAACCTAGCATAATCAGTTTGCCTTAAATTAAAGTCATGTTTCCTGGTAAGATCCCATTTTCATATGATCGCCTAATTATGGATACCATTGGTGCAATTGGGCACAGATTAATCCAATTTGATCAATGCTGAACACTGAAATCTTTATGATGACTTAAACAGACAATGTGAAAATGACTCTAAGGCTGTAATATTGTTAGTTCTAGGAAAATGCACTTGGAGGGTCACATGTAATATTAAGTGGGTCAAATCTCTGCAGTTCTGTGTAAGTTTACTAAATTGAATAAAACCAAATCACTTCCTTCTGACATGAGCTGAAAATTAATTTAGTCCTTTCTGCATTCAGCCAACTTCCCAATATCAATATTCCTTGAGATACTGTTGTCCTTTTTAATCAGAGGATGTCTATATCTCATGTGCCTGGATGAATTTTGGATCATTAAGCATATTTAATGGCCAATGTCAACTCTCTGGATTTTGCTCTGCTGTGGGATTCACACACGTTTGGCTCTCGAAGCCCTGGAAATGGCTACTTGCTACTAATATCTTCATATGTTTTCAGAAAATACTGCCCTGAATTCCATTCATAACAGCGTTGAACTGGGCCTAAGGCATGACACATTATTGATTTGTGTAATGATGGATAGGTTCAGATTCAGAAAAATATCTATAGGTATATGTGACTTTGCAAGTAAGTGCCTGCTCTTAGAGTCATCACTGGAATTAAAGCAAAACAGTAGACATCACTGCCTTCTTTAGAATTAATGTATGGCAGGTTAGTCAGTGGTTGTAGCTTAGGTATTAAATCCCCACCCATCGCCAGTGCCCAAGGGACCATGCTTTGTTTCAATGGGCCATCTCCTGAGGGTCAGAAAAGGTATACTTGGAAATTCATAAGCAGTTAAGTCAAAGTTGTGTCTGGTCACTTTTTGGTCATCAAATTATAAGTACTAAATTGTAAGTTCAATCCTATCTCCAAAATAACTTTTAACACATATTTTATGTGAAAATTTGCATTTTTGTTTGAACAATGAAACTCGTTTTATATTGGGGAATGTTTTCAGTTGTTACAAATCATTGTTTTCTCTTGATGTTCTAATTGTCAATAATTGCCCACTAAAAGCCCCCTTTTCAGGCTGATTGAATTTTCTTTTCTAACTCTAAACCACAAATTATTGAGAGTCTCCCTGTTCCTGAAAACAAAATGTTCTAAGATGATCTTTTATTTCTTTATATGCCAAGACATGAGACCAGTATTATCCAAATGGCTGTTAAAAGAAAATGTTAGAGGTCCCAAGTCTAGGTACTAGTGAAGCATAAATCCTAATGTTAGACAAATGACCTTAGAAGAGGGAGTACCTAAATCACTTTATTAATGAAGTGAGAAATCCCTTTTTATTGTAAAGGTCATGAGTTCATGTTGATATTTCAATTTGACCTTTACTTCTAAAAATTCTCTTTTCAGTTGATGTAATATGAATTTTTAAAGTAATCTTTCCTGTTTAGAACTAACATTTTATGATTGAACATGATATATATTATTACACTAAACCATGTCATTAAACTTCACTATTGAACCCTAATTTTCACAGTGTAATTTTTATTTCTTTTTCACTCCCTTTTCCAAGATTTCTGGAATTGGTTTATAATTTTTCTTGATGGTCCTTGTCATCCATATCACCTGCAAACATCACCAACTGTCTGAGGTCACACACACACACACACACACACACACACACACACAGACAGCCTCTACTTCTCCCACAGAAACAACTCTAAGAAATGATAAGGCATGGAATATATAACACTACTAAAATGATTCCCCCTACACTGAATTTTAATAAAAATACTAGCAAAAAGCAGAGAAATGTATATTGGATCCTAAGGGTTTGTTTGAAATCCTAATGTAGCTTTGTTTAATTCATCTCCCCTTTTTAAGTTTATTTTTTCATAATTTTCATTTGTTTATATACCATTAGTTGATACCATTGTATATTTTCTGTTGTAGACAATTTTCATATATAAACATATATTCCTTTCTTTGTTATTGAAATCTCTCAAGAGATTCAAATTATTCAACATATTACAAAATATATATTTTAATATAAAAATTATAAATATATTCATACATATATATATGGATATTCAACATTTTAATTTTAAAATACCCGCCAAGTAAATTATAGTCCCAAAAATTTAAACTAAATAATCATTAAAGATTTTCCCACTTCAGTCTCCTCTGGAGGTATTTAGTTCCATCTATTGAAATCCTTCCACATTCTTCCAGCCATGAAACTAGCTCTCATTCCCATTCCACCCCAATGAAATAGCTAAGAAGCTCTGTCCTAGATCAGGTTCATGCTAGAATTGTAGTATTATAGTATTCTCTGTACTGACACTGTCCCAAAATAGCTGCATTCTCAGCTGGTCTGGCCAAGCTCTCTTAAGAGTCTAGCAGAGGTGTCCAACCTACAGCCCAGGATGGCTGTGAATGTGGCCTAACACAAAATCGTAAATTTACTTGAAACATTATGCGATTTTTTTGTGTGATTACGTGTTACGATGTATTTAATGTGTGGCCCAAGATAACTCTTCTTCCAGTGTGGCCCAGAGACACCAAAAGGTTGGACACCCTAGTACAGAGTATGACATTAATTTTCCACTGCCTGTTAAACTGAATTGTTAACTTCCTACTTAATTCCCAGTAACAATTATGGGTAGATGCTAAACTGAGCTACAGGTGTGTTACTGAAGTGGACTTTAGGACTTTAAGAAATTTGTCCTGGTTCACTCATCTAGAAAGTAGTAACCTGCCTCCAGCACTTCTTAGTAGTTATATCATAGACTTTGAAAGGTGAAGGCAATTTGGAGATCATTTTAAAGATGATACTAAAAGTAGCTCTTCTACCTTGCTAGGGTATCCTTGTTTCCAGCTCAGTAGCATTTGATGCCATATGGTGGGAGTAACGTGAGAAGAGATTGCCTAAAGCATGATAATCAAAATTTTGAGTGGTTGAAAAGATGTGAAAAATCAAGTTACACATGAATGCAAGATGCTTTTTCATAACTTGAATTTTTTCAAATTACATTTTTATGCATTAAGAGGAAATTCAATGTTGTTAAAGTTTTCTGAGACATATTTACCATAATTCTTCCACCAATAACAGGTCACAGGCTTTGAAAATGTTTGCTTCAAAAGGACACCTGTGTGGTCATAAATCTTTTTTTTGTAAAAATTAAAATTTTAAAGCTTAAGAGTGGTACTTTAAGGAGAATTATGTGAATACTACTGCTTGGCTAGAGTTTTGCCCTTTAAATAGAGGATACCATCAAGAGTAGAATGTTGTTTACATGCTTATTACTGAACAAATGCTAGTTGAACTGAACTAAAAAATCAAGTTCACCAAATTAATATCCAGTCTGCGTTGCACAGGCTCCATGCTACGCTCCTTTCAGGGAAATACAGGGAAATCTCCAATAGCCCCTATTCAACAGCCAAATGTAATTAAAGTATAATTCCATTTTTAATAAATTCCATCTTTAATAAATTCCATCAAGATGAGTAAAAGAATACAAATGTACAGCATTACTGATCCCATTATCTGTTGTTGGAAAACAAACCACCTCAAGATCAATGGCATAAAAAAAGAGTTTTTTTATTATGCTCAGATTTGTGGGTCAGTATTTCAGACAGGATAGCTGTCTCTGCTCCACCAGGACCTGATCTTCAGCTGGCTTTGGTCTAGTAGCTTCTTTGTTCTCATATCTGATACCCGGGGCTACAATGACTCATAGTCTGGGCCTAGCTGAGGTTGGGACTGGGACTCCAAGTTGCTACCTTTCCATGTACTTGGGTTTCTCTTAACATGGAAGCCCAGTTCTGAGGGAGATCACCTGGGTTCTGAGCAAGTGTTCTAAGAAAAACAGGTGGGAGCTACCTAGTCTTTTCTGACCTAGACTCAGAAGTCACCAAGGGTCCCTTCCATTGTCCACTGCTGGTCAGACAGCAGTTGGAGCCTGCCCAGGTTCCAGAGGAGTGGAAATGTCTTCTTCTCCTAATGGGGAAATGTTAAGTTCACATTTCACAAAAGCATGTGAGATGTGAGAATTTGCAGCCATACTTGGAAGTCGATATTTGCCACAATTATGTATGTCCTTTCTTGTGCTATTTCTCACAGATCCTTTGGGTGCTCCACCACCGTATTCCTCATGGAGGAATCGCCTGGGCTCCCCTGGGCAGCATGACTCTCTTTCTTCTAATTGCTCTGTTCTTTCTCAGTATTATATTGTATAAATCATTTTAACTGCTAAATCTACATCATTCCCAGTTTACTCTAGAGTTATAAATCCTTTCCTCATTTCTGTTTAAATTTTCAGCATTGAAAAACAACAAAAAAATCTAACTGAGGTAGTAAACATTACTATATTCAGGGGTGGGAAGAGAGGGAAGAAGAAGTGGTGTAATCGAAGATCAACTCTTTTTTGGCAAAGAGGGAAATGGAACATTTTCCTTACAACAAAGATGTCACTGTTGGCATGTACTCCCCATCAACACTACTCCCTTTCTGTCCCCTCAAGGGTAGACTTCATTGATATCATTCATGAAACCTTTCTTTATTATACCTGAATAAAGCACTGGGTCATCTGCATTTCCTTAGGCAGCCTTCTTCCTCTCTGTGGTAAAGGTATTTCATATCACTACTCTGCCACACTGGGAATAAATCTTCAGGGGCAGTCTCCAGCCATGTTTCCAATCTAGATCTCTTCCAGCTAGGACTTTACTTATCGCTTACCTGGGTTCTTTACTCGAGAGGCAAACATGAGTCAATTTTTGCTTTTTAAGCCTATCTGAGAACTTTATGATGGGATCCTATTAGCCAGTTGCTAATAATATCACCTCCTCTTGTTCTTCACAAGAGTTTAAGGACCTCCTAGAGCCACTGATGTAATGTTTTTAGTACTTATAATTTGCTGACCAAAAAGTCAGCTTACAATATTATCTCCAAAAGTACATAAAGTGACCAATACACTCTACTTAAATGACTCCAAGAGTAGGGGTGTGATTAACCTCCTAGATGTGTAAGATATAGATGCGTTTTCTTTTTTTAATACAACAAAAGATGACATTTAGATAGGCAGGTAAGAGGGATGTTATTTAGTGTATCTGGCTTCATTATGTTTTCTCTATTAGAGCTCTAGTGGCTCACCTTGACTTTTATTTGAGCACTACTATAGAACTTGTGTATGGGTGGTTCTGTCAGTGTTATATGGGAAATCATAAGTCAGAGGCTGAACTGAGAGAAAGAACAAAATAAAAGAATTGCAGGGATGGAGGGAAGGGAGGGGAAGAGGAGAGAAAAAAAGGAAAGAAAAGAACTAATGAGAAAGAAAAAGAAAAGGGGAAGAGGAAAAGAAAAAACCGAGTTGGGATTAATTTTGGCATATGAACACAAGCTGTACTGTATTTAACAATGTGGTCATACACATAGAGCCTGGGGTGACCCACTCCTGTCATGGCCTAGATGGAATCAGACAGTGTAGGCTTCGATGTAGAAGTACTGCCTCCGGGAGTGTGGACATAAACTAAAGGGATTTTAATTGTAATGGGGTATGGAATTGGATTAATAGGGAGTTAAACTTACAAGAACAGAGAACGATTCATGAAATAGACACTTTCATGATGACTTGGGCAAGACAGCTTTGGGAAGGGGAGAGGGTGTAGCGATTTGATTTGGAGAACACATTGTCAAAGAACCTAGTAGTTTTGAAGTTTACATTGCATAATAAAATCCTAAAATTTTAAATTGACAACTGGGTCTTAGTGGAGATAGGGCAATTGTTAAGTATACTTTATCCATAATTAATTTATTTTAGGCCAGAGAGAACGTTTTCCTTTATCTTATCTGTGACATGGGATCCTGACCCTAAAAAAATTGATTTCAGGCGATTCCAAAAAGGGATCAATACTTCTGAAAAATACATCATGGAAGCTCCTTGTGTGAACAGATGTATAAAATAAGCTGCATTGTCCTGTAACGCTTTAAACACAAACTGTGTTTTAAGGAGAGATAGGTAACAGACCTTTTAAAAGCATTTAACTCATAGCAAAAGTTATACTAAACATGTTTTTGGAAGTCACTAGATATGCAAGTCACGAACTATAAGTAATATTTAAAACATAAATTTCCAATAGTTAATGTCCAGAATGATTAAAGACTTCTTTAAATTTACAAGCTATAGACACCCTGATAGAAAACAGCAAGGGTAAAATAGAAATTTGTGGAAGTACAAATGCCTAATAAAATATGAAAAGCAATCACAAAAATGCAACCTGAGATGTTTTTTCTTTAAATATAAGGAAAAGAAAGAGCTTGTAAATGTCTACTTCTGGTTATGATGAGGGAAAGTGGGTACTAACACATTCTTGGTAGGAATTTGTGTGCTGTTATGTGAGGTCAGTCAGTAGTGTTACAATTGAAAAGAATCTATCTTTCAACTCAACATTCAACTTTAAGATACTAATCTCAGAGAAATATGTGAGAACATGAAGAAGCAGGTACAAAGATACTCACTGCTAGAGAGGCTGTAAAGTTCTTTTTTTAAATGTATTTTAATTTTTTTAGATTTTTAAAGTTACAGTTTACATGCACTATTATTTTGTATTAGTTTCAGGTATACAGCATAGTGGTTAGACAATCATATTCATTATAAAGTGTTCTAATACACAGTTTCGTTCTCATGGAGTTTATTTGGCTGGGAAGTTCTGGCATATCTAAGAAAAATATAAAGCCAGCATATTTAAATATTTTAATTCAAGCTATGTGTAAATGTTTAGAAGAAAACAAGGAACATGTATAAAGGACCCATGGACAAAGACAATTGTGGAGGAGGATTGAATGTGGAAGGTCGGGGTGGGTAGGGTAGGGTGAGACTAATGGGGGGAAATGGGGACAATTGTAACTGAACAACAATAAAAAACACTGATATGACAGAAGAAAGAACAATAAAAGATAAATAAATATATATATTCCTTCATGGGGGAAAAAATGTTTAGAAGGAAACAGGTAAGTATGGTCCTGCTTTATTAAGAAAGGTTTTTATGGAGAAGGCAACACTGGTTAATAATTGTATACCTAATGATTATTATTTAAAAAAACAGCATTTATTATTTAGGATGTAAGTTTCATAAAGGGAGATTTTAAAAAATTTATTGCTGTTTCCAACATTTAAGACAATGCCTCTCATGGAATGGTCAATGAGCACGTTTGCTTAAGAAATTAAATTACTCTAAGAATTCTGAATTCCCAATTCAAAAGAACCTGTGCACCCCGATGTTCATAACAGCATTATTTACAATAGCCAAGTGCTGGAAACAGCCTAAGTGCCCATCAGTAAATGAGTGGATCAAAAAACTGTGGTACATTTACACAAGGGAATACTATGCAGCAGAAAGAAAGAAGGAGCTCCTATGCTTTGTGACAGCATGGATGGAACTGGAGATCATCATGCTAAGTGAAATAAACCAGGAGGTAAAATATGAACACCATATGATCTCACCTATAAGAGGAACCTAATCAACAAAACAAATGAGCAAAATAGAACCAAAGACTTGGAAATAAAGAACAAGCTGACAATGACAAGAGGGGAGGGAGGAGAGGGATAAGGAGGGAATGAAGGAGATGGACAAGAAAAGGAACACGAATAGAGGACTCATGGGCACAGACAATGGGAGAGATTGACTGTGGGAGTGGGGAGGACAAGGCAGCGGGGAGCAATGGGGAAAAAGTTGGCTTTTTACAACTGTAACTGAACAACAATAAATAAAAAAAGAAATTAAATTACATATAACCATGTAAAATAAGGAAATTCTAGAGTAAGGAAGTTTAAACTAGATGTAAAGCTGACTAAAATGACGATAGCACTGGGGAAAAAATAAAAAATGGAAAAACATAGCCTCATTAATTCCATTATATTTTAGGCAGACTAGGATAAAAATACCAGCTGAGTAATACTGGTATAACATTTTGTTTTTTCTCTGTGAAATATGCCCCTAAAATAATTTAAAATGACACAGAATTTTATCATTTTAAAAACAAAGTAAACTCAAAACAATCCTCAAGGGAGACATAAAATAATATTTATCACTCCATTATTTAAATTAAATTAATTTTTTGTTCTTTTTACAAATAGTGTCTGTCTAAGCTGTCAGTTTACTGAATGAAACACTTCATCATTTTGACTCTATCCAAAATCAGCCTTTGCTGGAAATTTTAAGTCCATTTTTGCTCTATTAAAAAAAGTGGTTGAGATTTAGTTTCTATATTTGTAAATTTTTGGATCAAGGGTGTTGTGTTGTTATGTACTAAAATGAAAGGAAATTATCAAAGCCTAATATTGAAGTTCTTAGAGATTGTCTACTCATATCCATTTTTATTTCTCTTATAAATAAAAATATGAGGCCTAGTAAGTGATTAATGAAGACTTCAAAATGAGAAGGACTTGTATATACGTAAGTTAGAAACATTAAGTGTGGGATCCTGAGGAAGCTTAAAACTTCTCTGGGCCTCAGTTGTCTCATCTATAAAATGGGCAAGATAATATTTTTCTATTAGAGTTTTGGATACAATGAAATAATATACGTAGGATACTTAGCACTATGCTCTAGACATTTACTCCCTCAATAACTATTATCACTGCTATACATAGTGTAATGTTAATTACTATTGTTGGTAGCAGTCATGCTCAAAGTGACATACCTCACACTGATTGACTGGTACAGTTGGAGGTTGAGCCTAAGTTCACAGCTCAGCAGCACTTAGTCTACTCATCTTTCCATGGATAAATGGTCATAAAAAAGTATTCATAAGTGGCATAATATAGATAGCATATATTTAGCAAGACAAAATGTCTAAGTTATTATATAGTACATATTTCTAGGAAAATAATTATAAAATTTGGTGTTGGATACTTGTCCTAAATTTGACTGTGAGCCATGCATGTAACTCTTAATGTTAGAAAAACTTTCTATGTATTTTTCTATTTTTAAGAAAATTCCTGGCTTATGCTTGCTGTCCAAGTTTAATTATTAATAATGCCTCCTCAAAAGACTCCAGATTAAATAATAGATTATGGTCACCCTAGGCTTATGCTCTCTAACTGACACACAAAGCATTTTTGTTTGTTTGTTTGTTTCTCAATTTCTAATAAGGGAAATTTCCCAAAAGGGAAGGTGCATTAATATGTCCTTAAGATGAGAGGTCAGATATTATCTATTATGTTAGCCCACTTTAGAGGACAAATCTCTATCGAATGGATAAAGTCTAAGAAAGAAAATGTAATAAGCCATCTATAATAAGCCATAGGAGATTTATTAATTACAGAACACCCTGAACCATCCAAACTTAAGTGATAACATCCTTGTATAACAAAAAGTCTTCAAAATCAGTTGGCTCATTAGTTATGTAGGCATCATGACCCCAAAGGTCAACAAAACTTCAAAAAAATTTTTTTAATTTCCTTTTAAAATGAGAATTTACTGATTACACATTAATATCTTTTAAAAGTTGTAAAAGTTGCCTAAACACATGTTAAGAATATAAATTGTTAAATGAAGTGCTGTCAAACCAAGATGACATACCTCTTATCATCAAACTGGCTTTCTTAAATATTTTGTTGCTTCTAATAAGTTAATGATGAGGTAGATAAAGCCATTTTTTGAGAGATTAGAACCCTGTGTCTTAGTGCCAAGTGTATTATTAGGTAAGGTATTATTTATAATTTTGAACAAGTTTCAGTATTCTTTTGTATGTGGAAAAGTGAATGAATATTTGTTGAAGTATTTTGGGGGGACTTTTTCCTGATAATTATTTTGTTAGATGTCTAGATTTCTTAAATCATCTTAAAGAAAACTTCCACCATTATTTTTCAAATAACTCTTTTCTAAAGTAACTTTGTCCTGTTAGGATTTTTCTTTTTATTATTAAGTTCACACTCATATATGGAGTAATAAATAACAATATTTAAAAAGTCAAAAGAAAAATGAAGACAAGCAGATGCTTTCAATTTTCCACAAATTAGCTCCCTATGAAATTAGGTGGTAGTAGAATAAATAATAGACAGGTATATTTTACATCAGAAAAAAATAAACAATCTAAGAAACAGATGATATTCTCTCTCTCTCTCTCCTTCTCTCTCTCTATATATATTCTCTCTTTCTCCATAGCGAAGCTCTTTCCTCAGTCTCTCTCCAGCATCAACTAGAATACACCTATTTTGTTGCACATAAAAATTGTGCAGCTAAATTTTTAACAGCTTTGCAAAATGTCAAAGCTTTCTATGTCTATAAGTTTTATAGTCTCCTTCATTTACTTAGGTTTCTATGCCTCCTAGCAGAGCTATCAGGAGAAGCTAGTTTTTAAAAGATTATATGGAAATGGAAAAGCAAGAAACCAGAACAATCAAGTTACCATCATATTTTATTCAACCACATAAAGTAGTAATAGTGTTAAGGATCTTAGATTATGTTGACTAGAAAGAGAGAAAAACATTTGATTCTGCTGTAAAAAGAACCACCCCAGTCCCCCGTCTCCCAGCTAAGAGATTCATCTCCATATATTTTATAACTAAAGCTTGTCTTGAAATGACAGTTTTTTATAAGGGTATGTAAATGATCCACATTGTAAAAATAATAACTGAAATGAGTATTTATTCATAATTTGGGGATTCCCTTACTAAAAGCTACATGACATGTGGCAACAGTGATCATTTTAGTTGCCTCTTTTGTTTTTGTGTTCATCTCTTTCTTAATTTTCTCTCCATCTTTGGTATGTCTATTCCCTTTCACAAGTCTTTCTGTTTTTCTCTGCATGAGATAATTCCCTAATTATAGAAAGGGGCAGCCAGTCTCAACTCACATTTAAGAGATGCCCTGAAAATGTCAACTTTCCCAGTAAAAGAGAGGTGATGAGAACATTTTTGCCAGGGTTCTCAAGAACAAGTGGAATGCAAGCATTCTTCTTCTTGAAGTCTTCCCTTTTCCTGAAGGATCATCTAGCATCCTTGAGGCGATCATTCTTGATGGCTCACAGGATATATTTCTGTTACAATACTTTTTGTATAATATTATAATTGCTTGTTTACTCACCCCTCTTCCTATTAGACTTACACTGCATGACAATAAGGATCATGCATTTTCTTAATTAGAGTATTTGATATTCTGGTATCTATCTGTGCAAAACACAGTAGATCTCGATAAATCTCCTTTGAATAAAGAAATGAAAGTATTGATTAATCAGCTAATTAATGAACTACTGGAGATGATACCTCTGGTACTTCTTTTTCTCTCCTGGAGTATAATTAGGAAGCAGTTGAAACTGTTACTAGATGATTTTATTTTTTAATTGACATCTCAAGGTATTATATTATAATACCTATATATATTATACCTATATATTATTATATTAAGGTATTCTATTATACATTGATAATAAAAGTTATTTAATGAGTACCTATCATGTGCCAGGAACTATTTTAGGTTCTGAGGAAAGAATGATTATCAAACAGACAAAAATCTCTGTCTTCAGGAGCCCAAGAAGTGATGCAGAAAAAAGAAAATCAGGGTAACAATCTAGGGAATGACAGCATCTGCTATTTTGTATTGTGAGTTGAGAGGAGGTATCTCAAAGAACATAATCACTTGAAAAGTGCCTGAAGTAAAGAGGGAGAGTATGCAGATATATGAGGGGGAAGAGAGTTCTTAGCTTTTACTCAGAGAAAGATTGGCAATTACAGAGTTTTGAAGAGAAGACTTCATCTAAGAAATCATCTAAGATGATTTTCTGAATGCTATGGAGAACCGATGTTAGTGGAGCAAGAGTAGAATCAAGAAGACTGTAGAGAGAAACATCAATTGTTTTCCCCTCAGACACTCTAGTACATGCCCCAACCTGGGATATTCATTGCTTCTGTATGATCTCATATGCTCCCCTACTGGAAATATAGTCTAACAATATTGAAACATAAATACAAAAAATAAATATGTGCACCCCTATGTTCATAGCAACACTATTTACAATAACCAAGACCTGGAAACAGTACCTAAGTGCCCATCAGTAGATGGGTGGATAAATAGGCAGTGGTATATTTATACAACGGAATATTATGCAGCAGTAAAAAAGGAGAAACTCTTATGTTTTGCAACAGCATAGATGGACCTGGAGAATATTATGCTAAGTGAAATAAGCCAGCCAGTGGGAGACAAATACTCACTTATATGTGGAATCTAATGAATATAATAAACTGATGAATAGAATAGAAGCAGAAGCATAAATACATAGAATGGACTGAAAGTGTCCAGAATGGAGGAGGAAACTAGATGAAGGATGGTAAAGGGATCAGTCAAAGAACACTTATGCATGACCCGTGGGCATGTGAAACAATATGGGGATTAGCTTAGGACAGGGAGACGGTGGGGCTGGGTGGAAATGGGGAAAGGGAGAAAAAGCAAGAACAACTGTAATTGAATAAGCAAAAAAGAAGACTACAGAAAGCTAAATAGTCTTTCAGAAGATATCTGATGGTGGCTTAGAGTAAGGTGGCAGTGGTGGGGGTAGCAAAATGTTGTCAGATTTAAAACATATTTGATGATAGAACTAACAGAATGAACTGGATACGCAGTGTGAAACAAACTAAAGAGTCAATAATATCTCTAATTTGTCCCCCATCCCTGAGCAATTGGGTTAATGGGGGTGACACTTAATGCAATGCAAAGTACTAAGGAAATAGGAGTCTGGTTATATCCTGATTAAGTTCGAGATATCTATTCAGTATCCTAGTACAGATATTACATAGAAAGTTAACTATGAGGCTAGAGTTAAAAGTTTAAAGATTTATCCTGGAAATGTGTTTCCTAATATCATCAGTATACCCACATTATTGAACCAGAAAGACCACCTCCTAGAATATTAGTATATAGAAGGAAAAAGTCAAAGCATTAAGGACTGAAGTGTATATGTTAATGCATACATAATTTTCCCTGATAATTTCTGACATTTTATTAAATGTTCTGTTTGTCTTTGGATTTATTTTTTCATTTTTTGCAGGGGCACTATACTCCATTCTAAATTATACTTATTTTTGGCCACAACTTAAATGGCATTTCCTCATAGAAGCTTTCCCTGATGTTCTTCAGAGATCAAACCCCATTTCTATAAACTCCACTACCACTCTTTCTACTATCTAGCCTTGAGTAACACACATTGGGTTTCTATAATTTGATAATATCTAAGGTCAGGGTTTTTTTTTTTTCTTTTCTTTTTTATTGTTGTTCAATTACAATTGTCTCCATTTTTCCCCCATTACTACCCTCTGCCCTACCCACTCCCCACCTTCCACATTCAATCCTTCCCCAACATTACCTTTGTCCATGGTTCCTTTAAACATGTCCCTTGACGACCCTTCCCTCTCTTTCCCCTGGTGTCTGCCGCCACCACGCCTCTGGTTCTATTTTGCTCACTTGTTCGTTTTGTTGATTAGGTCCCACTTATAGGTGAGATCAGATGGTACTTATCTTTCACCACCTGGCTTATTTCACTTAGCATAATGCTCTCCAGTTCCATCCATGCTGTCATGAAGGGTAGGAGCTCTTTCTTTCTGCTGAGTAGTATTCCATCGTGTAAATGTACCACAGTTTTTTGACCCACACACTTACTGATGGGCACTTAGGCTGTTTCCAGCACTTGGCTATCCAAGGTTAATCATTAGACCTAGTTATTTATAAATTATCTCCACTAGAAAATTCAATCTTTATCATGGTTTTATGCAATTTTTAACTTTTCCTATACTGACAATATTTCATCTGCCACAATTACAATTATTTGAGATATATTTGTTATTTGGAAAACCTGAGATTATCAAGTTAAAACAAATCTATGTAGAACAATGAGAGAATTCAGTGAGGGGTATGCTAACAAGAATTATGGGTCATTTACAGTAGTACCAACAGACTTTTTAGTGAGAAATATAAAGTCAAATGCTCTCTTATTGCACACACACCTTTGTCAGAACCAGGTATTGCTTATGACTGGTAAAACCCAGAATATTTTTTCTTTAATAAGATCAGGTTTTATATTTGTCTTATTTTTATTGTCCACAGGTACTATTCCGGCGCAAGAATATAATGGGTTCTCAATACTTTGTTTTTTAAACTCAGTTGAATTCTTAACCAGGAACCAATCTCTTCTGACTATTAAGAGGTCCATTATGACACTAGATTATCATCAAATTGTAGTAATTGCTGAACAAATGTGTGAGTTTCAACAGAAACTTTAGTTGTCTGTATTCACATTTCCATTCCATTGCCATTTCATTCCATTGCCATCTTGATTGAACAGTGCAATTACACAGAGTGCTAATTGTCTGCTAATAGGAGGAATAATGATAAAATTACATAGTATATGCCCCTAATAACATTCAAATTACTGTTTTAGATTCATTTCCAATTTATAACCAAGTTCAGTGATGCTGATCCAATTTTTCACAAACACATTAGCAAATAGTGTTGGTATAAAATACTGTATTCAAGTTCTGAATTTAAAATATATGTTAGAATTCAGCACAGTAGCAGAATACAAAGTCAACATGCAGAAGTCAGTTGCATTTCTCTCTCTAACAAAAATAGTCTGAAAAGGAAAAAAGAAAAAATTCACTTACAATAGCACCAAAAAGAATAAAATACATTGAATTAACTTTTAAACAAGGAGGTGAAAAGCTTATTCAATGAAAACTAAGACAGCCTTTTCTGAAAGAAACTAAAGAAAATGAATTAATAGCATGCTTTTCAAAAAATCAATTCTTTCTTGAGAGGTTATGCATATCGATGGCTATTGTCCTTAAATTTTCCAGATAGTTCTTCTTCTGGATTTCTTCTGCACATTCAGTTAAAAAGAAATGGTTTATTTGGGGTTCCTTAATTTTCAGTGATTTTACCAGTCTGTGAATAATTTATTTTGGAAACTTTAAATAATAGACGGTCTAGGCTCTATAGGAACAAAGGGCTCAGGGAGTCTAAATTAGACATTTATTTTCCAGATAGATGGGCAAACGAAAGCACACAGAGTATTGCATACTTAATGAGAATCAGCTCTTATGAACATTGCTTATGATTGAGATTTGTGAAGACTTACTCAACATCGAAATAAAAATTAAAGAACTAGTGTGAGAGAAAACTAATTTAGGGATTAGAGTGCTCATCTTAAATAAACCTTTATTTTCTTTGCTGAAAAAAATTGCTGTGGTTCTAAGACACAAATAAATAGGTGAGTGAAATGGAATAAAATGTCCAAAAGTACATAGAGCAAGGATACATGTAGCATATAATAAAGATGACATTATAAATTACTGAGTAAAAGATGAATATGTATAATGATATTGCAAGAACTAGAAGAATATATAGGTAAATTCATTTTAAATCTGGCATTATAAACTTTCAAAGAATGCTCAAAATCTGGGTGTAATAAAAAGAGCAATAAATTAGACTATATAAAGTTTTAAAGTATAATATTTTGCATAGAAAATTACTATAGTAAAGGAAACAAGTTAAATTTAAATTTAAAGACAATATTAGCAACAAAATTCATGGATGAAAGGCTCATTTGGCTAGTATATAAAAATCAAAAAAGATTTATTTAAGGAAATGGTGCCACACCCAGAGACACAGGTGAGCTAGCATAACACCTGGCTTCTCCATGACCTATAGGGGATTGATTATACAGGGGGAAAAATCATTAATCATGGTGACTAAGAGAATTGAGTTTTTAGGCTTTACTGATTGTTTGGGGCCAGAGTAGAGAGTAGTAAGTTGATCATTGTATCAGGTCCTGGTGTCAGCCATGAGGTTTCATGAGCATGTGGTTGGTAGGATCCTGTGTTTTCAGGGGCCTGGAGCTGAAACACTGCTGAGGTCAAGATGTTATCTTTAGTTAGACCAAAACTCTGTTTCCTTGATCAATAGGCATGCGGCTTTATTCTTAAGGCAGTTTGACACTGACTGAAACCTAATGTCCTAAGGGCTTAATGATTAAGGACATGGACTTACTGTATGTCGTGATGATATTAGACTGGAAAAAGCTGACTTGAAGTAAGAAAAAATTCATTTTGAACTAATGAAGTTTCTGTAGGTTTAAAAATTCCCCCTTTATTTTGATTATTCCTCAGTCTTGAGTAATAATAGGACAATTAGGTAGAACCACAACAATTTATTATTGAGGCTTTAGAATATAATTTAGGATCTGGCAGGGCAGGTCCCCTTCTATTGTTCTTCCCACTTCCCCTTCCAGGGCTTTCCTAAATATCCTAGCACATTTGTTTTTCACCTGTAATTTAGATCTCTAGTTCCAGGAAAAAAATTAACTTTGAAACCATGTTAAATTTATATATTAACTTGAGGAAAATGAACGCTCTTCTTTTTAAGTATATTTTATTGATTATACTATTACAGTTGTCTTATTTTTTTCCTCTCCTTTATTCCTCTTTGCCCTGCAACCACCCTCCCACCAGTATTCCCCCCATCCCTGCCCCTTAGTTCATGTTAATGGGTCGTACATGTAAGTTCTTTGGCTTCTCCATTTCCTATACTATTCTTAACCTCCCCCTGTCTATTTTGCACAGCAGTGTAAAAGTAGTGGTGCTTCTTATTCCCTTTACCTTTTTCCCCATTGATAACCCTCCATATGATGTCTACTTCTGTGATTCTGTTCCTGTTCTAGTTGTTTGCTTAGTTTTGTTGTTGTTGTTGTTGTTGTTGTTGTTTTAGGTTCAGTTGTTGATAGTTGTGAGTTTGTTGTCATTTTACTGTTCATAGTTTTGATCGTCTTCTTTTTCTTAGCTAAGTCCCTTTAACATTTCATATAACAAGAGCTTGGTGATGATGAACTCCTTTAACTTGACTTTATCTGGGAAGCACTTTATCTGCCCTTCCATTCTAAATGATAGCTTTGCTGGATAGGGTATCTTGGATGTAGGTCCTTGCCTTTCATGACTTTGAATACTTCTTTCTAGCCCCTTCTTGCCTGTAAGTTTTCTTTTGAGAAATCAACTGATAGTCTTATGGGAACTCCTTTGTAAGCAACTCCCTCCTTTTGTCTTTCTACTTTTAAGATTCTCTCCTTATCTTTGATCTTGGGTAATGAAATTATGATGTACCTTGGTGTGTGCTTTCTTAGGCCCAACTTCTTTGGAACTCTTTGAGCTTCCTGGACTTCCTGGAAGCCTATTTATTTGCCAGATTGGGGAAGTTCTCCTTCATTAGTTTTACAAATAAGTTTCCAGTTTCTTGCTCTTCCTCTTCTCCTCTGTCACCCTTATGATTTGGATGTTGGAACATTTAAAGCTGTACCAGAGGTTCCTCAACCTCATGTTTTTGAATTCTTGTTTGTTCATTATGTTCTGGCTGAATGTTTATTTCTTCTTTTTGCTCCAAATCGTTGATTTGAGTCCTGGTTTCCTTCCCCTCACTGTTGGTTCTCTGTATATTTTCCTTTATTTCACTTTGCACAACCCTCACTTTTTCCTCAATTTTGTGACCATATTCAACCATTTCTGTGAGCATCTTGATTTCTGGTGTTTTGAACTCTGCATCTGATAAGTTGGCTATCTCTTTATTGCTTAGTTCTGTTTTTGGAGTTTTGATCTGTTCTTTCATTTGGGCCATATTTCTTTGTTTTGTGGCAGCTGTTATGCTGTAAGGGGCAGAGCCTTAGATATCCGCCAGGGTGGGGCAACTCACCCTGCTGTGTTGTGGTGCTATATGTGGGGGAGGGGTCAGAGAGGGAACTATCTATACCACTTACTCAGCTTTCAGCCCACTCTGAGTCACTTCCCCCACTACCCATAAGCAAATTGGGTCCTTCTGGTGCTGATTCATGGTGGGTGGGTTTGTGTACATTCTAGGTCCCTGTGGGTGTCTCCAATGAACACTCCTGTAAGGCTGGGAGTTTCTCCTGCCACCACAACCCTCAGAGATTTTTAAAGCCAGAGGTTTTGAGGTTTTATTTTCCAGTGCTGGAACCCTGGATTGTGTGGTCTATCTCGCTCCCCAGATGTTCTTCCCAGTTTATCCGCACACAAATGTGGGACCGCCAGTCACAGTCTCACCCATCCAGTCCTCTGGCTGCAGCCTTGCCATGCATCCTCTCCATCCTGGTTGCCCATCTCCGCCCCTCCTACTTGCCTGGATGAATGTTTCTTCTTTAACTCCTTGGTTGTTGGACTTCCATACAGTTTGATTTTCTTGCAATTCTGGTTGTTGTTTTTTTTTTTTTTAAATTTGTTTTTGTCCTTCTTTTGGTTGTGCAAGGAGGAAAAGTGTATCTACTTATGTCTCCATCTTGGCCAGAAGTCCAAATGAATGCTTTTTGATATGTCTGTTTCAAAATAAGAGATGTCCTTCCATGTATTTGAGTCAATTTTTGTTTTTTCAGGATATTTTAAAGTTTTCATCACTGCAGGCTTTCACATTTACTCCTAAATATTTAGCCTTTGTGATGAGTTTTATAATTGGAGTTTATCGTTTTTATGTATGAAGACTATTGACTTTGGTGTGTAACTATTATTTTCGATATTTTTATGTGTTATTATATTGTTTGCATTGGTTTTTAAATAAACTTTTAGTTTTTCAGTTATATAATCTGCAAATATTGATAGTACTGGTAGTAATAAACATCTTTGCCTTGTTAGTAAGAATTACTCTAGTATCCCGCCACTTAGCAGAATACTAGCTGTAGTATTATATACATAGAGAATCATGTTAAATATCAAATGAGTTCTATTTTAAAGTGTTATTACCAGAAGTATGTGCTGAATTTTTTCAAAAAGATTTTTCAATGACTTTTTAGCATCTGTGGAAGTAATGATATATTTCTTTATTGAATCCTTTAATGTAAATTATACAAGATGGGATAAAAATGGCTTACAGTTGTTTGTATGAAAACTAATACAGTAATTAACAAATAATAATACAAGAATAAACTGTTTTGTATACTCACAACTATAAACCTGTATTTACCCCACCCTGTATTAATAATGTCCCAATATTAAATACCCATGAATGCATTAATGTCAATAATGTTATCTTTAGTGGATTTAAATTTAGTAGAGTGATTAAAAAATTAGCAATTATATTTTTTCTATGGTCTGAAATAATATAAACAATTTATGCAGCATTGGGATTTCCTGATCTTTAAAGGTATACTTGAATTCCTCTGTAATACCAGTAATAACATCTGACATTTATGTTCTCACATGGGGTGATCTTTGAATGTTTCTCTGTTTCTTTTTTAGAAATTGTTCTGGTTAAGTTTTTTTGATTCTATATATGTATATAACTTTCTAAAAGATTTTTAAAAATTTATCATTTTCCATTTAGCATCATGTACTTTTCATCGCTAAAATAATTTTTCTTGTTCTTCAATTTCTTCTTTTATGAGTTCAATCATGTATTTCACTGCTTAAAAAAATATTCCAATATTTTAATTTTTAGTTTGAACTGTGTTTTTATGTTTTCCAATGCCTATCTAGTAGTTATTAATTCAAATTACAGTGTGCCGTTACAGTTTTTTATTTACTTACGGTTGTCTTGGGGAAGGCAATTTTCAGCAACAGAAAAATGTTTTGAATTTCAGTTTGTCTTTTTTTTCTTTAAAGAGCACCTGATGAGTGGATTTTTAAAAAAGATTTTATTTACTTTATTTTTAGACAAAGGGGAAAGGAGGGAGGGAGGGGAGAAATATCATGTGGTTGCCTCTCACATGCCTCCTAGTGGGGACCTGACCCTCAACCCAGGCATGTGCCCTGATTGCGAATCAAACTGGTGACCCTTTGTTTTGCAGGTTGGTGCTCAATCCACTGAGCTACACCAGCCAGGGCTCAGTTTATCTTCTTATAGTAACTATGAGTGGACATTCTACACCATTTTCAAATCAGTTTGAACTGTCTAGATTAGCTATAACAGATGGTATATGGAGGAGAGAAGATTTGGTTTGCTTCCCTGTTGCCCTAGTTCATGAGTACACATTTGGTTTGTATATCGAAGTAAATTTCTCTAATTGACAGTTTTATTTGTTTGTTTTGTTCTGTTTTGTTTGTTTGCAGAGTGAAGACTTGGTGTGTTTTCTGATATTGTGATTCTGATGTTATGTCTTAAATTCTACTCCTTGTTTTCTTGCTGCCTTTCGCTCTCAAGCTGCCGAGGGAAGCCATAGCTTGCAAACTCACACTTCATTCTCCCAAAGGCAGTGATTTCCTAGCTTGCCTTGTCTAGTCCCACATGCTTTTATTCACTTCCTTTCAATTCTGCAGTAGCTGGTATCTGGTCTACCAAGTATCGGATAGGTTCTCAAGAGATAAGCTGTTAAGGTAGAAGTATCTCTTTCTGGGTGATCTGTGTTCCATCACTACTATGGTCTCTCTCTCTCCTCTCCCGCTCTCTGAATAAAACAGGTTTTATTCATTTATTTTTAATCAATAATTACTTTTTTTCCTTTTTATTGAATTCATTATGGTGACACTGGTTAGTAAGATTATACAGGTTTCAGGTATACAATTCTACGACCAATCATCTGTATACTGTATTGTGTGTTCACCACCACAACTCAAGTCTCTGTCCATTACTATTTACCCTCCCTTCTCTTTACCCTCCTCTGCCTCCTTCCATCACACCTAGGCAATCACCACACTGTTGTCCATGTCCATGAGTTTTCTTTCTCTCTTTTTTTCCCTCAGTGACCCAGTGATTCCACTTCTGTGAATTTATCTGAAGAAACCCGAAACACTAATTTGAAATACTATGTGCACCCCCGTGTTCACTGCAGTGCTATTTACAATCACCAAGCTCTGGAAGCAGCCCAAGTGTCCGTCAGTGGATGAGTGGATAAAAAAGTTGTGGTACATTTATGCAATGGAATACTACTTGACCATAGCACACAAAAAAATAAAGGTAAAAGGAGGAGGAGGAGGAGGAAAAAATCTAACCCTTTGGGACAGTGTGGATGGACCTGGATAGCATGGTGCTAAATAAAATAAGCCAGTCAGAAAAACACAAATACAACATGATTTCACTTATTTTTGGAATCTAATGAACAGAATGAACTAAGAAACAAAATAGTGCACACTTTCCTCTCCCTTCTTTTCTACACAATATTATCCCTACTCTTTAATGTGATTATAAAATTATCTCTACTTCTTTCTGATATTTACTGTTAAACTTCCACATAATTTGATTTTGTGCCATTTTCTGTCTTCTGGTTATTCCATTGTATAAATTAAGCTTGATTTTATTTGTTCTCCTCAAATATATGTTTGCGTTTTTCTTTTTCTGGAGGATGTTTAGAGAAGCCACTTAGGCTGTCACTACTATGTTTTAAAGGTGCTGTTTATGAAGTAATATTTCTAACATCTTTAAGACTCATGGTAATGTTCTCTCACATAAAAGAGTCTTAAATCTATAAATCCAGAGAAAGAAAATAAAGCATATAAATGAGATATTTGCATTTCACTCACCTCTTCATTTCTTTGAGTTTCTTGGAGAAAATATTTTTCATTGAGGATATTAAGTTTTGTGATATGTGAACATTTCTGCTGTACTGAGGCCATGGCTTTTTTCCCTGAGAGATCAAAAGCTCCCTGTGTCTACTTTATTAAGCCTCAAATCATTCTGATATATTGAGAGTTAAAGGGATTGCAATACAGATGAAAAATGGGGCAGAGGTGATGTTAATAGAAAACAATTTCTCTAAAAATAATGAAAAGAAGAAGAATAAACAGCATGACTTATTCAGAACTATTGTGTATGGAATTCCACAATTAATAATAAGAGGCAACAAGAAATATCTGTTCTGAATTTTGAAAACTTTACCCACAATTCCCCTATATTTGTGAGTGTATGCACCACATGGATATGCACCCCCCCCACCTTTAGTCTGTGTAGTTTGCAGGATAGTACAAAAAGAACATATCTCAGGAAGTGCAAAGCAACTGAAGAAGGTAGTTAATAAGTAAAATTAAAAATGCAAGATAAAAATTACTCTAATTAGATTATAGAGCAAAAAAATATGATTAGAAACAATAAGTGAAAGTTGGACCAAATCAGTAAAATCTAAGGTTAGCTTTCACATGTTTTCTTGAAGTTCAATGACAATTTTAATGGGTTATAGATGTTGATAGAACAGGAGCAAAACTTGGTTCTTAGAATGTCAGCATCCTTAGTGTGCCCAGTGAAAGCAGAAGATAGTGCTAATAGTTTCAAACTGTGTTAAATAATTTTCTACTTATGGAAAATGTCTCCCAGACCATTCAAATATAAGTTCACTTACCTATAAGCAGGTAAGTTCCCACATATTATTTTTACTTAGGTAGGTGAAAAGTAGAATCTCATTATGTTTCAAACTTAGCTCTTCTTTAGTAAAGTAAAACCTAGCCCCTGACTTCAGGATTTTATCTTAACCTTTCTTGTAAGTTTTGCATTGGGAGATCCTTAAAACCATCTGTATTTCCTCATAAGTCCAGAAAAAGCAGGTTTATCACCTTAAGATAGAGTTATTCTATAGCACATGTTTTCTGTAATATTGACAGAGAGATATTTAGTTATCAAGACTAACCTACATGACATGATTACAGAAGCAAAGAGGAAACTGCATACAATATCACTAACTATCCTCAATCTTTATTGAATTTTTAAAAAGCTTTGTGATAGCTTTACTTAAGGGGGGCAAATAGTAATGGAAAAAATACAATAAAAATAAATTAAGGACTAAATCTTTGGGACAACTTCAAACATACCAACATTCACATGATGGGGGTGCTAGAAGGAGAAGAGAAAGAGTAAGAAATTGGAAACCTATTTGAAAAAATACTGACAGAAAACTTCCCTAAGTTGTTGAAGGATATAGACATATAAGTTCAGGAAGTGCAGACCCCAAACAAGATGAACCCAAAGAGACCCACACCAAGACACATCATAATTAAAATGCCAGAGGCTAAATACAAAGAGAAATCTTAAAAGCAGCAAAAGAAAAGCAGTTAGTTACCTATAAGGGAGCCCCCGTATGACTGTCAGCTTATTTCTCTTATTAGCAGGCCAGAAGGCATTGGCAAGGAATATTCAAAGTCATGAAAGACCCTACAACCAAGATTATTCTACCAAACAAAGTTATCATTTAGATCAAAGGACGAATAAAGAGCTTCCCAGATAAAACAAACCCTAAAGGAGTTCATCACCACCAAACCAGTATTATATGAAATGTTAAGAGTCTTCTTTAAGAAGATCAAAAATATGAACACTAAATGGCAATAAATACATATGTATTAACAATTAAATCTAAAAAATAAACTAAGCACACTAGCAGAACAGAAACAGAATCATAGATATAGAGAACATTTTGATGGTTACCAGATGAGAGGAGAGTTGGGGGGATGGATGAAACAGGTGAAGTACAAATTGGTAGTTACAAATAGTAAAGGGGATGTAAAGTACAGCATCTGGAATAGAGTAGCCAAAGAACACATATGCATGACCCATGACCATGGACAATGGTATGAGATTGCCTGAGGAAATGAACAGGGGCTGGGTTATTGCCTGAGGAAATGAATGGGGGCTGAGACAAAGGAAGAAAAATTGGGACTACTCTAATAGCATAAAAATATATAATTAAAAATAAATTAAAAAATAAAGTACTTAAAAATAAAGAAATAAAAAATGCAAATCTAAATGGCTAAACTAGGTCTTTTATCTTTTATCAGTCATTTATTTCTTCAAATAAAGGATTAAGAGTTTAATAGTAAAGAGATGAAAATAACGGGTTCCTGGAGGATGGAAAGAGAAAAAAGAAAAGAAGAGAAAGCTTTAGGAGCTGGTAACATTACTCTACTTTCAGTTGAGGTCATGAGAGCTCTCAGAATGAAGACTGCATTTAATTTAAACCAAAATATCCAGAAAAAGTGAAATTTCTGCTAGTTTAATTAGTCATCATCCATTTGTTTTATCAACATTGCAATCACACAGGCCATATAGGATTATGAACAAATAATGAATATTTACTTTTTCTCCTACATGTTCAGTGACTAATGAGAGTCTTTACCATAGGAAACTAGAACACATCAGTGTTACTTATTTATTTTTTTAAAATTTTTATTTGTTTATTTTTTAGAAAGAAGGGAAGGGAAGGAGAAAAAGAGGGAGAGACACGTCAATGTGATGTGAGAGAGAAAAACTCATCGGTTGCCTCTTGTACGTGCTCCAGCTGGGGACTGAACCTGCAGCCCAGCCACGTGTCCTGTCCATGAATTGAACTGGTGACATTTTGCTTTCTGAGATGACACCTAACAAACAGCCACACCAGTCAGGGCCACGACAAGGTTATTCACTTAAGATTTAAAAATATATAAATCGTATTAAGCAAAGGTATTATTACACTTGCAGATTAGAAGCATGTTTATCATATACATCTAATTTAAGTCCCAAGTTCCATTAAGATATAAGAAATCCTTTAAAATGTGTTCATTTAATATATTAATCTATGAATAGACAGAGGAAAAACTATAACACAATTTTGGAAGCTAGAATACCAACTATAATATATAGAAAACAAATACCTTATTCTTGATAAGCCAATATCCGAGGAAAGGGAAAGCAAATAGCAAACATAAGTTGAATGCTGATAACTGCCATAAAGGGCAAAAACAGGATAAACAGAACATAAGAGGGTGCTGAATATCACATTAGATCATAAGTAAAGAAACAGAAATATTAATCATCAAAATATTTACATTTATAAACAAATGACAGGTTATACACAACATTCAAAAATAAGATGAATGTTTATTTATTTATTTAGTCCTCAACTGAGAACATTTTTCATTGCTTTTGGAGAGAGAGACAGGGGTGGGGGGTGGGAAGAGAGAGAGAGAAGACACCAGGTGAACTTTTAGAGGCGAATGTCCTTTCCCTGTGGGTTCAGTTCCCCCAGGGCCTGCATCATTCAAAAGCAAACTGCAGCAGATGGTTTCTTCTGAATCTTAGGAGAGCCCTCAGTTGAAACCAAACACGCAGACAGCTTGATGTTGGAGTTTTAACTCCAGAACTGTCAAAAAATATATTTCTGTTATTTTAGCCACCCAGTCTGTGGTGTTTTGTTATAGCAGCCTTAGCAAAAAAAATATGCTACCCAAAGACCTTTCATGAAGAAAATCCCTTTCTAAAAATATCACTTGGCTTTCGATTTTTTCCAACTTTAAAATTACATCCTAAGTATGGAGAAATTAACTGAACATTGTTCTGGTCACATGCTCACTTGTCTCATTTCATTTCTCAACAGTGAAAATATATACATGGGGGATTTAAAACCAAAAACATAAACAGAGTCCTCTTTTGCGGAGTTCAGTGAATATTAATTCAGTACGTCCAATCTTCCTTTTATTTTTCTGCATCTCTTTTCACTGCAAGCTTTCCCAAACATCTGCAGTATTAAATGGACATCTAAATTATTGTGGCTTAAGGTTTTTTTGTTTTGTAATGGAGTCCTTGATGCTGTGAGATGAACGAGATCAGAGACAGGACGTATGATGAAGCTGGTGATACTTTCCTCTACCGAGCAGCAGCGGGAAGACCAGAGTGCACCACAGTCAGCCCTTTGGCAAGCCCTGGGGTCTGTGCTTGTCACACTTCAGTAGCTCTTGGGTCACTGGCGATCTCAGTTAAAATGCAGATTCCACTTCAGAAGGCCTGGGGCTGGCTTGAGGTTCTTTACTTTTAAATGTTTCCCATTTATGCCAATGGGCTGATTTGTAGTCCATACTTTGAGTAAGAAGAGGTTAGACATTTTCTGGAGCCACAGCCCCTACTTCTGATCTCTGAGACATCAATGGGTAATTTGCCACTGGCCTAACTCCTAAAGGTGACCTGGCGATGTGACAGAATTAATGCAGACTTCTAAGTAAGCAAGTAAACTGTCTTCCTTCTATTTGACAAAAATTGAGAGTACCCACTTGGGACTATAAGAGAATTCTCATTCTACTTCTAAGCAGCGGGCTAACAGTTGCATTTGGGGTGGTGTTTGTCTGAGAGCTAAAATTTATTTAATAATGAAAGAAAATTATAGTAAAAACAAATTTCTTATTTTTTCATAAAAAACTAAACATGAGCCCAGAGTAGAAATTATGGGATTTGGTGACCTCTGTGACACAGGAGAAAAATGATTAGGCAATGGGTGGAGCTTTGAACTTAAGTCAGGCTAGAAAGAAAGATGAACCTGACTTCCAAAAAGTAAAGACTGCATTTTTTACAGCTGAGAAGGAATAAGGGCTACTTGTTCAATGGTATGAGAGAGTTGTGGGGGTGTTTCAGGGTAGTAAGGGTTGTGATGGGAGACTGACAAAGTATAGCTGTGCAGCATGGGGTTTAGACACTTGTCACCTTGATACATAACCTCAAACTTTTGTTGAAGGAAACAGAATTTTATTAACAAGGTTTCAGTCTTGGGAGTGCTGAGAGCGCTTCTGCCCTGAGCCCCTCCCCCTCACGAGACTCAGAACTTCTCTTGCTCCTCAAAAGATTACAAACCAAAACCATGCCCAGAAGTTCCCCATTTCCTTATCTGTCCTTTTTGGAGCATAAGCCTGCCATGCAAACAGATCTTTATCCTCTCTGGAAGGTGCACTTGTGGGCTCCAGCATCACTGTCTTCTTGCAGGAGCTTTCTCAGGGTCTGGGTGCACTGCTCTCAGTCTCCATGTAGCAGTCCAGGACTCATGTGCCGTGAGGCGCTGGATCAGATCGTAGTGTTCCAGAGGCTAGAGCCCAGCGGAGCATCTGTCCCAGCACGGAACCCTCCTTCCAGGGGTGGGCTTCCAGCCATGTGGGGCCTAAGCTCCTGGTGGGTCCGGCATATGACTGGTCCCAGAAGAACTCCCGTCCATGCAGGAACGAAGGCCAGAGACCCAGAGCATCCAAGCGCACCCGCGACCGAAAGTCCCAAGCCAAAGCTCCATGAGCCAAGAGCTAAGAGGGTCAAAAGGCTGCACCCACCACCCAAAGCCAGGAAGCCCTTTTCCCTGCCTCCTGTTTAAAAGGTGCTGTCTCCCACATCCCTTATGCTCTGGAAGCCACTGGGAGAATCCAGCTTTTTAACCAGTGACCGTGTTTTCTTTGCTCCTTTTCCTGAGTATGGGCAGAAGTCTCCAGTCACCCTGGGTGAGGAGTCCAACCCCCACAGCTTACACAAGCAAGCTCTGTGTAGCCAGTGTCACGAGCTAGTAGTAGCCCCAAGGCTGTGGGCTTTGAAGCCCCAGCTCTGTTGTCAATCCCGGGAGCTCCCAGTCTGTCTTCCTACCAACTGCATTGTGTTTATAATAGCCTCTTGCCAGGGGCAATTCTTTTTGTCAGGAAGCCCCTCCCTTTGCAAAAGGCAGGATGCTTTCATCTGCACCTTCACACCAGCACACCGTTACCACCCTGCCTTTCCTGGGAGGAAGGGGAGCAGCCTCTGTGCTGGATTTGGGGGTCCCCTCACTGAATTGAGGTCTCTTTCTTTCCAACAATTTCTGCTCTGACCTATCCTATTACAAAAGGTTTATATATTTCGGCGCTGATATCATTTTGAAAACTGCCAATATCTGTTATTTTATTGCTTTCCAAGACATCTAGAAATCTTTCCCAGGCTCACTAATTTTTTTCTCCAAAAATCAGGGTATGTTAGACAACATGGTTTTAGTGAGAGAAAAAGAGTCATAAGGAAGAATTTGGGGGTCTGTGTATAAGATGAGTACTACAACCAAATCCACTAACAAAAATTAATTAAGAGTCAGGTATTTCATGATTAGATACACCTACATTTTTGGACAATGTATTAATCACTGTGGTAGGCAGTGAGAATATATATTTTTATGAATATGATATAGTCCCTGTCCTCAAAAATTTCGAAGTGCAGTAATAACACCACATCCAAGGTGCTAAGTGTGAAAGGCTGCTGAGAGACTGACTATATTGGGAGTCAAATTACTCATTCTTGAAAATAAAGGAAGGTTTCTTTGAGCATTTAACTGTAAAACTAATTACTAAAGGATAATTAGGAGTTAAGCAAGGGAGGGTCTGGGGAAGGTATAGGTTGAGGTATCAGGCTATGCTGGTGGAAGCATGGAAAGCTAAGTGTTTCAGCTTTGCAAAAACCCAGAGTAAGAAGGAGTCAGTGAGCTGTAACAAATGAGTATGGAGATAAAGGTTGAGCACAGATCTTGAAATGGGGTGTATTTCATACTGAGTGTAGATAATACTCTATTGGCAATGGGACACAGCAGTAGAATGATATAATTATACTTTCAAGTGAAAGGACTTTTATGACAGTGTTGGATACGGATTGAGGGGACAGGACTGGAGGCAGAGGGATTGCTTCAATGACTGCTATAGTTACCAGGTGATAAATGTAGTTAATTTAAGCTAAGGAAATACAAGTGGAGGTAAGAGAAGTGTGTAAACACTGGGGAAAAAGAATTGTCAGAATTTGGTGTGGAAACTAGTGGCTCAATAAAGGGGCTGGGGGGCGGTGATGGACAGGAGTAGTATGTGGACACAAACAGATTCCTGGCTTGAGAATCAACATCTGTGTAGTTTCCCACTCAGGGTTCATTTGGAAACTCTTAAACCAGATAATGAAAAACTCAAGGCTTTGAGCTATTGAGTGCAAAAAAAATATATAGTCCAACGATGTAAGATATCAGCAGGGCCAAATTAGTATACCCATAAATATATTGAAGAAGCTAACATTTACATAAATTGTACCCTAGTGGGGTTGCTTTTGTTCATTTTTCCAGTCAGTTTAGCCCTGATTGCAGGAATAGGAAAATGTTTGCATCCCTAGAAACAATTTCCATGAACTATTTGAAAAAAACAAATGAAAACAAGTTGTCTGTCTGCAATAAGCAAGGATTACGGAAGAAAACATCTAGAATCAAAAGCAACTAATTTGTGTCTGTTTTAGTAGATCAAAGTGTGTGATGTTAGCTCTCATTTCATAAATTTAAACCCACAGTTTGGATAACCAGGCAATAGAGAGCATTGGTTTCTTGGTTAAACATTCCCAATGATACTAAATAATCTTTTTCTGAACTTTGGATGGCAATCAGTATTTTGTCTGTTGTGAATTTCATATTCAGTCTCCCAAGCAGATGCCCTGGTAGCATCTTTGATCGCCTACTTCACGATTTTCATTTCCTCATCACTCACCCTCTACTTCTACACGGTGCTTCTTACTACTCCTTTAAAATGTCTTTACATTACATATTTTCAGTGTTCTGGGCCTTTGCTGATATTTTATCCTTTTTCTAGAATTACCTTCAACTGCCTTACCTTCTACCTGACCACCATGAGGTCATCATTTAAATCTTTCCAGTCCTTCCTCTTAAACCACACAGATCAGAATTTAGCATACCCTCTTCCAGGCTGCCACAGTGGAGTGTGTGACTATTTTGCAGGCTTCATAGCATTGTTTCCTTTATTTCCAATCTATCTCTCCTCCTTGATTTCCGTAGCTTGAGAACAGGAACTTGAGTTCACTCTCGGGGGTATGCTCTGCCCCTAGCAATCACCTTTCAGCTCTAGCATACAACTTATGTTCAGATGTTTGTAAAATTAATTGATGTAAGATTGTTGCCTAAAAATCTATTGGAAGAACAGGGACAATGTAAAAATAATATAGGAAATCTGTAATGATATCTTGAAAAAGAGAACCAGAGCTTGGTTTTTGTAGATAAATGCAATGAGGTATGTATTTTTAGACATAATTCTCATAGTTAAAGCCAACAACCAGGGTTATGAATTTGTAGCCCTCTAATTGAGAACAAGCTGACTCACAAACTCTCTTATTGTGCTAGCTTTCAGTTTAGGGAGGTTGACTCTAACCAGTAAACCATTAATGTCTTTGATGGGAATTTTTTGGCACAGATGAGGTTCAAAACAAAACAAAAAACCCTGGCCTAATCTCTTGTGTGCTGATAATGATTTCTTTTGTTAAATTCAGAATGGTTGCAGAGTAATTGGATGTGTTTGCTAATTTAATTTAAGTAAACCACTTATCTGTCTCATCATTAGCATAATGGAGTGTCCCCCTAGCTCTGTAGAAATTGAACCAAATGGGGGTGGGGAGGTGTTTTTAGAAAGCAACAGAGGTAACAAATTGCAAGGGAGCTGAAAAATTGCACATGCTGATTAAATTACCTTTTCTTTAAAAAAAACATCAGCAGGAAAATGCTTTGCCTTGACACCTGCTTCTTAGAAAGGGCAGCACAAACAAAAGAATGTAGCATCTCCAGAAGTTAAAAAGAAAGTAAAAGTGCAAAACAGATATGGAAGGGAATGGATTGATTCTTTCAGGAAATTCTTGAGCTGACAGAGTTCTGTCTCTAACCTAAAGCTAAAGCTGATTACTATGCACTGCTATATGAGTTAAAGCCTAAATAGGAAAGAATCAAAGAAGTATATTTTGAACTCCTTAATCTTCTGAAAACAATCTTTAAGGCCCAATAAGAATGTGTTTTTGTTACCTTCTCTGCACATTCCTTTGGTTTTTCACAACAGGAGGCTCTATCTGCTGCCAAAGCTTAAGCTTGTTGAACGCTATTTTTTTTAAAGGTTTTATTTGGTTTTAGAGAGGGGGGAAGGGAGGGAGAAAGAGAGGGAGGGAAACATCAATGTATGGTTGCTTCTCACATGCTCCCAACTGGGGACATACCCCACAACCCACACATGTGCCCTGACTGAGAATTGAACCTGCGACCCTTTGGTTCAGAGGCGATCACTCAATCCATTGAGCCACACCAGCCAGGGTGAACACTGTTTTGGGAAGGGTTGCTAGATTGTATGACCTGCTTCTGTGTAACTAGGAACACTTTTAAAATACAAGGCCACTTCAGAAGGAAGCTGATTAAGGAATGCTTAGCTTTCATTATTACTGGAACATAGGTAAGTCACCTTCATTAAAATAATTTATTCTTCCTTGGTTTGATTCTTTGCAGAGTTCTTAATTCTTTAACTCTGGGGAAAATACAAATAATCTCTGAGACAAAATGTCCTTAGCATCTTCCTCATTTAAGTCATCCAGTGTCAAAACAATAATTGTGGAGCATATAGTTAAGAAAAAAGGTGGGCTTTGGAGCATGAAGATGACTCTGTGAGAGTAGAGAAATGGGCAGGCATAATAAGCACTGGCTAGGCCCCAAGAAAACCTGGACAGTGGTACTGGATGTTGGGATTCACATGGCCAGTTAAAGTCAGAGTGCTTACAAGAATCGGATGGCTAAAGAATATGGATGGAAAAATAGTTGATGGGCTTAGACACTGAAAAACAAGGCAGGGTGGCCAGGGCATTAGGACCAGCAAGAGAAAATAAAGGGTAGGAATAAGGGAAGCTAGCCATTATTGAATACATAAAATGTGCCATACACACTTTTCTCATTTAATCTTCCCATAATTCCAGGATATGTAAATATTATTGATATACCAGTTTTATATATGAAACACTATTTTTCAAAAAGATTAAGTTAATTTCACAAAGTCAAAGGCTAATAAGATTCAGAAGCAAAATTCAAACATTGTAAAGTGCTTGACTTCGAAGCCAAGTGATTTCTATTATAAGCTTTTCTGAAGTAATTGGGTTGTATATAAAAGGTCTGTCCAGGAAAAAGAAAATCAGGCATTGTTAATATAATGAGAATGGTTTGTGCAACTTTAATGTAACCTGGCAGCCAAGGAGAGTGGACTGGAATGCACATGCATGAACAATGACGACTTCACTGTACTAGTCAATGGGGGTGGTAGATGCCATTGAGCAAGCATGTGTACTGTGTGGCTGTCACATTCAAAATGACTGAGCAAGCAACGAATCTGCACCAAATTTTGTGCTAAGCTTGAACATTCCTCCACAGAAACTATTCAGATGATTCAGAAGGCTGTAACTATGGGTAACCGGTGATTGACAGCTTCATCATGACAACATGCCCACTCATATACTACATTTCGTGCAGTGTTTTTTGGCAAAACATCAAATCACCCAGGTGACTCAGCCTCTCTACAGCCCATATTTGGTGCTCTGAAACTTCTGGCCTTTCCCAAAACTAAAATCACCTTTGAAAGGGAAGAGATTTCAGACTGTCCATGAGATTCAGGAAAATATGACAGGACAACTGATAGCGATGACAACAAGGGACCTCGCAGAGTGTTTTGAACAGTGGAAGAGGTGCTGGAGAGCTGTGTGAGGTCTTAAGGTGCCTGCTTTGGAGGGGACTGAGGCACCATTGTCCTGTTTACAATGTTTCTTATATCTTGTATCTTCTTCAATGAATACCTCTAATTTTCATATTACATGGCTGGATACTTTCTGGACAGACCTAGTTGTATATCTCACATATAAGAAGCTATGCATTGTATACTTAATTTTAAAATAAATTAATGACATCTTTAGAATAAAAATGTGTTCTGTGACTTCTGGAAGAGTAGTTAGGTAAAGAAGGACTTTGTTTAGTATTAATCAGCAGATAAGTTGAAGCCAAAACAGACAGTGATAGGACCTGGGAGGGTCCAGGTAGAGGGACCCTCAGTGGCTCTCTTATTGACTAAGAACCACCCCTCCATGTTTTTCCTCAGGGAAGCCAGGCTCATGTGGCATCAGAAGTCAGTGTGATGTTAGCTGTTTTCTTTACTAAATGTATCCCTGAAAGATCTGTGTACTTAGGCTTACAGCCATCTTCAGCTTGGAGATGCTGGCCTATTGTCATGTTTGGATTTTGATCCAATAAACACTTCTGAAGAGTTGATCAAATCATTTTTCCCCTGGTCACCTTCTGTATAGTGTGCAGCCATGAAAGTGTTTTATTACTCAATTTATTATACTAAGTAAAAATTGTAGTGGATACTTTGAAAAACTGGCACTACTTAGGAAGTTTTTTTCATAAAATTCCATATTTAAACCAATTACTTTAATTTGTATTATACATTAAGTAATAATAAAAGCTATTACATAGTTTTCTTTAGCATTCTAATTTCTATAAACTCTTGCTAATGAGTCTATTCCCATTAAGTGAATATGTTTTTAATTGACAATAAATTTATCTCAGGGTACATATAGTTATCTCCAAGTAACTTTATCTCTAAATATCATTTTTCCTGTCTGTGAAACATATTTTAATATGTTTACTTTGATTTTTGCTTCTAGCCACACTCCCCCACACTAAAGCTCTGGGGTGTTGTATGAATGAGAATCCACTTTACCTAAATTCACTCTTACATCTTAAAGACTTATCAATATACATGCTCAGCCTGAAACACAGGGTATCTTGGCTACGTCCCTGGTCCTCCTGTCTCCTTAATACCAATCCTCATACCACTTCCTTTTTGTGACTCTATTAATCAAGTTATTTTCTCCTGAGATGGTTTCATAGGGCTATGATAGAAGAAATTTAAGCCTGAAGAGGCTTGAGGTGCTGACAGACAGTCTGTAAAAAATTCATGTGAGTGGGAATTTGGGATTTTGACATCCAAAAATAATGGAATAATTGGTAACATAGTTGCTCTTGTACCATAAACAACTAGAAAACTGATAAAAATGTATAACATAACTGTCTATGGAAATTGGAGAGTAAACTGAGCTGAACACTGATTCATGGGAGAAAGGAAGCAAATAATATAAGAACAATGATTGTCACGCCATTCTGTCTAGAGGGATTTTTTTCAAGCAATGGTTTATGGAGGGAGAACCCAAGAAATAAAGACAGGCTTGCTGCATTAAGGATGAGAGAGCAGGTTCAAGTAGACTGAAACGACAGAACTTTGCACAATAGAACATCAGAGAGAAGGAGGTACAGACAGAAAGAGCTTCAATAAATACGCATCTAGTCAGTTGCTGAATACTAATCAGTCGCCAACAGTAGAAGTCTATAATGTGAGAAAAATAACTGAAGCACTGTAACCTGAACAATTCACTGAGCATTCTCAGTGGATTCTGACCAGCCAGAGTGGAGACTCCTCATTGAACACCAAGATATTTAGTGAAGACAACAGAGTTTGGAGACTAAAGTTATGGATAATGAAGGTTAAGGATAAACCTTGGAGGAAAAAGCTGACCCATAAATAACTTGATTGATTTCCAGAAAAATTTGAACACTCTTATTTAAAGGAAGTCAAAAATTCCAGCATTAAGCAATGTAAAAAATATCCATCATTAGTTAAATATTGTTAGACATTCAAAGAAACAGAAAAATGTTTCCCATAACAGAAGGTCAGTCAATAGAAACAGATCCAGAAATTACAGGGATGATGAAATTAGCAGAAAAAGACTTTAAAGTAGCTATTATAAATATGTTAAAGACATTTTAATTTTATTTTTTAAATTTTATTTTTTATTGTATTTTTTCCGATTACCATTTATCCCTCTTATGCTCCCCTACCCCCACAATCACTCATACTGTTTATGTCCATGAGTCCTTTTCCTTTTTGCTAGATCCCTCTACCCGCAACACATCCCACAAAGTGGTCATCCTGCTCTCAATCTATGCATCTGTTTCTGTTTAGCTTGTTAGTTCATTTCGTTCATTAGATTCCACATAAGAGTGAAATCATATGGCATTTTGTCTTTTTCTGACTCGCATTTTTCACTTAGCATAATGTCCCCAGGTCCATCCATGCTATCATAAAGGGTAAAGTTTTCTTCTTTTTTATGGCTGAGTAATATTCTATTGTGTAAATGTCTCGTAGGTGTTTTTATCCATTCACCTACTGATAGACACGTGGGTTTCTTCCACATCTTGGCAATTGTAAATAATGCTGCAGTGAACATAGGAGTGCTTATGATCTTTTGAATTAGTGTTTTCAGTTTCTTTGGATATATTCCCAGAAGTGGGATGGCTGGGTCAAAAGACAGATCCATTTTTAATTTTTTGAGGTACCTCCATACTGCTTTCCACAGTGGCTGCAGCAGTGGGCATTCCCACCAACAGTGCAAGAGTTTTCTCCACATCCTTCCCAGAACTTATTTGTTGATTTATTGATGATAGCCATTCTGACCTAGGTGAGATAATATCCCATTGTGATTTAATTTGCATTTCTCTGAAAATTAGTGACATTGAGCATTTTTTCATAATTCTGTTGGCTTTCTGTATGTTCTCTTCAGACAAGTGTCTATTCTGGTCCTTTGCCCATTTCTTAATTGGATTGTTTGTTTGTCTGGTGTTGAGTGTTATAAGTTTTTTATAAATTTTGGATATTAACCTCTTACCAGGTGTATCAGCAAATATGTTCTCCCAGTCCATTGGTTGTTTTTTACTTTGTTGATGGTTTCCTTTGCTGCGTAAAAACACTTTAGCTCTATGTAGTCTCATTTGCTTATTTTTTCTTTTGTTTTCCTTGTGGGGGGAGATATATCAGATGAAATATTGCTATGAGCAATGTTCTAGATTTTACTGCCTATATTTTCTTCTAGGACTTTTAGGGTTTTGGGTCTAACATTTAAGTTTTTAATCCATTTTGAATTTATTCTTGTGTGTGATGTAAGAAGGTGGTCTACTTTATTTTTCTGTACATTTCTGCCCAATTTTCTCAATACCATTTATAGAATAAACTATCTTTAGCCCACTGTATGTATTTGTTTCCTCTGTTGAATATTAATTGGCTATAAAAATGTAGGGTTTTTTTTCTAGGCACTCTATTCTGTTCCACTGATCTGCGTGCCTGTTTTTATGCCAGGACCATGCTGTTTTGATTAGTATGGTCTTAGAGTATAGTGTGATATTAAGCAGTATGATTCCTCCAACTTTGTTCTTCTTTCTCAGGATTGCTGTTGCTATGCAGGGTCTTTTGTGGTTCCATATAAATTTTGAAATATTTGTTCTAGCTCTGGGAAATACATCATTGGAATCTTGATAGAAATTGCACTCAATCTGTAGATTGCTTTGGGTAGCATGGACATTTCAATGATGTTAATTCTTCCTGTCCATGAACACAGTATGTGTTTCCACTTATTTGTATCTTCAGTTGTTTTTTTTCTTAAGTGCCTTATAATTTTCTGAATATAGGTCTTTTACATCCTCGATTAGATTTATTCCTAACCAAGGAATTCCTGCTCTTGCAATTGTGAGTGGAGTTGTTTTCTTAATTTCCCTTTCTGATAGTTCATTATTAGCATATAAAAATGCAACTGATTTCTGGATATTAATTTTATATCCTGGTACTTTGCTGAATTCATTTATCAGCTCTAGTAGTTTCTTGGAATCTTTAGATTTTTCTATGTACAATATCATGTTATCTGCCAGTAGAGACAGTTTTACTTCTTCCTCACCAATTTGAATGTCTTTTATCTCTTCTTCTTGTCCGATTTCCGTGGCTAGGACTTCCAGTACTATGCTGAATAGGAAAGGTGAAGGCAGACATCCCTGTCTTTCCCCTGATTTAAGTAGAACACTTGTTTTTGCCCATTAGTATGATGCTGGCAGTGGGTTTGTGATATATGGCCTTTATTATGTTTAGGTATGTTCCTTCTACTCCCACTTGGCTGAGTTTTTATCATAAGTAGGTATTGGATTTTAGCAAATGCTTTTTCTGCATCTATTGATATGATCATATGGTTTTTACATTTCATTTTGTTTATGTGGTGTATCACATTTATTTATTTGTGAATGTTGTACCAACCTTGCATTCCCTGAATGAATTCCATTTGATCATGGTATATAATCCTTTTGATGCATTGCTGTATCAGGTTTGCTAAAATTTTGTTGAGGATTTTAGCATCTACATTTATCTGGGATATTGGCTTATGATTTTCTTTTTTTGTAGTGTCTTTATCCAGTTTGGAATTAGGATAATGCTGACCTTGTAAAATGAACTTGGGAGCTTTCCCTCATCTTGAATTTTTTGAAATAGTTTGTGAAAGAGATGTGTTCATTCTCAGAATGTTTGGTGAATTTTACCAGTGAAGCTATCTGGTCCAGGATTGGTTTGTTGAGTTTTTGACTACTGCTTCAATTTCACTGGATTTAATATTTCTATTCAGATCCTCTGATTCTCCCTGATTCAATTTTGGAAGATTTTATGTTTCTAGAAACTACCCATTTCATACAGGTTTTCCAATTTGTTGGCATATAATTGTTCATAATATTTTAAAATCCTTTGTGTTTCTTTGGTGTCAGTTGTTAATTCTCTTTCATTTCAGATTTTATTTATTTGGGTCCCCTCTCTTTTTCTTGATGAGTCTAGTTAAAGGTTTGTAAATCTTGTTTATATTTTCAAAGAACCGGCCTTTGGATTCCCTGGTCTTTTGTATCATTATTTAGACTTTATTTTATTTATTTCTACTCTGGTCTTTATTATTTCCTGTCTTCCACTCACTTTGTGCTTAGTTTGCTGTTTTTTTCAAGTTTCTATAAATGTAAAATTAAATTGTTTATTTGAGTTTTTTCTTGTTTCTTGAGATAGACCCGTAATGCTATGGCTTTCCCTCTTAAGATTGCTTCCTTGTGTTCCACAGATTTGGGGTTGTTGTGTTGTCATTTTCATTTGTCAAGGTATGCTTTGATTTCTTCCTTGATCTCACTGTTAACCCATTCATTGTTTAATAACATGTTATTCAGCTTCTATGTCTTTGTGTATTTTTCAGTTTTTTTCCTGTGATTGATATCTTGTTTCATAGCATTGTGGTCAGAGAAGATGCTTCATACAATTTTAATCTTCTTAAATTTATTGAGACTTGTTTTGTGTCCTAACATGGGGTCTATATTATAAAATATTTCATGTGAACTTGAAAAGTGTATATAATCTGTTTGTGATAAAACACTCTGAAGATGTCAATTAAATGCGTTTGATGTACTGTGTGGTTTAGGGTCTCTGTCTCCTCATTGATTTTATGTCTTGAGGATCTATCCATTGAAATTAGTGGTGTATTAAAATCCCTTACTGTGAATGTGTTTCTGGTGATCTCTTTATTTATAACCATCAATACATGCTCTTATGTTGGGTGCATAAATGTTTACTAGGATTATACCCTCTTGTTGGATTGTTCCTTTTATCATTATGTAGGGTCCTTCTTTGTCTCTTACTATAGCCTTGGTTTTAAAGTCTGTTATGTTGGATATAAGTATGGCTACTGCAGCTTTTTTTCCTTTTCATTTGCATATCTTTTTTCCATTCCTTTACTTTTAGTCTGTATGTATCTTTCTATCTGAGGTTGGTCTGTTGGTGGCACTATATCTGTGGGTCTTGATTTCTTATCTATTCAGCTACCGTAGGTCTTTCGGTTAGAACGTGTAAGCCATTTACATTAAAGGTTATTATTGATAGATTGCCATTTTATTTTTTAGCTATGTTGCTCATTTTTTTCTTTTTCTTCCTCGTCTTCTTAAAGCATGTCCTTTAACATTTGTTGAAGTACTGGTTTGGTGTTAACAAACTCCTTTAGCTTTTTCTTGTCTGGTAAGCTCTGTATTTATCCTTCAATTTTAAATGACAGTCTTACTGGGTAAAGTAACCTTGGTTGTAGGTCCTGTTTTTTATCACCTTGACTATTTCATGCCAATCCTTTCTGACTTGAAATGCTTGTGTTGAATAATCAGATACCAGTCTAATTTGTGCTCCCTTGTAGGTAACTACTCACTTTTCTCTTGCAGCTTTTGGGATTCTCCCCTTGTTGTTAAGCCTTGTCATTTTAATTATGATGTGTTAGGTATAGACTTCTTTGGGTCTTCTTGTTTGGAACTCTTAGCTTCCTGGACTTTTGTATCTTTTTCCTTCACCGAATTAGGGACGTTTTTGGTTATTAATTATTCAAATAGGCATGTGATCCTTTGCTCATTCTCTTATCCTTTCAGTGATTCCCATGATGTGGGTATTGTGATGATTCATGTTGTCCCAAAGGTTCCTTAAGCTCTCCTCATTTTTTAAAATTCTTTTTTTCTTTTTGCTGCTCTGCCTGGGTGTTTTTTTCTACATTGTCTTCCAAATCACTGATTTGATCCTCTGCTTCATTTAACCTATTGTTTTCTTTCCAGTTATTATTTATTTCAGATATTACCTTTATTTCTGACTAGTCCTTTTTTATGGTTTCTATGTCTTTTTTTCATGCTGTTGAGTAGCATTATAATCATTACTTTAAACTTTATATCTGATAAATTGCTCGCCTCCCTTTCATTTAGTTCTTGTTCTGAAGGATTCTCTTGTTCTTTCATTTGGGGTCTTTTTCCTTGCCTTTCCATTTTGGCTGCTTCTTTGTGTTTGTTTCTGTGTATTAGGTAGACCTTCAAAGACTCTGGTCCAGGCCTATGTTAGAGGTTGCCTGTGACTGGCACTGGGCAACCTGTTTGGAGATACCAGCTTGTGGCTCCCTCTGTGGGGCCTGGGTGTGTGCAGAAAGAACAAGGCTGCACTCCAAGGCTGGCTTTTACTAGCACTGGGTCTGGGGGAGGGTCAGCTAAAGTGTCCGAGTTCCCAGAGATCCACCTTGCTATTAGACTGAATCACTGAGATAGCCTCCAGCTGTACTCAGCTTCTTGACTTAAGCTCTACAGGGTGAGAAGAGAGAGATCCCTGCAGGTGTAGCTATTGCCTGCCCTCAGACAGATTCCACTTGTAGGGGAGTGCTCTGCTGGAAAAAAAATGGCTTCTGCAGCAAGGGGAATAACTGAGCACTGGGATCCTGGTTGCTGTTCCTTCGGCTCTCTCTCTAGAGCCCTCTGCCCCAGGCTCTCTGTGTCTCTCGTCCACCCTACTCTCCTTCTGCTGGAGTCCACAGTAAGTGGCTACAAGTGGAATTTTGTGTCTTGGCCCTTAGGAGGCTCTCTGCATCTCCAGCCATCTCTCTTTGGCAGATAGAAACACCATTAATGTTCACAACCAGATGTATTTGGGTTCCTTTCCCAGTTCCGGTGCTCTAGACTGGGAAGGCCAGCTTGGGGTTTCAACCCACACTTCTCAGCGGGAAACTACAACCACTGATATATCCCTCCAGGCTCAACTGCCACCCATGGGAGCCAGCCCACCCTCTCATGCCTCCTTGCACTTTGTACCAGTCTCATGGTGAAGTGGTTACCTCAGCTTGTCCTTGGTTATAAGTCTTCTATCCAGTTAGTGTTCAGTAGGTTATTCAGAATGATTTTTCTTTAATTTAGTTGTAATTCTAGTTTAGTCCTGAGAAGATGTTAGTGTAGCTTCCACCTATTCTTCAGCCATCTTGGGTCTTAAAGGAGTTTTGAAAAGCCATGAGCATAAGGAGGAAGAAATTGTGAATGACAAAAAAATAAGAAAAAGAGTAGGTACACTTAGAGAACAGAAATAAAATATCTGAAATAAAAACCAAAGGAAGGAAATATTTAAAATAATGAAAAATTTAAGTACAATATGATGAGAAAAAAAATAATGCCAAATTAGAATTCTATATTCAGTGACTAAATCCTTTATAATTAACTCAGAGCAAAGAATTTTAAAACAAATAAAATATGAGAGAATTTGTTGCAACACCAGTACTTAAAGTTCTTTAGACATAAGAAAAATAATGAGATGGAAATTTGTCTTTCTTTATATAAAGAAAGGTGAATGGATAAAGAAGTGGCAGTATAATTAAACAGTGAAATATTACTATAAAATAAATGGACTGCTGATAAAATATTATGAAAAAATCACAAAAAACACATTTTCAATTTTTTTATGTTACAGAAACTGTATTGTCTGTCATTTACTGATGGCCATTAAATCAGAAGAAATACAGAAAGATTTGATTACATAGGTAGAAAGGATTCATAAGTATTTATGTGTTAACGATTTAATGACTTTGAAAAATAAAATACATTAATTGAAAGAAAATAATATTTTTATTTCACTCTTTTAAAAACACAATTATTAACTAATTGGATTTATGTACTTGTTGGGCGCTGCATAACTTTTCATGCTAGAATCAGACTGGACCTATCGCTCTCTTTTCCTTTTCTACATTAATTATCATGCAGCATGCACTTAAAAAAAATCAAAGCTCTAAATCCAGGTTTACAAAGATTTGGTGTCATCAAAAAAATATAACACGATTTAATGTTGAAACGTGTATTACTTCAATCTAACAGTCTACACAGCTTTTTGTAGACATCACTATGTTTCCCTCGAAAATCTAAAATATATGATGCTCCCATGAATTCTCTGGTCTCCTGGTGTGACTTTGCATACTTTAGAAGCTATGGTAACAATTTTTTCAGATGAAAGCAAATAACCCAAAGAATATACATGTATGCATCATATGATTCTATGTACATGAATTCCTAGAAAAGGCCAAACTCAGCTATAGTGATAGAAACAGAACAGTGTTTGCTAGGAGTCAGACAAAGACTGAGATTTCACAACACAGAAGCTTGAATGACACTTTGATTAATGTTGATGTTCTTTATCTTGATTATGGATGTGGCTACGCTGGTGGATATATTTGAGCTGTGCTCTTAAATTAGGTTTTCTATTGAATGTGTATTATATCTCAATCAAGTTGATTTTAAAAAAGCAAAAAGTACTCTTTCGTGAAAGTGTATACAATGTTACTGGAGGGAAGTTCCTTTTAGAATAGCAAAAGATAAATTAGAATGCAAGATGACATATGATCTTATTTTTCTTTAAGAAAAATAGAAGGATGAAAGTAAAAATAAAATAGCCATGCTATCTTTCTCCGCAGATTTGAAAGGATAAAGGAATATTATTACTATCATGTAAAGTTTAACCCTATTTCTTTGATCCCAATCATACTAAAAATCTTTTATCATACCCAGTAAAATCAGCATGAAAATATCAATTTTAAAGGGCACATATATTGTAATCCTTGATAGAAACTTTTCTGATTTTGGAATGTGTTTTAGTGGGACTTGAAGTTTCATCACAAGTAAACTATTAGATTGCATAGCTATTATCCTTGTATTTTGTCTACTCTACAAAACCCTGCTTAATTGAAGTCTCCTATTTAAAACATTATTTAAGACCAATCTATACTTTGCTGCAAAGAGAAAAACAAGGAGTTGTTGCCTTAAAGATTAAAATGAGGAGCATATCATTTAAATTATTTAAGAAAAGGCAACAGGGGATTTAACAGAAGAAACTGAAGAAATTTTAGAAAGCAATGAAGATCTTAAACACTGCATTAGTAGATGGCTTAGAGAACAAGTTCCATCAAATACAGCAAATGTTCTTTAACAATTTTCATGTTATTAAATCAACATTAGCATGGAAAGTAAAATTAGATCACCTGATTTTTATTTTCAAATTAGATAGATTACTTTCAAATTAGATAGATCATTAGATTGTAAGTTTGAAATCCTGGGCAAGTCTTCAAACTGTTCTGAGTTTCAGTTATTCTGTTTGTCAAATTGCAGGATTTTCTCTTCAAGTTCAAAAATTCTACGATTATGATATTTTACATGCATATATAGACTTTTTTCTGGGCATTTAAAGCTATTCATAACTGTTTTACTAACTTAAAAATAAATGTTATTTTATAAGTGGAAATATGAAGTAGACAAATTTCTTAAACATTCAATTTTTTAAAAAATATAACCAATAATTTCTGAAAGAAAACCGGTTACTTACCCCTGTAATCATCAAATTTATATTCTGTATGTGAAAGAAACTACCTCCTTGTGTGCTAGAAGGTAGTATATTTTGATCCTTTTGATTATTAATTTGATTACCACTGTATTCAACTTTTTGCTTAAGGGAAGTACCTTACTTCATGTTTTCCCTTATGACTTCTTCCACTATGGATTATTTAGAAATGTGTAATGCCCATAAATTTATACTTTTCCAGATATATTTTCTTATTGATTTCTTATTCAATTCTTACAGTCTATGAATATACTCTATATTGTTTCAGTTTTGTTAAATTGTTTGAAACTTATTTTATTACCTGTTATATAATCTGTCTTCATCAATATTTCCTGTGCACTTGGAAAAAAATGTGTATTCCACTATTTTGAGTGTAGATTTTTATACATCAATTAAATCAAGTTATGTGACAGTGATTTTCTTTTTACTTTTTGAAAATTATAACTGGCATATAACATCATATTAAACTCATGTGTACAATGTAATGATTTAATATTGTATATACTGCAAAATGATGGCCACAATGTTTTGTTAACATTCATCACTACCTACAGTTACAAAATTTTTTTCTTGTGTTAGGAACTTTATAAACATTTAAAAAATTTACTGACTTTAGAGACAGAGAGGATCATTGTTTTATTGTTCCACATTTGTTGGTTGCCTCTGGTATGTGCCCTGACCAGGATCAAACCCACCACCTTGGCCTATGGGGATGACATTCTAACCAACTGAGCTATCTTGCTGGGACTATGATAAGAACGTCTAAAGTCTACTCTCTTAACAACTCTTAAAGGTTCAATGCAGTATAATTAATTATAGTCATCATGCATCGTTGTATAGTCATACAATGTATAGGGTACATTGTATCCCTATGACATTTATTTTATTATTGGACTCAATTTAAAAACTATTTTTATACATACATTTCCTGAAAATAAAAATAATTTAATTCTTTATTTGCTACATTGTTCTTCAAATTTCCTGAAATTTAGAGTTAAGCCTTTTCTATAAAATGTTGCCTGTTTTGGAAAGAGTGAAGCTTCCATTCAGGGCATCTGAACTCTGTCCATAATGGCATCACATACAGGAAAATGTATATGATTTGTCATTGAATTCTGTATGTGTGTGTGTGTGTGTGTGTGTGTGTGTGTGTGAGAGAGAGAGAGAGAGAGAGAGAGAGAGAAAGAGAGAGAGAGAGAGAAGAGATATTTCTTCCTTAAGCAAGACATATGTTAAATGATTTGAGATGCTACAGTTGCTATTTATTTTGACACTATTTTCACTTACAATGCTGAAACACTTTTAGACCCTCTAATGAATGTTCAACTCTGTGGCAGTGTTCTGGGGTACATGAGTCACTTGGTGTTGCATTTCAGCTTTCCATTCAGAGTTCCGCTTTTCCAAAGGCATCTTACAAGCTCTGAGTGTTCTGATACAGTAGTTTGAAGGCTGTCTGTCATTGATTTACGGGAACTCCATGAAAATGACACAAAGTGGTAGACTTTTTAAAAATTGTTTTTGTTAATGGCAGTGTTCCCATTTTTGAGTTTGACTCATGCAGATCTGCTTTTCATTTGCTGCATTGGCTTAAGCCACTTAGCAACACTAGGTCTTCATTACATGGCACAGTGGGATCGTTTGTAACAAAACAAGAAGGAAATTTGAAAGGTTTTAACAATAACACAACCTTACAAGGTACTATTTCTCACCAAAGGTAATCTTTTGCCACCAGAACTTTTATTTTCATTTAGAGATGAAGAACTGAGGAACAGGTGAGATGAATGACCAGAGTTACTCCTAGAATTAACAGTCTGACCTCAGGTTTGATGGCCCTTTGTCAACTGAGCTCACCACTGTAGCACACTTGTTCTGAAAACACATCTGACCTTGCAGCTCCGCTCAGAGGCATATCGTATACTCCTGACCTTGTATTAAGTTTTTTTAGGAGAGCTTGGATGTGGTGAGGAAAAACCTAATATAGTACTAATGACTTGGTGCAAGCAATTAGCTCTCACTAAAAGTTCAACATGGAGTATAGGCATAGGAATTGACGGCCTTGCAAAGGGCACATGGCTGGGAGTTGAATGATACTGTGTAAGAAACCAAGGATTTCTTTCTTTGCTATTACCACTTTGCTAACATGTGCTTTTTTTCTGGAATTTGTATGACTTTTAAATAATAATATGCACTAATTCTCTTTATCATTTATTCTGAGCTTTCCTTTAGAGTCTAAATGTAGTTTTGTAAACATTTATTTTTCTAACTTATTTTGTTAACGCACATCTTTGGATGCTTTGTGATTAAGTTAGAGAGTTGGCTTTTTTGTTGTTTTATTTTTAAAAATATTTTATTTATTTTATTATTTTTAGACAGAGGGGAAGGGAGGGAGAAAGAAAGGGAGAGAAACATCAACGTGTGGTTGCCTCTCATGTGCCCCCTACTGGGAACCTGGTCCTCAACCCAAGCATGTGCCCAGACTGGGGGGAATCAAATCAGCGACCTTTTGGTTTGCAGGCCCACACTCAATCCACTGAGATACACCAGCAGGAGCCGTTGTGATCCTTTTATCTGGGAAAATATTTGGGGTCTTTTGGTGACTTATGACATTTTTATGCTTAAATAATATGGGAAATAAAGCTACTTAATTTATACACAAAGAGAAGCATCTACGACATGCTTTATGGACCTAAGGGTTAATGAGAGAAAAGGTACTGGGTAGCAGTAGTATCAACCTGTTAGGAGTACAGTAGTGTCATCAGTAGGTCAGTTCCTGGAAAGTTGTGCTGAGTTTCTAGGTGTTCATGAGTTTGCAAATTACAGAGGGAAGCTTATGATGGAGGAAACAGCAGAAGGAGTTGCACAGGGTGGGTGATATACAACAGATTAGAAAACAAGATTTGAGTTCTCAATCCAGTTTTGTTGCAGATTAGGTTTGACCCTGGACAGGTCACCTAATCTCGCCGAGATTCATCATTTTATCCCCAAAGGAAGTGAATATGGCTCACTCTCAAGGTCTTTCTCAGCTCTCATACAGAAAACAATCAAGTTTTTCCACATAGAGTTTCATTTCTGACACCGATTATAATTCAAAAAATAGATTTTGAGATGCTGCAAAAATTAGCTATGGTTTGCAATAACACACTGAGGTTGTAGTTTTAATGGCATTTGGGAGCTAGCAGACCAAGGTTCTAAGCCTGGTTTTGATACAGTTGGTTGGCAAATTTATATACTTCTCTAGGGATTCATTCATTTTCTGTATGTGCCAGTTGGGTTAGAGGTCTTCGAATTTTCTGTCAGCAGTAATATTCACTATTCTCCTTGGGTTTTTTCCCTAGTAAAATAATTCAAGGAAATGATCTAAATCCTTAAACATACAGTCTCAGTTTCCAAAATACTTCTATGAGAAGTTTTGACAGGGATATACCAGAATGAATCAGTATACAGGTGCTTTTCAAGGGCATTATTCCAGAAAAGCTTTACATCATTAGAATGATTTCAAAAATAAAAAAATCTTAGTTAATTATTTATTTTCTATGGACCTTCATCTATTAAGAGGAGTAGAATTGTGGGGAGAGTAGAGGATTTGTCTGTGTAGCTCATATCATTTGGACAAAATGGAGAACTAACACAATTATTAAATGCTTACATGTTCATGACCAAGATAACCTGAATTATGAGAGAGCTATTGAAGGCAAAGAGTTTTGACCATTTACCTTTTCCTTTTAAAATATAAAGAACAAACATAAAAGGACCAGAAATACTTTATTTGATGGAAACATACAAACAAAGAAGAGTTTAGTTAATATTTTTCATGTGCTATCATCATTGTAATTGTAAGCAGATAAACTTTAACAATTATTATTAACAATTAAATAATTATTATTACTAATTAATCCTAATTGGTTCATCTATATTCTAATTACAATAAGTGACCATATTTTACTTTTTATCAAGTAATTTTTATAATGAGAGTGAAAGAACAATAATATGTAGGAAAGCACTCAGAGAGAAAACATCCAAAAGTATTATTTTAGGAATTAATTTTGATGTCATATTTATATTAAGATATGTTGTTAGTGTCCACAGTACATCTGTGTATCAGGTTGGTTGTTGTGAAATTCCTTTTTTACACATTGGCAAACAAGCATAGAACATTTAGTAAATTTTCCAAGGCTACGCATGTCAGGATAACACTGGTAAGAGAATTTATCTCTGATATTTCTCCAATACAGTCCAGTGCTTAACACAGTGTACTAGAGAGTGAGTGCTTAGTAAAGAGTCATTGAATGAAAGAATGACCAACTAAATCATTCTGTACTATGAGAATTAAAAAAAAAAGAACAGTTGTATTTTCTATTATCTTTTCTCACTTAATTGGACAAGGTAGAGAAGCAGTTGAGCAATAAACTCTATCCACTGTCCTATCGTAAGTTTCCATTGCTACATAAAGGGGGCTTTGCAAGATGGTGTCACCTGGTCAGTCCTGACAGTACACATCGCTAGGCCCCCCATAAGGAGTGTCATTAATCTTGGTTCATTGTAATGTCAGCTTTTGTGGTGTGAGTTAAGTCCATCAGCACATGGCCGAGACCTACTACTTTCACAAAAGTCACTGAAAGTCCATTATGAGTAACGAATGCATTACTGATGCCCTACCCTAATGACATTTTAGTAAACCAGTGTTGTAAATCTTGGAATTAAAGAACTTAGTTAGTTTCAGTCCTTGAAAATAAATCACCTTGTCTAGTATTGGCTCTGGCTATCTTGCCAGAAAGTAAGTGTAATGTTAGAAAAAAATAACTCAATTTATTTCCTGAGTTAATTTGACATAAGTTGAGTTGCAACTGTAAACATGAAGAGATCACAGTGGCATGACTGTTAGAGCTGATAGGAAAACGTGATAAAGAACACAAGTGTTTATATTATTGGGAGACAAAAGGTGGCAAAACCACAATAGTCATTCCCAATGATGCATCGTCAAGTAAGTTAAAGACTGTCATTCGTTTCATTGGCACTGATAACCAATTACCTAAAAAATAAGTAAGACATAGCATGATGCACTTATGTTTAAAATGTATTCCTTCAAGTTTGATACATTCATATTTTTCTTTTTTGAGAAAGAAAAGCTATTTAATTCCATAGAAGGATCTTATTAAAGTGAAATGGAAATACTCTTGCATCTGTCACCCAAATTTAGTGACTGATCTAAAATTTCACTCAGGTGATATTTTCATTAGGGCATAGTCTGGAGAAATCTGAAAATTCTACATCTCATTTGTCTACATTTTACACAAATGATTCACCAGACCTGCCTAATTGGGTAGTATATTTCCACTAGAGTGAATGTACTAATTAGAATTCAAGACAGATCTGAGAGATAAGATTTATCAAAGATTTCTATTCCTTCTCATCATGTCTGAAGTTCAGAGATATTTTTGAGCTCTAAATGAGCATCACAAGGAAACGACAGCACTCTTTGGTGCAACTGTGACCCAGTCTTAGACCATAGTCACAACAAAAATAGAAATAGACATAAATAAAATTAAACTATTAAACATCAACTTATTGGTAAATTGAGTTAGATGCCTACATAATGCAAAATAGTAGCTTTTATATAAATTCCTGTACTCTTTAAACTTAAGGCGTAGTCTTTGTTTTCATTTAAAAATACCTATCTAACTGAAATCAGGAATTTGATTTTGTAATTGTGTCAATTACATTTAAAAGACCATTAAGTAAACTTCAAATTAACTTGTGAACAGTCCTATAATGAGTGGAAATAGAAAAAAATATAAACACCCACACCAACAACAAACACAAATAGCAGGTTCTTGAGCTCCAGACCCTTCAACATGTTTGCTTATTATTCAATCCCTTTGCCCACTTTTTTTCCTATACCAGGCAGAAGAGTAAAATATTTTCAAAGAAATTCCCCCAATTTTAAAATTTCGGTTGTCTGTGCCGCTGTTGACAAATGGAAGATCCTATTCTCAGTCTTAAAGCCCTTGCACTGGCCGTGCATGTGTGTCTATTGTCCTTGTGGCTTCTGTCCCGGAGAACCTGGTGGGCCAGAGCTCTCTCCAGGGCGCTGTGCAGGGGTGACAGGAAACTGAAATCCATAGCCATTGTAACCATTCAGGTAGACACATTGGAAGAAACTGATGGGAGCTAAGGAATAGAGCACGATAATTTGTTAAAACAAGCACAACAAAGACAAAGCACAACAAAGCAGTATAGTACAATGCATGTAGACGTGGGTTCTGTAGCCAGACAGCCTTGTCAATGATTGGCAAGTTACTAAACCTCTGTGTCTTGGATTCGTCATGTGTAAAACTGAGACACCAACAAAAACCTCAAAGAAATGTGGAAATTAATAAGTAAATATACATGAAGCATGTGAAACACTTCCTGGCACATAATAAACCCTTACTTTACTAAATGTTAATAAAAATGGTGTAGCATATAAAGTCAAAGTGATTAATTTATAGAAATCTATTGATGCACAGCATTCAGAAAAACTTTTACATAGTCACAGGTTTCAAAACACAAGTTTATCAGTATGCAAAGTAACCAACCTCTTCTTTTTTTTGTTTTCTTTGTTTTAGTGTTTTAATAATACCATGGACAGCCTTGTGTTTCCTAAAATTTTGAGATTTTCTACTTGCCCTTACTCTGGAGGCAAGTGCTCTCCTGAGATGAAGGAAGTAGTTACTCATCAAGGCAATGCCTCCAGGTAGCAGCTCTGTTGTAAGAGCAGAGAGCAACACAGGAAAGAAACTAAAGCCGAGTGAGGCAATGCACACAGTGGACACAAGCATGAGCTCTGAGCCCAGGTAGCTGATGCTCCCAGGTAGCAGCTTTTTTCACAGATGGCAAGTTTAGTCTCTCTTCACAATCATGGGCACCTATTGACTCTTCAGTATTTTCCTTCTGTTCATTTGCATTCTGTCAACCAACCACAGACATTTTGCAGATGGGCAGGAAAGTGAATGAAAATTGAAGCTAGTAGTATGGGGAATACCAGGAAGGTGGTCAAACAAAGGACATATAGACTAAAGAAACGCGTGGGTAGAAGGAAACTGAGGGAAGCAGCAAGACTTTATTCTGATTTCATCATCCTGGATGACAGCTGACTTTAATCCTATAATTCCTGGGTTTTCAATGACAAAAATACAATAGTTTGAAGAAATCTTCAAAGGAAAAAAAAATTCTTTTCCTTTTCACTTCATCTCATGCAGAATCATTTCCCATTTTGCTCTAGCACCAAACACATGCAGTTGCCCGACTTGCCCCCTTCCCCAAGGTTGGGGGATACACAGGCTACCCAGATGGAAGGCAATCAAATTAAACCTGTATTAAGGAGAAATGGGAGCCCTATTGCTAAAAGTAGAAGAGTTCATCAAAACCAGGGTACCTTCTGGCTGAACCTCATCAGAGGTAGGTTCTGTTCTAACATATTTATTTAATTGGTGTTGAATAGGCTATTAATGAAAATAACAATATGGTTGCAAAGTTTAGAGCTTACATAAAAAGCACATGGATATCAGACTATGAGACTACTTCATAGTAAGATGAAAATAGGAAATATTATTTTACTACATATAATAAGTCTACCAATTGAATTAAAATATGTGATATCTTTTTCTTAAAAACATTAAATTGTTTATTTATTTGTTTTTAATTAACCTTTTCATTTTTAGATTATTGTAGAGTTACATACAATTATAAGAAATAATGCAGAAGGGTCCCATGTATCATTCAGCCAGTTTCCCACAATGGAAACATCTTTGCAAAATTATAATGCAATATACCAATCAGGAAATTGACATTGATACAGTCGAACTGTCTTATGAACTATGTTTTAATACTTTTTATTTATATTAAAAAACATATTTTTTTGTTAAAAATTTTGTATTTATTCTTACATATTTAAATGCCAGTAACTTCAAAGTACTCCCCATTTGATGCAATACACCTATTGAGATGTTTTTCCACTGCTCAAAACAGCTTTTAAACTCATTGATTTTGATGCCTTTTAGTGTTTCTGCTGTTTTTTGTTTGTTTGTTTCACCTCTTCCACGTCTGCAAAACGTTTCCTTCTGAGGAGTTTTTCTTTCCGGGAAACAAACAAAAAAGTTGCTTGAGCAAGATCTGGTGAATAGGAAGGGTAGGCAGGGGGGAAAATTCATGCCATTTTGGGTGGAAAACCACTGAACACAGCGCAGTGTAGGCAGGTGTGCTCGTGTGCCCAAAAATCACCATCATTAAATGATCAAACGTGTTGAAGAGTCTTCAAAAAAATTCACTGAAGCTGAACACAGCCTCTCGCAACAACGCCAGGTGGTGCACTGGTACAGGTGGGTTCCTAGAACACTCACCCAGGGCGGGAAACCTGTACTACAAGGGGCCTGCCCTCCAGATGATAATCCCAGGTTTTTTTGGCCACCTCTTGTATTTATGAAATAAATTGTAAGTGTTTATGTGATATAGCCACAAATCTTACCAGGAGGTAAACAGTTGGGAAAGTGTTGCTGTATAAATCAGAAATGTGCCCAGACTGACTTTATAAATTTTGCAACAATATTTAAAAGTATTAAAATTGATTGTTTTCTTATATTTCTCACAACCTGATAATTTGAAGGGTTATAATGAGTATTTCTAATATCTAAACACAGCTTGGGACACGGTAGGCACTTAATATTTGTTCAGTGAATCACATACTATATAAAGTAGGAGGCATTTGCTAATGTAGAGGATGACATTTTTGTAATTTCCTGCAGAAATACATTCAAGAAGCATTGTAGAACCCAGAGAACATTGACATCATTTCCTAAGATAAATGTCTATTCTTTACTTTAAAACATTATGTGAAACAAACTCCAATTATACCTATATTTAAAATTGTTTTTTTATTCTGTTTGTCCAGTAACAATTTTAATTGTATATGTGAATTGAAAATTGGCATTCAGATGATATTGCTTTACCAACTGAAGAAAAATGTCTAATTTGGAAGCAATGGAATAATTAAAATCTTGGATATTGAATCCCATAACTGCATATGAATATTGATTACATTCCAAAATCAACGATCCCCAAATTTGAATATTAAAAGCTTACCATGTATCTAGAAAAATACAAAAAGAACTTTCAGTCAATGACCCAGACCTACATGTTTTTTTCTCTTTGATATAAAAAATGTTCAGCATATCACTCAGGCTGCCTTTTTTATAAAGCAGACAGCAACACAGATTTAAGCAGAGTTTCAGCTGAAGTGCTCAGGATCAGAACTGCATACAATGGTTTGCAGTAAATGCCATTTCCGTCATCACTTTGTAATTCCCCCAAATATCTGACACAAAAAGTGACGAACTTCTCTTTGAAACACGAATGACCCTCTTTCATTCTTCATGTTATCCTTCATGTCTGTGCTAAAAAGCTTTTTATTCTAATACTGATCTTCAAAGACTTTTTAGTTTCAATTTATATTTACCATCTTTAATACAGGTTCATTTAACAGTTTTAATCTAATTGTAAACTTACTTTTTTGCTTCTTTGTGGAAGACACATCTTCAGCTTGTTCTAGTGGATACAAAAATAAGAAAGTATATGACTTTTACATTCACAGCTATTATGTAACAAATATGTAGGGGACAGAAAATGTCTAAACAGATGCACAGCATGAAAAGGAACAGGAACTACTTGCCCTTCTTATAATATACTTTAGGTTTTTATTCAGATTCTGTTCAACCTTGTACTATAAACTTTGATAGGTAAGAGCCACTGATAGAGGAGCTGATGAAAGAAAAGAATGCGAGATGTTCTGGGCTATTGTTCAAATGGAAAACTGTTACTCACATGTTGGACATTGGTGGCAAGGGCTAGTAGACCCCTTTTCTTTCTTAAAAAAACTTTGATGCTCGGAGTTGAAAATGATTCTAATATGATAATTTTAGTCAAAAAATTCTAAATTTGGGAAGACCATGCAGTTTTACTGCTTACCCTCGCCATGAAAATATAGCAGCAGATTGGAACCCGAATCCCTTCCTTTCCCTATCTGAAGCCAGGGCTTTCTTTGCTGCTGCGATATGTAGCATATGTTTATCTAGTGACAGATAATTTGAAGCTATTCATTTGAACTCTTTTCTCTAGGTCAGAGGTTCTTAGCTTGTCTCCTTGGGCTTTGGGGATGGGGTTCCTAAAAAATCCTAAAATGTTAAAATGTGAACATGTACATATATGAGTCTGTGTGTTTCGTCTAAAGTTAGGTTTTAGATTTTATCAAATTCTAAATGAGTTCAAGAACCTTTCTTCTCAAGGTGTGATCCATGTACCAGTAGTTTTACCATTATTTGAAAAATTGATAGAAATGTAGTTCTTAGGCACCAACGCAGACTTAACTTCATTTTAACAAGACTGTGGGGTATCCGTGTATAAAATAGTTTGAAAAGTAATGGTTTAGAAGTCCAAAACATAAGAGTTGTTGTTCTTAATAATTCATTTGCTTAACATATCTAAAAAGGCAGTACTCAAAAATGTATCTTAAGACAATTATAAATTATTTTTCAAAAGACTCAGGTACCCAGTTCCTTGTGTCTTTTCTCAAAGCACTGTTCATTAATTCTGAGCACTGCCACAGAATTTACATTTTCATGGTAAGAACAACTCTTAAGCAAACTTATTGCCCACAGGCAAGTTTAGAAGTATAATAGAAAGTATCTGTTATATAATAAGCCAAACTAGGAAGACAGGAAAACCTTCAGGGGAAAAAAATGTATCAAATTAGTTGAAATCTTTGCAATAAAGATAAAGAAATGTAGTCCTGGAAGACTCGCTCAAGATCATGCATCTGTTCATGCAAGATTTTTCTAAGATTTGAGGGCTTCCTTCCTTCCTCCCTTCCTCCCTTCCTTCCTCCCTTCCTCCCTTCCTTCTCTCCCTTCTTCCTTTATGCTATTGCTGCTAATATAAGCAAGTTATCTTAATTTTACTTAATAAAAATATGTCAAACTCACATTTGAACATTTATGTGCTCCTCCTGCTATCAAATAACATCCTCCTAACTCTTGGTGATATAACCATTTTGAAATATTGCCCTTGCAAGCAGATTGGCCAATAAATGCTTCTAATAATTACTTGTAAATAAATCAGTGTCCAAAGAGTAGCTTCAGTATATGAAGATACACACACACACACACACAAATAATGGAAAAAAGTTTGTTTAAAAAATGTCTACCATATAAACATTGCTTAGGAAAAGGTAAGTGCTGGGTCAAGAAGACTTAAACAAAACAAGCAGTCAAAGTATTATGGTCTGGAGGGAGAAATTCATAAGCAAACTTAAGATAATAAGCTCGCCTTTAGTGTTCTTTGAAGCTGGAACAGCTTCAAAATCTTCTAGAGAGTTAAAAAAAAACCTGTCTATTTTTCAGAGTTCTGAAGAGAAAGTATTGTATTTAATGGCTTTTAACAGTCACAGGATCTCTTAACTTCTAAAATCAGCCTCTAGTGTCTTTACAAACAAGAGCCTCCGGAGATTGAGGAGGCAATGCCTCTGACTTAGGGCCTGGGGGGGAACGAATGTCATGCCAGGACTGCGGTCAGCAGGCCAGCAATGGGCGGCTAAAGCAAGAGGGCACTTCTCAAAGCGCCCCTCCGCTCTGACTCCTGACTCTCCTTTTCAAAACCACCATCACTTTTGGAATTTAGAGAATTTGAGGTAAATGGATTCGCATGCACAATGCAGGGCAAGAGGAAACTATCCATCCACATATTTTATTAACAGACAGAACTTTGACAATTGCAAAGGCAATTAAAAGACATTAAAAGTTGAACTAAAGTTTAAATATAGAAACAATGACTCTTAAGATGCATTATGTACATTGCTTGATCTTTTGTGCATTCTACTTAAAAGTATATAGTAGAATAATATGAAAGTAATTTTGTCAGAGATAATCTAATAAAATATAATTAAATGATCTTTAAATTTCCATATCAACTTTTTAGCACTTGAAATGTTCTGGAAAAGGGTCAGTTTTGTATTATTCACATTTTGCATACCAGCTGTTCACAAATAAACAGAAAAAGTGCAAAATAGGTCAGTATGCAAATTTTCTCAAATACGAAACAAAGGTGATCTTTAAGAAGATATGTTATTATGTAACAGAAAAACTAGAAAACAGAAACATAATTACAAGGCTTTTCTTTCACGGCAAATAATTGAAGTTTTAACCTGATTAGTTTTCTAAGAGATCTAAATATAAATTTAACTCTGTTAAACACTGGATTAAATGATCATGGTCTTAAATGGTCCAATAAACAGCTATAAATAATGATACAGCATAAATGGTTACATGGTATTTTGAAGTAGCTAGTTCCTATATTTAAAGAATCATGTGAGACCTGTAGATAAATCAATTACCAATATCTTAATTGTGTAACAGGAATCTGGTAATGTCTATGGAAGATGTCTACGAAATTAAAACGATGCAAGTCCTTTGTGCACAAAAATATATATTTTATTTTTCTAGATTATAGCACGCTTAAAACTAAGACGCCTATTCTTTGGATCTATTTGTTACCCCTGGGGAAATAAATATGAGTAGAACAAGAGTGTTAGCTTCTTTTTTCCTCCAACTTCTAGTTTTACAGTCAAAATGATAATTAACTTGAAGTTTCCCTGTAATTTGTTCATATAATAGTTACTCTGCAGCCATAATGATTACAATGAGCTCTCTTTCTGTGCCATGTACTTTTTAGTATTTTACATATTTTCACTTCAGCTTCACAATAGACCTATAAAATGGGTAGAATAATCCCATTTTATAAGAGAACCTTGAGGTTAAAGAAATTTAAAAAGAATTTTCATTCAAGCAAGGCATTTTAAAATGAAGATAGGAAGCTAATTTTCTTCACTTTCTATACCCTTGTGATTTAAACTAAACTATTCTATCTCTACATGCAAAGAAAACACTTTGCTATGTACCCTGAAAGAACCCAAAAGAAACACAGTGCTACATGGAAGTAACAGGCAGTCAATTGGAGAACATGGACATGTACTCAAACAGATATAAGATACTATGGACCTCTAGGTGGTAGGTGACAACTGTCAAAATAAATGCTAAGTGTTTCCAGGATGGAACGGTCACTCCCTCCTATGGAGATCAAAGAAGTTATGTTTTTGGAATCTATGTCATTGGTGATGGACTTTGAAGGTCCATTTAGTCAGAGGTGGGGAGAATATTCCAGCCAAAGAGAATGACAGGACCAAAGTTTTGGATGTAGAAATGCTAGGGACATGGAAATAATTTGGGTTCAAACTTGTGATAGGTATAAAAAATGATTATAGAAAAAAAAATTTTAAATGTAGTTTAAGTCTGGATCATAGAGGCTCTAGACCCCCCAGGATAAGAAACGTGGAATTTATTCTAAATTTGCCATGAATAAATATCAAACATTTATTATATAAATAGCCTAATCAATTGGAAACTATGTCTATCAGTAGAAAATGAAGAATGAGAAAAATTATTGAAAATGTAGGTTAGGCTTCAGAACAGTTTGGGGTCTTATCCACAAAGAGGTAGCCAGTAAGTTTGGATGACCCCATTAAGGAAGAGTGCAGAAGAGTAGGAAAGAGAGATGAGAATGCAAGAACTCAGCTTCCAAGAAAAAGAAGTGCAACAGAATCCCAATGCTAAAAACAAAGTAAAACAGAAAGTTCCATATTATGAGAGCCAAGAGAGGAAAACATTTCAAAAAGTGTGGAAGACCAACAATGTTGAATACATTCGAGCGGTTGAGCATGGAGGAGAATTGAGAATAGGTAAAAAGGTAATTAAGCTTTGCATTTTGGAGGTCTGGTTAAGTTTGAAGTACATACCCTATTTGAAGAAAGCATCAAGGCATAACACTCAAGTTGTATAAAGTTAAAGCCTGAAGAGGTGATGAAGAATTGGTGCGAAGCTTTTTTCAGAACCGTGATTATAAGTGAAAGCAGAAGAAAGATAGAATAGCTTCAGGAAGCAAAAAGGGTAAGAAAATTTTACATGAGAAAGTGGCAAAAAGAGGAGGATTTCTTAGAGTAAGATCTGAAGATAGGTGATTGAGGAGCAAGCATTTAGGGAGGCAAGAAGGGATGGAGTCAAGGAGTACATATTTTCTAAGAAACGATGCTCCTTCATCTGAGAATGGGAGAGTTAGGGTTAGGGTTAGGTAAAATAATGAGAAAGGGGGAAAGAAATTGTAATCTAGAGAGAAGAAACATTTTAAAGAATCCATCTTGATTGTATGGATTGTTAATTTTATTTTTCTCATTTTTAAGATAAGATGCCCTGTGTAGTACCTATTCTGCTCTGCATGTTCTTAGCCAACATGATAAATAAATAAAAAACTTCCTAAATAATGCATGTGTGTGTACCAGAAGTTACTGTACATTTATTTCCATTAGCAGCCTATTCTTATTTGTGCTGTTTAAAGAAACATCCTTAAGTAAACATCTGGAGTTCTTATATACAGACACAAAGGTAACAGGATAGATTTTGTATTCTTTGTCACTCCTCTTTCCTTATCTAATTCCCTGCACTGCTTTGTCTTTGCAGAAATACCAAAACTCCAAATTATTTTCTTAACTGACTTGCTGGATTATGTGTAAATACTATGATGAGACATTACATTCTAAGTATTTTTTTCAAGAAGTCCTGGGGATCCACATCAGTTCAAAGCAGCAGTTGACAGCCACTTTATTTTAGTTCTTAGATGTGAAAGTCTTCTATATATGATAGTATTTAAAATAATCATAACTTTTAAAGAAACTTGACTGGTACACTGAGCAATAGTCACAGAATTCTTGAAATTGACCCCTGGGATTAATAAAGTATACAGAGACAGTTTAAATTTGAAAATTTGCCCACCTTGAAGCCAATGGTATTCAATAAATTGGTGCAGTTTTTTCTGAGTGTTTGACCTGTCACTCTGAGGATAAGATGCAACTGTTTTGAGGGCAATGTCAGAGCACCTTAACACCACCAACAAATGAATGAGGACACATTGCTGGTTTCCAAAGACTAATAATGAGCAGTGACCTAATGTACCTTCTACACAGACTTTCTCTGGGATCTAGCAAAAGGAGTGATCAGAAGTGGTTTTATTCAACAGGTTTCAGCCAAAAGTAACTGCTTCATTTTATTTTCTTCTATAACAAAGTCTCCATGTATTTAATCACTCTTGCTCCAAAAAGTATGAGTGTTTTAAGTCCACCTTAAAATAAATGAGATGTTCTTTCTTATTATGATTTTATTTCATGGTTTTATTCATTTTAACACAAAAGCTTAATAAGCAAAACATGTCCTTAACTGGGAAGTAACCCAGTATTATGCCACAGTCATCACCATCACCATCACTGTCCTCATCATTCTCATAGGTGCCAATTAATAATCACTAATTATGCATCAGCCATTATTTATGCACATCTTATTTTATCTTACTTAAATCTACCCCCAAATTTTTTTGGTAGATTTTATTTATTTATTTATTTATTTTAGTGGGGGAGGGAAGGAAAGCAAAAGGGAAAGAAACATAAATCTGTTGCTTCTCTCATGCCCCTAGTTGGGGACCTAGTTTGCAACCCAGGCATGGGCCCTGACTGGGAATTGAACCAGTGACCTTTTGGTCCACAGGCCAGAACTCCATCTGCTGAGCCACACCAGCCAGGGCTGCCCCAAATTTCTTCATGTTATCATTCACATTTAAAATATAAGTCTACTAAGCACAGAAATGTTAAGTAAAATCCCAAGTTTATACAGCTGTTAAGTTGTGATTAGAACTCAGTCCATCTGAAGCTGGTGTCCCTATCTGACACTGCCCTATAATATCTTTTGCATTTCCACCATTAATTTGGTGCTGATTTGTTTTTAATAAAAACTACACTGGTGTTAGTATCCATCAATGACCTCTTCCAGCAAGTGATCTTCACAAACATCCCACCCAAGTGGGGCCCTCCAACAAAATGAACAAAATCAAATGTTTATAAAAACAATTATTCAGATATATATAATTAATTAATAATAATAAGATATAAGTTAGGTTAATAATACTAAGGTATACATTACACTAATAAGTTAGGTTAATATGTATATACATATCATGAAATAACATTTAATTAACATACTACAAAAAGGCACATTTTCCTTTTTTGAAGGTTTGTGCATATATATATTAAATGAGAATAATTTTGTTCTAAAGAAAAATTTAGGATTCTATAATGAAAAGCTATCTGAAGTTTTAATAACAAATTTAGGTTGATACAAATGCCTGGAAGTAGGACATCAGAGAGTTTACTTTTTCATTTACAAAAGAAAGTATGAACCTTGGTTAAAACAAGATTTGTGGGTAACATTAAAAAAAAACTCTTAGACACTCAAACTTCTGAAAATGTGACAGATAACAACTACACAATCAGACTGTTGGAGCCTGGCCGGGCTCAGAGGGGATGAAGGAAATCTGTAGAATCTCCCCTTCAGTCCCAAAGTGGGAAAAGCCATCTTGATACATGAAAGGTGGAGTCAGCCTGCAAACATGCTCAGATGTAAACTGGAATTCAGATGCTAAGTGAGCAAGGGGCAAAGCAGGGGTAAAGACATCTCTTGTTCTGTCAGGGACAGCGGGATAAACATAACTGTCCCAGGGGAATCGGAGAACATAATAGCAATATAGTATTTAAATCTCCAAATGTCCCATTAAACAGAGAGCAAAACTCATGGATAACATTTATAGCAAAATGGAATGAAGTCTAAAGTACATGTGGATTGAGACAAACCATCAAAAATATACCAGGTATCAGTGTTTTTAGAGCAACGAGAAAGCTGAGAGACCAGAGAACAGGTAACTGCCAAATAGCCAATAGATATTTTCTGAAAAGTGAGTCAGGCCTACTGGAAGTCATCAGCTGAGAGTGGAAGGGACTTTGCCCACCCCAGCAATGGGTGAGCATAAAGACCCACCATGATGTCTGAATGGTGGTGCCAGGGGTGACCCTATGACCTCGGGAAACTGAGGAGCCAGGTCTCGTTCCCAGGACAGTACCCCAGAAATGGTGAGGAAGGGAGAGCTGTGGAATAAAAGTTGAGCAGGACGAGGACAGTAGAGACAAAGAAATATAAGGTCAAATGTAATAAGGAAAAGGAAAAAATATAAGGTCAAATTCAAAGTTTGATCACAGAAGGAAAAAGGCCATCATGAGTGTGAGTCTGAAGAAATGACTAACAACAACTTTATATCACAAAGTACTTCAGATATTGAAATTTTCATACTCAAAATTTTAAATACATATGAAATGTTTTAAGAAATAAAATATAAACTTGTATAAAGGCCCATGGACAAAGCCAAAGGGGAGAAGGTTTGAAGGTGGGAGGTGGGAGTGGGTGGGATGGGGGAAAGTGTAGCGGGAAAAAGAAGATGACTGTACTTGAATGACAATAAAACAAAATGCAAAAAAACCCCACCAAAATATGAATTAATAAATGAGGACGAGCCATAAGAGATTGTTAAAATAACCAGTAGGATTTGAAAGTAACTATTATAATAAACACTGGGTAAGTTAAATAACATTACACAGGGCTGAAGAAATGGTGAATCTATTATGTTTATATAATAATTTCTATATTCATGTAATAAGAATTTAAAAAATTAATTATTTTGGCCACATTATCATTTTATAATAAACTGACTCATTAATAGTCTCATGGTTGTCTGAAAAGGTGAAATATTTTTTCAAATGGGAATTACATACTTGTTTGGAAATTCTAGCTAAAATTCTAAGAAAATTTTCAATGCAGGTATATATGATCAATAAAAATAGGTTATGCTTTTATTTTGACAAAAATATGCTTCAGTTATTGTAATTATATTATTTAAAAATGAGTCTTTAGCCTAAGATATACAGATGCGTAAATTAAGAAAAATACTGTTAACCTTTACATTCACAGAATCCTTGTTCAATTTTATCTTGTGCTTATTTAAAATTTCAGACAAATTTCCAAGGTAGCTTACTTTTGATATCTAATACTGTTGCAAACTTATTATTAATTTGCTGTATTTATGAAAGAAAAAATAATGCAGAACCAGAAAAATTGAATGAGCATTTTAAAAGTTAGAAAGCTATAAACAGCAAGTCCCAAATATAAACTATAAAGGAAATTGTCTAAAAAATGGAAATCCTGGCTAGTTCTTTACTGAGATTGTTTGAAGTTTCATTAAAAACTAATTAACTTCTAGAAAAGATAAAGTTTTATCAATGTGGTCTTATAAAATTAAATTCACTATCTTTGATAACAAAATTAGATCTTAGAGACATTATAATAATCTTAAACCTGTCTGTGCAGATAGCTTTGGCAAAATACTCACTATTCACAATCAAGAAAAATGTTATAGAACAAGATGACAAAGTTAAATTTCCAATAGAATTAACAAATGTTCTTACTATATTACTTCTTTTAAATACTCACTTTGAGAGGAAAGATAACATAACTTTACTTAAATGCTTACTACCAGAAATAAGAACAAAAGAATTATGGATTCCTATAAAATCTTGTTTTCTTAAAACCACAGCACCCATTGTTAGAAATTGATTATCAGTCTCAGCTCAGTCAAGAGCCTTGTGCTCCTCTAGGCGCAGGTCTTCCCTTAGCACCAGCTGCCAGTTTTAATATATTTTTAAATTTCTTTGTTTTATTTCATATTTTTTTCTTTTGGGAAAGCTCTTGGAGAGTAAAGTTTTAAGATATACAACTATTTATTTTTCAGGGAAAAAGATGTCAAAAGTCCTAAAATAATATCAGGAGGAAATGATTGCTCCATTTGAAATTCAAAGATGTATTCATTTTGCTTTTAATTTTTAAGGTAATAGATCTTAAATATAATACAATCTAACACCCTTGATGTGTTTCTTCAAACTCTATGGAAAACAAACTATTCCTTATATATTTACCTTATCTATAAAGAAAAAAGATGCAGAGTGAAAATTAAATAAATATTTAGTAATTAGAATGTTACATTCTTTAAAAAAGAAACCCACAAAACAAGCATTGATTAAACACAGTTATCATCTATGAATCATCAAAAATTTGATTTTGTTTTCTTATCCATTTAGCTACCCTATGTCTTTTGGTTGGAACATTTAAGCCATTTACATTTAAGGTGATCATGGATACATATGTATGTAGTGCCAATTTATTGTTAGATAGTTTTCTTCTATTTTTTTCTTTTCTCTTTTTCTTCTTCTTAAAACAAGACCTTTAACATTTGCTGCAATACTAGTTTGGTGTTAACAAACTCCTTTAGCTTTTTTTTTCCCCTCTGGGAAGCTCCTTATTCCTCCTTTGATTTTAAATGATAGCCTTGCTGGGTAAAGCAGCCTTGGTTACAGGTCCTTGCTTTTCATCTCCTTGAATATTTCGTGCCTCTCCCTTCTGGTCCGAAATGTTTATTTTGAGTAATCAGATGCCACTGTAACTGGTGCTCCCCTGTAGGTAACTACCTGCTTTTCTCTTGTGGCTTTTAGGATTCCCTCCTTTTATTTAAGCCTTGTCATTTTCATTATGATGGGTCCTGGTGTAGCCCTCTTCGGGTCCAACTTGTTTGGGATTCTCTGAATTTCCTGGGCTTGTGTCCCTCTTTCCTTCATCAGATTAGGGAAGTTTTTGGTAATTATTTCTTCAAGTAGGTTCTCAATCCTTTGCTCACTCTCTTCCCCTGCTGGTATTCCTAGGTCTCGAATGGTGTTACGCTGTGTGTTGTCTAAAATGTTTCTTAAGCTCTCCTCATTTTTTAAAATTCTTTTTTCTTTTTGCTGCTCTGCTTGGGTGTTTTTTTCTACCTTGTCTTCCAAATCACAAATTCAATCCTCTGCTTTATTTTACCTACTGTTCATTACTTCCAGTGTATTATTTATTTCAGATTTTGCTTTCTTTATTTCTGACTGGTCCTTTTTTATGGTTTCTGTATCTTTTTTCATGGTGTCAAGTATCCTTATAATCATTATTCTAAATTTGATGCCTCCAAAGACCCATCTCAGATGGAAAGATTTACACAGACTAAGAACACAGGGATGGAAAAATATATTTCATGCAAATGGAAAATAAAAAAATCTGGGGTAGCAGTACTTAATATCCAACAAAATAGACTTTAAAATCAAGGTTATATAAGAGACAAAGAAGGACACTAAATAATGATAAAGGGAACTGTCTAACAAGAAGATATAACCCCAGTAAACCTTTATGCACCAATATAGGAGCACCTAAATATGTAAGGTAAACCTTGATGGACATAAAGGGAGGTAAGAACAGAAATACAGGCATAGCTGGGGATTTTAACACCCCACTGAAGCCAGTGGATAGATCTTCCAGGCAGAAAATCAACAAGGAGGCACAGAAGCCTTAAATGACACACTAGGTCAAATGGATTTAATTGATATCTTCAGGACATTCCACCACTAAGCAGCAGAATATACATACTTTTCAAGTGCACATGGAACATTTTCTAAGATAGACCACATGTAGGACACAAAACAAGTCTCAATAAATTTAAGAGGACTAAAATCATATCAAGTTTCTTGTCTGACCATAATGCTGTGAAACTAGAAATCAACCACGAGAAGAACACTGAAAAACAAGCAAAGACATGGTAGTAAATAACATGTTATTAAACATGACTAGTTCAACAACAAGATCATGAAGAAATCAAAAGATACCTGGAAACAAATGAAAATGAGGACACAATAATCCAAAATCAGTGGGACACTGGGAAAGCTATCCTAAGAGGGAAATTCATAGCATTATGGGCTTATCTCAAAAAACAAGAAAAAGCTTAAACAATCTAACCGTACACTTAAAGGAATTTGAAACAAACCACAAGCAAAGCCCAAAGTGAGTAGAAGGAAGGAAAATATTCAAGCTATAAAGTTTTTGCACAGCAAAGGAAATCATCAACAAAACAAAAAGACAACCCACAGAATGGGAGAGCATATTTGGTGACACATCTAATAAGGAGTTATTCAAAATTTATAAAGCATTTACAAAACTCAACACCAAAAACAAACAAAAAAAACCCAATTAAAAAATGGGCAGAGAACACGGATAAACACTTCTACAAAGAGGACAGACAGATGGCCAATAGACATATGAAAAGATGCTCAATGTCACTAATCATCAGAAAAATGCAAATTAAAACCACAAAGAGATACTATCTCACATGTGTTGGAATGGTTATCATCAATAAATCAACAAACAGCAAATGCCGGCAAGGATGTAGGGAAAGGGGAGCCCTTTTGCAGTGTTGGTGGGAATGGAGATTGGTGCAGCTACTATAAAAAGCAGGCTGGAGGTACTGCAAAAAATTAAAAATGGATCTGTCTTTTGACCCAGTGATCCCACTTCTGGGGATATATCCAAAAGAACCCAAAACACTAATTCAAAATAACATAAATATCCTTGTGTTCATTGCAGCATTATTTAACATTGCGAAGATGTGGAAGCAGCCTTGGTGTCCATCAGTAGATGAGTGGATAAAACAACTATGGGACAATGACACAACAGAATACTACCCAGCCATAAAAAAATAAAATGTTACCCTTTGCAACAGTATAGATGGATTTGGAAAACATTATACTAAGTGAAATAAACCAATAAGAGAAAGACAAATACCACATGATTTCACTCATATGTGGAAGGTAATGAACAAACTGAACTAAAAAGAAGATGGGGACAGATTCACAGATGGAGAGCCAGTGGGATGGGGGAGGTTAGAGTTGGAGAGATTGAGGAAAAAGGAAAACAGGGCTCATGGACATGGCTAACAGTGTGGTAGTTGCTAGGGGGAGGATGGTATAAGGGGACTAAATGTTAATGGAAAAGGAAAAAACAAAGATTAAAAAATAAATTAAAAAATTGATTTTGCAATGTTGCTTTCACTGATGTTATAGAGAGATATTAGTGCATTGCTGATTCTTATTAGCATCTTTTCTTATGTCTACAATAAAAACCTAGATGTTTGAGAATCCAGTCTACTGGATAGTTTTGAGCATCTTAATCAGAGTGACCTATTAGAATTGAGAAAGAAATACTTCTCCTCTGTTTTACATTAGTCATTTCCCACATGTTAATACATCCTTTTCCTAAATAAAAAGCCTGGGAATAAAGGATGGTCTCTGTGCATCCAGCATCAAAACAGAGAAAATGATCTATTGGAGGCAGAGGACCTGGTCCTCTCCAACAACAAAGAAATGCAGTCACTGTGGTGTAGTAAAAACGGGTAGAAAGGATCAATGGCTTCAAAGCAGGGGCTATTTTGTAAACCCTCTTTAGTAAAAGGCAAATAAATGAGTGAAAAAATAAATAAAAGACCTAACAGTCCCCAAATTTATATATGTGTATGATATTGAAAAGAGGTTCAGAAAAAAATGGTTCTTTAGTATAAATTATCTTTTAGTATATTCTTTTTTATAAATATCTAAAGCAATTTTTTTATGATTGTCCCTAAAATGGCACTGTAAAAAATATGTGCTATGGAGAATATAACCTTCACATACTCAGAAACCAACCTATAAAATGCATTGTTTCATGATATCCCTGGACATTTATTTCATACAATCTATAAGAAACAGTATGTATTTTTCCTCAGATCTTTCTCCTTTCTGTTACTACTCTTACTCTTAATTACTTCTATTACTACTATTCCTGTGAATATAGGCTTCCCAATTTTTTTTCATACTTTACAACTTTAAGAAAGTAAACCATAGCTTTCTGGGGCTGTTAAATCTAAATCTTTTGGCCTGCAGGTTCTCTACCTCATAGTCTTACCCTACATGTTATTACCTCCTATTATTTTCTTTTTTAATTAAATCGTTTCTATTGTTATTCTGTTACAGTTGTACCAGTTTTTCCCTTTTTTCCCCCCTTCGCCCATCCCACTGCTCTCTAACACTATCCCTGAACTCTAACTCCAGTTAACTTTGTTTCTTTTTTTTGGTTGCCTCTATCTACTATGCTTTCTCAATCACCTACTGTGAAATAATGAGAAATAGACATATTGGTATCTGCCCTCAGTGTCATTCTAATGAGGCAAACGGTGGGTTCCTGGATGAGGGGTCATCATCAGAAGGAACAAGCCATGATTAGAAGCTTGGAACTTTCATCCCCACCACTCACCTTTTGCGAAGGGAAGAGGGGCTAGAGGCTGAGTTAATGATTAACCATGCCAATGTGATGAAGCGTCCGTAAAAATGGCAAATGTGTGGGGTTCACGGAACTGCTGGATTGGTGAATGTATCTACGTGGAAAGTGGTTCACCCCAGCTCCACAGACACAGAAGCTCCTGCACTCGGGACTCTTCCGGACCTTACCCTATGTCTCTCTTTGTATGGTTGTTCATCTGTGTCTTCGATCATATTCTTTATTATATAATAAGCTGGTAGCAGAAGAAAGTGTTTTTCTGAGTTCTGTGAGCTGTGCTAGCAAACAATTAAATTCAAGGCAAGGGGTTGCAGGAACCTCCGATCTGTAGCCAAGATGTTGTGGACAACTGGAGGACCAACTGCCTGCAGTTGAAATCTAAGGTGGGGCGTGGGGTGTCTCATGGGACTGAGCCCTTTAACCTATGAGACCTGTGCTGTATCTAGTTTAAGTCAGAATTTAATTGACTGTAAGACAAGCAGATGGTGTCACAGAGGGTTACTTGATGTGGGAAAAGAATTCACACACCTGTGTCAAAAGCGTGGGAGTGCAGTAGTAGAGTGAGAGTAATGGCAAAACACACAGAAGTATGTTTTTCTTTACACCCACTTTTATCTTTTTCCAGTTACCCAATCCTAACCATTCTTCAAGGTACACATTCTGGAATTCCTTCCTTAATGAAGTCTGCCCTGATCACCTCTGGCTGTAGGGGAAGGATGTGGGGTAGGATAGTTTCAGAGGGCTTTCCTGAGGATCAATTCTAAGTTTCACCCTTGAGTTACTACAACAATTCTGTACCCTTGTAATTATTATCATTTTAAAAATTCCTGAAGCAAGTTCATGGGGGCTTTCATTGTGTGGCTGCCAAGTAACTTCGAAAGATATATGTAGCTTGAGGAACTGAAATGTGACTAGTAGAATCTGAAATGTACTGTAAAAGTAAAATACACACACAATTTCAAAGGCTCAACGTAAATAATAATGTAAACTATCAATATAGTTCTATATTGAATATATATTTCCATAGTATTTGTATATATAGAGTTAAATAACATTATTAAAATTATTTTCTTTTTACCCTTTTGATGTGTTAACTAGAAAATTTTAAATTACATGTGTGGATCACATGATATTGCATTAAACAACACTGATTTAAAATGATTTATTTTTCCTAATCTGGAGACATGGGAATAAAAACGACTATTTCCTGAAATTTTAAGAACTTACTAAAAAAAATGTACAGTTGTATCCTGTATATTTAGAACTCCGCTCTGAACCTAGATCTTGATATTTTTAGAGAGTTTTTTCTGAGATCTTCATCTGTTTGTACTATACAAGATTAGATCTATTCTCAACTATGTTATTCTGAGATGTACAATTATATTTAAGCTAATGAAGAAAAGGAAACAACAAAAAAATAAAACAATTACTTGACCATATGTGCTCTATGGTAAATTCTTAGTGATTAAAGGTTTAAAGCTGAAACACTTTTATTTTTTGCATTCTACTTCAATCACTGAAAAGGTTTACATATTTGAATGCAGGTCACATTAATCTTCAGACTCAAGCGCCTGATAAGGTATTTCTGTCAAGTCATTTCAAATAATGTAGTTTTGTTTTTTAAGTTTCAGCATAAGATAAAAAGTTTGCAAATTTTGGTGAGAGGGCTTAGTATAAAATGATTCACTCAATCTCTGAATACATTAAAAATATAAATATTTTATGAATATCAGTTTGAAATTCATACTGTGCCACAAAAAGAATTTATCATCAATACAAACAGTACTTGCCTGATACTCTTGCAGGTTTTTCTGTTTAAAACAACAACAACAAAAAAAAAGTTCTGTTTAACTCAAGATAAATGATAAATGCAAAGAGATTATACATCAATGGGTATATAAATGTTTTTAATATTTTTTGACTTTTTCCTTATTGTCTAAGAGTTAATGAAGAAATATAGCTCTCTATTGCTTAAGAACATGGGTCCTTGAATATCTTAATTGCTTTTATGTGTGATATCAAAAAAAAACTATTAATCATTGCAGGTGTCGCAACATATTTATACTTTCGACACAGAAAAAAATCAGCAGGATCTTTTTTAAATGAAGCTTTTTGGTTCAACTATAATTATATCTAATTTTCAAAAAAGTACTTTGTATGATATAATTAATAGAAATATTTGCTTGAAAGTTTCCAATTTTCATGAAAATATATCATTGAGAATTAGTTTCCTTTCAAAGGTGAATAAAGACAAATAACTACCAATCGCATTGTAAAATCAAATCTTAAAAAGTAACATGCAAAAGCAGTTTAATTTTTCACAACTATTTGTTAGTTTCAATGAGATTGTATTTCTTCAAAGTAATAGAGTTTTCTACTAAACTGCATGTATGTAGGGCAAAGATATAAAGTGAGATGATTGTCTCAAATACTGTAGCAGGCATTCTAACTTCTTGAAAAAGAAGAGGATTGGTAACATCTACATTCTATCAACATTAGTCTAATTTAAAAACCTAGGCTTAAAAATATCTTTAAAAGGAATCTCTATTACATGATTTTCTTTGAGACTTGAAGAGTTCTTAATATAGACTTAATTCTGATGTTTCTAAGAGCTACAAATTTATAAAAATTAAGTTAATGCCAATAGAAAGTGTTTTTTTTAAATGTTTTCACTTGGGATACTTATGTTTTCAGTGATATTATAGCAACATATCTCATGGATAAAATTGTCAAACAAATAAACTAATTCAGAAGAACACTTCAGTAAGGCTAATGTGTTATTATTTTTTCTTTAAAAATACTAGGGTTGGCTAAAAAGACAGGAACATAGAAAGGAAAGAAACATTTATTGATATATAACAACCTATCTGTTGAATGAAGGAATGAATAGGAATGTGCCTATACTCTCAAACGAGCTTTGGGTTGGGCTTGTGCCTTTATATATAAAAAGTCTTCGCTACTGTGCATTCATAATAAAAAGACCTTCGAAATGATGGACTCTCAGCATAGGACCGGAAGAGTGTATCCATCCAATGTCTGAACTCCTTGCACGGCCCTCTAGTCAAAGCTTCAACAGAACACCTCTTTGGGAATAAAGTGGTGTACGTTTTGATTTTGGCCTGCCTTGATTGGTAGAAAGCTTTCCCTTGCATTTGCCACAGGGTAATAGGAGAACAAAATATGATTGAAAGGACTTAACTGTTAAGTTTTTGGCATCATTCTGGCTTGGAGCCAGTTCCTGTCACTACCGTGTAAACACTCTTGGATGATAGACTTCCTTTCATCACACTTGAATATCATGTTTAAACTGCACATGATAATTGGTCCTGTACAAAGGCATACATTAACTAGTAATAGGCAAGAGTATGGCTATGGGTATGCTAAGCAATTGGTTTCTTCTCATTCTTCTTGTTGATTATCTTAAAAGATACTAAGCACTGTTTTAAAGAAAAACCCAATATGCAAATCATGCTCTTATATCTTTCTACAAATTCCATTTGCTTTTACTCAAAATTTTACTCCTTAATATTATTGGTAATTATATGTCTAAATTATTAATAATCATATGTCTAAAAATCTCCTGCCATTTTAGCAATACATACTATAGTAATGAACAAGAGGGAAGAGTGGAAAACAACCTCCCCTCAACACAATTAGAGGTCAATATAATTACAAATGAGAATACTTGTACAACCAGACAACAATGAGATAGAAACCAAAATTTAGTGAGTGAAAACCAAGTGTATAATGGGAATGCTACATATGTTATTTTATTTAATACTTAGAACAAGGCTTTGGGGAAGTCGCTATGCTTGTTCTATAGATGAGGACACTGGGAATCTAAGCAGTTCAGAGCTTTTCTCAAATGTCACGCAGTTTGAAAGAGGTTCAAATTTACATACTGTTTCCACAGATCTGTGTTACTTCCTCTGGAAAGGTAAATATTTACCTGATTCTCTGACTTCTGATGTTTCCGCTGTAGAAAAGAAGAATACACAATAGGGAAAAAAAGAAGAAAGATAAAGGAAAGGATAGTTTCTTATTTAAACAGCAGACAATTGAGCATCAGCTACAGATATTTCTTATTGAATTCTAATAGTAATGACAATAGAGACCTATAATCAAAATGGAAAAAAATATTGATAACTAATATTTCTGAAAACCATAATTGGAAATCTATTCTGAAAATAGAACCATTTTACAAACACTCTTAAACAGTCTATTCACATATGGTAGAATTAATTCTAAGTCCTTTGGTAGATTTTCTTTTTCTTTCTTTTTTTTTTTTTTAGTATTTCTTTTTATGGTTGTTCAGGCACAGTTGTCTCCACTTTCCCCATCCCTACCTCCCACCCTCAATCCTACCTCCCTTTGGCTTTCTTAATTATAAATGATTATAATTATAAATCTCCATTATATAAACTTTAAACTTGATCTTCATATATCCAATGAATGCATGCATTCATTGAATATATTTATAAAACAACTTCATATATAAGACCTACTAAGTGCAATGGTGGGATTGTGGGATGAGGTTGAAAAATACCACAGAAATAATTTCAACTCATGGTGACTACAGTTGGAGTTATGAGACGAGATATAAGATGCTATGTGTCCTTAGCCAGTGATAATGTAGAATTAGTCTTTTGTTTGTTCCTTAAGTAAATTTATAGACTAATCATATTTAAAAATATAACATGTCAGTTTTTGATAGTATGTCTTTCCTCACAAATCAGCTGAAGTGAGAAACTGATACATTTAATTTCAATCTTTTATATCTTTTTTGGAGGCTTTTTCAAAATTCAAGGAAAATTGATTAAAATATTTTATAATAATTAAGATAGAAAATGAATAACAATTCATAAATAAAACAGTATTTGTAAATGATTATATTTTAAATTCACTTTCTAGTTTTGACTTTCAATCCTTAATTTTTATTCTACTCTTCACATTAATAACAATAATACTAACTATGTAGATGAGGGATTTTCTACAACTCAAAGGAAACATTTAATGTTTTACATTGATGTAGAAATCTATTCTGAAGAAAACTATAGCTGCATTTATAAGAATATGTCATAACACTCTCAAAGAACCAGGTTAGTCTTTGTCATTTAAAAACGTCAGATACAACTCCTAGATATACTCTTAATTGAAATTCACATATTTTTACCCCAGGGTAAAGTCTGGGTCATAATTTCACAGTATTAACTAAACATTAAATTTTTATAAAATTGCATAACATTCATAAAATTTAAAAATTTCATAAACTATCTGTTAAATGAAGGATTGAATAGAAATGTGCCTATACTCTCAAACTAGTTCTGGGTTGAACTTGTGCTATTTACTCTTTGAAATATCAAAATAAAACCATAATTCTGAAACATTAAAACAACTTATCTTTCACTTTTGATGAAATAAGAAAATAAAAAGCTAATGTATTAAAATTAAATAACTGAAGACAGATATTAAGTGTTCAGTATTTTTCTTAACCCAGTAGTAACTGTTAGAGGGAACTTCATACTTGGTTTACTCAATACATCCGAAAAAACCACCTAAAGTATTCCAAAGAGAGATGTAACTACTCTTTTTTGTGCAAGTATTAGTTATCACGTTCAATATGTTAATTTGACGGGCATGACAACAAAAAAATCATTTTAGGCATTTTTCATATATCTGGTATGGTATAAGATATCTAATAGGTGCTCAAAAACTGCATGTTCCAAAATGTAAATACAATACACATACTCTTCTTTCTCAATCAGAGCCATTTGCATAGTTAACGGCATAATGGTTATTGCATTAATAAACATACTGTTCTTTTAAAATACTTGTGCAACATAAATAAGTTATACATTTAAAATAAATAGCAAGTCTGTAAAATTCTAACAGAGTACACTTACTTAAAGTTGGTTTTGATTTGTCTAAAAAATAAAAAAGGAAAAGAAAATTAGCAATAATTTTCTATTTATAGGTAAAATACCTGCCACTTTTATTTCCTATTTCTGTTTGTTCCAGTTCAGATAGGCAAAGGCTACACTTACAATTAAAATGAACACTAAGCAATGCATACATTTTGAGTAATTTTAAAGTCATATTCCCAATGCATTTACCAAAGGAGAAGTTGTAAACCTTCAAAAGATAGATTCTTAATGGGCTCTTCTTTATTCATGTGAAACCTCACCTTTGATTTCATGCAATACAAATGCTCACGATGATTTGAACTCCTTACTCTTTCTGAATAGCATAAAATGCATGTTCGGTCACTGTCTTTACAGAATACATATTAATATTCATTATTTAAACTCTCAATCTAGTTTTTGAATGAAAAAGTTTACTTTATAAAATCTTAGGAAGAATAGATGAACAGTAAGTGAAAAACACAAAGCATTACCATCTATATACATGATCTCTCTCCAGTGTAACTTGTCTTTTGAAGTTATTAACTAAAAGCATTAATTATTCAGTATTACACCTCTTATTTCATTTAATTAATAAAGATCTATTTATTTATTAAAAATAGCCAATATTTGTCCATATTGTGAAGAATTTGAATCATCCAAAATTATATCAACTAATTAATTCATTCACAGTAGGCAATACAAATTGATACAATTTTTTTAGAGAACAATTAAAAATATCTATAAAAATTATATTTTACTAAAAATTTTTACTTTAAGGAGTTTTAACCGAAGTTAAATTTACAAAACTAGACAGGTAGATATATTTATTGTTGTATATTATTAAAGGAAACCTTCAAAATATACTTTGAAATAAAAAAACTCTAGGGAAAGGGCTATTTATATCATCCCATGATTTATGTAAAAAAATAGTGGGACATATATTATTTGTATGTATGTATATGTATTTCTATATATTGCTAGAAGGATACATTAAGAATTAACAATGATTATCTATTGGATATTATTAGATATTTTGAGAGTGGGAATTGGTATAATAGGAAAATTACATGTTTGGAAATTCATATATATTGATTATAATATTTAGCAAAGTGTTTAATTGTCAACAATACCACAGCCCCATGTCATACAAACTAGATTTTATCACAAAACCACAAGACTGGTTTTCCAGTCTTTATTTCCCAGAAAATAAAATGAAAAGCACTTTTATTCTTTTCTTTAATTTTCAAATTTAATAAAAGTAGTGAATTAAGTCAATGTAAACCAAAAAAGTGAAAACACCTGTTTTTATAGGTGAAGCTTCTTTTTCTTGAGGTTCAACTTTTTCTAAAGAGAGAAATCAAAATTAACTGGCAATCCATGGATTATTTATGTAGCAAGACTTTCTTATTCATATACTTGCAGGCTATTTTCATCCATATGGGAAGCATGCCCCCAAAGTCATTTGCAAGTAACTTGGAACACAGAAAGCAGAGTGCTACAGAAACACATTAAAAACAAGGTCAGGTTCATCTCCGGGCATCTTGTAAAACAGGTGTGAAGGTACTAGCCAGCTTGGGGCTATGCGGTATAAAAAAAAGAATATGACATAGAGGGGCATAAGAGGATTTTTCCTTCTTGAGTCATTCCCTGGGGACATTTGCCTTTCTGTGTTACAAGCTCCCTTTTTACCTCTTGACTCTTTCTAGTTCCCTTCCTGCTGGATCAGAAGCAATTCGGTACTGGACATTTGTTTCTTATTGAAAAGTTAACCTAGACCAGACCCATTCCAGAAAGTACCATATTTGTATTTTTATTTTCCTGGACCAAACACACTCTTTTTCCAGGTCTAGTTAGAATTCTCATCGATGAATATAAACTAAGTCTAGTACATGACAAATGGAATAAAAATGTGTAATTGATATTCCTCCTAGTCTTCTGAAAAAAAGTTTGAATTTAAACAAAAGCAGCAAAAAAAAATAAAACTAAGACATTGTAGAAAAACTTTTTAAAATTTGGTAAAGCTGTGTGGTAGATATGGACATGTCTGATATTATTCTCTACACTCCCATGTTTATTTATATTATTTTATAATTTAAAAATATATAATTCAAGGAAGGTTACAAGACATAAAATTAAATTTGAATAAAAAAATTAGAAGATCTCTGTCTTTCATTAAAAGTGGAATTTCAAATGAAGCCATGTAGGGTAGCATATTTTGAATAAAGCCTAGAATATTTGGAAAAAGTGATTTTTGCCAAGCATTAATTCTTTCTACTCACTTCTGGGGTCAGTCTTCCTGAACTGTTATTGATAGTTACCCATCCTTTGCTTGTCTCACTCCTGAATTTGGAGACTTTCTAAAAGTACTACTATTTCCCCCAATATGGTGCAGCAACAGTAAAGGAGGTGGGGTGATGCTCTCATAAGACTAAATTGGATATATGCGAATTAGGGATTGACAGCATTCAGGAATGAAATTCTATGAACTTAGTTGGCATAAATGTTAATATCAAATAAGCATGCAAAATGTAAGAAAAAGAAAAAGTTAACATTCAGTTATTAAACTGTCATAGTAACAGCAATAAAATCACAATAAATTATAGTAATAATAATATAAAATGTTTTTCAAAATGCATGCAACAGATTCCAGGATAAGAGTATCTGGGTGTCTCCATATATTTGCAGCATATCTCCTGAATAACTTACAGAGCCTTCTAACTGGTCTCACCAAATTCAACTTTGGACCTTGTTGATTCATTTTTATACAGGAGCCAGGGGATATTTTACCAACAGCTAGTCATGCCTTCGTCTTAAGCTTTTGTTCCACAGATGGATATCATTCAAGGACCATCATCACATTTTGACACAATTTTGGACATATTTATTATCTTTGTGAAGTGGACAAATGTTAGTGCCTTCCTGAGCCCTATATTCAACTTTTAAACTATGTACACTGCAGTAGCCTCAGTATCACTCCTGAACAATAAAATGGCTGATCTCTAAAGTCCACACTCATGAGAAAAATTCCATGATTTTAATAAACAATTCATAAAATGTTTATAATTTTATGGATTTCTAACTACCAACAAATACATTAAAATATAATTAATGCTTCTTAAAGCAAATAAATTAAAACAGCATGTGGTTCATAATGCTAACAATTGTATAGAATTTCTTATTTTTGTTATTTGTTATGTTGTTTAAAAGATTCTTAACAGAATCTTAACAGAAGTTAAGATCCCTAATTTCTTAGTGTTATTTTATAGCCAATATGGACTCATTGTTTTAATAGAATAATAGTGAAAAAACAACTTCCAGATATTTCTTCTTTAAAATTGCAATTATAGTTAACTTCTAATTAGTAGTGAAAGAAAAGGATGTTAAATCAAAGCCATAACAATAACACTACTCTATTACCTATACAGGTATTTTATTCTTAGGCAAGGCTAAAAATAACAGTTTAAAGAAAAGCAAATTGTTAAATGATCAAGCAATACTTTTCAGGTTTTATTTGTTTTATTTCTTACTTGCTGGTTTAGTCTTGACTGTGGAGAATGGAGAAAAATAAATGCCATATTGATGAGTATAAAATGGAAAAATAACCCCTCAGCACTTATACTTAACTATCTTAGTTTTTATAAAGATTGTCTTCTTATCCTAAACTCAATCCATTTGCACTGAGCCCTATTATTTCACTGTCAACAAACAGATTAATCACATTGCTAGTGAAAAAACTGAGACACAGGAAATGTATGTAAAATTTTAAACAATTGATGCGTTTGGTATATAAATATTGTACGTTGGGCTACTTTCTTCATAATCCCCAAATACCATGTAACTGAGATACTTAGGGGGCCACATTAACACCTTAAGGTGAAAATTAGAGCCATGTTAACTGAAATAATGAGTTTAGGCAATGGTTTGAATAGAATACAATTGCCATAGGAGGTACTTTGAAAGGGCCTTACGGGTTTTTTCTTTGTTTTGTAGTAACAGTCTGTAATTTCTCTAAATAGTTCTTCCCTGAATTCTATTATAGTTCCCTGTGAGAAACTGTATTTAAACTCTTATTCGCATGATTATCTCAGCTGAAATAAATTATTTCACAGACTTTTTCCTTTCGAACGATTTTAGTAAGAGTTGGGACTCTATTAATGACTGAAGTGGGTAAGGTTTTCTGTCACAGAAGCAAATGGAGGAGATTCAGGGTTCTAAGATATTAGTAGGAATGAAGGCTTGGTTTTGTTCATCCTTACAGAAGAGACTCTAGAACTGCAAGAGTGTGTGAAATTCTTTATTTTTCTCAGGTGAAATAAAAAAGATGGGCAGTTTTTCCTTTAATGTTACATATTCTGCTGCTCATTCTTTAGGGTAAATTTTAAAAGCTATACAATCACCTAAATGTGGAGCTCTCATGAGAGGAAATTATTCCATATAACACATAAATAGCAGACTATTTCATTTTTCTGTGTCTTTAAATTTGAGAAAATGTGGTTTGAGGATAAGATTAAAGGCCTAATAGTACATAATAATCAATGCATTATACAGATTTCCTCATGAATTATACATAAACTTAGGTCAATCACACTTTAAAAAAACAAAATGTTATTCCAGTTTTCCACTGTTAATTTCTACTGAATGCAACTTTAGTTATTTACAAGAATTTAAGAATCTCCCCAGCTGGTGTAGCTCAGTGGATTGAGTGCTGGTCTGTGAACCAAAGGGTCACCAGTTCGATTCCCCAGGCAGGGCACACGCATGGGTTGCAGGTCAGGCCCCCAGTAAGGGGGTGCATGAGAGACAACCACGCATTGATGTTTCTCTCCTTCTCTTACTTCCTCCCTTCCCCCCTGCCTAAATATAAAATAAATAAAATCTTTATAAAAAAAGAATTTAGAATCTTAGAATTTATGTTACTCAAAGTGTACAAACTTCAGTGAAGATGTCTGTGTGTATACCCACATAAAAAGAACTGATACATAGAAGAAAAATATAAAATATCTATTTACCTGTTTTTTCTATTGGGGTAGCTTTTACCTGCTTGACGCCTTTTTCTTCTGTGACAAGAAAAAATATCACAAGTAGAAATTTTAAATATGTAAGTATAAAATAATGATATATTTCAACCTCGATATTTTGTATTCTCCTTGAAATAACACCAATAATGAGAAAAACATAGCTGTTTCCTTAAAATAGCAGGTGATGTCTTCTATTTAAATTGGATGGAAGCACAAAGAAAACATGTCGACTTGCAAATGTCCTTTGCAGCTATGTTGCCATAAGAGTTTTCCTAATTCAAATCATCCCTTAATCTCTTGCCTTTACTATATTTCCTTGTATTTCTCTACATGGCAGTATTGTTTCATAAAACATGTATCCCCTTTTCATCACTGAATTAGAATAAGAAGTATTTTTAAATCTTTGTCATGCAAGATGCCTCCCTGGGAACCCAGGATTAGCCTAGGAACTCGAGGTTTTTATGGTATAAAGCTGGGTGTAAAAGCAGTATATGGGATGTCTTTTGTTCTGTATGTTTTTATTGACATAGTTAAAGATTTGGGTCAAAATAGAGAGATTATTACAATGATCCTATATAAAATCCAACTTTCAAGTAATCAGCTGGTCAAATATTCAAATGGAAAAGCTTTATTGGGAAACAGAATTTAAAGAGTATAAATGTGATTACTGAAATAAAAGAAAGGTGTGGTGAGAAAAATAATGCATTTACCATACACTCAAAGATTAAAATCTCCCCTTGTCTCTGTAATTTCACTTCAAAATGACTGACATCAGGAACAGTGAATGAAATACAGGTTTTCATTATTTTAAAAAAAATTGTTTCTAAGGCTTTGCTTATGTTGATATAGACAGCTATTCTCTTCTTCCCATGCTCCAGCCCTGCTTTCTTTATTTCTATGGTTTCTGTTGTTGATATCTGATATTTTTAAAAACATAAGCAAATAAAATCATCCTGACTCAAACCCATTGTAAAAAGAGTCTTTAAAGTAAAATTTGTTAAAATGAAAGCAAAAGGTGCCCTAAGATATGTTTAGAGAAAATATATTTTTAACTTTTTATAAAGATTCTAGAAAAAACACATTCACAACATTGGGTAAATAATTCAGCAAGGGAAGTAGGACAAAATTCTACAGAATAACTTAGGTGCCGGGCTGCCTCAACATTAAGTTATTATTTAATTAGCTTAAATTAAAACAAAGTTCCTTATCTTAAATAAAAGTTAAGTCATAAACTGATCCTGGTAACTTCTGTATTTATCCTTATGAACAGAACACATTGGCTTACCTCTGTTTGGTCCAAAATGTAAGATCAGGAGTAAAAGAAATGAAGGGAACTGAGGGCGGAGTAAGGAAGAAAGGAGGAAAGGAAGTGCGGTGGAGTGTTGATTTCCTTTTCTCTTTTGGAGTCTGAGATGGTCATGTTTGAATGAATAAATCTGAATTAAAAATGTTTTCTAAGGATGTCTTGCCCCAAACAGAACAAGACAAAATAACACATAGAGATAATTCACCTGAGTGCTGAGGAAGATGTCTTTGTGTTTTTAGTGTCTCTGATGGGAAGAAAGACTAGCTGTGTAGTTGCTTGGAACTGGTCGAGTCCTCAGAACAAAAAACATTGTGAGGATGACTAAAACTGGATATTCTCGAATCTGGATGACTCAAAACATTAATTCTATCTAATAACTTCATAATTGACTGTAGGTTCTTCATTCTGCTAAAACTAGAACATTTAGAAGCAATTTGATACTACAAATACCACCTGCAAAATACCTGGTTTACCATAAGAAACAGTCTTTTCTGGTTTCACTGTGTGTTGTTCTAAAAATAATAAAAAGAAAATATTTTCAGGTGTTTGGCTCTATAAACTAACATACAGAGAATTTTCTTTGTGACTTAGGCCAATAATTTGTTAGGCAGAAGATTTCAACAACTGTGCCCATGGAGAAAAACTTCTCAGTTTTCATGTCATCCTAGCTTACATGAAAATCTTAAAGGTTTTGACTGCATAAAAACCTTATACCAAGAATTCTTATGTACATTTAAGCACCCATGATATCTAAAGGTCAGGCTGTAAATAAAGCATCAATCCTGAAATCGAGAGCTTAAGAAATGATTGGAATAGAGTACAATAGTCACATGGAGTAATGTGAGAATATATATTATTAAAAATAGTTCAAAAATTTCTTGCAAAAATTCAATATATTATAGATAAAATTCATATATATACTGCATATTTGAGCTTTTTTAGATGAAGCTAAAAAGAAACTTTAATTTATAAAAGTAAATAATAATATTCAATTAACTCACTGCAAAACTACAGCATTTAACAATAATAAATAAAAAGTTTTAAATTATATTAGGTCTAACTAGAAGTTTTAAATGGTATTAGGTTTCTGATAAACAAAAAAAAGGAGGGGGATATGCAAAGTATTTATATTTGGTGATACATATTCATCTGCATCAAATAAATACAGTCAGAAAAATAAACCAGAAGACAACAGATAGATATTTATGAACCATGTTACATTAAAATATATATTGTTTATAAGAGCAACTAGATTCAAGTTTATAATCAGTTGCTAGGTAATACATGGTAAGAATTAAATGGTTAATATTATATTTGGATTCTTGAACTTGTTGATATTGGAGAATACTGCCATATAATTTTTTATAATGAAGAAATCACTTCTCTAGAGCTGGAGGGGTTTTGTAACTTGCCTCAGGTGAATAGCTAGTTGGTACCAGAGCTAGGACATAAACACTAAATAGCAGTGTAAACTTGGAAAGGTCACCCTGATTTTAGGTCAAAGTTACCTCAATACAACGATTGTTAGTCTGAGACAATCTCTTGCTGGGAGCATCCAAGATCTTGAGCAAATTAGACATGGGCAGAATCTATTAACTTAAAAATACTGGAAAAATAATTTCTGAATTTGCTCTATTGAATTGTTTCCACAGATATTAACTATGAGTAATAATTGTCATGTTTCATAGTTACATGATGAAAATAAAATCCTATGCTGTTCCTTAACTCATAGCAGGTTTTTAATAATTATTAATTATATGTAATTATCTATAATAATAATTCTTGTTCTCTTTCCCTTCAAATCTCAGTTGTCTATGATTTTGTGATTTTATGACTCTGGTATGTTACTAGAAAGAAATGTGCAGATTAAACATGATCACACTTGGTTTCGAAGCACCCCAAGAAATGCTCCTAAAAATTAGAACTGAAGCTTATTTAAAGCCATATTTTTGATATTTTTTGCCTATAGGATATCCCTATTCTCAACTAACCCAGTACTATAAAACCATATTGATCAATGGAGTAGGAAAATAATGAGGATCTGGGAAACTCTGTGTAAACCTCCACTGGTGAGTGGTAAGCCTCTTTTAGTTCTAAAATGAAGGTAATATCAGCTCTATCAATTTAAGAATAAAAAAATTGTTACCTGATTTTGTTTCTTTTGTAACTTGTAGCTCTGAAGGTAAAACAAAATGCAGAAATATTAAAATCTGAAAACATAAACTATAGCACAAATTTATTTTTGGAAATTATTTTGTCGGTCATAATTGAAAAAGCAGAATTGCACTTAAAATCACTCCAGTTTCATGCTTGTTTCTGAATACTGGACTATTAAACACATAGTAATTAGAATCATGCCATGTACTAAGTTGTTGCTACTGCTAATTGATTTAACCTGAATTTTCTGTTTTCTCAAGATAAGTGTTGTGGAAAATAGTTTCGATGTCAATGTAAGATAAATGATTTGACAACAAGAATTGGAAGAGTTTCTTTGAAAGAGATGTAATCGGGTACTTAGTAATTTAGAAATTTAGAAAAAGAGTGTGATGGCTTGAATTGTGTCCCATCAAAAGATATGTTGATGTCCTAACCCCCTTCCTGCACCCCAGAATATGGCTTATTTGGAAATAGGATTGTTGCAGATGTAATTAGTTTAGGTGAGATGAAGTCATACTGGAGTATGACTCCAATCTGACTAATGTCCTTATAAAAAAAAGGAAAAGAGAAACAAAACAGCCCAAGTGTCCTTCAGTAGATAAGTGGATAAAACAAGTATGGGACATTTATGCAACAGAATACTACTCTGCTATAAAAAAGAAGAAAATTTTACCCTTTGTGACAGCATGGGTGGACCAGAGGACATTATGCTAAGTGAAATAAGCCAGTCTGAGAAAGACAAACACCATATGATTTCATATGTGGAATTTAATGAACAAACTGAACTAACAAGCAAAACAGAGGCAGAATCACAGGTAGAGAGCAGGCTGGCAGCTCTGGGAGGGGGTTAGGGCTTGGAGAATTCAAGCAAGAAATAAAAGGACTCACAGACATGGACGAAAGTGTGGTGATTACAGGGAGGAGAAGTGTGGGTGGAGGTGGAAGAGGGTATAAGGGGGATAAATGGCAATGGAAAAACATAATACATAAATAAATAAAATACACAGCCCTAAAAAAATACACACAGGAAGGAGATGGCTATGTGCCAATGGATACTGAGATTGGATTGATGCTTCTACAAGCCAAAAAACACCAAGAATTTCTGGCAAATGAAAAAACTAGAAGAGGTAAGAGAAGTTTCTTTTCTATAGGTTTCCAAAGAAGCATGGCTCTGCTGACATCTTGATTGTGGACTTCTAGCCTCTAGAACTATGAGAGACTAAATTTTCATTGTTTAGACCTACCCAGTTTGTGGCACTTTATTCCAGCCACCCAAAGAAATTAATAATTTTGATAATTTGGAAGTGGGGTAAGTTGGGTAATGGGTTAAAGCTGGAAAATTTTTGAGGCACTTGATGTAGAAAGTCCAGATTGCCCGGAAAGGACTATCGGCAAAAAAAAAATTGACATTAAAGGTTATTCTGCTGAGTGTTGAGAGAAAGAATTGACAGGACCTATAGAGAAAGCTTCTGTCTCCTTCTAGAATACATGTGTCATTGTAAACATAATATTGTTACAAATAAGAATGTTCAATGTACTTCAGAAGGAAATGAGGCACATATTATTGGCAGCTGGAGAAAGGGTGATCTTTGTTATAAAGTAGCAGAGAACTTGGCTGAACTGTGCTCTTCTGTTGGTTGGAAGGTAGAATTTTTAAGTGAAGAGCGTAGATATTTAGCTGTGGAAGTTTCCAAGCAAAGCATCAAAGGATCAGCCTGATTTGTCCTTGCTGCTTATAATAAAACATGAAAAGGAAGATAAGTTGGGGAGTGCACTGGTAAATAAAAGGAACCAGCATTTGATGATTTGGAAAATTTTCAACCTATCTAAATAGAGTGAAAGGGAGATAGGGCCAGTGGTGTGGCTGGGCACACTTTTGATAAAATGGGCAAAGAATAAATGTGTGACTTATGGATACAATTCACCATCTCAGCAGAAGGCAATGATAGAGATGTGTGATCCAAGAAAGATCTGTGGATAACTTTCTTATCCAATAGCTTGGGCCCCCATTAACTAAACTCAAGACTGGTCATGTTTTTGAGAATACTACAAAAACAGAGGAAATGCAACCTGAGTAGAAAGGGACAGAGATGGGATGAAATAAAGGAATGATAAATCTGAGGGCAAAACAACAGATTCAGATCTGGGCTGATGAAACCTCCTCAGGAAAAGAGGGCAAGCCTGCCACCTAGGTGGGCCAAGAAGAGGTAGCCACACTCTACCAGGCCCAGGTGACATTGCATTGAGCCAAAAGGATTTCCTCAGGTTTTGAAATCTAATGGAATTTTCCGTCTATGTTTTGGATTTACTTGGAAACCATGACTCATTTTTTCTTTCCAATTTCTCCCTTTTGAAATAGAAATGTTTTCCTATTTCTGTCCCACTGTTTTATTTTGGAAGCAGTAATTTGTTTTCTGGCTTTATAAGTTCACATATGGAGAGGAATTTTCTGCAGAAGAATAGTGCCCTCAGTTTTACCCATAACTGATTTATATGGTAAGATTTGGGACTTTGAATTGATAAAATTTGGGACTTAGAGCTGATGCTAAAATGGATGAGATTTAAAGATTGTTGGATGTATTTTGTACCACGTGAATTACATGAATTGGAGGGTCAGAGAGTAGACCTCTGTGCACTGAATTTTGTCTTCCCCAAAGATATGCTGGAGTTCTAACCTCCAGTACCTTGGAATATGATCTTACATGGAAATAGGGTCATTGTAGACATAATTAAGAATTTGTCATATGGGAGTAGGGTGGGTCCTTAATTCAATATGGTTGGTGTCCTTATAAGCAGAGGAGAAAAGGTCCAAGACAGAGACACAAAAAGATATGATATCCATGTGGTGACACAAGCTAGGACAGGAGTGATGCTTCAACAAGCCAAGGAACACCAGGGATTGCATGCGAACACCAGAAGCCAGAAGATTCAAGCACTGATTCTTCCCTACAGGTTTCAAACAAAACCATGGCCCTGTTGACACCTCGATTTCAGACTTCTCATTTCTGGAACTATGAGAAACTATATTTCTGTTGTTTTAGCCACCTAGTTTATGGTATTTTATTATAGCAGCCCTATAAACCTAAAACAGTCAGGGAACATGAACCAAAATTTTAACTCTTAGGAGAATCTGCCTGAGGTTTTTTTGTTTTTTTTTTTAAGTTTCTGCTGCATACTACAGCCCTCAGAAATGTTTATCTCACTCAGGAGCCCCCACAAAAAGAGAAGAGTTAGAGCAGCTCTTTTTTTCTGATGAAATATTTATGTCCTATATCAGCAAATAAAATCAGCAAAAATAGTGGTTTTGTAGGACTGAACTCAATCAGTCAATTGTTTTTTTCTGAACTATATAAATTTCTCAAGATTTTTTCCCCTCAGAACAGGCAGTGCAAAATATGTACTATGTTTGTTTCATTGTAAAAATTGGTCAAGGATAAAATTTAGTATAATATTTATGCTAGGACACAAATTTGCAAAGACATGTTATACTATTCATTATAAATATGGAATGTAAGTATGAATCTATACATAAAATATACATACCTGGTTTCTCTTCTTTTTTTACTTGTGGCTCTGAAAACACATATACACAGTAATAATGATGATTATATAAAGACATTTATTTCTTGTACTCATGCACACGGTTGTGGGTAAAAGTGGATTTATAGTAGTTTGTATGGAAAGTAACACAATTAATAAATAATAATACAAGAAGAGACCCTGTGTTTCCTAAATTCACAACTATAAATGTATTTTTGCCAACTCTATTGCTTTTGCACATTATTCAGTTTTTTAACATGCCATGTTAATTTTTATCTTATAATTATAACAAATTAATGGAAACAGACAAATACATATTCCTCATTATCAATCACAAGTTATTTTGAGAAAAAATAAAATGTGAACTAAAATTTTTAATAAAAAGTTAATTTTTTCAGGTTTTATTTAATTATTTATTATGGGTACATTTTATTGAGTGTGCAATTACAGTAATTAAAGGCACTGGTTTGCACCTCCAGTGAATAAAGGGCGAAGGAAAATTTTAGCATAGTGTGTCCTGAAAAGAACACAGAAAATCAGGTATATTGTGTTCAGAAAATAATTATCTCAGATTTAAGCAAAACACTCAGCAATGGAATTATGAAATGATTAAAAGCATGCATTTAAGATTTGTTTCATTCATTCATTTATTCATTCATTCATTTTGGCATGCACATAACATACGTGGAGGTTTAGGCTTGACTTCTTTGCCTAGAAAAAGTTTTAAAAACTTATTAAAGCCTGTGTCATTCAATTCCTGTTGAATTGTCACTGAATATGACAGAACATTACAAATTTGAAAATCAAAACCAAACAATATAGACCCTAGCCATTCTTCCTTATTAAAATTTTATAGGATATGTAATTTAATGTTCATGCCAAGTTACTAATTTAAAAACTATTTTATTTATTATTTAAAATTATTTTAAATAATAAAACAGCTTAATTTCATTGCATTGTTAAAAATAGTTTATTCACAAACTCTTGTCTGCATTGTTAACTTTTTAATCTTATATTGATGGGGCACATAATTTTTTTGAGGCATTACTTTTAACTTTTTATTACCCAACATGAAAAACTTAAGACAATTTTTAAATTTCCATCACCATTGTCAAGATGTTATCTGCCCCAGTATAGTACATTAAAAAACAATTCCTGCTGAATTTGTAATTTCTGATGACTAGAAATATATAATTTGCTCTTTGTCATGAGAAACCCTAGTGCAGGTCTTGGTAAGTCTATTGTGAAAGGTCAGATATATATTTTTGGATTTGAGGTCATATAACCTCTGTTGCAACTATTCGACTCTGCTATCGTAGCACAGAAGCAGTCATAAACAATACGTAAATGAATAGGAATGTCTGTGTTCCCATAAAATTTTGTTTACAGACACTGGTGGCCAGAGTATAGGCCATTGTTTGTCAACTTTGCTCTATCCATAGTCAGTTTTAATTTTCTTTTTTATCTGAACGGTTTCTGGCAGCAAAAAATAAGAAATAAAAATAAAACACCTTCTTTTGGCTTTGTATTCTCTGATAGTTGCTAGCCATACTCTTCCATCACTGCTCAACTCAGCTTAAGAATGTCACCTTGTTTTTTGTTCATCTCTTGACTCCCGTTTCCTCATCAATTCTCTGTAATCTAGCTCCCATTCCCAGCATTCTATTCATCAGGTGTCACTAATCACCAATTTTCTCCTACTTGCCAAAAACAATGAACATATACAATTATATTGATCACTTTCTCCTTTTTAAATCCCTGTTACTTGGCTTCTCATAAGAATGCACATAACATTCTACTGAAATGGAATAAATATTAATACTGCTAATGACTTCTACTTCTAGCTAAAATGAAATAGCAGGGACTAATTAGTTTTCACAACTGGAATGATAAAAAATACAAAAAATAGAAATATATAAAACAATGGTTATTAAAGATATGGCCATCAGACAACAAAGGATAGTGATCCTCAAATGATGGGAAACAAATAAACAGTGCCCTATAAATCTTCCAGCTTAATGCCTTGAAAGAGTTACAAGGCACCAGTAGTTTGTGATGGAGCCGAGTTAATGAGATGGAGTTTGGCATCCAGAAAGGCCAAGATGGATCAGAGTGATGTGAAGTAGAGAGCTGCAGAAAGAAGGGTGGGGGGAGAGGGAGAGAGAGAGAGAGAGAGAGAGAGAGAGAGATCAAGACAGTTCTGGAGATTTGTAGAAGGCCCCTTAAAGTCTTGAAAAGAGCACCGACAAGCACATGCACACAAGGAAACTATCTGAAACCAGGGAAACAAACAATGGAAAAAATAGTGTAGTTTTTATTGTAGGTGTTGAAATTAGGTAGTGTTAGTCCTCTAATACTGCTCTTTCCCTTCAGGGTTGTGTCGGCTACTCTAGATTGTTTCCATTCCATATAAACTTTAAAATCAGTTTGTCAGTATCCACAAAATACCTTGCTGGGATTTTGAGATTTCATTGACTGTATAAAAATCAAGTTGGGAATAATTGACATCTTAAACACACTGTATCCACAAACATGGAATATCTCTCCATTTATTTATATCTTTAATTTATTTCATCACAGTGTCATTCCCTTTTCTTTTCTTTGGGCTAACTTCTACTTTGGACTCAGTTCTACCACCTCTTCCTCTGAAAGACTTGTCTGATGTTGGTTGGATTGTTTTTCCCTGTGTGTGCCAACATTATTTTTTTTAGATCTCTTGGTTATTACTTTAATCACAATCTAGTGTAAATATTAACTTAGGAGAATGCCTCCTCTTCTAGACTGTGAGTCATGTGTGAACAGAGATCATGTATTTCCATCACTGAATCCAGAGAACTGTTACAATGCTTAATATACGGTTACATGGTAGGCACTCAATAATTGTTTGTTCATCTGATAGATAAAATAATTGATGAAAACAAATTAATGTAAATAAATGAAGAAATTGATCACAGAAAAATAAAGGTAAGAAAATACACAAATTCAGGAATTACATTCGAACACAAAATGCATATTGAAGTTACTACATACTATCTTTGACTTGGAAAGACAGTTTGCCTCTCATCTTTTTGGCACTCAGGCAAAGATAAAAAGTGCAATCAATTATATAATTCACAATGTTTTAAGATATAAATGTTTAAGAGAAGCACAATAATTCCTGGTAATGATACTTGAGATAAATTTGTTTTATGGATTCTCAGGGGGAAAAAAGATTATATAATATAGTAAATAGCATCTTCTACAATATCCCTACCCTAAATATGTGAAAGGTTCATAGGGGTCCATTACTGCTCTCAATGTGGAACAATGACACTACACCAAGTAAGTTCAATGAGAGAAATGCTAATAGTTTGAGTCCTGTCAGTGTGGCACAGTCGTATAGCTATGTACTCTGATTTAGTATAAGAACAAAATCAAAATTATAGAAACTCTATACAGTGATGTTTAGAGGACCAATCAATCATGTTTCTTTTTGAGAATACACCCCTATGTTCATTGCAGCATTATTTATAACAACCAAGAGAAGCAAACCAGGTGTCCATCTGCAGACAAATGGATAAAGAAATGTGACACATATATAGAATGGAATAGTGAAATCTTAGCATTTGTGACAACAAAGATGAACCTAGAGGGTATTATGCAAAGTGAAATAAGTCAGAAAAAGACAAATACCATATAATTTCACTTATATGTGAAATCTATAAAAGAAAATAAATGAACAAATGAAATGGAAACAAACTCAGATACAGAGAACAAATTGATGGTCGCCAGATAGGGGTGGGCAGGTGGATGGGAGAAAAGAGAAAGAGATTAAAATGTACAAATTTCCAATTATAAAACAGTCATGGGAATATAAAGCACAGTATAGGAAATATAGTCAATAATATTATAATAACTCTGTGTAGTGTCTGGTAGGTACTACACTTATTAGAGTGATCAATTTGTAAAGAATATATAGAAAAGAAAAAAAGGATAAGGATGGAGGAAGGTAGATTAGATGATTTCTAAGATCTCATCCAGGTCTAAAATTTTATATGTAATAAATAATAAATAGTATATATGTTAACTATTAATTTAAATATAAATACTACATCATTTATTAAGGAGACACTGTTTAGATAAAAATCAACCAGAAATATTGCAGCATTAATTCTTTTTTACTTTATTGCCCTTGAGTAACTCTATTTACCAACTCCAGATAAACTTTCTGCTGTGGAAGCATGTTTAAGTCTAAGGTAGATTAACAAACCTTGCTTTTAAGAGCAATGAGTATGTTCCAAATATAATGTATCTATTTAGCACAGAGCAGATGTTGGCTCTGCTGCAGATATACATCACAGTCAGGGGAAAAAAAACTATCTAACTGGCACTTTACCTTTTAAATTGACTCCAAGATTAATATCTAAACTTGGTGCTATGTATACTGCATAAGTAAACCATTTGGAGGAGGCAAGAAAATACTGTAAGAACTTGCATAGGATGCTTGAATCAGTTCCAAAATCTTATTGCAATTTACTAGATGGCATTATTACCCAGCTACATGTTTGAGTTTTTCCTAATATTTTAATCAAAATTAAAATGGAAGAAGTATAAATATATAAGAAACATTATAAGACTCTAAAATAAAATGCTTCATGATCTGTATACAAATTTGAGTAAACAAATTTTTTTTTTGTTTTTTTTCTATGAAGGTATTCTTATATAGTGATAGTCACATTTATCAAATGTACAGTATAAAGTTACTTGTTTGAAATAATAATATAGTGTTATTTATCTAATGTTCAGAAATGTATTTTTAGAAATTTAGTAAAAAATTATGTGAGACTTAGCATTTTCTATGTAGTGCTGAAAATCAGGGAAAGACATTACAGTTCATGTTTGAAAATTCCCCCTTAGTTTTCTGAACACCATTTGATAAGTAAAAAGTGACTCTGATAATTGGAATTAAATATCTGAAAATTTTTTATTTCATGTTAGGATAGAAGGAAGTGCAGTCTAGTAGATAAGATATAAAAATATTGTTCATGTTTTTTGTTTTTTAATTTTAAAAGCAACAGTATTTGGCAGTATGACAAAAATAGTGTTTGGGAGTTCTTTAAGGTCTGTTTTATTGAGGTCTGTGGCTGATTGGCCCACTATATACATGAAACCAGTGAAACTTCAATACAGAAATGGCTTTTTCATCCTCATTGGTTTTGCATTGTCTTGGGTTTTCTAGGCACCTATTATTTTGTTAAATTTCTTAAAGTTGCACTATATTAAATTTCTATGGAATCTTTTAAGTTATTCAGACATTCTTCCTTTGAAAATTCTGTTCTCACAATTGCTCTGAGACAGTTATGTCATCTTTTGTCTCAAAAAAGTGGTGAGGGATCCTTTGGGCCCTTCTACTTAATATTCAAAGAGGTTAAAGTGATGTAGATGAAACTGTTCAGCAACAAATGTTTGTTTGCCCCATAATCAGGTATGAGAGATTAGAAGATGTCAATGTTAATCAATAGAAAAATAACAGAGGTTAATCAGAACCATTATTTATAGCCTTTTTTTTTGATATAGAACTTGATACACTTCTCCTATGAGGACATAGACAGGATCCAGAGACATGTGAAAGGATACTCAGCATCACTAGCCATCGGAGAGATACAAGTTAAAACCATAATGAGATACCACTTCACACCCACCAGAATGGCCATCATAAACAACTCAACACACAAGTGCTGGCAAGGTTGTGGAGAAAAGGGAACTCTAGTACGCTGTTGGAGGGAATGCAGACTGATGCAGCCACTATGGAAAACAGTATGGAAATTCCTCAAAAAGATAAAAATGGAACTGCCTTTTGACCCTGCAATTCCACTGCCGGGGTTATACCGTAAGAATACTAAAATACCAGTTCAAAAGAACCTATGCGACCCAATGTTCATAGCAGTGATATTTACAATAGCCAAGTCCTGGAAGCAGCCTAAGTGTCCATCAGTAAATGGGTGGATCAAAAAACGGTGGTACATTTACACAATGGAATACTACATAGCAGAAAGAAAGAAGGAGCTCCTACCCTTTTTAACAGCATGGATGGAACTGGAGAGTAAATAAACCAGACGGTGAAAGACAAATACCATATGATCTCACCTATAAGTGGAACCTAATCAACAAAACAAACAAGCAAGCAAAATAGAACCAGAGACATGGAAATAGAGAACAAACTGACCATAACCAAAGGAGAGGGGGGAAGGGGATAATGGGGGAAAGAAGGAGAAGGGTCAAGCCAAGGAACATCTATAAAAGACCCAAGAACTAAGACAATGGGAGGTCGGGAGGACAATTAAATATGGGAGGTGGAAGATGGGCAGGGCAGGGGAGAGTAATGGGGGAAAATGGAGAAAACTGTGATTAAACAATAACAAAATTTTAAAAAATTACCACACTAACAAAACAGAATGAAACAAAAAAGAAAAGAACTTGATATAACATTGATATCACACTATGATTATTGAACTATTCTATTATTTATTCAGTGAGTATTTACATTTAGTACATGCTAAGCACTTCAGTCCCTCAAGAAGATTTAGTCTATAAGGTTTACCTATCAACTGAAACAGCTATAATGGACAAGTTTAATTCTGGTAACTGTCATTGCAATTAGATTTGGTTGAAATGCAGTGCTAGGTACATCTTCAAATAGCCTAGAAAAGGACATGAATTCCAGACTTGACGCATATCCTTGAAAAGTTGGGGAAGAATGGAATATAAAGAGACATATAGATTTATTTCACTCTTGACACACAGGAAATTTAAACTTAATAAATACAAAATTGAACTCATGACCTATTTATTCTCTCCTCCAAACACATTTCTTATACTGATAAATGATATCACAGTCCAACTACTATTGCAGCAAGGAGGCTGGAAGTCAAACTAAAATATTCACTATGCTCTGCCATCCGTATTGAACTGTTCACAGACTCCTGTTGATTACATGTCTTAAATATACCTTGAGTGGACTTCTGCTTTTCCACTTGTACTTCATGTCCTCCTAAGGTTCTACCTATATTATAGCCTCAAACACTTCATTTTCATTTCCTTCCTTATCTTCCTTACCTGATGTCCTTTCCCCTTCCGCAAGCTTTCACCATACCATGCTCATTTAAGACTCAGCTCAGCTCTCGGGTCCCTCTGGAAGCCTTTCCTGAGCTCCTTCCTGGATGGGCTATATGTCTCTCATCTGTACTCTTAGCATCCTATGTAAACCACTATCCCTACAGCTTGTAATTATTGCAGTCCTTTGTCATTATTTACTCATTTGTCTTCCCCAAATAACTTGTGAAGCTCACTAGGCAGGGACTGCAACTATCATCTTAGTATTCGTAGCACTGTACATTGTCTCAAACATAGTCAACAATTATTGTCTTTAATGAACAAGTGGAAACTCTGTGTAAATGGAGTACTCCTCTATTCAGTAAAGCACAAATTAAACACACTCCCACTGACAACTTGTCAAAGACCTGCAAATATGTTTGAGAAGGGCTTGCAAAAACAGTTATTTTAACTCTGTGACCCTTATCTGAAACATATCAACATAAATCTTTCATTGTTTTCTTTACATAGCAGGTTTTTCAAAATTGTGATCTCCTTGCTTTGAGATAAGTGAAAATAAAACACGAAAGTTTATGTATGGGATTTCTCACTACTTTTGGTTATGATTTTTTCATCTAAGAAAAGGAGAAAATTTTACCATGTTTAGGGGTGATTATTGAGTAGTTTTGGTCTGGAACATAAAATTTATGGAAGATCATTTTCAGTTGAATAGTACTACCTGGCACAACATGTTCAAATTATTCACTTTTACTGAACTGTATTACCCTAAATGCCTCTCATTACACTTTGATTAACTAAGTGGGTCTTAGAAAAAAAATGAAATAATGAGAAATGAGCCCCACCATAATGTACACCCAGTGAGATTTAACCCTTGTTTTAAGGTCAGGGAATGGAGTAAGAGTGGAGAGTTTCTGAGGAGAAGAGCCAAGTAAACTACCTGAACTTGATGGGTTGCCTAAAGTGGCCAAGGTGTGACCCCAAGGTACCTCTTTTTCTGCCATGTTTGTTATTGGTCACATTGATCTTAGTACCTGAGCTTGAGAGTATTTTGTTTTAACACCAGGGATGTGAAAACAGAAGAGAGGAGTAGTTAATATTGTTTTTCTTTTCTATTACACCCAAATAGTCTCGTTTTCCTTTCATAAGTTATTTCATGTTATTGAGAGCTAAATTTGAACAGCTTATGACAGAAAAGAGAAGATCCCTCATGTTTGTCCAAAAGAGGTATTTAAAATATTTTCTTCTGGAATAGGATTTAATTATTAAATATCAACCTTGTTTTAAGCATCACAAGTGTGAAACACTTCATCACAGGCTTGTGAAATGTTTCCATATCAAATATCATTGTGTTGATCCATAAATTGAAAAAAAGAATACTTGAGCTAAGAGCATTGTTTTAAATACTGGGTGATATGCTGAGTGTTACACCTAATACAAAAACATGTTTAATCACAGGAGAAAGAAAAAATGGAGATTGAAAATAGGTTCAAATAATTAATGAAACCAGCATATTTTAGAAGAGCAAAGAAGATATAAATTAAGAAATATGGAAACCTGTGGAAAACTGGATTTTTGTAAATTTTGTAATATTCTATCAGATTACCACACAAAGTAGCCTGGAAACAGAAGACTCTAATAGAGTTGACGTCTTCACAGACAAGTGTCTAAAAGCTTCTGAGTTTTGTTTTAATTTAGAAGAGTGAGACCATCAGCTTCCTCTGTGACAAGTCTACAGGCCTTCTCTAGCGCATTGCTTTCGCTGCCCTGGAAGAGCTCAATTTAAATCTCATTACTACTACCTTTCTCGATTAGTTTTTAAATCAAGTAAAATTGGGAAGAAGGATTTTCAGGGAAATCTTTATTAAAAGAGATAAAAAGACTATTTTTTATTCACCTCAACAGGGAAGAAAAAAAATCTGAGGGAAGACTGAAAACTAAGAATTATGACTTTTGGAAGAGTCAGAAATATATCTATTGAAGAAATAAAAAGGTGAACTATCTATATATTGAATAATAATGCTTTGTTTACACTAATGCATGAGCAGAGTTTAGTAATTTTAAATGACGCTGTCTTTCTTCTCCCTTTTTCTCTTAAAGAAGAGGACTTCCCTAGAATCCACAGGGCATGCATCTCTCTTTTCAACCAGTTGAGAAAAATTGTACCTGTCATAAATTTATTCAGCAGCTACTAATAGGATTGTACTTGATTGATTAACTGAATTGGCTAAGAAATATTTCATCTCCTAATCTCTAAAAGATAAATTTATTCAGAAAAAAATCAATTTCAAGACTACAGTAGTGATGTCACCTTTAGAAATAAAAAAAGGAGGTTTTAATACAGAAGTGGTTAGTATTCAGAGGTTAGGCATAAAAAGGGTTACATCTTTTTTTTAATTAAATAAAAATTGCTTTCATTGCCATAAGCTCTATGGCCAATGTGGGCTTCTTTCAGATTTTAAAAGACTATACCACATTTTAATTCTGGAAAGTTACCTCATGTACTTATTAGTATACTTTATATCTAGCATATTCAATATTAATTTTGTGCCCCAAACCATGATAAATATTTTAAATGGAATATTTTAAGACTTACATTTACCCTCATGAGACCAATTTCTCCATTTAGTAGATTAGGAAACAGGCTTCCATGTCATTTGACTATATAATTACATTGTTACATTTGCTTATTCAAAAACACTTACTCTTACTATGTGCCAGAAACTGTTTCAGGCAGAGGGAAAACATGAAATAAATGAACAAAAATCCCCAACTTAAGAACATGTAACACTGCTGTGTTATTCATATCATTCAGATTTATTATCTAAGGATTACTTTGGGTTCTGAATTGCAAACAGGTGTGCCACCACTCGACCTTTTCTGTTTGTTTGTTTTCCATCAGCACCTCCATCTCTATTTATATTATTCTGAGAATAGAATGGTAATAGTATATTTGAAGTTCTATCTTTTTCAGTAAACTATATCCAGACTCTGTTGGCAAGAGAAAGGTACATTTTATTTAAGGTACACTTTATCATTTACTTAAGGGCAAAGAGGAAAATTTGGGACATTATTAAGTCTTCCCACTCACTACCTTACGAATCATATTGAGTTGTGAGTGATGTCACTGATATGTTGAAAAACATCAGGTCATCCTATCTGTGAACTGGGGATCCATTGGATCTTTATTTCAGTTTCTTTACCTGTAGCATGGATAAAATATTGGGACTTAAACACAAAATTATGAGATCAAATTATATTATGTATATATGTGAGTAAATCCTCTTGGTTAACAGATAAATTTCTCCACCAATGTTATTATTATTTTTTTTACTTTTCAGGATTTGGACTAGAAGGTACTCAATAAATGTCCTTGAACTAATGTAGTAGAGATCATTAAAATTTTCTTGATTTAGTATGTTTCTTTGTGTTAATAAACCCTCTTAGCATGTTATAATGGCATATACCTGGTGGCTACTCAGTAAACACTAGTCTATGTTGGAAACAGTGGTTACTTGGCTGTCTGTAGGGATACTTATGAAGTATTTACCACCATTGCCGAATTCTAGCAATTACTCAGTGTTCCATGTCAGCATAATTTTACTATCTTTTTTTACCTGAAAAATAATGGGCACCCTCACCCCTGAGAATTTATAGTAGAATTTTCTAGGAATTTTTTGCTGTTATAGGGAAAAATAAAATGAAAATTTGAGGCAGCAATGCTTGAGCATAAATTTATTATACATATTAGCATATCTTCATTGTTCTAATTGCAACACAATTGTATACTGTTTCAAGTCTTTCTCATTTAGATTTTTTAGAATGTTTGTCACTCATTTTTTAAAAACTATTATTTTTGCTGTACTGCTTCCCCAGATCATTTAAGTAAGTGTAATCATTTCTCAGTGTGTTCAACTGAACACACCATTATTATATACATATATATACACACATATATATATCATGGTTGAATAACTTTAAGAAACATTTGGTGAAAAAAAGTTCAGCTATTTTTTTTTACTATCCAACATCCCAAATGTATGCATATGTATTATGAACTGAAAGAGCTTTTCTTAAACTTATGTAACTCAAAACTCTTTTATGTACCAATAATATAACTGGTCTTCTATGCAACATACTTTGCAAAATACAAGCCTAAGAAATAGCTTACTAATACTGTAAACATCCCCCTCTTTTACAGTAAGAAAGAAAATCTTTATTAACAATACTGCTATTGATTTATACTCATAACTGAACTATATAAAATTACATGGTTTTTAAAGGAAGGACTTAGTTAAAGGTTTTAAGATTAACAGTGTTATTATATGAACCACTGGGGAAATAGTACTCGAGTAAACTGATGTAACAAATAAGGAGATCCTTATTAGAAAGAAAATGGTTTGATCTTGGTGGTGATTAAACAAACTGAAACAATTATAGGTGTTATAAACATAAATCTTTTATCTCTCCTGTCTTTAAAATGGAATTAGCGTATGCCTAAATTTTTAGCATTTTTCCATGTATTATTACCTTTTATAGATAATGTAGCACTGCAAACATGTAAAAGACAATTACTGTTATATCTCTATTTGACAGATCTGAAATCATTTGACCTACAGTTTCTCTGACATCACATCTCCCTCTGTTTATTCTGCCATGCTATTTTCCTAACTAAATATTTGCACTCTCTTTTTCCTTTCAGACAAGATTTAAAATAATAGTCTACCTTGTATACAAAGTATGCAAGATATATTTTCTGGGTCCAATTTCTGACCTCTAACTAAATACCTCAAACTATAGTAAATACAATAAAACTAAATCCCATAGTTTCACCAAACTGCTCTTAAGAGCTCAATGATTCCATATTATATATGCCAATGAGTACTTTTCAGTCTTTATCTCATTGTAAATTTTTGCTAAATTTGATACTTTAACACCCTCCTCCTCTTTGGTATTCTTTCCTCCCTGGTTTCTCTAACTTCAGGGAATAACCCCCTCCTTGTCCTTTTTCTTTCTGTTTGCTGTTTGTTGTTTTTCTGCTTGCTCTTCAACTCTTTCAGGGTCTCCTTTTCCTCCATCCACTCCTTAAATATTAGTGCTCTTGGTTTTCTTCCTCGGTTCTGGGCCTTCACCTTTGTCACAGTCCCTTTGGTAGAGATCGATAACTCTCATTGTTCAAGCCAGCACACCTTTGCTGGGGACTTCCAACACTATTACTGGTTTCTCACTGGGTGCCTGATAATGTATGTCCAATAGGGACTCCTAATTCCAAATGTCTCTCCCCAACCAACCCCAATTAGATTATAAACTCTAGGAGGGTAGGGACTTGACTGCGTTCACCAATGTGTTTTTGTACTTAATACATTGCCTAACATTACCTATAATAATTGCTTCACACAAATTTGTCTAAACATATCAAAAATTTACTTAATAGATATAGCTTTCTTTTTCTAAATGCAACTGAAATGAAATTCCAATCACAGTGTGTGACACTATTGTCCACATACTTAGTATTCCAAGACAGAGCCCTGGGAGTTATCCGAATTTTTCTTATCCTCCCCCCAAATTATGACAATTTTACTTCCTAAATACTTCTTTAATGGCTCTCATCTTTCTACTGGTGTTCTATAAAGATCTTCTAATAACTCTAGAGTTTTAGTGAGATAGTCTCGATCCCCCAGAAAACTGATTTCCCGAAGCTGTTGGTATCCTTTTTATTTTTAGTTTCTGTGATTAGTCCAAATGAACAATTTATAACTCTCATTTAAGCTCTTATCTCATTTTGCTCAAAAACTTAATTATTTCCAATTTCCATTAAAAAATGGACATAACCTTTACTTAGGAAGTCATGGTTTCCTGTTGCTGTCCCCTCTAGCCTCCCCTATTCCAATCATCCATCCCTGCTTTGTGCTGAAGCGAAGGTGAAATCCTTGTAACCCCCAGGGCTCCTCACTGTTTCCCACCTCCAGCTGTGGCTTGTGCCTTCTCTCTGTCTGGAACACCAAGGCATGCTTTCTTCACCGACCTATTTACCTTTCTCTAGGATGACTGAGTTTTCTCCCTTTGGAATTTTTCCCTGAACCAAAGGCCTACAGAAACATAACTTTCCTCTATGTTTAGAAAGCACACTCTGCACAACTTTTCTTGATTGTTTCATTTTAACTACTTATTCCATTTTTGTTGATATTAGTGCTTTATTTAATAACCTCTGCCTTGATACAACATACTTCTTTAGAGTTAAAAGTTTGCTATCCTTACATCCGTAAAATCCAATGAAGTACTTAATACATGATAGGAATTCAATAAGTACTTATTGAACTATATTACCATTGATTCCATCATAATTTAATTAATAAAATTGAGATTTAATTATTTCTACAATTTAGAGAAGTCTTGCATAGTCAATGTTTTCCGGTTAACTTAAAGGTGTAT